>OX276342.1:8433464-9666797 GCA_946251885.1 Cosmia pyralina | reverse complement strand
TAACAAAGACCGTGGTTTTATTTTTTTTGATAAATTACAGTGATCAAATTTAGTGTAAGTGGGATAAATTTATTCACTACTTTATAACAACAAAATATTATTACACTAATGATTTTGATTTCTTATATAATATAAGAAATTAAAATAAAAACAATATAAGGATTAGCTCGTGGCCGAAACCACATCTAGTCCTTAGTGTGTGGTTTTATTATACCCGTGCGGACCGCTTATTTTAGTTTCTCTCTGTGGTCGCACAGGTAACCAAACCGGCACCTGTGCGGACACAGGGGGAAGCCGCCCGTGCTGCCCGGTGAGAGTACTCACCGTCGCGGTCGCGGAGGCTACGCCCCAGGGAAAAAATGTCGCAACCCGGCAAGCGCGGCTCGTTGGGCCGCGATGCCGGGCCCAAAGAAGACCCTCCGGCGCTGGACCGGGCGACGTCGTTGCCGAATATCGGCGATGCGGCGTCCGGTCCACCGTCGGCCGGACCATCCCGGACGAAGAAAGAAGAGGGAAGAGGAGGGGGGAGGTCGAGCGCCGCTGTAGCTGCCGGCCCGTCGACGACACCGGCGCCAGCGCGCGGTGCGCCCCTACCGTCGTCGGGCCGTCATCAGCAGGCGGTACCAGTCCGCCCCGCCGCGTTCCGCCCGGTGCCAACTCAGGCTCCGGGGCCTGCCGCGAACCCCGGTCGTGCGCCGTATGCGCACGTCGCGGCGCCGCTCGCGCGCGATTCCGCCGCGATGCGCGCGCCCGCGCCCGCCGCGCGCGCCGCCGCGCCTGCCGCGCCCGCCGCGCCCGCCGCGCGCGCCGCGCCCGCCGCTCGCGCCGCTGCGCCCGCCGCGCGCGCCGCCGCGCCGTCCGCGTACTCCGCGCCGACCGCATCAGCCGTGCGCTCTCGCGCATCCCATGAGCGCTCCGCCGCGCCACCGCCGCGCTTCGCGTCGCCGCCGGCGCCCTCGGCGCCGCCTTCGCGCACCGCCGCGCCCGGTCCCCGCTTCTCGCTGGCGGGTCCGGCGAGCGCGGCGAAAGTGAAAAGTGTCGGTGGTGTAGTGAGTGATGTGAGAGTGATGTGTTCGCCAAGGGCGCCCGAGTCACCGGCGCCCCCTCGCACCTCGGCCTACGATTCGCCCGCCGGTCTTTCGGCATGCTCATCTCGCGCGGGATCGAGCATGTCGTTGGCATCGGTGGGCTCGGCCGCGTCCGGTCCCGGCGACGTGTCACCTGATACGACGCCGCGATCCGGCCAGCGGCCCACCGTGGGAGCGGGACAGCACCCTATGACGACGGCACCTTCGCAGCAGGTGGGGTTCGGTTATGAATTTAACCTGGAGCCCCGCCCCCAGCGAAAGGTGCCAAGAAGACGGAGTTCGTCGGAGTCCGGTACGGCGGAGGGAGGAAAGCGGGCCTGCCTCGAGGCGCCGGCGTCGCCGACGTTTGCGGACGCGGCTCGCCGCACGCCGCCGCGTTCTCCGACGCCCACGGAGATGACTACTGGGGTAAGTGTTTCTCTTGTACCCCCTACCCCCGCTGTGTCAACTGCACCCCCTGCTACCGTCCCTGGCACTGCAACAGCGACGAAGCAGGTAAAGAAGCCGCGATACCCACCGCTGGTAGTTGAGAAGCTACCTAACTGGGCCGCTCATTTCCGGGCCATCGCCGCCAAGCTGGGCCGGCCGCCTAATGCTCGCCCATATGGGGCGGGAGTCAGGTTCACTCCTGGCTCTGAGGACGAGTACCGGCTGGTTCAGCGGTACCTGACGGACCTAGAAAAGGAGAGCGGTGTGTCTTGGTTCGCTTACTCGCTGCCAGCGGAGAAGAACTTGAAGATTGCCATACGGGGCCTGCCAGCGGACACAGCCCCCGAGGAGATAGAGGAGGAACTCCGGACGATGGGATACCAGCCGGAGTATGTGCGCCACATCAAGGGGGCGCAGGGAAGATATATTTAATAGAAGTTTATAGAGACAGCCATCTTCGCAACTTACCCATTAATGGAAGCGATGAAGATGCGTGGCTTTTACGTGGGCGTATCCAATCTCGGCACGTGCGAGCCAGGACATACTATTGTTATATTATAGTAAATAATAATATTGAAAACAATATAATACATTATTACTGTACATGTTTGACAGGTCGACGTACCATGGGCACTTGCGCGCATATATTGTCGATTATTTGGTATTTAGGTTATGCAAGACATGTGGGATTTACTGCTCCAGCTTCATTTTTAAATGATGTAATCATAGATGAGCCTTAAAACATTTAATTATTACTGATATTAAAGTAGGTATAACATTTCAAAACTCAGTAATAAATAACTAGGTATTGTTTTTGTTTACAATAAATGGCTTAGTAAATGAGAACTGTGTTTTCTTTATATTTTTTGTATCTTTTTGATTATTAAAAGAAATAATAAATCGTCTATAAATAGCAGAATGAACGATCTATAGCTCCGAACCGACAATGAATTGAAAAAAATCGCCATAGTAAAAGTAGTTCCAATAGAAAAGACCTCTCCAAAAATATATAATTTATCGCTATTGGGGGGTGGTACCAGACTCCATACATAAATGGGCATTGTCCTTTGTGTTTTTAAAATTCCTATAAAACCAAATGCACCTAATATGGTTATATCATTTGGACTTTCTTTATATAATATTGTCTACTCCTGTACTAAAACCGAAACATGACTACTTCAAATTTTTCGTTAAAAAAAAAATCCAAAAAAATTCCGTCTATTTTCTGTTTTGTACGATTATACGTAAACAATTCCTTATTGTGCAGTAAAATTTGATTTAAATCGAAAGTTGTTATGTACCTATGTTAAAAACTTAAATAAATAAATAAATTAAAAAAAAACTTACTAAGCTAAAAATGTAAATATGGCATTGTGTCACAGATGTAAATGTAGATTACATTTATAAAAACGAAGCGCGTTTATTTCCGGTGCGATTGTGTGTAATTTAGAGCCTTCAACCGCCCAAATAAATTTTCTAATGGGTCTTGGTAACTTTCCAGGCTTGTAATCCTACCTTCCAGGCACGGAACTCTAATGTAACGTGATTGTCCACTTTTTACAGTAACTTTGCTATTGTAGCCTATAAATTTTATAATTTTCAATTGTTTTATTGCAGAGCTTCAAAAGTTTGCATGAGCCGAATTGTACTTTACGGCTTTTCTCAGCTTTCCCCTTTGACCATCTCCAGGCTATCCATTTACACTGTCGAACAAGGTGTCGACGAATTCGACGAACTCTGCTGTTGTTTCCATAGTGGACAGAGGATCTTGACCTGAAAATAGAATAGGTACATTTATTATTGTATATAATTCATAAATAAATAGGCACAGAGCATTGTACATGTATATAATTAATTAACATTTTCACCATGTTAGACCTGAATTTATGTTATAAGTATGTATGTGTAGTGATGTAAAGAATATGGTGTTGTAATAGGCAACTTAGGGATTATGCAAATAGGACGGTGGATGACATGGGGTAATTAGTAGCAAACTGCAATCTAGGTGATAGTGGAAAGATCACCATACTCGAAGGTTGGCCATGGTAGTGGCTATTCACAGATCAATAAAATTTAAAGAAACCGCCATGCGCAATTAAGACAACCCTCGGTCGGTGGGTCATTTTAGGGACGGAGTAACTACTACTACTACCAAATTAATAATAACTTATGAGCAAAATTTGAAAATCACTTACCCGCTGGACTTCCGAGGTTCACCAAGAGCTATTTCCTTATCAGAAAACAAACAGGGATAAGAATAGCGAAGTCGCTGCCCCTCTTCGTCAAATTGTTGTTTGTCGAAATGTTTAGAACATACTCTCTTGTTGATCAGTTGGCTTTTATTAAGTCCAGTGAGAATGGGATTAGAAGGCACTAAGAATGACAACCACAAAGCCCTTAAATTATCGTTCTTGGGGATTAGAAATAACCGGCGGGTTTCACTTGTTGAAGTGCAACCACCAACAAAACACTTCCGCAGCCCCATGAGAAAATGATTGGTACACAGACAATGCTACAAAATTAATTAAATAGTATTGCTACTAATAATCTGTAAGTTAACAGCAAAAATATATCAAATAATCCGTCAAAACACAGAGTTCGGTATAATATACTGAAAGCCAAAACAAGAAAACATGGCGACAAAAATACCACAGATAACATAATTTTTAAATGCGAAAGTAGCGACAAATGGCGGAAACGTGAACGGCGTGAACTAGAGCTGTCAGGCCCCTGGTCTAAGGTGGGAACGAGGAGTTTATTAGAATATCTACGATTATTTTTAATTCTTAGTTGTGTTGTTACATCTAAATATGGCAATTTATTGTATTTTAGGATCTATTTCAATTTTCCGTCTATACCCATCAATATTTGACGAGGTAAGATGTACATATAAAAGATGCAGTTTCAGCGTGTTTTTCAGTGTTAATTGAAAGATCAGAAAAATATAAGATTAAGGGTTGCAGGTGAATACAGGGACCTATTGAAAAGGAAAATTATATTTGTATTTTTATTTCCACTTCTTACACCCTTATGATACTCCTAACTCTTCCATCGTGCCTAATTTTCAAGTCAATGTGTGGTCACCTTATTAGGAAAGGACACACTACACTTCAGTTTTATTTTTCAAAATCAACTTTTCGGTGCTTGTAGCTTTCATAGTATACACTACTATTTTTTAATTAGTACAAAAGAAAATGGGGCTCTATCCGTACCCGTTTACTGATCATATTTGAAAAAAAAAAATGAAATCCCAAAACTGTCCACGAAAATTTGTCATAATAGGTAAATTCATTATTGAATTAATCATTCATAACAATTGCTACTGAAAATACTACGCGCAAAGCATTTCCATAATAATGAATACTACCATGTAGCCTGTACAATATTTCCATAAACTGAGTGACATTTTGGGATACAAAAAAACGCTAATAACTTTGCTGTTTATGAATATTATTTATTGAGACTTTACATACATCATAACAAGACCTTTTCTAATAAGCCCTTTAAATATTTGTACTAATTAAAAATTAGTGGTATATACTAATTCCATGCTTTCGATACTTTTCTCAATGACGATTATTGACGGTAGTTCAACAAAATGAAATTCCGAAATGTCGAAATGTGATTATTTTTTGTTTAGGGGGTGAATGTAAAATATGTTTTAAGTAATCACTTGGATTTGCAATCATGAGTGCGAACGATATAGTAAAAATCTTCAAAAGAAACATATCACGATGGTCATACAGGCTTTTACAACAAAATGCGAAAGCTTTGAGCTTACCATCCAACGTTAAGGTACGTAAATAATCAAATAAATAAACCGCGTGTGTTTCGCATGTGGAACATAAATTGTATGGAAGCAAATCAACATAATTTTTATGTGGTTTCAATTGTGTTATGTCTTGTTAGATTCTTCTATTCATATTTCATGCCTAGGTTTCTACTTTACTTATTAAAATCCTCGGAATTTGTTCTAGTGCACAATTTTTATCTTGCTTTTTCACGTGCAACACCGCCCCTAAGATAACCTCTGATGACCACATGTTTTCACTATGTCAATCAATCTGCCTAGCCTTTTCCCAACTATGTTGGGATCGGCTTCCAGTCTAACCGGATGCAGATGAATACCATTTACATGGAGCGACTGCCTATCTGACCCCCACAACCCAGTAACTGGGTAATACGATACCCCTTGGTAAGACTGATTGTCAGACTTTCGGGCTTCTGACGACCCGTAACGACTGTCAAAGATCCACGGATGACAGCCGTGAGCCGGGACCAACGGCTTAACGTGCTTTCCGAGGCACGGAGGAGTCTCGGTATGTAAAGATGGCCCTATCCAATGACCAACCCCGGCAAGCGTAGCTTAACCTGATGGATCGACCCCTGCGGCTGTTATTACTTAGCCACGAGCTCCTCTATGTTTTCACTATGTATTTTTATTACTATTGTTATATGTAAATCACCAACAACATTTTAAGGGGTCATTGTACTCATCATGGTGAACAACTTTTACTATGGGACCAAACCTGAAATCGCGAAAAAAAAATCAGCTGTTCAGTAGGTACTTAGGTTGGTACATTCATACATACATCTACATCAAACTCGTCAAAATGTCGGAAGCAGCTGATTTTTTTTTTTCGCGATTTCAAGTTTGGTCCCATAGTAAAAGTTATTCACAATGATGAGTACAATGACCCTTAAGAGGTTGTTGACGATTAACAAAAACAACCTTGTAGGTCTAACTGCAATCGATATTTATATTTATAGAAAAAATACCTGGTCCAGTTGTTAAGCACAAAGCTGTACGGTACTCCAGGGGATTTAGAATTGTTGGTGCGATACGTGCGTGAGGAGCAAAAACTTCGGGCACGCATTAAGAAAAATGCACAGGTAATTTTAATATTGAGTTGGTGGTCCCATTTTTGTCAAAATCCAGTTCTGATGATGGGATCCTGGAGTAATCGATGGAACTCTTCAAATATTATAGGCACACCTATAGCGATTTGGGTATTTTTTATAGTAGCTCGTGCATTTGCTCTCGGAAAGCACCACTTGGTGAAGTGGAACTGATGATGAAGACCACAGATAGCTACCGGAACGACTCAATGATAAATATTTCACGGGTTGCGATTCGATTACTTTAATATGGTTGCTAAGCGATTTCCGCTCGTCACACAATGCGTGTGGTGAGTGGTTGTTGAGGATTTCTCCTGGTTCTTACCAGCAGAACTCCTCGACAATTAACGTCCCAGCATCGGGAAAAGCAATATTTTGTAACATGTGATGAGCAATTGACATTAGACTATTGTAACTTATACAAATTATAAACAGACCCACTAAAAAGTGAAAAATAAAAACTTTTTTACATAAAAATACAACCGACTTCCAAAAACAACACTACAAAGTGAAAAATAACTTTAATTTCGGAAGTCGGTGGCAAAAACGAAAATACATTTAATCAGACACCGACTTCCGAAATTAAAGTTATTTTTCACTTTGTAGTGTTGTTTTTGGAAGTCGGTTGTATTTTTTTTTAATTCTCTGTTAAAAAAATATATTTAACACCAGTTGTGTCACGAGTCACTGTGCGAGAGCGACCCGTCCTTTGACTCCACAGAGCGTTGCAGGCAGATAGTCAAGCAGTGTCTGGCTATTCTTATATTCTCAAACTTTTTTTTTTCAGAGAGCTTAAAGAGTGCCTCTCCAAGGACTACAGAAAAAGACATTGAAAACGATATAAAGGTGTGGCTCAAGCACGCACCAGAACGAGCAAAAAAGCGATTGTCAAAGGAAAATAGCAATGTCATCCTCTAGGAAGAAAAAAAATGTAGTAGGTGAGCGTCAAATGTATAGAAGGGCTTTGGCAGAAAAACGAAAAATTATTTTAGAAATACAAAGAAGTACATTACAGCCACCATTAAGTGATTTGCCATCTTCACCACAATGTACATCCACATCTATAGCTACGGGTAATAGTAGTATTGACAACAATACTTTAAATGAAAACTGTTTCAGAACATTTAAAGAGAAAAAATTTTTTAGATGAAAACTGTCATTCGACATTGTTTGAGGATTGTCTTATAGATAGTGATGACTCACAATCTGACAATGCTAACGATTTGCCATCTCAATTAAGACATTGGGCTACCGTAGAACATAAAATTCCCCACAATGCTCTAGATAGTCTTCTGAAAATTCTAAATCCTTTTTGCCCTAAATTGCCTAGAGATAGCAGAACATTTTTAAATACGCCAATGAATATATCAAGTAACTCTTTGAAATCTGGTGAATTGGTGCACATTGGTCTCGTAAATCAAATACAAGCACAATTAAAACTGTACAGTGGGTCCAACTTTGAAAATAGTGAAATATTGTTCTTTTAATGTTGATGGTTTGCCACTTTTTAAAAGCACGAATACTCAACTATGGCCTATATTAGGTTTAATCAAAAACTTGAATTGTGCACAGCCATTTGTAATAACTCTGTTCTGTGGGAACTCTAAACCTTCACCATTGAATCTGTTTTTGGGACCATTTGTTGAAGAACTGTCTACATTACTTAATGATGGTATTGATTTTGAAGAAACTCATTATATTGTAAAAGTACATAGTTTTGTTTGTGACGCTCCAGCTAGAGCTTTAATCAAATGTACAAAATCCCATGGTGGATATTCATCATGTGATAAATGTGTAGAACCTGGTGAGTATATTCAAGGTAGAGTGATTTATACAAGCGTATCTGTGAGTAGGAGAACGGATTCACATTTTCGTTTACAGTCGGATGAGGACCATCATGTTGGTGAATCTCCACTTGTGACGCTTCCCATAGTTTCATTGTTTCCCATTGATTATATGCATGCTGTTTGTCTAGGAATCATGAGGAAACTTTTAAACCTTTGGGTTGGGGGTGATTTAAATGTTCGCTTAAATAGCCGTTTAGTAAATGCAGTTTCTGAAAAATTACTTAGCTGTACAAGTTGTATACCTGTTGAAATTAACAGGCGACCGCGAAGTATCAGTGAGTTGGCTCGCTGGAAAGCCACCGAATTTAGGATGTTTTTGTTATACGGGGTGTCCCGTAAATAATGGATCAAACGTAACGGGTAGGTAGCTTACCTAATTTCCAACAACTAATTTGAATATTAAAAAAAAAACCGTTACAGTAACCAGGATATTAATTTTTTTTCGAATTTTACGATTTTGTCTTCCAGAATTAAGCTTTTTTAATGCTGTCGCTGCAAATAATGACATTTTTAGGTATGATTTTTATTTAACATTTCTGAATAGCTTACTAATGTTATAAGATACCATTTTTTTTGAATACCGTTTTATTTGCCTTAGAAAAAAAATCTTGAGTTGAAAAGTTTTTTCTTTACGATGTTAGGACCAAAATTGAAAAAATTCTCCTGTAAAAAAAATGTATGACACCGAAGACCACCATTATTTTAAAAACTTGTACATTTAATAAGGTTTGCAAATTGGTATAAAACTTACGTCTAGTCCTTATCGTTACAAAGATATTGCTATGAATGTGATGAAGAAGACAGAAAATAAATTAAATTGGTACTATTCCATTTTTTCCTTTTCGTAATGGCTTATGCTTGAATGCTTGTAATCGAAGCAGGTAGTTAAGCGGATAGCATAATTCCGACCCGATGACGTCATCTGTCCGGAATTTGGGACCGCTACCTGTGGCGGAGTTGCACCTCAGTCAGTGTGAAAGGGATAGATAGCGCCGCTTTTTGGTAAATCGGTTAAATCGGTATGAAGTTGCGCAGGTTCTTTTGTTCTTTCCTGCGCCCTTCACTCGTACAGGCTTCATTGTTGCTTGATTTTATTAGTTTAGTTGTAACTAGTCTCTCTTCGAGTTGCTACGTCAGACAACTTTCGCTCCCGGTCAGTGGCTCGGTGTTTTCTTCTGTAAAATTTGACTTATGCTGTGTTTTTGGACTTTGCTTTGCCTATCGATTTGGAACTCTTTGCGTATTGGACAAACGACTTGGCGATCCTACGGACTCCGAAAACATTCGTTTGTGTGTGCTTGTACGTGTGTGCAGTAGCGCTGAAACCTTATTCAGCCCAATGCCTCGTTATGAGTACACGCCACGGCAGTACGCCGAAATGCATTTTATCTACGGAGAAGCAAGAGGTAATGCCAGGGCGGCTGCAAGATTGTACCGTGATTGATACCCGAACCTGGTTCGTTATCCCGATTATCGCGTCTTTATTAGAGTGCATAACGCGCTTCTTGAGGGAAGAATTCTTGGCACCGGAGTTGGTGGTACCCGTGAAGGACGACCGCGACAAGTTAATGACGAAGTCATTCTTCGAGAAATCGAGGAAGATCCGTCAGTCTCCGTTCGCGTCATAGCGCGACGCGTAGGAATTTCTAGATCGACGGTGCATCGAGTGCTACAACGGTGCCGATTGCACCCATATCACGTGCAACGTGTTCAAACGCTGACGTCGCGTGATTACCAGCCAAGAATAGAATTTTGCCAAAGGATGCTTAGAATGATTCGGGCGGACCCGCAGTTTTTTAACAAGATTTTATGGAGTGACGAGTCTTCATGCCGCCGAGATGGATATTTAAATTTGCATAATTTGCACAGTTGGCAGCTGATAAACCCATATTTGATGCGAGAGGACAGGAGCCAACATCAATTTAAAATAAATTTATGGGTGGGAATAATCAATGGGCAAATAATAGGGCCCTTTGAACTACCAGCTACTCTAAACGCCGAATATTATCTCCATTTTTTAAGGAATGAGTTGCCAAGGTTATTAGAAAACGTTCCAGAAGACGTACGGCAAGCAATGTGGTTGCAAAATGATGGGTGCCCCGCTCACTATGCGACGGCAGTAAGGGCGCACCTTGATGAAAGTTATCCGGACAGATGGATCGGCCGATTAGGACCAATTTTGTGGCCTCCGCGATCTCCGGATTTAAATCCCCTAGATTTTTTTTACTGGGGATGTTTAAAAGACAGGGTCTACAAGAATCCAATAACGTCGGAGGAAGAATTACGACAGCGCATCCAATCTGCTGCATCAGAAATAAACCAAAGCCGTTTTGTCCGTCGGATAAGAGCTTCCTTTATTAGGAGATGCAGACTTTGCATTCTTGTAGAGGGAAGGCAATTCGAACATTTATTGTAAAAACCAAATAAAACGATTTATTTGAACTAACTGTTTTTTTTAGTACGGCCTCCTAATTCTTTTCATACGCCTCAATAATTCAATGAACATTGCCTCTGAAATACTACAGTTACACATTTTAAAGAAAAAGTTTAAATGTACACACTTTTTTATTTTTTTTATTAACGTTGATTTGGAGCACCTCTCAGATTCATAGCAATTATCTTTGTAACGACAAGGACTAGAATGTACAACTTCATACCAATTTACCAAAAATACAAAAGCGGCGCTATCTATCCCCTTCACGCTGACTGAGGTGCAACTCCGCCACAGGTAGCGGTCCCAAATTCCGGACAGATGACGTCATCGGGTCGGAATATGCTAGCCGCTTAACTACCTGCTTCGATTACAAGCATTCAAGCATAAGCCATTACGAAAATGAAAAAATGGAATAGTACCAATTTAATTTATTTTCTGTCTTCATCACATTCATAGCAATATCTTTGTAACGATAAAGACTAGACGTAAGTTTTACACCAATTTGCAAACCTTATTAAATGTACAAGTTTTTAAAATAATGGTGGTTTTCGGTGTCATACATTTTTTTTACAGGAGAATTTTTTCAATTTTGGTCCTAACATCGTAAAGAAAAAACTTTTCAACTCAAGATTTTTTTTCTAAGGCAAATAAAACGGTATTCAAAAAAATGGTATCTTATAACATTAGTAAGCTATTCAGAAATGTTAAATAAAAATCATACCTAAAAATGTCATCATTTGCAGCGACAGCATTAAAAAAGCTTAATTCTGGAAGACAAAATCGTAAAATTCGAAAAAAAATTAATATCCTGGTTACTGTAACGGTTTTTTTTTTAATATTCAAATTAGTTGTTGGAAATTAGGTAAGCTACCTACCCGTTACGTTTGATCCATTATTTACGGGACACCCTGTATACTGGACCAGTTGTTCTAAAAAATATCCTTCCGATCTCCCTCTATGAAAATTTTTTGTTATTTCATTGTGCTATAACAATTCTTTGTAGCCCTAAACACATCAATAAACTAGGTACATATTTAGCACATGAGCTATTATTAATGTTCATAAGACATTCCGAAACTATTTATAGCCGGAAATTTTTAATTTACAATATTCATATGTTATGTCATTTCTGTGATGACGTTCGTTTATTTGGTGCTTTGGACAGTTATTCCGCCTTTCCTTTCGAAAATTATTTAGGCATGTTAAAAAAATTAGTTAGGTCACCTAACAAACCGTTGCAGCAAATTTATAAACGATTAAAAGAAATGGAATCTTCCTTGCCTCCAAAACTGATTGATGAGGGACCAGCGGTTTTTTATTACAATAGCTTAGGACCAACGCCTGTTGATAACAATGCTTATGAATGCTTTAATAAACTTGTGTATAAGGGTTTTGCAATGTATACAAAATCTGGTATAGCTAATAATTGTTACTGTTATGCAAACGGCAAAGTAGTTGAGATACATAATATTTTGAGATGTAAGATTAATGAAGAGGTTTCCTTGTTCGTCTATGGAAAAGAGTTTGTACATCATGATTCATATTATACGTATCCATATGATTCTGCTGTTATAGATATTTTTAAAGTTTCGGAACTCTGTTCAGCTTACATAATTGTACCTGTTTCTGACATTATTTCGAAATGTGTTGTTATTCCTCAAGAGGCAAACAGTAATTCTTTTATAAGTTTTCCTATGCTCCATACTTATAATTATTAAAATATTAATTTATTAATTAAGTTATGACAATTATCTCGTTATAATAAATAATACTACCATGCAAATTTGTGGTTTTTTATTGCGACATTTCAGAGTTACTTGAAAACTTTTACTTTGAGAGAATTGGAAGTCCATTCAGCAGCCATACAATTAGTGTGCTGTGGCTGAATGAATTGCAACAAGGCGATGTTGAAGACGTTTTCTGAAGAGACGTTACTAGCCGTTACTATAGGACGTATTAACATCTTCTGAAGACGTCATTACTACGTTATCTGGAGACGTTAATATGACGTTATCTGGCGACGATATGATGACGTTATCTGGAGACGTTAATAAGACGTTATCTGAAGACCTTAATATGACGTTATCTGGAGACCTTAATATGACGTATCTGGAGACGTTAGTTTGACGTTATCTGGAGACCTTAATATGACGTTATCTGGAGACGTTAGTTTGATGTTATCTGGAGACGTCATTAAGACGCTATCCTACGTTCTATAAACGTCTTCAGAGACGTCGCTGAGACCTGACATTAGGCAGTCATTTAGTACGTCTGTGGGACGTCTTTTACGACGTCATTTACGTCGAAAATGACCGTGAATGGACGTCGTCAAGACGTAAAATTGCTACCTGGGACGTCATATCGGCGCTCTGGTTTACCCGGTAAATACCCAAAAATGGGTAAATTGGAGGGAAAATACCCGATTGGGAAAATATTCGGGTTTTTTAAAAGTTTGCTTATATAATATTTAGATACATATACATTAAATAGTACATAGTTTTTAAACTTTATTACTACTAGTTAGAGTTCGTCTAAGTTGAAATGACGCACTCCACTACCACATTTTACGTAAACAAGCTTTAAAGAATGGATAATTAAGTAGTAAGTCACGTTATTTCCACTTAGAAAAGCTATAACGCTAGTTAGTTAAAGCATTTTGTCTTTTCTTAGAACCTGTTACATTTATATCTCAGTGAATGAAGGAATACAGCAAAAATTGTTGTACGAGTAAATTTCAGATGGTACGGTAAAGTAATAAATAAGTAGACATGGTAAGGTAGTATAGCATGAAAAATAATTCATGATATTGATTAAATAAAGCAACTAACTGTGAAACTGTGCAAGTCGTGTGTTAGCTTTATTTATTTTTATAATTAAATATATTTTATTTCTAGAAAATATAGAAATCTAGAATCTAGAAATCTAAAGCTAACATGTTAACAGAACGATATTTTCAAATGAAACACACAAAACGTTACAGTTCTGTTATCTGGTATTCATAAAAACATTCGAGCCTTACAAGATTCTAAGAAACTTCGTTGCTATGGCTATATATAGTAAACAGGGCGCGCGCGCCGGATGACGTCACCGGAGCGGTAATGGTCATCCGCTATTGGCGACCAATAAGCCGCTTGAAACTACCCAACCCCGGGAGCAGATAGTTTCGAGCCAGACAATAGCCAGTAGTAGTTGACGCATAAGTGATCTTACACAAGTTGTCTTAGCTTCATACCGTGCGCACTTGTGTTAGTTTCTTTGATTTATTGACGACCTGGATTCTGTTTTGTGGACTTTTGATATTCTAGTGATTAAATACGTGATGCACCTACTTTGAATTGATAACTACTGCAGAAAACTACTACTGTTTTAAAGTATTCTACATTTCTAATATAAGCTCAACTTACCGGTTTATTTATGTTGATGGTATGCAGTAGGTATCGAAGTCCGTAAGGCTATCCTTACGGACTTACACAGTCACAAAAGGTACAGATTGACTACAGGCAGAGCAGCAAAGATAGCTTTTATATCATATAATTGGAATCTTTTACATAAACATAAAGATGATGACAACGACGAAGATGACGAGCCGTTATCAACCCCTAGACAGTTGTCTAGCCCGATGAACAGCCCAATTCATGACCCACAACCTTCTACATCTCGTGGAAGCCAAGAAGAAATAGAATTCTGTGCTATTGATGATTTGTATGATAATCATGACAGTAGCGATAGCGATTAAAATTTTAGTACGAGTAATTGAAAAAAATATTTTTGTAATGATTTTCTATTGTGTAATAAATAATATTGTGATTGTCTATGTTTTTTTTTATTTTTTATATGGAGAAACATGTTTCACAATCCTACTGGTAGTTCCACAGATTACCGCGTTTGAATAAACAAAAAAACGCTTCAGCTTTATTTTATTAGTGTAGATAATGAAAATACCCGTCTATTGGGTTTTTTCCCACATAAATACCCGGTATATACCCAAATGGGTAAAAACCTGGGTATTTTCCCGTCGGGTTTTTTCCCACCGCCCATCTCTAGGTACAATATGTATGGCGACGGGGCGAGCGCGGCGAGGTGAAAGAGGAAGTGCGAGGGGCATTGCATTCCAACGAAGTGCTAGGAATGTGCGGGGGAAGGGAAACAAAAGAACCAGCGCCGGCGCACGTTCGCACTCCCACTCAGGTAGATGGTTTAGTAACTCGCTACCAGCTTGTGACTGCGCACGTACTTAATTCGGTGTTCATCAATAATTATTCTTTAACGTTATTTGGGCTGTGTAACTTGGACTTTGTTTTTGCCTGTGATTTGGACACTGTTTGACTTGGAATATGGCTACGTACAACAGCCATGAATATGCAGATATGCATTTCATTTACGGATTTTGTGATGGAAATGCACGCCAAGCTGCAAGAGTGTATCGAGAGCGATATCCTAATCGGGACCGCTATCCGGATTACCGAGTATTCCAACGTGTACACTCCGCTTACGCAGATGGTAGAAATCCAGGAGCTAGGGAAGGTCGACGTAGCGTTTCAGACCTTGGAGTCGAAAATGTGGTGCTTCAGATGCTATGTGAGAATCCAATGACAAGTATTCGCATCATTAATAGCAGGATCAAAATTAGAGATATAAAAATGATTCGATCTTACCGCGCTCAGTTTGCCAATCGCACTTACAATCTGATCGGTCATTTTACCCATCGTGTCGTTACAACCAGGCGGGCTTTCAGGTACAGGGACAGACACGTCGGTAGTCGAGACGCCGAGCAGAGACGGCGCAGGCGCCGCTATGGCGGGCGTCGGCGGACGCGCGCCGGCGCTCGACGACAACGCGGCGCCACCGCCGTCGCACCATGCCACGCGCTCGACACTGTTGCTACCCACATTTTGCTCTAATGAATTAATACGGGTCAACATAACTTTAAGAGTTTGTTGCAAATCTAAATCTGGTGTACGGTCCCGCGTCCTGCTGCCTCTACTGGTTTTACTTTTACTCCGTTTGGGCATTCTGCTATATTCGAACTGCAGACCGTACCCGTGGAGGTCACTACACTCACTACTATAAAGAAAAAACTAAAATGCAATAACTCGTCAGAATGCCAAATCTCAGTGTGGATAGCTATGAGAGCTATCCCACTTCTGATGTAAGCAGAGTGAACAAGTTTGAATTAAAAAAAAAAGTTAACGACTACAAAATAAAACTTATAATTCCTTTAAGCAAATAATTTACAAAAATAAATCTTAATTAAAAACAAGTAACCTAATACGTCTATCTAAAACCCGTCCTAACACTCGAAGCGCCCAAAATGAAATGACCGAGGAAATGCGCTCGCCGCTGCAGCTGTCCGTCTGCCCCACTCTAGCGCCTCGTGACCTCATTCAGCCGCCACGCCTACCGTCGCAGGATTCTCCGCTAACATTATTATATTAGAAAGGAATCTATATTTATATTGTTTTTATTTTAATTTCTTATATTATATAAGAAATCAAAATCATTAGTGTAATAATATTTTGTTGTTATAAAGTAGTGAATAAATTTATCCCACTTACACTAAATTTGATCACTGTAATTTATCAAAAAAAATAAAACCACGGTCTTTGTTATTACTCAATCCAATAGTCAACACTTTATATTCTTTTTTTAATATTTCGTGTATCCGCCATTTTGATCGATTACAGCTTGCAATCGCGAACCCATGGAGTTTATTAATTTTTCACATAAATTTTCATCCCGTATAGAATCCCATACCTGCATGCAGTGAGTACTCAGTGCTTCCTTAGTCCTTTCGTTCCTATTGTCCCACCTTTGAACCATAACGCCCCATAAATTTTCAATGGGGTTTAAATCTGGCGATCTCGGAGGCCAAGGAATAATCCGTATGTCCGATTGCTGGCTAAACCACTCTTGCACAATTATGGAACGGTGTATAGGACAATTATCCTGCACGAACGTTATCACTGGCATGTCTTCTACAGGAAAAACATTTCGCACGGTGGGCAACATGACTTCATTCAGGTGTAAAGTGAGTTGTGGAATGAACGGCAGTATTATAAGCGAGCATGGCTGTATATACATAACGAGGCCAATTTGATTGTTCTTCGTTAATATAAGACTAGGACTTGTAAGTATGTATAATATTTACGATTCTAAGCAAAGGATTTAAGGTCTAAGTTTAATTGCCGTCTTTTGCTTTCGTTTGACGCCGTCACAGTAACCAGTCTTATTTTCTCTTTCTCTCATCATCACTTGTGCTAGCTGTGTTAGTAACAGCGTGTTATAAATATTTAAATTATGCCTACAATTAATTATGTTTCTTTTTAATATGTACGTAGTTGTATTGACTTCTTGTGATTGGTCGAGTGGGGATAAAAAAAATAGTCGGCGGGCATGTTGGTAATATGCTCACCACGCCGGCATTCGTGCTTCGACATCGGTGCTAGTCACTTGCTTGTATTGTTAGTAAATCAAACTCTATAACTGTATTACTGTAGGTAGGTACTGCTGTGATTATAAGTAATAAAGCTGATCTTGAAAGTCTACGAAATAGTGTTTTTATGTTCAAAATCCTTACTTCTGAGTATTGAACCAGTACGGTTCACAAGCGTGTGCCTACTCTACCGCGTGTGTGCCGTGTCGCGTTGTCTCACAACACACAGTACACAGCACACTCGCCGACTCGCGACTCGCGCGGCGAGTCACGCGACTCACTTACACACTCACAGCACCTACGTGCTCACAGGCCACCGCAGCCTCGTGGCGAACTCGCGGCCTCGCCTCATTCGTGGTAGCACAGTGTGCTAGCACACATTGTAAAAAGGGTGCCTCGCACGATCCTCATTTTAAAAGAGTGTGCTACCCATCTCTACTATTAAGTGAGTGTGTTTTAAAATGTTTTTATTAACTCTTTTTTATAGTGGATATTGACCCCCGGCAGTGTCACGATAATAATGGTTGCCATAATGGATGTTGACTGCTTTTTTTGTAAAAAAAAAAATGAGATTGCTGAAGAAGAGAAAGTGGCCCTGGACCGTAACGCACTTTATTCTTTCACAAAAATGTTTAGCTTGTGGATACACATCATGGTATAACGCCAATGGATCTCAAAAGCCATTTACTTCATATTGGTTCAAAGCGATATAAATAAATTATTGCATGCCGAATTCTTCTGGTGCCAAAACTGCCACGAATTCGCAACTTACGACTACTATCCGTCTGATGAATGCGAATTATGTATGTAACTAAAACCAGAATATTGTACCTACCTACAGTTTCAAGTTCAGGAGTACCTACCTACGTACGTATACATTAACATATTTATTATTAAACTAAAAGCTTTTTTTATTCGCTGAGTTTTACAGCGACCTAGATTATCTTTGTACGTTAAAAATAAATATAAGTGATAATAGGTGTGCAGAATGCAAAAATACTGCAACCAATAGTAGTGGCATATATTATATCAATATATGTAGTAAATCATGCCGTTACCAATTACGTTAGAAACCTATTTGTTTGTTAGTACCTACTTAAATAAAAGTATCAATAAGCGATACAAATAAGTATTGTTTGAATTGGCTGTCATACTTATGAGCCAAACAATAATATTGTAGGTAAGTACCTATAATAGGTGCGCGATTGGAAGTTTTTAGGGGCCGAAACGAGGCGGGTGGCGTGCCCCCACCATTAGGTTCTAGAAACTATTCACTCAGTCAGTTGCCACGTTGCGCCAAACGTCGCCGGTCGGTGTTCATTTGTTACTGCAGAGCAAATGTCGTTTAATTTTAAAAAATAGGATTTAGTAGATTATTATATAGGTGTACGTTACCCCAGCAAGAAAGTGTCTCCTAGAGTTATATGAGTAGAACGTATAATTGGTGCCTTATCTGCTGTAAATGTGCCCCCCCGTCGTTTTGGAAAAAAACGGAAAAAAAACGATTCTTGCTGGGGTAACGTTTTTCTAGCAGGAAAATTCTAAACGAATGATCGGAAAGAGAAAAATTGTGCATGGCCAGAGAGCTTATATGTGTGCCAAAATGTGCCCCCAAAAATAAAATCTGTGCCCCTTCAGGTTTTCGAGATATTGCATTTCCTGCTGGAGTAACGTTTTGATGAATCGTATATCTCTAAAACCATTGCATGTGCCCCTGTAGAATAAACATACACGAGTAGCTCTTAATGTGTGCCCCTTAGTGCCCCAATTAGATTTAAGAAAATATTTATAGTTTTCAAGTTATCGCGGTTTTATGAAAACTCGAAAAAACATCGCAGCGCTTAAATGAGACAAGGTATAAGTTCGCTGAAAACTGTATTCAGTCCTTCTTGACGCTAATAATAACCATACAATGTATCAAAACTGTTCATGCATGTGTTTTTGAATAATCTTGCTAAAAGTCAAAACGATGGTGTCATAACTTTGACGGCAAAATACAAGGAACCGGCTCAATCCCAGATGTGTAGGTGTAAACCAAAATCATGTGCTTTAGTCAAAAATATATGGTGAAAATATTCAGCTTGGAATGTTTCGCATTAAGTAAATATTAACAAAAAACCAAAATATGTAAGCAACTAGTTATCCGACCAAATTTGAATGACTACTAAAAAGCGACGGATTCATACATATCGATGACCTTCTTTACTTTACTCACTAACCGGTTCACACGTGTTGTGCCCGAGTACACTGCCGTCATAACTAAGAATGCAGTAATCGCAAAATAGCGGTTACGAGATAAACGCAAAAAACATTTTCATATCATCTGAGCAAGATGTTCATATTTTATTGGTCATAATATATATCTAAAAATTCGGAAAAAAATCAAGCTTTTACAAGACAATTTTCCTTTATTTAATTTACTAATATATGCAATTGAAGGGTTTTTAACAAAAACAACACAACTTTTTAGCAACAATTTTACAGGAAATAAAAGAAACATTCTCAAATCCATATTTTTCGTTTATTAGGTATCTTAGAACTTTTGATCATTTATTCATGTTGATGTATTGTATTGATTATGTAATTTTTTTTCATTATTTATACCATCTGTTATGGAATAAAATGATAAACTATAGTTTGTACTAGTGTTCTTTTTGTAAAAAAAATGCATTTATGTTATTTTGGTAAAAATAAAAGTAAAAGTTTTGCAATGAAAGACATCTTATTAATACTAATCAAGTAATTTATTGCCATTAACCCTTAAACCCTACCCATTCTAGGAGAAACACTATTGCTACCCAGGGGTTTTAAGGACCCCAATATATAAAAAATCATACTTAAAAAATAAAAAACAATTTAATTACAATTATTATTTATTGTAATAATCTGCTCATTAGACAATACAAAAAAAATGTTAATGGTTTTTGGTAACACATTCTTGACACATAGCCTCAGTATGTTCACCGCATAGAGGTTTTTGGCACATACCACAGGTGACCTTGGTTTTTCGATCCTTACCCCTTGGGCACATTGCACATCTTTTTTTAGCAGTGGGAGCAGAACTTGGTTCTTGCAATGGCCGCTTCTTTTGCAAGATTCCACCTAAGAGAACTTGAAGATTCATGGGCAAAGAGGGCCATGTTAATCGTTCTTCCATTTGAGGGGTGGTCAGATCTATGGCAAGTTTTTTCAAGAAATGACGTCTTTTTGTAGCTCTTTTTGTGGCCATTTTTAGCAGGACATATGAATTAACACCTACTATATTCAGGAGGCCAAAAAAAATTGCCATTGGCCACCTTTTTGATCTCCTAGATACGCTGTACTTGTGGCATAGCTGATCCATCAAATCGACTCCGCACTTAGTCTTATTATAAAACTCTATCATCTCTGGTACTTGAACCGTTGCATCAGGATCTGCTGTTGTATGCCTAGTTGACAACATGGGGACAATTTTTTTTTGTTTGGATTTTGGGGGGCAGTAAGACAAAAGCGTAAGGTCTCCTGAAAAGGCAAACTTGGCCGTGTTGCGATCGCGATCTTTTAGCTCAAGAAAAGAAGGTGGAATTTCTCTTTTGTTTCTACTAGTGTACCTACAAGGGTCACCTGCTTTTGCAACAATTCTTTTGCCACTGGTATTGACGTGAACCAATTATCACAAGTGAGGTTGCGGTTTGTGCCATGAATTGTTTCAGTCAATTTCAAAGTAAAGAAATGAGCAGCTGGTACATTTGTAGGGCACGAGCCTTTGCCCAAATATACAAAAGCATCTAACATATAGGCAGTTTTAGCATCGCAAGTCATCAAAATTTTTATACCATATTTGTCAGATTTACTCGGAATGTACATTTTGAAGATACATCTACCGCGAAAGCCCAATAACATTTTGTCTAATGTACAGCAATCTGAAGGGCTATATACTTCACTCGAAACTTTGACAATGTGATCAAAAACGTTTCTAATTGGTGCTAATCTATCATTTTGCTGTCGTTCTTCTCTGGTAGAACGGTCGTCAAAACGCAGACAGTTTGTCAGAAACTCAAATCTGGCTTGGCTCATGGTGGCACGAAAATAGCCAACACCTGAGTTCTTGTCAAACAATTCCTTGGTGGTGACGTGATTCATGTTGAGTACCCCTGCTAAGTAGTAAAGTCCAAATAAAGCCTTAATTTCCACCACACTTGCATCCTTAGCAAAAGAAGGACGTACTTTTGTGGAACTCGATGCGTCCGCGCCTTCGTCTTCCGTATTCTGTACAGGTCTGTCTCGTTTATATTTTTCTCTCTGTTTACCAATTTCAGCATTTGTATTTCTAACAATTTCTTCAAGCTTTTCATCAGAAAAAAAAAAATACTCCATGCTTCTAGCTCTGTTGTTATTTCACGAGCTGCAGCTTTAGGCCCAGGAGGATGAAACAAAATATTTCTTTGTGGGACTCTAGACCTTGCTGGTTTTTCACCTGTCCACCTAAACCCGTCTTTGCCCTTCAGATTGTTAGGGACAGCCCTTCAGATTGTTAGGGACAGGTAAGACACGAAGAAAATTACCTGAACTGAAATTACTCAGAGGAGTGTCATCTTCCGATGAAGAATCTTCTGTATCATCATCCGGATGTTCTGCTCGAAAGTCTTCAATAATTCCGTCTTCGTCAACATCATTTTCAAGGTCAGGAACAGCGACTTCACACACCTCTTCATCTTCTGATTGATCTTCATGCAACCACTGAGTGATCTGTGAGTCCATCTTACGAATTTTCGATCGTTAAAACTAAAACAATGACATAAAACACGACATTGAATAAACTGTTAAAACGAAACAACAAAATTGCTAGATTTGTCCATATACGTTCAAAATATTAAACTTACCCTTCAAAATATTGTATCAAAAATAACTGCATTCACCAATGTATCGACAAAAAGAAATACAAAATACTACGTTATTACTACCCTGGGGTCTGATAGACCCATAAATAGCTATAATTACGTGTACAATGTGTAAGCGTTGACGCTAGACTAATGAAAAGATGGCCGCCGACGTCAACCCATTCAATGCTACCAACGCACCATTTGCGTTGAATGAAATTTCTATATTATGCCACCAACGCACCAGTTGCGTTCAGTGTGCCACTCTCGTTTTTTGTAAATGTAATAAAATTGGTAGTTTTTTATTTATCAAAATTGCAACAATGGCGACATAAAATGATTTTTTAGCATGGTAACAATCTTGGTTTGTCACTCACATTCCGTTACCGTAAAATGGGGTGAAGCGGGTCACTTTTGAACTTTGTTTACAATTTTAATATATGAGAACTTGACAAAATAAGATTGAAGGTTTTTTTTTAATGTTTTAGAATAGAATAGAATAGCATTTATTTGCAAATATGGGTAATACATAAGTAGATAGTAATAGGTATAAATCATAGTTCTGCCATATTTCACCATTCGGCATGCAAACATTTTCATCATACAAAATTTGTTAAAATTTAAATTCTCCTTAAAATCATTAGATTAAATAAAATTATTAAAATTCAAATGGTCATTAAAACATTAACTTAATTATAACAATATACTTACATTAAATAGGATGGTTAAAAATTTAAATTGTCATTAACAGTATAATTATATAAGAATAAAAATCGTGGTCGAAACATAACATGTTCCGAGACTAAAGTTACAAAAATACATAAATACATAGTAGTAGTTAAATACATAGTTATAATGATTTATTAACAAAAATCAGAGAAAATCGTAAAAAACTGGTCAAACCCGGTTCACCCCGTGCTCGGGGTGAACAGACTCAAATGGTGCCAAATAGATTGGCAGATCTTGTAATACGCCATAACTACAATCGTAGAAGTGCTCAGTTTACTTTACTGCAGATATGCCAGAGTTCGTAGATTTTCCAAGAATGGATGAGAACGAATTATGTTTATTCGCTCTGGGCGTTTATCAACTAAAACAGGCCAAAAGCCATTACGGTGAGCACATCCTTGATAATGGAGCATTCACAATTGAGCTCAGCAATGAGTTATCAAATGAAGACTTGGCGGAATTGCAGGGCAATGATTTATGGATGATAAGAGGCCGCCTGCAATCGCGGCATGCTAGAGCAAGACAGTATTATGTCTACATTATAATCGATAGGTCGTTATCAGGCCGACAAGCAATCGCTCACTATTATTGTTCGTGCATCATAGGAAAGCGAACAATTGGATGCTGCTCCCATATTATGTGCATTATATGGTACATGAGCCATGCACGACATTTGCCAGCAATAACCCCTCCAGCTTATGGATTGGAGAACATTATTGTTGTACCGGACGACGATGATTTTATAGTATTTAATTAAACAAAATAACCCCTGTATATATATTTTATTTATAATCTTCAAAAACACAAAACAAGATCAACATGTCCAAAATAGGTCAAGAACCAATATATCTTACTAAACGATGTTCAAAATAAAAATATGGTAGAACAAATCATTTGTTTTTGTTTATTAAATTCACTGAAAATGTATGAAGATGTTGAATTTTTGAACTCCAATAAAACCAAGGACAATGACCCTACAGCTTTGGTGTCATAATAATAAATACTCAGGGGGACAAGTTCTAACGGAATACAGCATATTTTTTTATTGGCCGGCACTTTCATATTTGGACCAAAAAAGATGATGTCCTTTGTTAAATGATTTTAAATTGAGTATAAATCTGAAATCCCCATTGGGTTTTGGTGTTAGAAAAATAGGCGACAAGAATTGGCTGCTAAGTGGTTAACATTCTGTGATTGCACCAATTGTTAATAGGTGTGATATTGCATTTTGAGTCTCTTTTTCATGTGAATTTGATACCTTTATGTTTAGTGATTCGTTGGATTGGAAGGGTAAGCCAGATATTGGAATATGGTACCTCATAATCCAGGATAAAACAGTTTTATCATTGGTAATAGAACACCAATTATCATAAAAATAAGGAAGTCTTCCAGCACACTGAACCTCTATCTCCTGTAGCGCTGTGTCCTCTGCGGTGGAGGGCCCCGCGGAACATGTTTGTTGGCTTGTTTGGTCTTGGTTGCTCTGCCCGCACTCGGTTGTGGTGGTCGCTGTTGCTGTGGTTTGCGAGGCGGGCCCCGGTAGTTTAAAGACTGATTTTGACTTGAGTGTGGCTTGTTAGGTGGAGGTTTTGAATACCTTATTTCTGAGCCAGTTTTTGTAATGGCTTTTCCTGCTCTTAAAGCCTCACCAAGGTTGTCACCAAACAGCTGTGTTCCAATTTTAGTATGTTGTACAATGCATTTTGTTTCTTTGTTTAGTGCAAATTGTATTAGGGAGCGTCTGGCACTGCTGTGCATGTGGAACAGTTCGCACAGCATGCGGCCTGCATTGCTTATTGTTTTTGTGTGTTCGATGTTACTGTTATCTTTCAGCATGTTATTAAGGGCTACTGCTATGCAGGCAGTGGCTTGACCCAACAAGTTTTGTTGAGCAGCTAACGCATTGTCCCTTTTAAGTACAATGTCAGATATGGCTGCTACTATTTCCGGGTTTTCAACCGGAGCTTCTACAAATTTACAATTTTCCGGGATGAGAGCGGTCTTTAAAAGATCTGATTTGGTATCTTTCTGTAGACCTTCCTTAGTGATGTGTTCCCAGCGGGATGCTATGTCTTTGTGAATGTTGGCCCCGTATTTATTTGTTTTAGTGGGGTCATCTCCCAAGACTTCGTCAATAATTTCGTTTTGCTCAGTTTCAGTTGGGTGCTCGAGTACTGGTTCAACTTCCATATGTTCGGCCCCAGGATCGACATTTTGTTTTAAAACTGGTCCCGCAATTTGTTCTGGTACAGTAATTATGTTGTTTGTTTGTACCTGCCAATGTTCAGGCGAATGTTCTGTAAAAATTGACAATTTTTGTCATTTACTGAGCAATAACAATGTATACGAAATATACCTTGGTTGCGCCAACATGCAAAATTTGATTGACATCCGCTATTTCCTATTTCTATCTCCCTTCCGCACAGACCTCGCGAGTGTATAAGATGATTCTTTCGTCGCGAGTCTCTTCCGATTAGCTACAAGACGCGCGCGCAATGGCGTCAAGCCGCTCCGCTCCAAAATATTGATAACTTTGGAATCACTGCATTTTCGCATGTAATAAGACTTGCAATCAATTGTTTGTGTTTGTGTTCAACGTGTGAGGACAGTAAACTTGAAGCTCGACTGCCCCTGAACCTGGAAAAGTGAACCGGTGCACCGGCGACTACGCGAGCACGTGGGTCCAGTAAAGGTTTGTGCTTCCCTCTCTAATTTGTTTCGGGTTGTGTTCTATTGTCCTACACCCACCGCAGCTCGAATTACCTATCGCCAAGCGTTTGTCAATCGTATTGTTCCGCATCGCAAATACAGTCCACTAAATTAGCACCTCGCGCCACCATTTTCTTTGGTCCCTCTCACCGGATAGTTAGGTATTTGAATTAGGTACATATTTGTTGTAGTTATCGCATTAGTATTTATTCCATAGGGAATAAACGCACCGCACCGCAGTCTTATACCTAACGCAATTCGTTGTTTGTTTCGTAGCAAATTGTTCATCTATTACCTACGTGGCTAGGTACGTACGTAATACCTAGGTACATACGTAGCTATAGATCGCTCGTATTAGCTATTCATTCGGAAGTCTAAAAGTATTAGTCTATCAGAAACAGTGACACAACCTAGTGGGTACATTCATTAGGATTGATTTAAAATTACCCACAGTTCGTTTACTACTACCGCATTACCTACCCAATAGGTATTTTATATTGTCCGCGTCGCTGTTCTCCATCGCTTACTCGCCAAAATAACTTTATTTTGTTTGTTTACTGCATTGTATATGTGTCATAATTGTTCACGATGCCTCCAAAGGTCAACACAGTTCAAATGAAGCTTCTATATGCTAAAAGAGACATGCTATTTTCTCGCGTGCAATCTATTTGTGATAATTCACTTAAAACAGATGATCTAGTTATTAGAGATTCGTTCTTATGTTCTATAGAAAACTTGGATAGTTTGCGCACGGAATTTGAATCCGTAATTCATGATATTAACGTTTTAGAGTTAGAATTGAATCCAGAATACGCTGTGAGCTTTGACGTCATTTGATGATTTATTCTGTCGCATCAAACGTGTCGCGAGAAACTTGGAGAAGCCGTCTGTCCATCAGAGCCAGGCAAATCACTCTCGCGATCGACCTAAATTACCGCCCATTCAGATACCTGAATTTAATGGTGATATTCGCAATTGGAATATGTTTATAGATAGTTTTGAGAACACTATAGATAAGAACGCCTCTTTGACAGATCATGACAAATTACACTATCTTGTTGAAAGATTAACTGGTAAAGCTAAAACTGTTTGTGCTGGCATTACTTTTAGTGCCGAAAATCGATTTTAGCCTTATGGGTGGTCGACCGGAAAGTAACGCCACTGTACACACGGTGCCTTCAGATATATATCCAGGCTGATTCGTCGTTTTGTACGCATAATATTGTCTTGTTGTTGTTGACAAACAAGTTGATAGAATTATAAATATCCATATAGTGACTTGCGTTCACCTAAACATTTAGGCCCTGATTGTCAAGCTTCGAAATAGTAATTATTTTACTTTGTATTTCCAGGTGGCATTTGACGGGACACGACGTGTATGCCACAGATGTTGGCAGCGAATTGAAAGTAACACCAGACCACCTACAATACAAGAACCTAATGTTGTGGACGTGCCACCAGTGCAGGCACAAAATACAGAAGAATTTAATGTTCCCGATTACACTAGAGCGCCTAACACCTCGAGACATTGCATATTTAACTATTGTGTTAATGAGACCCGTCATCGAATACCAGACAGCATCAAAGCCCATATCTTTTGTGATTATAAGCTGTACATTCCGCCTGGTGCACGAGTATGCAGAGAGCACCTAGCTTCAAACAATTGGAACGATCTCCCACAATTCTGCAACGTAACTCATAGTTTTACTCCAGCCCTGTTTAGTGACGTTTGTGATATTCTAAGAGGTACTATCCAACGTGGAACGAGATTAGATTTTAATATGCAAGGTGCATTGACTGACGATGAATTAAACTTTTGGGTAGGACTGAACAATGAGCAGTTTAATACAATTTTGGAACAAACGCCTTCGCTGACTCAGATAAGCAGAAATCCAAGGACGACGTTAGGGATATACCTAACTAAACTTCGAACTGGAGAACCTAATCAAAGACTAGCGACGTTATTTAATATGTCAAGAGTACACCTTGAGCGGCATTTATCTAAGGCACGCGAGTGCCTTACGAACGAATATATCGGACTCCATTTAGGATTCGATCACATCGACCGAAACAATATATTACGAAGAAACTTAACAATCCCGAGACGTCTTTTTGGAAATGAAGAAAACACTAAAATAATTATGATATGTGATGGTACTTATATTTATATCCTTAAAAGTTCAAACTTTTTATTTCAGCGGCAATCTTATAGCCTACATAAATATCAAAATCTTTTAAAACCATTTTTATTAGTAAGCACCGATGGCTATATAATAGATGTAAAAGGACCGTACGCAGCCACAAAAACTGACGCAAACATAATGCGAGATATAATGAGGGATGAAACAAACCCAATTCACTGGTTTTTGGAACCAAACGATGCATTTATTCTGGATCGAGGATTCAGGGACTGTTTAGAAGACGTAGAAGCCTGGGGTTATGAGTATTATGTACCACCAACCAAAGACCGCGGGGAGACACAACTTACAACCGAGCAACCCAATGAAGCACGAGCGGTGACGATATGCCGATGGGTAGTGGAAGTAGTAAACGGCAGATTTAAGCGTGATTTTAAACTTTTACGCCAAAAATACTTCAATAAATCGCTGCCACACATGTTTAAGGATTTTAAAATCGCTGCTGCCATTTTAAACCACTTCCACGTACCTATCGAAGATAATGCACTTGCAGAAGATTTTTTGACTCAAATAAGAGCAAAAAGACACTTGTCGAATATCTTATATGATTATGTAGAAAGGACGCGCTTAAATACCCGAAGGGCTCATTTTCAACGATTGGAAGCAAATGAACAAGAAAACTTCCCGAGGCTGTCCGAAGAACAAATAATTATCCTTGCGTTAGGTACATACCAGTTAAAACTGGCTAGGTCTTATTGCGCTGAACATATGCAAAACGGTTTATATTTAATAGAAGTTTATAGAGACAGCCATCTTCGCAACTTACCCATTAATGGAAGCGATGAAGATGCGTGGCTTTTACGTGGGCGTATCCAATCTCGGCACGTGCGAGCCAGGACATACTATTGTTATATTATAGTAAATAATAATATTGAAAACAATATAATACATTATTACTGTACATGTTTGACAGGTCGACGTACCATGGGCACTTGCGCGCATATATTGTCGATTATTTGGTATTTAGGTTATGCAAGACATGTGGGATTTACTGCTCCAGCTTCATTTTTAAATGATGTAATCATAGATGAGCCTTAAAACATTTAATTATTACTGATATTAAAGTAGGTATAACATTTCAAAACTCAGTAATAAATAACTAGGTATTGTTTTTGTTTACAATAAATGGCTTAGTAAATGAGAACTGTGTTTTCTTTATATTTTTTGTATCTTTTTGATTATTAAAAGAAATAATAAATCGTCTATAAATAGCAGAATGAACGATCTATAGCTCCGAACCGACAATGAATTGAAAAAAATCGCCATAGTAAAAGTAGTTCCAATAGAAAAGACCTCTCCAAAAATATATAATTTATCGCTATTGGGGGGTGGTACCAGACTCCATACATAAATGGGCATTGTCCTTTGTGTTTTTAAAATTCCTATAAAACCAAATGCACCTAATATGGTTATATCATTTGGACTTTCTTTATATAATATTGTCTACTCCTGTACTAAAACCGAAACATGACTACTTCAAATTTTTCGTTAAAAAAAAAATCCAAAAAAATTCCGTCTATTTTCTGTTTTGTACGATTATACGTAAACAATTCCTTATTGTGCAGTAAAATTTGATTTAAATCGAAAGTTGTTATGTACCTATGTTAAAAACTTAAATAAATAAATAAATTAAAAAAAAACTTACTAAGCTAAAAATGTAAATATGGCATTGTGTCACAGATGTAAATGTAGATTACATTTATAAAAACGAAGCGCGTTTATTTCCGGTGCGATTGTGTGTAATTTAGAGCCTTCAACCGCCCAAATAAATTTTCTAATGGGTCTTGGTAACTTTCCAGGCTTGTAATCCTACCTTCCAGGCACGGAACTCTAATGTAACGTGATTGTCCACTTTTTACAGTAACTTTGCTATTGTAGCCTATAAATTTTATAATTTTCAATTGTTTTATTGCAGAGCTTCAAAAGTTTGCATGAGCCGAATTGTACTTTACGGCTTTTCTCAGCTTTCCCCTTTGACCATCTCCAGGCTATCCATTTACACTGTCGAACAAGGTGTCGACGAATTCGACGAACTCTGCTGTTGTTTCCATAGTGGACAGAGGATCTTGACCTGAAAATAGAATAGGTACATTTATTATTGTATATAATTCATAAATAAATAGGCACAGAGCATTGTACATGTATATAATTAATTAACATTTTCACCATGTTAGACCTGAATTTATGTTATAAGTATGTATGTGTAGTGATGTAAAGAATATGGTGTTGTAATAGGCAACTTAGGGATTATGCAAATAGGACGGTGGATGACATGGGGTAATTAGTAGCAAACTGCAATCTAGGTGATAGTGGAAAGATCACCATACTCGAAGGTTGGCCATGGTAGTGGCTATTCACAGATCAATAAAATTTAAAGAAACCGCCATGCGCAATTAAGACAACCCTCGGTCGGTGGGTCATTTTAGGGACGGAGTAACTACTACTACTACCAAATTAATAATAACTTATGAGCAAAATTTGAAAATCACTTACCCGCTGGACTTCCGAGGTTCACCAAGAGCTATTTCCTTATCAGAAAACAAACAGGGATAAGAATAGCGAAGTCGCTGCCCCTCTTCGTCAAATTGTTGTTTGTCGAAATGTTTAGAACATACTCTCTTGTTGATCAGTTGGCTTTTATTAAGTCCAGTGAGAATGGGATTAGAAGGCACTAAGAATGACAACCACAAAGCCCTTAAATTATCGTTCTTGGGGATTAGAAATAACCGGCGGGTTTCACTTGTTGAAGTGCAACCACCAACAAAACACTTCCGCAGCCCCATGAGAAAATGATTGGTACACAGACAATGCTACAAAATTAATTAAATAGTATTGCTACTAATAATCTGTAAGTTAACAGCAAAAATATATCAAATAATCCGTCAAAACACAGAGTTCGGTATAATATACTGAAAGCCAAAACAAGAAAACATGGCGACAAAAATACCACAGATAACATAATTTTTAAATGCGAAAGTAGCGACAAATGGCGGAAACGTGAACGGCGTGAACTAGAGCTGTCAGGCCCCTGGTCTAAGGTGGGAACGAGGAGTTTATTAGAATATCTACGATTATTTTTAATTCTTAGTTGTGTTGTTACATCTAAATATGGCAATTTATTGTATTTTAGGATCTATTTCAATTTTCCGTCTATACCCATCAATATTTGACGAGGTAAGATGTACATATAAAAGATGCAGTTTCAGCGTGTTTTTCAGTGTTAATTGAAAGATCAGAAAAATGTAAGATTAAGGGTTGCAGGTGAATACAGGGACCTATTGAAAAGGAAAATTATATTTGTATTTTTATTTCCACTTCTTACACCCTTATGATACTCCTAACTCTTCCATCGTGCCTAATTTTCAAGTCAATGTGTGGTCACCTTATTAGGAAAGGACACACTACACTTCAGTTTTATTTTTCAAAATCAACTTTTCGGTGCTTGTAGCTTTCATAGTATACACTACTATTTTTTAATTAGTACAAAAGAAAATGGGGCTCTATCCGTACCCGTTTACTGATCATATTTGAAAAAAAAAAATGAAATCCCAAAACTGTCCACGAAAATTTGTCATAATAGGTAAATTCATTATTGAATTAATCATTCATAACAATTGCTACTGAAAATACTACGCGCAAAGCATTTCCATAATAATGAATACTACCATGTAGCCTGTACAATATTTCCATAAACTGAGTGACATTTTGGGATACAAAAAAACGCTAATAACTTTGCTGTTTATGAATATTATTTATTGAGACTTTACATACATCATAACAAGACCTTTTCTAATAAGCCCTTTAAATATTTGTACTAATTAAAAATTAGTGGTATATACTAATTCCATGCTTTCGATACTTTTCTCAATGACGATTATTGACGGTAGTTCAACAAAATGAAATTCCGAAATGTCGAAATGTGATTATTTTTTGTTTAGGGGGTGAATGTAAAATATGTTTTAAGTAATCACTTGGATTTGCAATCATGAGTGCGAACGATATAGTAAAAATCTTCAAAAGAAACATATCACGATGGTCATACAGGCTTTTACAACAAAATGCGAAAGCTTTGAGCTTACCATCCAACGTTAAGGTACGTAAATAATCAAATAAATAAACCGCGTGTGTTTCGCATGTGGAACATAAATTGTATGGAAGCAAATCAACATAATTTTTATGTGGTTTCAATTGTGTTATGTCTTGTTAGATTCTTCTATTCATATTTCATGCCTAGGTTTCTACTTTACTTATTAAAATCCTCGGAATTTGTTCTAGTGCACAATTTTTATCTTGCTTTTTCACGTGCAACACCGCCCCTAAGATAACCTCTGATGACCACATGTTTTCACTATGTCAATCAATCTGCCTAGCCTTTTCCCAACTATGTTGGGATCGGCTTCCAGTCTAACCGGATGCAGATGAATACCATTTACATGGAGCGACTGCCTATCTGACCCCCACAACCCAGTAACTGGGTAATACGATACCCCTTGGTAAGACTGATTGTCAGACTTTCGGGCTTCTGACGACCCGTAACGACTGTCAAAGATCCACGGATGACAGCCGTGAGCCGGGACCAACGGCTTAACGTGCTTTCCGAGGCACGGAGGAGTCTCGGTATGTAAAGATGGCCCTATCCAATGACCAACCCCGGCAAGCGTAGCTTAACCTGATGGATCGACCCCTGCGGCTGTTATTACTTAGCCACGAGCTCCTCTATGTTTTCACTATGTATTTTTATTACTATTGTTATATGTAAATCACCAACAACATTTTAAGGGGTCATTGTACTCATCATGGTGAACAACTTTTACTATGGGACCAAACCTGAAATCGCGAAAAAAAAATCAGCTGTTCAGTAGGTACTTAGGTTGGTACATTCATACATACATCTACATCAAACTCGTCAAAATGTCGGAAGCAGCTGATTTTTTTTTTTCGCGATTTCAAGTTTGGTCCCATAGTAAAAGTTATTCACAATGATGAGTACAATGACCCTTAAGAGGTTGTTGACGATTAACAAAAACAACCTTGTAGGTCTAACTGCAATCGATATTTATATTTATAGAAAAAATACCTGGTCCAGTTGTTAAGCACAAAGCTGTACGGTACTCCAGGGGATTTAGAATTGTTGGTGCGATACGTGCGTGAGGAGCAAAAACTTCGGGCACGCATTAAGAAAAATGCACAGGTAATTTTAATATTGAGTTGGTGGTCCCATTTTTGTCAAAATCCAGTTCTGATGATGGGATCCTGGAGTAATCGATGGAACTCTTCAAATATTATAGGCACACCTATAGCGATTTGGGTATTTTTTATAGTAGCTCGTGCATTTGCTCTCGGAAAGCACCACTTGGTGAAGTGGAACTGATGATGAAGACCACAGATAGCTACCGGAACGACTCAATGATAAATATTTCACGGGTTGCGATTCGATTACTTTAATATGGTTGCTAAGCGATTTCCGCTCGTCACACAATGCGTGTGGTGAGTGGTTGTTGAGGATTTCTCCTGGTTCTTACCAGCAGAACTCCTCGACAATTAACGTCCCAGCATCGGGAAAAGCAATATTTTGTAACATGTGATGAGCAATTGACATTAGACTATTGTAACTTATACAAATTATAAACAGACCCACTAAAAAGTGAAAAATAAAAACTTTTTTACATAAAAATACAACCGACTTCCAAAAACAACACTACAAAGTGAAAAATAACTTTAATTTCGGAAGTCGGTGGCAAAAACGAAAATACATTTAATCAGACACCGACTTCCGAAATTAAAGTTATTTTTCACTTTGTAGTGTTGTTTTTGGAAGTCGGTTGTATTTTTTTTTAATTCTCTGTTAAAAAAATATATTTAACACCAGTTGTGTCACGAGTCACTGTGCGAGAGCGACCCGTCCTTTGACTCCACAGAGCGTTGCAAGCAGATAGTCAAGCAGTGTCTGGCTATTCTTATATTCTCAAACTTTTTTTTTTCAGAGAGCTTAAAGAGTGCCTCTCCAAGGACTACAGAAAAAGACATTGAAAACGATATAAAGGTGTGGCTCAAGCACGCACCAGAACGAGCAAAAAAGCGATTGTCAAAGGAAAATAGCAATGTCATCCTCTAGGAAGAAAAAAAATGTAGTAGGTGAGCGTCAAATGTATAGAAGGGCTTTGGCAGAAAAACGAAAAATTATTTTAGAAATACAAAGAAGTACATTACAGCCACCATTAAGTGATTTGCCATCTTCACCACAATGTACATCCACATCTATAGCTACGGGTAATAGTAGTATTGACAACAATACTTTAAATGAAAACTGTTTCAGAACATTTAAAGAGAAAAAATTTTTTAGATGAAAACTGTCATTCGACATTGTTTGAGGATTGTCTTATAGATAGTGATGACTCACAATATGACAATGCTAACGATTTGCCATCTCAATTAAGACATTGGGCTACCGTAGAACATAAAATTCCCCACAATGCTCTAGATAGTCTTCTGAAAATTCTAAATCCTTTTTGCCCTAAATTGCCTAGAGATAGCAGAACATTTTTAAATACGCCAATGAATATATCAAGTAACTCTTTGAAATCTGGTGAATTGGTGCACATTGGTCTCGTAAATCAAATACAAGCACAATTAAAACTGTACAGTGGGTCCAACTTTGAAAATAGTGAAATATTGTTCTTTTAATGTTGATGGTTTGCCACTTTTTAAAAGCACGAATACTCAACTATGGCCTATATTAGGTTTAATCAAAAACTTGAATTGTGCACAGCCATTTGTAATAACTCTGTTCTGTGGGAACTCTAAACCTTCACCATTGAATCTGTTTTTGGGACCATTTGTTGAAGAACTGTCTACATTACTTAATGATGGTATTGATTTTGAAGAAACTCATTATATTGTAAAAGTACATAGTTTTGTTTGTGACGCTCCAGCTAGAGCTTTAATCAAATGTACAAAATCCCATGGTGGATATTCATCATGTGATAAATGTGTAGAACCTGGTGAGTATATTCAAGGTAGAGTGATTTATACAAGCGTATCTGTGAGTAGGAGAACGGATTCACATTTTCGTTTACAGTCGGATGAGGACCATCATGTTGGTGAATCTCCACTTGTGACGCTTCCCATAGTTTCATTGTTTCCCATTGATTATATGCATGCTGTTTGTCTAGGAATCATGAGGAAACTTTTAAACCTTTGGGTTGGGGGTGATTTAAATGTTCGCTTAAATAGCCGTTTAGTAAATGCAGTTTCTGAAAAATTACTTAGCTGTACAAGTTGTATACGATACCTGTTGAAATTAACAGGCGACCGCGAAGTATCAGTGAGTTGGCTCGCTGGAAAGCCACCGAATTTAGGATGTTTTTGTTATACGGGGTGTCCCGTAAATAATGGATCAAACGTAACGGGTAGGTAGCTTACCTAATTTCCAACAACTAATTTGAATATTAAAAAAAAAACCGTTACAGTAACCAGGATATTAATTTTTTTTCGAATTTTACGATTTTGTCTTCCAGAATTAAGCTTTTTTAATGCTGTCGCTGCAAATGATGACATTTTTAGGTATGATTTTTATTTAACATTTCTGAATAGCTTACTAATGTTATAAGATACCATTTTTTTTGAATACCGTTTTATTTGCCTTAGAAAAAAAATCTTGAGTTGAAAAGTTTTTTCTTTACGATGTTAGGACCAAAATTGAAAAAATTCTCCTGTAAAAAAAATGTATGACACCGAAGACCACCATTATTTTAAAAACTTGTACATTTAATAAGGTTTGCAAATTGGTATAAAACTTACGTCTAGTCCTTATCGTTACAAAGATATTGCTATGAATGTGATGAAGAAGACAGAAAATAAATTAAATTGGTACTATTCCATTTTTTCCTTTTCGTAATGGCTTATGCTTGAATGCTTGTAATCGAAGCAGGTAGTTAAGCGGATAGCATAATTCCGACCCGATGACGTCATCTGTCCGGAATTTGGGACCGCTACCTGTGGCGGAGTTGCACCTCAGTCAGTGTGAAAGGGATAGATAGCGCCGCTTTTTGGTAAATCGGTTAAATCGGTATGAAGTTGCGCAGGTTCTTTTGTTCTTTCCTGCGCCCTTCACTCGTACAGGCTTCATTGTTGCTTGATTTTATTAGTTTAGTTGTAACTAGTCTCTCTTCGAGTTGCTACGTCAGACAACTTTCGCTCCCGGTCAGTGGCTCGGTGTTTTCTTCTGTAAAATTTGACTTATGCTGTGTTTTTGGACTTTGCTTTGCCTATCGATTTGGAACTCTTTGCGTATTGGACAAACGACTTGGCGATCCTACGGACTCCGAAAACATTCGTTTGTGTGTGCTTGTACGTGTGTGCAGTAGCGCTGAAACCTTATTCAGCCCAATGCCTCGTTATGAGTACACGCCACGGCAGTACGCCGAAATGCATTTTATCTACGGAGAAGCAAGAGGTAATGCCAGGGCGGCTGCAAGATTGTACCGTGATTGATACCCGAACCTGGTTCGTTATCCCGATTATCGCGTCTTTATTAGAGTGCATAACGCGCTTCTTGAGGGAAGAATTCTTGGCACCGGAGTTGGTGGTACCCGTGAAGGACGACCGCGACAAGTTAATGACGAAGTCATTCTTCGAGAAATCGAGGAAGATCCGTCAGTCTCCGTTCGCGTCATAGCGCGACGCGTAGGAATTTCTAGATCGACGGTGCATCGAGTGCTACAACGGTGCCGATTGCACCCATATCACGTGCAACGTGTTCAAACGCTGACGTCGCGTGATTACCAGCCAAGAATAGAATTTTGCCAAAGGATGCTTAGAATGATTCGGGCGGACCCGCAGTTTTTTAACAAGATTTTATGGAGTGACGAGTCTTCATGCCGCCGAGATGGATATTTAAATTTGCATAATTTGCACAGTTGGCAGCTGATAAACCCATATTTGATGCGAGAGGACAGGAGCCAACATCAATTTAAAATAAATTTATGGGTGGGAATAATCAATGGGCAAATAATAGGGCCCTTTGAACTACCAGCTACTCTAAACGCCGAATATTATCTCCATTTTTTAAGGAATGAGTTGCCAAGGTTATTAGAAAACGTTCCAGAAGACGTACGGCAAGCAATGTGGTTGCAAAATGATGGGTGCCCCGCTCACTATGCGACGGCAGTAAGGGCGCACCTTGATGAAAGTTATCCGGACAGATGGATCGGCCGATTAGGACCAATTTTGTGGCCTCCGCGATCTCCGGATTTAAATCCCCTAGATTTTTTTTACTGGGGATGTTTAAAAGACAGGGTCTACAAGAATCCAATAACGTCGGAAGAAGAATTACGACAGCGCATCCAATCTGCTGCATCAGAAATAAACCAAAGCCGTTTTGTCCGTCGGATAAGAGCTTCCTTTATTAGGAGATGCAGACTTTGCATTCTTGTAGAGGGAAGGCAATTCGAACATTTATTGTAAAAACCAAATAAAACGATTTATTTGAACTAACTGTTTTTTTTAGTACGGCCTCCTAATTCTTTTCATACGCCTCAATAATTCAATGAACATTGCCTCTGAAATACTACAGTTACACATTTTAAAGAAAAAGTTTAAATGTACACACTTTTTTATTTTTTTTATTAACGTTGATTTGGAGCACCTCTCAGATTCATAGCAATTATCTTTGTAACGACAAGGACTAGAATGTACAACTTCATACCAATTTACCAAAAATACAAAAGCGGCGCTATCTATCCCCTTCACGCTGACTGAGGTGCAACTCCGCCACAGGTAGCGGTCCCAAATTCCGGACAGATGACGTCATCGGGTCGGAATATGCTAGCCGCTTAACTACCTGCTTCGATTACAAGCATTCAAGCATAAGCCATTACGAAAATGAAAAAATGGAATAGTACCAATTTAATTTATTTTCTGTCTTCATCACATTCATAGCAATATCTTTGTAACGATAAAGACTAGACGTAAGTTTTACACCAATTTGCAAACCTTATTAAATGTACAAGTTTTTAAAATAATGGTGGTTTTCGGTGTCATACATTTTTTTTACAGGAGAATTTTTTCAATTTTGGTCCTAACATCGTAAAGAAAAAACTTTTCAACTCAAGATTTTTTTTCTAAGGCAAATAAAACGGTATTCAAAAAAATGGTATCTTATAACATTAGTAAGCTATTCAGAAATGTTAAATAAAAATCATACCTAAAAATGTCATCATTTGCAGCGACAGCATTAAAAAAGCTTAATTCTGGAAGACAAAATCGTAAAATTCGAAAAAAAATTAATATCCTGGTTACTGTAACGGTTTTTTTTTTAATATTCAAATTAGTTGTTGGAAATTAGGTAAGCTACCTACCCGTTACGTTTGATCCATTATTTACGGGACACCCTGTATACTGGACCAGTTGTTCTAAAAAATATCCTTCCGATCTCCCTCTATGAAAATTTTTTGTTATTTCATTGTGCTATAACAATTCTTTGTAGCCCTAAACACATCAATAAACTAGGTACATATTTAGCACATGAGCTATTATTAATGTTCATAAGACATTCCGAAACTATTTATAGCCGGAAATTTTTAATTTACAATATTCATATGTTATGTCATTTCTGTGATGACGTTCGTTTATTTGGTGCTTTGGACAGTTATTCCGCCTTTCCTTTCGAAAATTATTTAGGCATGTTAAAAAAATTAGTTAGGTCACCTAACAAACCGTTGCAGCAAATTTATAAACGATTAAAAGAAATGGAATCTTCCTTGCCTCCAAAACTGATTGATGAGGGACCAGCGGTTTTTTATTACAATAGCTTAGGACCAACGCCTGTTGATAACAATGCTTATGAATGCTTTAATAAACTTGTGTATAAGGGTTTTGCAATGTATACAAAATCTGGTATAGCTAATAATTGTTACTGTTATGCAAACGGCAAAGTAGTTGAGATACATAATATTTTGAGATGTAAGATTAATGAAGAGGTTTCCTTGTTCGTCTATGGAAAAGAGTTTGTACATCATGATTCATATTATACGTATCCATATGATTCTGCTGTTATAGATATTTTTAAAGTTTCGGAACTCTGTTCAGCTTACATAATTGTACCTGTTTCTGACATTATTTCGAAATGTGTTGTTATTCCTCAAGAGGCAAACAGTAATTCTTTTATAAGTTTTCCTATGCTCCATACTTATAATTATTAAAATATTAATTTATTAATTAAGTTATGACAATTATCTCGTTATAATAAATAATACTACCATGCAAATTTGTGGTTTTTTATTGCGACATTTCAGAGTTACTTGAAAACTTTTACTTTGAGAGAATTGGAAGTCCATTCAGCAGCCATACAATTAGTGTGCTGTGGCTGAATGAATTGCAACAAGGCGATGTTGAAGACGTTTTCTGAAGAGACGTTACTAGCCGTTACTATAGGACGTATTAACATCTTCTGAAGACGTCATTACTACGTTATCTGGAGACGTTAATATGACGTTATCTGGCGACGATATGATGACGTTATCTGGAGACGTTAATAAGACGTTATCTGAAGACCTTAATATGACGTTATCTGGAGACCTTAATATGACGTATCTGGAGACGTTAGTTTGACGTTATCTGGAGACCTTAATATGACGTTATCTGGAGACGTTAGTTTGATGTTATCTGGAGACGTCATTAAGACGCTATCCTACGTTCTATAAACGTCTTCAGAGACGTCGCTGAGACCTGACATTAGGCAGTCATTTAGTACGTCTGTGGGACGTCTTTTACGACGTCATTTACGTCGAAAATGACCGTGAATGGACGTCGTCAAGACGTAAAATTGCTACCTGGGACGTCATATCGGCGCTCTGGTTTACCCGGTAAATACCCAAAAATGGGTAAATTGGAGGGAAAATACCCGATTGGGAAAATATTCGGGTTTTTTAAAAGTTTGCTTATATAATATTTAGATACATATACATTAAATAGTACATAGTTTTTAAACTTTATTACTACTAGTTAGAGTTCGTCTAAGTTGAAATGACGCACTCCACTACCACATTTTACGTAAACAAGCTTTAAAGAATGGATAATTAAGTAGTAAGTCACGTTATTTCCACTTAGAAAAGCTATAACGCTAGTTAGTTAAAGCATTTTGTCTTTTCTTAGAACCTGTTACATTTATATCTCAGTGAATGAAGGAATACAGCAAAAATTGTTGTACGAGTAAATTTCAGATGGTACGGTAAAGTAATAAATAAGTAGACATGGTAAGGTAGTATAGCATGAAAAATAATTCATGATATTGATTAAATAAAGCAACTAACTGTGAAACTGTGCAAGTCGTGTGTTAGCTTTATTTATTTTTATAATTAAATATATTTTATTTCTAGAAAATATAGAAATCTAGAATCTAGAAATCTAAAGCTAACATGTTAACAGAACGATATTTTCAAATGAAACACACAAAACGTTACAGTTCTGTTATCTGGTATTCATAAAAACATTCGAGCCTTACACGATTCTAAGAAACTTCGTTGCTATGGCTATATATAGTAAACAGGGCGCGCGCGCCGGATGACGTCACCGGAGCGGTAATGGTCATCCGCTATTGGCGACCAATAAGCCGCTTGAAACTACCCAACCCCGGGAGCAGATAGTTTCGAGCCAGACAATAGCCAGTAGTAGTTGACGCATAAGTGATCTTACACAAGTTGTTTTAGCTTCATACCGTGCGCACTTGTGTTAGTTTCTTTGATTTATTGACGACCTGGATTCTGTTTTGTGGACTTTTGATATTCTAGTGATTAAATACGTGATGCACCTACTTTGAATTGATAACTACTGCAGAAAACTACTACTGTTTTAAAGTATTCTACATTTCTAATATAAGCTCAACTTACCGGTTTATTTATGTTGATGGTATGCAGTAGGTATCGAAGTCCGTAAGGCTATCCTTACGGACTTACACAGTCACAAAAGGTACAGATTGACTACAGGCAGAGCAGCAAAGATAGCTTTTATATCATATAATTGGAATCTTTTACATAAACATAAAGATGATGACAACGACGAAGATGACGAGCCGTTATCAACCCCTAGACAGTTGTCTAGCCCGATGAACAGCCCAATTCATGACCCACAACCTTCTACATCTCGTGGAAGCCAAGAAGAAATAGAATTCTGTGCTATTGATGATTTGTATGATAATCATGACAGTAGCGATAGCGATTAAAATTTTAGTACGAGTAATTGAAAAAAATATTTTTGTAATGATTTTCTATTGTGTAATAAATAATATTGTGATTGTCTATGTTTTTTTTTATTTTTTATATGGAGAAACATGTTTCACAATCCTACTGGTAGTTCCACAGATTACCGCGTTTGAATAAACAAAAAAACGCTTCAGCTTTATTTTATTAGTGTAGATAATGAAAATACCCGTCTATTGGGTTTTTTCCCACATAAATACCCGGTATATACCCAAATGGGTAAAAACCTGGGTATTTTCCCGTCGGGTTTTTTCCCACCGCCCATCTCTAGGTACAATATGTATGGCGACGGGGCGAGCGCGGCGAGGTGAAAGAGGAAGTGCGAGGGGCATTGCATTCCAACGAAGTGCTAGGAATGTGCGGGGGAAGGGAAACAAAAGAACCAGCGCCGGCGCACGTTCGCACTCCCACTCAGGTAGATGGTTTAGTAACTCGCTACCAGCTTGTGACTGCGCACGTACTTAATTCGGTGTTCATCAATAATTATTCTTTAACGTTATTTGGGCTGTGTAACTTGGACTTTGTTTTTGCCTGTGATTTGGACACTGTTTGACTTGGAATATGGCTACGTACAACAGCCATGAATATGCAGATATGCATTTCATTTACGGATTTTGTGATGGAAATGCACGCCAAGCTGCAAGAGTGTATCGAGAGCGATATCCTAATCGGGACCGCTATCCGGATTACCGAGTATTCCAACGTGTACACTCCGCTTACGCAGATGGTAGAAATCCAGGAGCTAGGGAAGGTCGACGTAGCGTTTCAGACCTTGGAGTCGAAAATGTGGTGCTTCAGATGCTATGTGAGAATCCAATGACAAGTATTCGCATCATTAATAGCAGGATCAAAATTAGAGATATAAAAATGATTCGATCTTACCGCGCTCAGTTTGCCAATCGCACTTACAATCTGATCGGTCATTTTACCCATCGTGTCGTTACAACCAGGCGGGCTTTCAGGTACAGGGACAGACACGTCGGTAGTCGAGACGCCGAGCAGAGACGGCGCAGGCGCCGCTATGGCGGGCGTCGGCGGACGCGCGCCGGCGCTCGACGACAACGCGGCGCCACCGCCGTCGCACCATGCCACGCGCTCGACACTGTTGCTACCCACATTTTGCTCTAATGAATTAATACGGGTCAACATAACTTTAAGAGTTTGTTGCAAATCTAAATCTGGTGTACGGTCCCGCGTCCTGCTGCCTCTACTGGTTTTACTTTTACTCCGTTTGGGCATTCTGCTATATTCGAACTGCAGACCGTACCCGTGGAGGTCACTACACTCACTACTATAAAGAAAAAACTAAAATGCAATAACTCGTCAGAATGCCAAATCTCAGTGTGGATAGCTATGAGAGCTATCCCACTTCTGATGTAAGCAGAGTGAACAAGTTTGAATTAAAAAAAAAAGTTAACGACTACAAAATAAAACTTATAATTCCTTTAAGCAAATAATTTACAAAAATAAATCTTAATTAAAAACAAGTAACCTAATACGTCTATCTAAAACCCGTCCTAACACTCGAAGCGCCCAAAATGAAATGACCGAGGAAATGCGCTCGCCGCTGCAGCTGTCCGTCTGCCCCACTCTAGCGCCTCGTGACCTCATTCAGCCGCCACGCCTACCGTCGCAGGATTCTCCGCTAACATTATTATATTAGAAAGGAATCTATATTTATATTGTTTTTATTTTAATTTCTTATATTATATAAGAAATCAAAATCATTAGTGTAATAATATTTTGTTGTTATAAAGTAGTGAATAAATTTATCCCACTTACACTAAATTTGATCACTGTAATTTATCAAAAAAAATAAAACCACGGTCTTTGTTATTACTCAATCCAATAGTCAACACTTTATATTCTTTTTTTAATATTTCGTGTATCCGCCATTTTGATCGATTACAGCTTGCAATCGCGAACCCATGGAGTTTATTAATTTTTCACATAAATTTTCATCCCGTATAGAATCCCATACCTGCATGCAGTGAGTACTCAGTGCTTCCTTAGTCCTTTCGTTCCTATTGTCCCACCTTTGAACCATAACGCCCCATAAATTTTCAATGGGGTTTAAATCTGGCGATCTCGGAGGCCAAGGAATAATCCGTATGTCCGATTGCTGGCTAAACCACTCTTGCACAATTATGGAACGGTGTATAGGACAATTATCCTGCACGAACGTTATCACTGGCATGTCTTCTACAGGAAAAACATTTCGCACGGTGGGCAACATGACTTCATTCAGGTGTAAAGTGAGTTGTGGAATGAACGGCAGTATTATAAGCGAGCATGGCTGTATATACATAACGAGGCCAATTTGATTGTTCTTCGTTAATATAAGACTAGGACTTGTAAGTATGTATAATATTTACGATTCTAAGCAAAGGATTTAAGGTCTAAGTTTAATTGCCGTCTTTTGCTTTCGTTTGACGCCGTCACAGTAACCAGTCTTATTTTCTCTTTCTCTCATCATCACTTGTGCTAGCTGTGTTAGTAACAGCGTGTTATAAATATTTAAATTATGCCTACAATTAATTATGTTTCTTTTTAATATGTACGTAGTTGTATTGACTTCTTGTGATTGGTCGAGTGGGGATAAAAAAAATAGTCGGCGGGCATGTTGGTAATATGCTCACCACGCCGGCATTCGTGCTTCGACATCGGTGCTAGTCACTTGCTTGTATTGTTAGTAAATCAAACTCTATAACTGTATTACTGTAGGTAGGTACTGCTGTGATTATAAGTAATAAAGCTGATCTTGAAAGTCTACGAAATAGTGTTTTTATGTTCAAAATCCTTACTTCTGAGTATTGAACCAGTACGGTTCACAAGCGTGTGCCTACTCTACCGCGTGTGTGCCGTGTCGCGTTGTCTCACAACACACAGTACACAGCACACTCGCCGACTCGCGACTCGCGCGGCGAGTCACGCGACTCACTTACACACTCACAGCACCTACGTGCTCACAGGCCACCGCAGCCTCGTGGCGAACTCGCGGCCTCGCCTCATTCGTGGTAGCACAGTGTGCTAGCACACATTGTAAAAAGGGTGCCTCGCACGATCCTCATTTTAAAAGAGTGTGCTACCCATCTCTACTATTAAGTGAGTGTGTTTTAAAATGTTTTTATTAACTCTTTTTTATAGTGGATATTGACCCCCGGCAGTGTCACGATAATAATGGTTGCCATAATGGATGTTGACTGCTTTTTTTGTAAAAAAAAAATGAGATTGCTGAAGAAGAGAAAGTGGCCCTGGACCGTAACGCACTTTATTCTTTCACAAAAATGTTTAGCTTGTGGATACACATCATGGTATAACGCCAATGGATCTCAAAAGCCATTTACTTCATATTGGTTCAAAGCGATATAAATAAATTATTGCATGCCGAATTCTTCTGGTGCCAAAACTGCCACGAATTCGCAACTTACGACTACTATCCGTCTGATGAATGCGAATTATGTATGTAACTAAAACCAGAATATTGTACCTACCTACAGTTTCAAGTTCAGGAGTACCTACCTACGTACGTATACATTAACATATTTATTATTAAACTAAAAGCTTTTTTTATTCGCTGAGTTTTACAGCGACCTAGATTATCTTTGTACGTTAAAAATAAATATAAGTGATAATAGGTGTGCAGAATGCAAAAATACTGCAACCAATAGTAGTGGCATATATTATATCAATATATGTAGTAAATCATGCCGTTACCAATTACGTTAGAAACCTATTTGTTTGTTAGTACCTACTTAAATAAAAGTATCAATAAGCGATACAAATAAGTATTGTTTGAATTGGCTGTCATACTTATGAGCCAAACAATAATATTGTAGGTAAGTACCTATAATAGGTGCGCGATTGGAAGTTTTTAGGGGCCGAAACGAGGCGGGTGGCGTGCCCCCACCATTAGGTTCTAGAAACTATTCACTCAGTCAGTTGCCACGTTGCGCCAAACGTCGCCGGTCGGTGTTCATTTGTTACTGCAGAGCAAATGTCGTTTAATTTTAAAAAATAGGATTTAGTAGATTATTATATAGGTGTACGTTACCCCAGCAAGAAAGTGTCTCCTAGAGTTATATGAGTAGAACGTATAATTGGTGCCTTATCTGCTGTAAATGTGCCCCCCCGTCGTTTTGGAAAAAAACGGAAAAAAAACGATTCTTGCTGGGGTAACGTTTTTCTAGCAGGAAAATTCTAAACGAATGATCGGAAAGAGAAAAATTGTGCATGGCCAGAGAGCTTATATGTGTGCCAAAATGTGCCCCCAAAAATAAAATCTGTGCCCCTTCAGGTTTTCGAGATATTGCATTTCCTGCTGGAGTAACGTTTTGATGAATCGTATATCTCTAAAACCATTGCATGTGCCCCTGTAGAATAAACATACACGAGTAGCTCTTAATGTGTGCCCCTTAGTGCCCCAATTAGATTTAAGAAAATATTTATAGTTTTCAAGTTATCGCGGTTTTATGAAAACTCGAAAAAACATCGCAGCGCTTAAATGAGACAAGGTATAAGTTCGCTGAAAACTGTATTCAGTCCTTCTTGACGCTAATAATAACCATACAATGTATCAAAACTGTTCATGCATGTGTTTTTGAATAATCTTGCTAAAAGTCAAAACGATGGTGTCATAACTTTGACGGCAAAATACAAGGAACCGGCTCAATCCCAGATGTGTAGGTGTAAACCAAAATCATGTGCTTTAGTCAAAAATATATGGTGAAAATATTCAGCTTGGAATGTTTCGCATTAAGTAAATATTAACAAAAAACCAAAATATGTAAGCAACTAGTTATCCGACCAAATTTGAATGACTACTAAAAAGCGACGGATTCATACATATCGATGACCTTCTTTACTTTACTCACTAACCGGTTCACACGTGTTGTGCCCGAGTACACTGCCGTCATAACTAAGAATGCAGTAATCGCAAAATAGCGGTTACGAGATAAACGCAAAAAACATTTTCATATCATCTGAGCAAGATGTTCATATTTTATTGGTCATAATATATATCTAAAAATTCGGAAAAAAATCAAGCTTTTACAAGACAATTTTCCTTTATTTAATTTACTAATATATGCAATTGAAGGGTTTTTAACAAAAACAACACAACTTTTTAGCAACAATTTTACAGGAAATAAAAGAAACATTCTCAAATCCATATTTTTCGTTTATTAGGTATCTTAGAACTTTTGATCATTTATTCATGTTGATGTATTGTATTGATTATGTAATTTTTTTTTCATTATTTATACCATCTGTTATGGAATAAAATGATAAACTATAGTTTGTACTAGTGTTCTTTTTGTAAAAAAAATGCATTTATGTTATTTTGGTAAAAATAAAAGTAAAAGTTTTGCAATGAAAGACATCTTATTAATACTAATCAAGTAATTTATTGCCATTAACCCTTAAACCCTACCCATTCTAGGAGAAACACTATTGCTACCCAGGGGTTTTAAGGACCCCAATATATAAAAAATCATACTTAAAAAATAAAAAACAATTTAATTACAATTATTATTTATTGTAATAATCTGCTCATTAGACAATACAAAAAAAATGTTAATGGTTTTTGGTAACACATTCTTGACACATAGCCTCAGTATGTTCACCGCATAGAGGTTTTTGGCACATACCACAGGTGACCTTGGTTTTTCGATCCTTACCCCTTGGGCACATTGCACATCTTTTTTTAGCAGTGGGAGCAGAACTTGGTTCTTGCAATGGCCGCTTCTTTTGCAAGATTCCACCTAAGAGAACTTGAAGATTCATGGGCAAAGAGGGCCATGTTAATCGTTCTTCCATTTGAGGGGTGGTCAGATCTATGGCAAGTTTTTTCAAGAAATGACGTCTTTTTGTAGCTCTTTTTGTGGCCATTTTTAGCAGGACATATGAATTAACACCTACTATATTCAGGAGGCCAAAAAAAATTGCCATTGGCCACCTTTTTGATCTCCTAGATACGCTGTACTTGTGGCATAGCTGATCCATCAAATCGACTCCGCACTTAGTCTTATTATAAAACTCTATCATCTCTGGTACTTGAACCGTTGCATCAGGATCTGCTGTTGTATGCCTAGTTGACAACATGGGGACAATTTTTTTTTGTTTGGATTTTGGGGGGCAGTAAGACAAAAGCGTAAGGTCTCCTGAAAAGGCAAACTTGGCCGTGTTGCGATCGCGATCTTTTAGCTCAAGAAAAGAAGGTGGAATTTCTCTTTTGTTTCTACTAGTGTACCTACAAGGGTCACCTGCTTTTGCAACAATTCTTTTGCCACTGGTATTGACGTGAACCAATTATCACAAGTGAGGTTGCGGTTTGTGCCATGAATTGTTTCAGTCAATTTCAAAGTAAAGAAATGAGCAGCTGGTACATTTGTAGGGCACGAGCCTTTGCCCAAATATACAAAAGCATCTAACATATAGGCAGTTTTAGCATCGCAAGTCATCAAAATTTTTATACCATATTTGTCAGATTTACTCGGAATGTACATTTTGAAGATACATCTACCGCGAAAGCCCAATAACATTTTGTCTAATGTACAGCAATCTGAAGGGCTATATACTTCACTCGAAACTTTGACAATGTGATCAAAAACGTTTCTAATTGGTGCTAATCTATCATTTTGCTGTCGTTCTTCTCTGGTAGAACGGTCGTCAAAACGCAGACAGTTTGTCAGAAACTCAAATCTGGCTTGGCTCATGGTGGCACGAAAATAGCCAACACCTGAGTTCTTGTCAAACAATTCCTTGGTGGTGACGTGATTCATGTTGAGTACCCCTGCTAAGTAGTAAAGTCCAAATAAAGCCTTAATTTCCACCACACTTGCATCCTTAGCAAAAGAAGGACGTACTTTTGTGGAACTCGATGCGTCCGCGCCTTCGTCTTCCGTATTCTGTACAGGTCTGTCTCGTTTATATTTTTCTCTCTGTTTACCAATTTCAGCATTTGTATTTCTAACAATTTCTTCAAGCTTTTCATCAGAAAAAAAAAAATACTCCATGCTTCTAGCTCTGTTGTTATTTCACGAGCTGCAGCTTTAGGCCCAGGAGGATGAAACAAAATATTTCTTTGTGGGACTCTAGACCTTGCTGGTTTTTCACCTGTCCACCTAAACCCGTCTTTGCCCTTCAGATTGTTAGGGACAGCCCTTCAGATTGTTAGGGACAGGTAAGACACGAAGAAAATTACCTGAACTGAAATTACTCAGAGGAGTGTCATCTTCCGATGAAGAATCTTCTGTATCATCATCCGGATGTTCTGCTCGAAAGTCTTCAATAATTCCGTCTTCGTCAACATCATTTTCAAGGTCAGGAACAGCGACTTCACACACCTCTTCATCTTCTGATTGATCTTCATGCAACCACTGAGTGATCTGTGAGTCCATCTTACGAATTTTCGATCGTTAAAACTAAAACAATGACATAAAACACGACATTGAATAAACTGTTAAAACGAAACAACAAAATTGCTAGATTTGTCCATATACGTTCAAAATATTAAACTTACCCTTCAAAATATTGTATCAAAAATAACTGCATTCACCAATGTATCGACAAAAAGAAATACAAAATACTACGTTATTACTACCCTGGGGTCTGATAGACCCATAAATAGCTATAATTACGTGTACAATGTGTAAGCGTTGACGCTAGACTAATGAAAAGATGGCCGCCGACGTCAACCCATTCAATGCTACCAACGCACCATTTGCGTTGAATGAAATTTCTATATTATGCCACCAACGCACCAGTTGCGTTCAGTGTGCCACTCTCGTTTTTTGTAAATGTAATAAAATTGGTAGTTTTTTATTTATCAAAATTGCAACAATGGCGACATAAAATGATTTTTTAGCATGGTAACAATCTTGGTTTGTCACTCACATTCCGTTACCGTAAAATGGGGTGAAGCGGGTCACTTTTGAACTTTGTTTACAATTTTAATATATGAGAACTTGACAAAATAAGATTGAAGGTTTTTTTTTAATGTTTTAGAATAGAATAGAATAGCATTTATTTGCAAATATGGGTAATACATAAGTAGATAGTAATAGGTATAAATCATAGTTCTGCCATATTTCACCATTCGGCATGCAAACATTTTCATCATACAAAATTTGTTAAAATTTAAATTCTCCTTAAAATCATTAGATTAAATAAAATTATTAAAATTCAAATGGTCATTAAAACATTAACTTAATTATAACAATATACTTACATTAAATAGGATGGTTAAAAATTTAAATTGTCATTAACAGTATAATTATATAAGAATAAAAATCGTGGTCGAAACATAACATGTTCCGAGACTAAAGTTACAAAAATACATAAATACATAGTAGTAGTTAAATACATAGTTATAATGATTTATTAACAAAAATCAGAGAAAATCGTAAAAAACTGGTCAAACCCGGTTCACCCCGTGCTCGGGGTGAACAGACTCAAATGGTGCCAAATAGATTGGCAGATCTTGTAATACGCCATAACTACAATCGTAGAAGTGCTCAGTTTACTTTACTGCAGATATGCCAGAGTTCGTAGATTTTCCAAGAATGGATGAGAACGAATTATGTTTATTCGCTCTGGGCGTTTATCAACTAAAACAGGCCAAAAGCCATTACGGTGAGCACATCCTTGATAATGGAGCATTCACAATTGAGCTCAGCAATGAGTTATCAAATGAAGACTTGGCGGAATTGCAGGGCAATGATTTATGGATGATAAGAGGCCGCCTGCAATCGCGGCATGCTAGAGCAAGACAGTATTATGTCTACATTATAATCGATAGGTCGTTATCAGGCCGACAAGCAATCGCTCACTATTATTGTTCGTGCATCATAGGAAAGCGAACAATTGGATGCTGCTCCCATATTATGTGCATTATATGGTACATGAGCCATGCACGACATTTGCCAGCAATAACCCCTCCAGCTTATGGATTGGAGAACATTATTGTTGTACCGGACGACGATGATTTTATAGTATTTAATTAAACAAAATAACCCCTGTATATATATTTTATTTATAATCTTCAAAAACACAAAACAAGATCAACATGTCCAAAATAGGTCAAGAACCAATATATCTTACTAAACGATGTTCAAAATAAAAATATGGTAGAACAAATCATTTGTTTTTGTTTATTAAATTCACTGAAAATGTATGAAGATGTTGAATTTTTGAACTCCAATAAAACCAAGGACAATGACCCTACAGCTTTGGTGTCATAATAATAAATACTCAGGGGGACAAGTTCTAACGGAATACAGCATATTTTTTTATTGGCCGGCACTTTCATATTTGGACCAAAAAAGATGATGTCCTTTGTTAAATGATTTTAAATTGAGTATAAATCTGAAATCCCCATTGGGTTTTGGTGTTAGAAAAATAGGCGACAAGAATTGGCTGCTAAGTGGTTAACATTCTGTGATTGCACCAATTGTTAATAGGTGTGATATTGCATTTTGAGTCTCTTTTTCATGTGAATTTGATACCTTTATGTTTAGTGATTCGTTGGATTGGAAGGGTAAGCCAGATATTGGAATATGGTACCTCATAATCCAGGATAAAACAGTTTTATCATTGGTAATAGAACACCAATTATCATAAAAATAAGGAAGTCTTCCAGCACACTGAACCTCTATCTCCTGTAGCGCTGTGTCCTCTGCGGTGGAGGGCCCCGCGGAACATGTTTGTTGGCTTGTTTGGTCTTGGTTGCTCTGCCCGCACTCGGTTGTGGTGGTCGCTGTTGCTGTGGTTTGCGAGGCGGGCCCCGGTAGTTTAAAGACTGATTTTGACTTGAGTGTGGCTTGTTAGGTGGAGGTTTTGAATACCTTATTTCTGAGCCAGTTTTTGTAATGGCTTTTCCTGCTCTTAAAGCCTCACCAAGGTTGTCACCAAACAGCTGTGTTCCAATTTTAGTATGTTGTACAATGCATTTTGTTTCTTTGTTTAGTGCAAATTGTATTAGGGAGCGTCTGGCACTGCTGTGCATGTGGAACAGTTCGCACAGCATGCGGCCTGCATTGCTTATTGTTTTTGTGTGTTCGATGTTACTGTTATCTTTCAGCATGTTATTAAGGGCTACTGCTATGCAGGCAGTGGCTTGACCCAACAAGTTTTGTTGAGCAGCTAACGCATTGTCCCTTTTAAGTACAATGTCAGATATGGCTGCTACTATTTCCGGGTTTTCAACCGGAGCTTCTACAAATTTACAATTTTCCGGGATGAGAGCGGTCTTTAAAAGATCTGATTTGGTATCTTTCTGTAGACCTTCCTTAGTGATGTGTTCCCAGCGGGATGCTATGTCTTTGTGAATGTTGGCCCCGTATTTATTTGTTTTAGTGGGGTCATCTCCCAAGACTTCGTCAATAATTTCGTTTTGCTCAGTTTCAGTTGGGTGCTCGAGTACTGGTTCAACTTCCATATGTTCGGCCCCAGGATCGACAGTTTGTTTTAAAACTGGTCCCGCAATTTGTTCTGGTACAGTAATTATGTTGTTTGTTTGTACCTGCCAATGTTCAGGCGAATGTTCTGTAAAAATTGACAATTTTTGTCATTTACTGAGCAATAACAATGTATACGAAATATACCTTGGTTGCGCCAACATGCAAAATTTGATTGACATCCGCTATTTCCTATTTCTATCTCCCTTCCGCACAGACCTCGCGAGTGTATAAGATGATTCTTTCGTCGCGAGTCTCTTCCGATTAGCTACAAGACGCGCGCGCAATGGCGTCAAGCCGCTCCGCTCCAAAATATTGATAACTTTGGAATCACTGCATTTTCGCATGTAATAAGACTTGCAATCAATTGTTTGTGTTTGTGTTCAACGTGTGAGGACAGTAAACTTGAAGCTCGACTGCCCCTGAACCTGGAAAAGTGAACCGGTGCACCGGCGACTACGCGAGCACGTGGGTCCAGTAAAGGTTTGTGCTTCCCTCTCTAATTTGTTTCGGGTTGTGTTCTATTGTCCTACACCCACCGCAGCTCGAATTACCTATCGCCAAGCGTTTGTCAATCGTATTGTTCCGCATCGCAAATACAGTCCACTAAATTAGCACCTCGCGCCACCATTTTCTTTGGTCCCTCTCACCGGATAGTTAGGTATTTGAATTAGGTACATATTTGTTGTAGTTATCGCATTAGTATTTATTCCATAGGGAATAAACGCACCGCACCGCAGTCTTATACCTAACGCAATTCGTTGTTTGTTTCGTAGCAAATTGTTCATCTATTACCTACGTGGCTAGGTACGTACGTAATACCTAGGTACATACGTAGCTATAGATCGCTCGTATTAGCTATTCATTCGGAAGTCTAAAAGTATTAGTCTATCAGAAACAGTGACACAACCTAGTGGGTACATTCATTAGGATTGATTTAAAATTACCCACAGTTCGTTTACTACTACCGCATTACCTACCCAATAGGTATTTTATATTGTCCGCGTCGCTGTTCTCCATCGCTTACTCGCCAAAATAACTTTATTTTGTTTGTTTACTGCATTGTATATGTGTCATAATTGTTCACGATGCCTCCAAAGGTCAACACAGTTCAAATGAAGCTTCTATATGCTAAAAGAGACATGCTATTTTCTCGCGTGCAATCTATTTGTGATAATTCACTTAAAACAGATGATCTAGTTATTAGAGATTCGTTCTTATGTTCTATAGAAAACTTGGATAGTTTGCGCACGGAATTTGAATCCGTAATTCATGATATTAACGTTTTAGAGTTAGAATTGAATCCAGAATACGCTGTGAGCTTTGACGTCATTTGATGATTTATTCTGTCGCATCAAACGTGTCGCGAGAAACTTGGAGAAGCCGTCTGTCCATCAGAGCCAGGCAAATCACTCTCGCGATCGACCTAAATTACCGCCCATTCAGATACCTGAATTTAATGGTGATATTCGCAATTGGAATATGTTTATAGATAGTTTTGAGAACACTATAGATAAGAACGCCTCTTTGACAGATCATGACAAATTACACTATCTTGTTGAAAGATTAACTGGTAAAGCTAAAACTGTTTGTGCTGGCATTACTTTTAGTGCCGAAAATCGATTTTAGCCTTATGGGTGGTCGACCGGAAAGTAACGCCACTGTACACACGGTGCCTTCAGATATATATCCAGGCTGATTCGTCGTTTTGTACGCATAATATTGTCTTGTTGTTGTTGACAAACAAGTTGATAGAATTATAAATATCCATATAGTGACTTGCGTTCACCTAAACATTTAGGCCCTGATTGTCAAGCTTCGAAATAGTAATTATTTTACTTTGTATTTCCAGGTGGCATTTGACGGGACACGACGTGTATGCCACAGATGTTGGCAGCGAATTGAAAGTAACACCAGACCACCTACAATACAAGAACCTAATGTTGTGGACGTGCCACCAGTGCAGGCACAAAATACAGAAGAATTTAATGTTCCCGATTACACTAGAGCGCCTAACACCTCGAGACATTGCATATTTAACTATTGTGTTAATGAGACCCGTCATCGAATACCAGACAGCATCAAAGCCCATATCTTTTGTGATTATAAGCTGTACATTCCGCCTGGTGCACGAGTATGCAGAGAGCACCTAGCTTCAAACAATTGGAACGATCTCCCACAATTCTGCAACGTAACTCATAGTTTTACTCCAGCCCTGTTTAGTGACGTTTGTGATATTCTAAGAGGTACTATCCAACGTGGAACGAGATTAGATTTTAATATGCAAGGTGCATTGACTGACGATGAATTAAACTTTTGGGTAGGACTGAACAATGAGCAGTTTAATACAATTTTGGAACAAACGCCTTCGCTGACTCAGATAAGCAGAAATCCAAGGACGACGTTAGGGATATACCTAACTAAACTTCGAACTGGAGAACCTAATCAAAGACTAGCGACGTTATTTAATATGTCAAGAGTACACCTTGAGCGGCATTTATCTAAGGCACGCGAGTGCCTTACGAACGAATATATCGGACTCCATTTAGGATTCGATCACATCGACCGAAACAATATATTACGAAGAAACTTAACAATCCCGAGACGTCTTTTTGGAAATGAAGAAAACACTAAAATAATTATGATATGTGATGGTACTTATATTTATATCCTTAAAAGTTCAAACTTTTTATTTCAGCGGCAATCTTATAGCCTACATAAATATCAAAATCTTTTAAAACCATTTTTATTAGTAAGCACCGATGGCTATATAATAGATGTAAAAGGACCGTACGCAGCCACAAAAACTGACGCAAACATAATGCGAGATATAATGAGGGATGAAACAAACCCAATTCACTGGTTTTTGGAACCAAACGATGCATTTATTCTGGATCGAGGATTCAGGGACTGTTTAGAAGACGTAGAAGCCTGGGGTTATGAGTATTATGTACCACCAACCAAAGACCGCGGGGAGACACAACTTACAACCGAGCAACCCAATGAAGCACGAGCGGTGACGATATGCCGATGGGTAGTGGAAGTAGTAAACGGCAGATTTAAGCGTGATTTTAAACTTTTACGCCAAAAATACTTCAATAAATCGCTGCCACACATGTTTAAGGATTTTAAAATCGCTGCTGCCATTTTAAACCACTTCCACGTACCTATCGAAGATAATGCACTTGCAGAAGATTTTTTGACTCAAATAAGAGCAAAAAGACACTTGTCGAATATCTTATATGATTATGTAGAAAGGACGCGCTTAAATACCCGAAGGGCTCATTTTCAACGATTGGAAGCAAATGAACAAGAAAACTTCCCGAGGCTGTCCGAAGAACAAATAATTATCCTTGCGTTAGGTACATACCAGTTAAAACTGGCTAGGTCTTATTGCGCTGAACATATGCAAAACGGTTTATATTTAATAGAAGTTTATAGAGACAGCCATCTTCGCAACTTACCCATTAATGGAAGCGATGAAGATGCGTGGCTTTTACGTGGGCGTATCCAATCTCGGCACGTGCGAGCCAGGACATACTATTGTTATATTATAGTAAATAATAATATTGAAAACAATATAATACATTATTACTGTACATGTTTGACAGGTCGACGTACCATGGGCACTTGCGCGCATATATTGTCGATTATTTGGTATTTAGGTTATGCAAGACATGTGGGATTTACTGCTCCAGCTTCATTTTTAAATGATGTAATCATAGATGAGCCTTAAAACATTTAATTATTACTGATATTAAAGTAGGTATAACATTTCAAAACTCAGTAATAAATAACTAGGTATTGTTTTTGTTTACAATAAATGGCTTAGTAAATGAGAACTGTGTTTTCTTTATATTTTTTGTATCTTTTTGATTATTAAAAGAAATAATAAATCGTCTATAAATAGCAGAATGAACGATCTATAGCTCCGAACCGACAATGAATTGAAAAAAATCGCCATAGTAAAAGTAGTTCCAATAGAAAAGACCTCTCCAAAAATATATAATTTATCGCTATTGGGGGGTGGTACCAGACTCCATACATAAATGGGCATTGTCCTTTGTGTTTTTAAAATTCCTATAAAACCAAATGCACCTAATATGGTTATATCATTTGGACTTTCTTTATATAATATTGTCTACTCCTGTACTAAAACCGAAACATGACTACTTCAAATTTTTCGTTAAAAAAAAAATCCAAAAAAATTCCGTCTATTTTCTGTTTTGTACGATTATACGTAAACAATTCCTTATTGTGCAGTAAAATTTGATTTAAATCGAAAGTTGTTATGTACCTATGTTAAAAACTTAAATAAATAAATAAATTAAAAAAAAACTTACTAAGCTAAAAATGTAAATATGGCATTGTGTCACAGATGTAAATGTAGATTACATTTATAAAAACGAAGCGCGTTTATTTCCGGTGCGATTGTGTGTAATTTAGAGCCTTCAACCGCCCAAATAAATTTTCTAATGGGTCTTGGTAACTTTCCAGGCTTGTAATCCTACCTTCCAGGCACGGAACTCTAATGTAACGTGATTGTCCACTTTTTACAGTAACTTTGCTATTGTAGCCTATAAATTTTATAATTTTCAATTGTTTTATTGCAGAGCTTCAAAAGTTTGCATGAGCCGAATTGTACTTTACGGCTTTTCTCAGCTTTCCCCTTTGACCATCTCCAGGCTATCCATTTACACTGTCGAACAAGGTGTCGACGAATTCGACGAACTCTGCTGTTGTTTCCATAGTGGACAGAGGATCTTGACCTGAAAATAGAATAGGTACATTTATTATTGTATATAATTCATAAATAAATAGGCACAGAGCATTGTACATGTATATAATTAATTAACATTTTCACCATGTTAGACCTGAATTTATGTTATAAGTATGTATGTGTAGTGATGTAAAGAATATGGTGTTGTAATAGGCAACTTAGGGATTATGCAAATAGGACGGTGGATGACATGGGGTAATTAGTAGCAAACTGCAATCTAGGTGATAGTGGAAAGATCACCATACTCGAAGGTTGGCCATGGTAGTGGCTATTCACAGATCAATAAAATTTAAAGAAACCGCCATGCGCAATTAAGACAACCCTCGGTCGGTGGGTCATTTTAGGGACGGAGTAACTACTACTACTACCAAATTAATAATAACTTATGAGCAAAATTTGAAAATCACTTACCCGCTGGACTTCCGAGGTTCACCAAGAGCTATTTCCTTATCAGAAAACAAACAGGGATAAGAATAGCGAAGTCGCTGCCCCTCTTCGTCAAATTGTTGTTTGTCGAAATGTTTAGAACATACTCTCTTGTTGATCAGTTGGCTTTTATTAAGTCCAGTGAGAATGGGATTAGAAGGCACTAAGAATGACAACCACAAAGCCCTTAAATTATCGTTCTTGGGGATTAGAAATAACCGGCGGGTTTCACTTGTTGAAGTGCAACCACCAACAAAACACTTCCGCAGCCCCATGAGAAAATGATTGGTACACAGACAATGCTACAAAATTAATTAAATAGTATTGCTACTAATAATCTGTAAGTTAACAGCAAAAATATATCAAATAATCCGTCAAAACACAGAGTTCGGTATAATATACTGAAAGCCAAAACAAGAAAACATGGCGACAAAAATACCACAGATAACATAATTTTTAAATGCGAAAGTAGCGACAAATGGCGGAAACGTGAACGGCGTGAACTAGAGCTGTCAGGCCCCTGGTCTAAGGTGGGAACGAGGAGTTTATTAGAATATCTACGATTATTTTTAATTCTTAGTTGTGTTGTTACATCTAAATATGGCAATTTATTGTATTTTAGGATCTATTTCAATTTTCCGTCTATACCCATCAATATTTGACGAGGTAAGATGTACATATAAAAGATGCAGTTTCAGCGTGTTTTTCAGTGTTAATTGAAAGATCAGAAAAATGTAAGATTAAGGGTTGCAGGTGAATACAGGGACCTATTGAAAAGGAAAATTATATTTGTATTTTTATTTCCACTTCTTACACCCTTATGATACTCCTAACTCTTCCATCGTGCCTAATTTTCAAGTCAATGTGTGGTCACCTTATTAGGAAAGGACACACTACACTTCAGTTTTATTTTTCAAAATCAACTTTTCGGTGCTTGTAGCTTTCATAGTATACACTACTATTTTTTAATTAGTACAAAAGAAAATGGGGCTCTATCCGTACCCGTTTACTGATCATATTTGAAAAAAAAAAATGAAATCCCAAAACTGTCCACGAAAATTTGTCATAATAGGTAAATTCATTATTGAATTAATCATTCATAACAATTGCTACTGAAAATACTACGCGCAAAGCATTTCCATAATAATGAATACTACCATGTAGCCTGTACAATATTTCCATAAACTGAGTGACATTTTGGGATACAAAAAAACGCTAATAACTTTGCTGTTTATGAATATTATTTATTGAGACTTTACATACATCATAACAAGACCTTTTCTAATAAGCCCTTTAAATATTTGTACTAATTAAAAATTAGTGGTATATACTAATTCCATGCTTTCGATACTTTTCTCAATGACGATTATTGACGGTAGTTCAACAAAATGAAATTCCGAAATGTCGAAATGTGATTATTTTTTGTTTAGGGGGTGAATGTAAAATATGTTTTAAGTAATCACTTGGATTTGCAATCATGAGTGCGAACGATATAGTAAAAATCTTCAAAAGAAACATATCACGATGGTCATACAGGCTTTTACAACAAAATGCGAAAGCTTTGAGCTTACCATCCAACGTTAAGGTACGTAAATAATCAAATAAATAAACCGCGTGTGTTTCGCATGTGGAACATAAATTGTATGGAAGCAAATCAACATAATTTTTATGTGGTTTCAATTGTGTTATGTCTTGTTAGATTCTTCTATTCATATTTCATGCCTAGGTTTCTACTTTACTTATTAAAATCCTCGGAATTTGTTCTAGTGCACAATTTTTATCTTGCTTTTTCACGTGCAACACCGCCCCTAAGATAACCTCTGATGACCACATGTTTTCACTATGTCAATCAATCTGCCTAGCCTTTTCCCAACTATGTTGGGATCGGCTTCCAGTCTAACCGGATGCAGATGAATACCATTTACATGGAGCGACTGCCTATCTGACCCCCACAACCCAGTAACTGGGTAATACGATACCCCTTGGTAAGACTGATTGTCAGACTTTCGGGCTTCTGACGACCCGTAACGACTGTCAAAGATCCACGGATGACAGCCGTGAGCCGGGACCAACGGCTTAACGTGCTTTCCGAGGCACGGAGGAGTCTCGGTATGTAAAGATGGCCCTATCCAATGACCAACCCCGGCAAGCGTAGCTTAACCTGATGGATCGACCCCTGCGGCTGTTATTACTTAGCCACGAGCTCCTCTATGTTTTCACTATGTATTTTTATTACTATTGTTATATGTAAATCACCAACAACATTTTAAGGGGTCATTGTACTCATCATGGTGAACAACTTTTACTATGGGACCAAACCTGAAATCGCGAAAAAAAAATCAGCTGTTCAGTAGGTACTTAGGTTGGTACATTCATACATACATCTACATCAAACTCGTCAAAATGTCGGAAGCAGCTGATTTTTTTTTTTCGCGATTTCAAGTTTGGTCCCATAGTAAAAGTTATTCACAATGATGAGTACAATGACCCTTAAGAGGTTGTTGACGATTAACAAAAACAACCTTGTAGGTCTAACTGCAATCGATATTTATATTTATAGAAAAAATACCTGGTCCAGTTGTTAAGCACAAAGCTGTACGGTACTCCAGGGGATTTAGAATTGTTGGTGCGATACGTGCGTGAGGAGCAAAAACTTCGGGCACGCATTAAGAAAAATGCACAGGTAATTTTAATATTGAGTTGGTGGTCCCATTTTTGTCAAAATCCAGTTCTGATGATGGGATCCTGGAGTAATCGATGGAACTCTTCAAATATTATAGGCACACCTATAGCGATTTGGGTATTTTTTATAGTAGCTCGTGCATTTGCTCTCGGAAAGCACCACTTGGTGAAGTGGAACTGATGATGAAGACCACAGATAGCTACCGGAACGACTCAATGATAAATATTTCACGGGTTGCGATTCGATTACTTTAATATGGTTGCTAAGCGATTTCCGCTCGTCACACAATGCGTGTGGTGAGTGGTTGTTGAGGATTTCTCCTGGTTCTTACCAGCAGAACTCCTCGACAATTAACGTCCCAGCATCGGGAAAAGCAATATTTTGTAACATGTGATGAGCAATTGACATTAGACTATTGTAACTTATACAAATTATAAACAGACCCACTAAAAAGTGAAAAATAAAAACTTTTTTACATAAAAATACAACCGACTTCCAAAAACAACACTACAAAGTGAAAAATAACTTTAATTTCGGAAGTCGGTGGCAAAAACGAAAATACATTTAATCAGACACCGACTTCCGAAATTAAAGTTATTTTTCACTTTGTAGTGTTGTTTTTGGAAGTCGGTTGTATTTTTTTTTAATTCTCTGTTAAAAAAATATATTTAACACCAGTTGTGTCACGAGTCACTGTGCGAGAGCGACCCGTCCTTTGACTCCACAGAGCGTTGCAGGCAGATAGTCAAGCAGTGTCTGGCTATTCTTATATTCTCAAACTTTTTTTTTTCAGAGAGCTTAAAGAGTGCCTCTCCAAGGACTACAGAAAAAGACATTGAAAACGATATAAAGGTGTGGCTCAAGCACGCACCAGAACGAGCAAAAAAGCGATTGTCAAAGGAAAATAGCAATGTCATCCTCTAGGAAGAAAAAAAATGTAGTAGGTGAGCGTCAAATGTATAGAAGGGCTTTGGCAGAAAAACGAAAAATTATTTTAGAAATACAAAGAAGTACATTACAGCCACCATTAAGTGATTTGCCATCTTCACCACAATGTACATCCACATCTATAGCTACGGGTAATAGTAGTATTGACAACAATACTTTAAATGAAAACTGTTTCAGAACATTTAAAGAGAAAAAATTTTTTAGATGAAAACTGTCATTCGACATTGTTTGAGGATTGTCTTATAGATAGTGATGACTCACAATCTGACAATGCTAACGATTTGCCATCTCAATTAAGACATTGGGCTACCGTAGAACATAAAATTACCCACAATGCTCTAGATAGTCTTCTGAAAATTCTAAATCCTTTTTGCCCTAAATTGCCTAGAGATAGCAGAACATTTTTAAATACGCCAATGAATATATCAAGTAACTCTTTGAAATCTGGTGAATTGGTGCACATTGGTCTCGTAAATCAAATACAAGCACAATTAAAACTGTACAGTGGGTCCAACTTTGAAAATAGTGAAATATTGTTCTTTTAATGTTGATGGTTTGCCACTTTTTAAAAGCACGAATACTCAACTATGGCCTATATTAGGTTTAATCAAAAACTTGAATTGTGCACAGCCATTTGTAATAACTCTGTTCTGTGGGAACTCTAAACCTTCACCATTGAATCTGTTTTTGGGACCATTTGTTGAAGAACTGTCTACATTACTTAATGATGGTATTGATTTTGAAGAAACTCATTATATTGTAAAAGTACATAGTTTTGTTTGTGACGCTCCAGCTAGAGCTTTAATCAAATGTACAAAATCCCATGGTGGATATTCATCATGTGATAAATGTGTAGAACCTGGTGAGTATATTCAAGGTAGAGTGATTTATACAAGCGTATCTGTGAGTAGGAGAACGGATTCACATTTTCGTTTACAGTCGGATGAGGACCATCATGTTGGTGAATCTCCACTTGTGACGCTTCCCATAGTTTCATTGTTTCCCATTGATTATATGCATGCTGTTTGTCTAGGAATCATGAGGAAACTTTTAAACCTTTGGGTTGGGGGTGATTTAAATGTTCGCTTAAATAGCCGTTTAGTAAATGCAGTTTCTGAAAAATTACTTAGCTGTACAAGTTGTATACGATACCTGTTGAAATTAACAGGCGACCGCGAAGTATCAGTGAGTTGGCTCGCTGGAAAGCCACCGAATTTAGGATGTTTTTGTTATACGGGGTGTCCCGTAAATAATGGATCAAACGTAACGGGTAGGTAGCTTACCTAATTTCCAACAACTAATTTGAATATTAAAAAAAAAACCGTTACAGTAACCAGGATATTAATTTTTTTTCGAATTTTACGATTTTGTCTTCCAGAATTAAGCTTTTTTAATGCTGTCGCTGCAAATGATGACATTTTTAGGTATGATTTTTATTTAACATTTCTGAATAGCTTACTAATGTTATAAGATACCAATTTTTTTGAATACCGTTTTATTTGCCTTAGAAAAAAAATCTTGAGTTGAAAAGTTTTTTCTTTACGATGTTAGGACCAAAATTGAAAAAATTCTCCTGTAAAAAAAATGTATGACACCGAAGACCACCATTATTTTAAAAACTTGTACATTTAATAAGGTTTGCAAATTGGTATAAAACTTACGTCTAGTCCTTATCGTTACAAAGATATTGCTATGAATGTGATGAAGAAGACAGAAAATAAATTAAATTGGTACTATTCCATTTTTTCCTTTTCGTAATGGCTTATGCTTGAATGCTTGTAATCGAAGCAGGTAGTTAAGCGGATAGCATAATTCCGACCCGATGACGTCATCTGTCCGGAATTTGGGACCGCTACCTGTGGCGGAGTTGCACCTCAGTCAGTGTGAAAGGGATAGATAGCGCCGCTTTTTGGTAAATCGGTTAAATCGGTATGAAGTTGCGCAGGTTCTTTTGTTCTTTCCTGCGCCCTTCACTCGTACAGGCTTCATTGTTGCTTGATTTTATTAGTTTAGTTGTAACTAGTCTCTCTTCGAGTTGCTACGTCAGACAACTTTCGCTCCCGGTCAGTGGCTCGGTGTTTTCTTCTGTAAAATTTGACTTATGCTGTGTTTTTGGACTTTGCTTTGCCTATCGATTTGGAACTCTTTGCGTATTGGACAAACGACTTGGCGATCCTACGGACTCCGAAAACATTCGTTTGTGTGTGCTTGTACGTGTGTGCAGTAGCGCTGAAACCTTATTCAGCCCAATGCCTCGTTATGAGTACACGCCACGGCAGTACGCCGAAATGCATTTTATCTACGGAGAAGCAAGAGGTAATGCCAGGGCGGCTGCAAGATTGTACCGTGATTGATACCCGAACCTGGTTCGTTATCCCGATTATCGCGTCTTTATTAGAGTGCATAACGCGCTTCTTGAGGGAAGAATTCTTGGCACCGGAGTTGGTGGTACCCGTGAAGGACGACCGCGACAAGTTAATGACGAAGTCATTCTTCGAGAAATCGAGGAAGATCCGTCAGTCTCCGTTCGCGTCATAGCGCGACGCGTAGGAATTTCTAGATCGACGGTGCATCGAGTGCTACAACGGTGCCGATTGCACCCATATCACGTGCAACGTGTTCAAACGCTGACGTCGCGTGATTACCAGCCAAGAATAGAATTTTGCCAAAGGATGCTTAGAATGATTCGGGCGGACCCGCAGTTTTTTAACAAGATTTTATGGAGTGACGAGTCTTCATGCCGCCGAGATGGATATTTAAATTTGCATAATTTGCACAGTTGGCAGCTGATAAACCCATATTTGATGCGAGAGGACAGGAGCCAACATCAATTTAAAATAAATTTATGGGTGGGAATAATCAATGGGCAAATAATAGGGCCCTTTGAACTACCAGCTACTCTAAACGCCGAATATTATCTCCATTTTTTAAGGAATGAGTTGCCAAGGTTATTAGAAAACGTTCCAGAAGACGTACGGCAAGCAATGTGGTTGCAAAATGATGGGTGCCCCGCTCACTATGCGACGGCAGTAAGGGCGCACCTTGATGAAAGTTATCCGGACAGATGGATCGGCCGATTAGGACCAATTTTGTGGCCTCCGCGATCTCCGGATTTAAATCCCCTAGATTTTTTTTACTGGGGATGTTTAAAAGACAGGGTCTACAAGAATCCAATAACGTCGGAAGAAGAATTACGACAGCGCATCCAATCTGCTGCATCAGAAATAAACCAAAGCCGTTTTGTCCGTCGGATAAGAGCTTCCTTTATTAGGAGATGCAGACTTTGCATTCTTGTAGAGGGAAGGCAATTCGAACATTTATTGTAAAAACCAAATAAAACGATTTATTTGAACTAACTGTTTTTTTTAGTACGGCCTCCTAATTCTTTTCATACGCCTCAATAATTCAATGAACATTGCCTCTGAAATACTACAGTTACACATTTTAAAGAAAAAGTTTAAATGTACACACTTTTATTTTTTTTTTATTTTTATTTTTTTTTTTTTTTTTTTTTTTATTTTTTTTTTTATTTTTTATTTTTTATTTTTTTTATTAACGTTGATTTGGAGCACCTCTCAGATTCATAGCAATTATCTTTGTAACGACAAGGACTAGAATGTACAACTTCATACCAATTTACCAAAAATACAAAAGCGGCGCTATCTATCCCCTTCACGCTGACTGAGGTGCAACTCCGCCACAGGTAGCGGTCCCAAATTCCGGACAGATGACGTCATCGGGTCGGAATATGCTAGCCGCTTAACTACCTGCTTCGATTACAAGCATTCAAGCATAAGCCATTACGAAAATGAAAAAATGGAATAGTACCAATTTAATTTATTTTCTGTCTTCATCACATTCATAGCAATATCTTTGTAACGATAAAGACTAGACGTAAGTTTTACACCAATTTGCAAACCTTATTAAATGTACAAGTTTTTAAAATAATGGTGGTTTTCGGTGTCATACATTTTTTTTACAGGAGAATTTTTTCAATTTTGGTCCTAACATCGTAAAGAAAAAACTTTTCAACTCAAGATTTTTTTTCTAAGGCAAATAAAACGGTATTCAAAAAAATGGTATCTTATAACATTAGTAAGCTATTCAGAAATGTTAAATAAAAATCATACCTAAAAATGTCATCATTTGCAGCGACAGCATTAAAAAAGCTTAATTCTGGAAGACAAAATCGTAAAATTCGAAAAAAAATTAATATCCTGGTTACTGTAACGGTTTTTTTTTTAATATTCAAATTAGTTGTTGGAAATTAGGTAAGCTACCTACCCGTTACGTTTGATCCATTATTTACGGGACACCCTGTATACTGGACCAGTTGTTCTAAAAAATATCCTTCCGATCTCCCTCTATGAAAATTTTTTGTTATTTCATTGTGCTATAACAATTCTTTGTAGCCCTAAACACATCAATAAACTAGGTACATATTTAGCACATGAGCTATTATTAATGTTCATAAGACATTCCGAAACTATTTATAGCCGGAAATTTTTAATTTACAATATTCATATGTTATGTCATTTCTGTGATGACGTTCGTTTATTTGGTGCTTTGGACAGTTATTCCGCCTTTCCTTTCGAAAATTATTTAGGCATGTTAAAAAAATTAGTTAGGTCACCTAACAAACCGTTGCAGCAAATTTATAAACGATTAAAAGAAATGGAATCTTCCTTGCCTCCAAAACTGATTGATGAGGGACCAGCGGTTTTTTATTACAATAGCTTAGGACCAACGCCTGTTGATAACAATGCTTATGAATGCTTTAATAAACTTGTGTATAAGGGTTTTGCAATGTATACAAAATCTGGTATAGCTAATAATTGTTACTGTTATGCAAACGGCAAAGTAGTTGAGATACATAATATTTTGAGATGTAAGATTAATGAAGAGGTTTCCTTGTTCGTCTATGGAAAAGAGTTTGTACATCATGATTCATATTATACGTATCCATATGATTCTGCTGTTATAGATATTTTTAAAGTTTCGGAACTCTGTTCAGCTTACATAATTGTACCTGTTTCTGACATTATTTCGAAATGTGTTGTTATTCCTCAAGAGGCAAACAGTAATTCTTTTATAAGTTTTCCTATGCTCCATACTTATAATTATTAAAATATTAATTTATTAATTAAGTTATGACAATTATCTCGTTATAATAAATAATACTACCATGCAAATTTGTGGTTTTTTATTGCGACATTTCAGAGTTACTTGAAAACTTTTACTTTGAGAGAATTGGAAGTCCATTCAGCAGCCATACAATTAGTGTGCTGTGGCTGAATGAATTGCAACAAGGCGATGTTGAAGACGTTTTCTGAAGAGACGTTACTAGCCGTTACTATAGGACGTATTAACATCTTCTGAAGACGTCATTACTACGTTATCTGGAGACGTTAATATGACGTTATCTGGCGACGATATGATGACGTTATCTGGAGACGTTAATAAGACGTTATCTGGAGACCTTAATATGACGTTATCTGGAGACCTTAATATGACGTATCTGGAGACGTTAGTTTGACGTTATCTGGAGACCTTAATATGACGTTATCTGGAGACGTTAGTTTGATGTTATCTGGAGACGTCATTAAGACGCTATCCTACGTTCTATAAACGTCTTCAGAGACGTCGCTGAGACCTGACATTAGGCAGTCATTTAGTACGTCTGTGGGACGTCTTTTACGACGTCATTTACGTCGAAAATGACCGTGAATGGACGTCGTCAAGGCGTAAAATTGCTACCTGGGACGTCATATCGGCGCTCTGGTTTACCCGGTAAATACCCAAAAATGGGTAAATTGGAGGGAAAATACCCGATTGGGAAAATATTCGGGTTTTTTAAAAGTTTGCTTATATAATATTTAGATACATATACATTAAATAGTACATAGTTTTTAAACTTTATTACTACTAGTTAGAGTTCGTCTAAGTTGAAATGACGCACTCCACTACCACATTTTACGTAAACAAGCTTTAAAGAATGGATAATTAAGTAGTAAGTCACGTTATTTCCACTTAGAAAAGCTATAACGCTAGTTAGTTAAAGCATTTTGTCTTTTCTTAGAACCTGTTACATTTATATCTCAGTGAATGAAGGAATACAGCAAAAATTGTTGTACGAGTAAATTTCAGATGGTACGGTAAAGTAATAAATAAGTAGACATGGTAAGGTAGTATAGCATGAAAAATAATTCATGATATTGATTAAATAAAGCAACTAACTGTGAAACTGTGCAAGTCGTGTGTTAGCTTTATTTATTTTTATAATTAAATATATTTTATTTCTAGAAAATATAGAAATCTAGAATCTAGAAATCTAAAGCTAACATGTTAACAGAACGATATTTTCAAATGAAACACACAAAACGTTACAGTTCTGTTATCTGGTATTCATAAAAACATTCGAGCCTTACACGATTCTAAGAAACTTCGTTGCTATGGCTATATATAGTAAACAGGGCGCGCGCGCCGGATGACGTCACCGGAGCGGTAATGGTCATCCGCTATTGGCGACCAATAAGCCGCTTGAAACTACCCAACCCCGGGAGCAGATAGTTTCGAGCCAGACAATAGCCAGTAGTAGTTGACGCATAAGTGATCTTACACAAGTTGTTTTAGCTTCATACCGTGCGCACTTGTGTTAGTTTCTTTGATTTATTGACGACCTGGATTCTGTTTTGTGGACTTTTGATATTCTAGTGATTAAATACGTGATGCACCTACTTTGAATTGATAACTACTGCAGAAAACTACTACTGTTTTAAAGTATTCTACATTTCTAATATAAGCTCAACTTACCGGTTTATTTATGTTGATGGTATGCAGTAGGTATCGAAGTCCGTAAGGCTATCCTTACGGACTTACACAGTCACAAAAGGTACAGATTGACTACAGGCAGAGCAGCAAAGATAGCTTTTATATCATATAATTGGAATCTTTTACATAAACATAAAGATGATGACAACGACGAAGATGACGAGCCGTTATCAACCCCTAGACAGTTGTCTAGCCCGATGAACAGCCCAATTCATGACCCACAACCTTCTACATCTCGTGGAAGCCAAGAAGAAATAGAATTCTGTGCTATTGATGATTTGTATGATAATCATGACAGTAGCGATAGCGATTAAAATTTTAGTACGAGTAATTGAAAAAAATATTTTTGTAATGATTTTCTATTGTGTAATAAATAATATTGTGATTGTCTATGTTTTTTTTTATTTTTTATATGGAGAAACATGTTTCACAATCCTACTGGTAGTTCCACAGATTACCGCGTTTGAATAAACAAAAAAACGCTTCAGCTTTATTTTATTAGTGTAGATAATGAAAATACCCGTCTATTGGGTTTTTTCCCACATAAATACCCGGTATATACCCAAATGGGTAAAAACCTGGGTATTTTCCCGTCGGGTTTTTTCCCACCGCCCATCTCTAGGTACAATATGTATGGCGACGGGGCGAGCGCGGCGAGGTGAAAGAGGAAGTGCGAGGGGCATTGCATTCCAACGAAGTGCTAGGAATGTGCGGGGGAAGGGAAACAAAAGAACCAGCGCCGGCGCACGTTCGCACTCCCACTCAGGTAGATGGTTTAGTAACTCGCTACCAGCTTGTGACTGCGCACGTACTTAATTCGGTGTTCATCAATAATTATTCTTTAACGTTATTTGGGCTGTGTAACTTGGACTTTGTTTTTGCCTGTGATTTGGACACTGTTTGACTTGGAATATGGCTACGTACAACAGCCATGAATATGCAGATATGCATTTCATTTACGGATTTTGTGATGGAAATGCACGCCAAGCTGCAAGAGTGTATCGAGAGCGATATCCTAATCGGGACCGCTATCCGGATTACCGAGTATTCCAACGTGTACACTCCGCTTACGCAGATGGTAGAAATCCAGGAGCTAGGGAAGGTCGACGTAGCGTTTCAGACCTTGGAGTCGAAAATGTGGTGCTTCAGATGCTATGTGAGAATCCAATGACAAGTATTCGCATCATTAATAGCAGGATCAAAATTAGAGATATAAAAATGATTCGATCTTACCGCGCTCAGTTTGCCAATCGCACTTACAATCTGATCGGTCATTTTACCCATCGTGTCGTTACAACCAGGCGGGCTTTCAGGTACAGGGACAGACACGTCGGTAGTCGAGACGCCGAGCAGAGACGGCGCAGGCGCCGCTATGGCGGGCGTCGGCGGACGCGCGCCGGCGCTCGACGACAACGCGGCGCCACCGCCGTCGCACCATGCCACGCGCTCGACACTGTTGCTACCCACATTTTGCTCTAATGAATTAATACGGGTCAACATAACTTTAAGAGTTTGTTGCAAATCTAAATCTGGTGTACGGTCCCGCGTCCTGCTGCCTCTACTGGTTTTACTTTTACTCCGTTTGGGCATTCTGCTATATTCGAACTGCAGACCGTACCCGTGGAGGTCACTACACTCACTACTATAAAGAAAAAACTAAAATGCAATAACTCGTCAGAATGCCAAATCTCAGTGTGGATAGCTATGAGAGCTATCCCACTTCTGATGTAAGCAGAGTGAACAAGTTTGAATTAAAAAAAAAAGTTAACGACTACAAAATAAAACTTATAATTCCTTTAAGCAAATAATTTACAAAAATAAATCTTAATTATATTGGAATATGGGTTTGGAAACGAAAACAATGTATGTATTCTAATATTTCTTCTATTAATAAGATGCACATTACATTTGTTACTTTACTTAACATTCAGCAAGACCGGAAAAGCATACATGACACAGATTATAAAACCAAACAGAAGGCGCCATCAGGTGGCAACAGAATAAATACTAATCAATAACTTTTGTGTGACCAGAGTTAAATTTTTCTAATTGTAACACTCCCACTAAAATTTAACCCACTTTAAAATATATATATCTAGTACATCTTATCATTTCATCTAGTACAGCCCTCCCACTAAAACAAAAACACTTTAAGAAAATATATAGGAGAACTGGAGAACTAATTAAATAACATCTGATTCCTCAGACAGTTAAAAGTTTGAGTGGGCAAAGCTTTTGTTAAAATATCAGCTAGTTGAACTTTACTTGGAACATATTTAATTTTTATTAAACCCAACTCAACCTTTTCCCTTATAAAATTATATTTAACATCTATATGCTTTGTTCTTTTGTGATAAACAAGGTTGTTAATTAAGTTTATTGCACTCTGATTATCAACACAAAGCATAACACATTCACAACTTTCACCTAATTCTAACATTAGCTGCTGCAACCACACTATCTCTTTTGCAGCTTCACAAGCAGCCACAAACTCTGCTTCAGTTGTGGAGAGAGCAATAGTCTTTTGTTTTTGACTAGACCATGTGATTGGACCATTATTCATTTTAAAAATATAACCTGTTGTAGACTTACGCGTATCTATGTCGCTTGCAAAATCTGAATCTGAATAACCAATAAGATCATTACTTTCTCCATACTTTATATACAAATCTTTTGTATTAATTAGGTATCTAAGGACACGTTTCACAGCATTTACATGTTGCTGACTTGGATTGTTAACATATCTGCTTAATACATTCACAGTAAAAGATATGTCAGGTCTAGAAACAGAACACAAAAATAATAAGGAGCCTATAGCTTCTCTGTAGGGAAAATTAACAGTATTTTCATCTACATTTTTAGTAATAATAACATTGACGTCTGCTGGAGTACTGGCAGGATTTGCACTATCCATACAGAACTTCTTAATAATTTGTTCTATGTAGTCCCTTTGCTGAATACAGATATAATTATTTATTCTTTCTATTTCCATGCCCACAAAGTATTTCAAATTTAATTCTTTGATTTTAAAAGCTTGTTTTAAATATTCAATTATTTCTTGAATAAGCTGTTTACTAGAAGATATTACCAAGGCATCGTCAACATAAATGATTAAATATACTTTAATCTTATCAAATAAGCCTGTAAATACACAATTGTCAGCCTGACATTGTACAAAACCATATTTCTTTAAAAATTTAGTAAACCTTTTATTCCAGCAACGAGAAGCCTGTTTTAAACCATACAGTGACTTATTTAATTTTAACACACAATTATTGTCCAATAACACACCTTCAGGTACTTCTATAAAAATATTTTCTTCTAGGTACCCATTTAGAAAAGCAGTTTTCACATCAAATTGTTGAATTTCTAACTGATATTTTGCTGCAATAGAAAGAATAATTCTTATAGAGTCATACCTGATTGTTGGGGAAAATATTTCTTGATAATCAACATCTTTAATCTGAGTGAACCCTCGTGCACATAAGCGAGCCTTATAACATACTTGATTATTCTCATTCCTCTTGAACGCAAAAACCCACTTAGTAGTAAGAGTTCGCTGACCAGATCTTTCAACAATACTCCAAGTTTTGTTTTCTTCATGTGCAGATAATTCTTCTTTGATGGCTTCTGACCATTCATTCTTCTGTGGACACTTTAATGCTTCATCATACGTTTGAGGCACTGACAGCTCAACTAGGTTTGCTTCCATACGTCTATTATTTCTTGGCCTGAAAGTTATGTTCTTATTTGATCTGTTCCCTTTTTGTTGAGGTGGTTCATATGACGGATCATCACTGTTGCAACTCAACAGACTATCTTCAGACTCAGACGTTGAAGATTCAATTAATGTACTATCTGTCTTGCTTACTTCTGTTTCATTATTCTGCATTACTGTCTCATTATTATCATCATCACCAATGTATATTTGTGAAATATTCTTTCTTATTTCTGTAACTTGATGTTCATCAAAGATGACATTTCTTGATATTTGTATTGTCTTTTTATTTATATTATACATTCTGTAATTGGTGTTGTCATAACCAACTAGTATCATTTTCACACTTTTCTTATCCAATTTTGTTCTTAATTGATCAGGAATATGAACATATCCGACACTACCAAACACCTTCACATGTCCTAACTGAGGTTTGGTACCATTCCATAACTCAAAAGGAGTTTTATTAGGAGTCTGGCTAGAGGATGTTCTGTTTAATATGTAAACTGCACAGTTCACAGCTTCAGCCCATAGGTATAGTGGCACATCTCTTGCATACAACATTGAGCGAGCGCTCTCTACTATGGTTCGATTCTCTCTCTCTGACCGTCCGTTTTGTTCTGGTGTGTATGGAGCAGTAAGCTCATGAATTATCCCTTCTTTGTCCAAATATTCCTTAAAAACTTTGTTGACATATTCTCCTCCATTGTCTGTGTGTAATATTCTAACACTATGCATGTATTTATTTTTAACAATGCTGTTATATTTCTTGAACATATCCATGACATCACTTTTGTTTTTAATAAAATATACATGCCTGTAACTTGTAGCTGCATCTTTGAATAACACAAAATATCTCATACCCTGAACTGATGTGCAGCTCATTGGTCCACAGACATCACTGTACACCAAGTCACCAGGCTGTAGTTCTCCCCTTATAGATTTGTGAAATGGAAACCTGCACTGCTTCCCATATGCACATGCCTCACAAATAAAGTTCTTTTGATCACTGTCATTAATTCTCAAACCTTCAACCACATTATTAGTACACATGTTTTTTATTTGTTTTAGGTTTAAATGTCCCAGCCGTTCATGCCACATTTTGATATCACTTTGATCATTTTGAACCAAATTACAGGTCTCTGGAACCACTACTTTTATCTTCAACTCATACAAGTTATTTTCTGTTATTTTTGCACTCATTACAACTTTATTTTCTTTATATATTAGAGCACTTGTATCTTTCTTAATTATAATGTAGTTTTTCCGTATTATAACACCTTCTGAGAATAAGTTTCTTCGCAAACTTGGAACATACAATACACCATGCAGTTCACCAGTCTCCCACTGGCCATTGACGTATCTTTTTATTGACACTTTGCCGATGCCTGACACCTCCACAGATTGTTTGTTTCCTAATGTCAGTGACTTCTGGTTGCATTCAAATAATTCATAAAAGAAGTCCTTTCTAAATGTCATGTGCGCAGAGGCACCGCTATCCAATATCCAAGTGTCTTCTTCAGGATTACAGGAACTGTCTTCTACATTAAATGCCAACATATCTAAACCTTCTTGTTGAGGTTTTCTTGATTTATTTTTCTTTGGATATCGACATTCTTTAGAAAAATGTCCTCTTTTTCCACAATTATAACATTCAAATCTATGTTTAGTAGTTTTATTTTGATTTATATCACTACCAGATGCCTTTGGCTCATTTTGCTTTGACCGATTCTTCCATCCCTTATTGGTAACAAGAAGAGCTGTCTCTTGTTCTTCAACAGAAGCCAAACTTGCTTCTTCGTCTAATAGACGAGCAGTTAAGTTATTTAAAGTTTGTTGTTTGGGATCTAATGACATCCATGCTTGACGCAATGATCTGTATTTCTGTGGCAATGTTCCAAGTATTTTTGTAAGTATGGCCATTTCGCTGATATCCTCTCCACTTTCTTTTAGCTGTTTTGCTAAGATTTCGACCTTCGAAATATGTTGTGCTACACTGTCATTGGCTGACATTTTATACTGATAAAACTTTTCATGAATTAGCATTTTACATAATTCACTCTTTTGTTCATAGTTAGATTCTAGTTTTGTCATTATTTCTTGTGCTGTTTCACAGTTTTCTATTAGTGTTATTTGCTTGAAATCCATCGACGAGGTGATGATATACATCGCCATACCATCATTTTTCAACCAGTCAGTACTGTTTGTTTCTGGTTTTGACATTGAAATATCAATTCCTTTAGCTTTCAAGGCGCACTTGATCTGGAACTTCCATTGTCTGAAGTTATTTCCATCAAACTTTTCTAAACTCATAGACCGCGTGGGATCCATCTTACAATTTCTCAACTATGGCGTCGCTAATTTTTCGATAAATATTTTAACTTTTCCTTGCTGTTTTCTTGTGAAACTTCTATTTGCCGAGTACACTGGGCCCATAACCTATTGGAATATGGGTTTGGAAACGAAAACAATGTATGTATTCTAATATTTCTTCTATTAATAAGATGCACATTACATTTGTTACTTTACTTAACATTCAGCAAGACCGGAAAAGCATACATGACACAGATTATAAAACCAAACAGAAGGCGCCATCAGGTGGCAACAGAATAAATACTAATCAATAACTTTTGTGTGACCAGAGTTAAATTTTTCTAATTGTAACAAATTAAAAACAAGTAACCTAATACGTCTATCTAAAACCCGTCCTAACACTCGAAGCGCCCAAAATGAAATGACCGAGGAAATGCGCTCGCCGCTGCAGCTGTCCGTCTGCCCCACTCTAGCGCCTCGTGACCTCATTCAGCCGCCACGCCTACCGTCGCAGGATTCTCCGCTAACATTATTATATTAGAAAGGAATCTATATTTATATTGTTTTTATTTTAATTTCTTATATTATATAAGAAATCAAAATCATTAGTGTAATAATATTTTGTTGTTATAAAGTAGTGAATAAATTTATCCCACTTACACTAAATTTGATCACTGTAATTTATCAAAAAAAAATAAAACCACGGTCTTTGTTATTACTCAATCCAATAGTCAACACTTTATATTCTTTTTTTAATATTTCGTGTATCCGCCATTTTGATCGATTACAGCTTGCAATCGCGAACCCATGGAGTTTATTAATTTTTCACATAAATTTTCATCCCGTATAGAATCCCATACCTGCATGCAGTGAGTACTCAGTGCTTCCTTAGTCCTTTCGTTCCTATTGTCCCACCTTTGAACCATAACGCCCCATAAATTTTCAATGGGGTTTAAATCTGGCGATCTCGGAGGCCAAGGAATAATCCGTATGTCCGATTGCTGGCTAAACCACTCTTGCACAATTATGGAACGGTGTATAGGACAATTATCCTGCACGAACGTTATCACTGGCATGTCTTCTACAGGAAAAACATTTCGCACGGTGGGCAACATGACTTCATTCAGCACATCTATGTAGTTTACACTGTTTGCACGACTGGGTATACAGTAAGTTCTCCTGGTCCTGCAGCACTCATCCATCCCCAAATGTTCACTGTTATACGACCGGATTTAGAGTTAGGCACAACGTGATCACTATCATAACGCGTATTATTCCTACGCCACAACCTAACTCGCCCGTGTTGGCTAGACTTGAAAGTCTTTTCGTCACTGAAGATGACGTTGCTCCAGTCGAAATTTCTGTATTTCAAAGCAAACTCCAATCGTGCTCTTTTATTAGCTTCGGTTAGCAATGGCTTAATAGCATGTCGACGATAATGCAGACCTTCACTATGAAGAGCACGATACACCGTCCGCAAAGATGTATCAAACAACTCTGCGTAATATCTTGTTGGTGTAAAGCCATTTTCCTCATAACCTTGCACCATAAGTTGACGCTGGTCTGAGTCAATATGGCGTCTTCTGCCAGATCTACTACGGTGTTCCAACGAACCCTCTTCTTGAAACCGCTTTATCCATAAAGTGACAGTCTTTACCTATAAGGGAAATATATTATTTATTATTTTCTTGTATCGATAACCATTGATAATAAAATAAATAACGAACAGTGATTTTAAAACATTACTTACGTTTAAGCCAGTTTCTCTCGAAATTTCAGAATAATTGAAGCCTTGATTATGCAATGCTATTATTTGGGCCCTCGTAGCAATATCAATATTTGAACGCGAACTCATGATAAAAATAAATATTAGGTCTTTACCTATGAAATTGCCGTTCTGCAGTACTGGCCATTTCAAATCAAAATATTTTTTGTTTGGCTAAGAATTCTAATTTCAAATTAATTTTATTTTAAAAACATGGATTTTTTTTTCCAAAAGTAGTCATTTGTTTATTGATTAGTGTTACATTTTCATCGCATTTCAATCTTTTTCGTCATCATGGATACGTTAAAAATTCGAGTAATTATGGAATATGAGTACCGTCGTGGCAGCAACGCGGCACAAGCAGCACACAACATCAACTACGTTTACGGAGCTAACACTACAAACCAACGCACCACTTGTTATTGGTTTGCTCGCTTCCGTTCTGGAAATTTCGACCTGAAAAATGAACCTCGCGGTCGTCCGAAGACTTTGGTCGACAATGACGAATTAAAGGCGATTGTGGAAGCTGATGATACACAATCTACGGCTGAATTAGCAGCAGATTTCGACGTTAGCGTCAAAACAATATTGGTCCATTTGCGTCAAATTGGCAAGGTAAAAAAGCTTGACAATTGGATGCCCCACGAACTCAATGATCGCCAGCGCGAAGTACGCGTCGAGACGTGCCTTGCACTGCTCAACAGACACACAAATGAAGGAATTTTGAACCGCATTGTTACCTGCGATGAAAAATGGATTCTGTTTGATAACCGCAAGCGCTCAGCAAGTTGGTTGGATCCTGCTTCAGCACCTAAACAATGCCCTAAACGAAAACTTACCCCTAGAAAAGTGATGGTCACTGTTTGGTGGTCTAGCGCCGGTGTGATTCATCACAGCTTCTTACCAAACGGGGTGAGCATTACTTCAGATGTGTACTGTGAAGAACTGAACACAATGATGGATAAGCTGGCACATCTCCAACCAGCGTTGGTCAATCGCTCGTCTCCGCTGCTCCTGCACGACAACGCGCGACCTCATACTGCACAGCAGACGGTCTCCAAGTTGCAAGAACTGGGGTTGGAAGCTCTCCGTCATCCGCCCTACTCACCAGACCTTGCGCCTACAGACTACTACTTTTTCCAGAATTTGGATAACTTCTTGGCGGGAAAAAAATTAAATACCCGAGAGGCAGTACAAAATGCCTTTGAAGAATTTGTTGCCTCCCGTCCAGCTGATTTCTTTAAGAAGGGCATCAATAAACTGCCATTGCGTTGGCAAAGATGCATTGATTGCATGGGTGATTACTTTGATTAATACAAATAAAAAATGCATGAAAAAAATTCGTTTCAATTTCATACAAAACGGCAATTTCATAGGTAAAGACCTATTATTAAAAACTTGTTAAACGCAATCGTAACTGAACTCACTCAAAGATAGTAAAGAACGTTATGATTGAACAAAAATATTTAATTTTTATACAGTCAATATTAAACTACCCTCAATTCTTTTGAGATTTATGATACGGGTTAAAGTCGCTAAACAACTTCAATATAACAAAGAGTACGATAATTTCAACTCATTGCGTAATGACGCAATGGTCCAGTGGCTAATGGTATCGGTAAATTTTATGCCACCGTATTTGAGATACCGTCCCATCCAACCGCACAGACTTCCACTATTTGAGATACCGTCTCATCCAACCGCACAGACTTCTTTCAGCCCCATAATAACCCTTTCGACTTCGGCTTTGTCTGTGTTCAATAAAACAAATGAATATAATTGACGATTTTGTGATGACACAGTGGCCCTGTTTCCGTGTATGTTGTAATTTGTGTTATAATTACGTTTTATTTTCTCAGCAAGATTTTGACCCACATTAACAAAGTAACTATTGACATGATTTGCTGATGTAAGCGGCGAGGCGTGCGTTTGTAATAATTTTGATGATGATTCATGCTGATTCTTCAAGTAAATTTCTGTTATACGTATTTTTCAACTTGTTTAGTAGATTGTTACAGAAATTTCTGTATCTTTTATATGAGGTTTGTAAAATGGTATTATCTGGAAAGGATTTTGCATGCATGTGAAGTTTATCCCTGTGCTGAATGCATTTTGTGTCATGTTATTGTTTTTCTTAGTTAGTTTTAAGTTCGAAGTATTATTTACAATTGCATATTGCACTTTATTAATAAAGTAAGGCAGAGAAATGTTCACATCATCAGTTTTGTAAACTGGGTCAAAGTCGATATGATGTAATTCGTATTCAAGGTTTTTCATATTTATTTTAGAAATGGTATTTGTGCACTTAGATCTAGAGGTTTTTACTTATAAACTAAATAGGACTGCGCCATGATCGGTGACTGTCGCATCTGTTACTAGGGTAGTGGATGCAAGGTTAGTTTTAAGCATGGTGTGGTCTAAACAGGATCCACTCAAATGTGTTGGAAGCAAATGGGCCGGAAGCAATCCCTTGCATGCGCACATGTTAAGGTAGTCTTTGGCAACTCTATCACTGTCTTCTGGGTTAATATCTATATTCATATCACCAGTTAGTACAACATTTTTGTATAAAGTTAGTTTTTGAAGTGCTTCATCCAACGACGCCACAAAGTTATCAGTTTGCTTAAAAGCACAAGGCCTATAGATAGCTAGGATAGCAGTATCTAGGCCCACTTTTAGTAATAATCTGCTACAATCTTGTATAGGAGGTTCTTCTACCGATATGTTTAAACTTTGTTTGGCATAAACAACTACACCGTCATTATGATTATGAATGGCCTTACTACTGAACAATTAGGTAACCTGACAGAGATGGAAAGTTCTGTTGACATTTAGATCACACTCAAAATCCAGACGTTTCAACAGAATGTGTAGGTTGTCCATGTTTTTATTTATACTGCGAATATTTTGCGTAAGAATAGTAAGCGATTTAGAGGGATCAGGGAGATATTGCTTAACTTTTTCAATCTTGCATGGTTTTGCCACTGATAGGGAGACTACATCAAAATCAGTAAGTAACTTATCCATAATCTTATTTACTTTAAACTCCTAATATAAAATTAAAAATGTATAAATTGAAAACTACTTATTGATTAATGCAAGATATAAAAGAGTAGGGGCGGCGCTCTTAGGCGCCTTCATTATAATCTATAGAGTTAATGTACCTGCTTTCAGCAATTTTCCTTACCGGGCATTCCAGATCACCTGTTTTGTGGTTGCAGGGTTTTTTGAATCGAAAACAAGTTGCACACTGTGATGGTTCAGCACTCTTAGTACAATCGTTAGACTGGTGACCTTGTTGTCCACAATGTCCACACGTGTGGGTAGCCTCCCGACAGGTCCTTGCAGCATGGCCGTACTGTTGGCATTTAAAGCACCTCGTCACAAATGTGAAGTCCCTAACTGGGCAGGATGTCCAATTTATAAATACTCGATCCTGGTTAATAAGGGCTTTTCTTATGTTGGCAGGTACTTCTAAAATAAAATTGCACGTAGGTCCTTCTTTTTTACCCGACTTGTGACTTAATTTTAAAGAGGCCAGGAAAGAGTCACGAGTCAAATTAGGCATCTTGTCGGATAGGTTTTGCTTATAGATGTAGTCAAAGACTTCTTGGTCAGTAAGGGCTGAGGGTACTCCTATCACTATAATTCTTGGTCTTCTCTTATGGGGCTCTTCCACTTTCAGGCCAGAACTACTTAGCTGTGATGAGTTTTGTAGTTTTTCTATGTCATCCTTTGTTTCGGTGCTGATAATAACTCCTCCGTTTTTGGTTTTACGCAATCCTCTAACGTGCAGTTTCATTTGTTCTGGGCATATAATTTTCTGGACAAGAGATTTAGGGTCGTCACTAGTTTTTAATTTATCATCAGGATAAATTGCGATAGAGCTGAGATTACTGGGGCGCAAGTAATTATTTTTGTTCATTTTTACCATATCAGCAAAAGAAACATTTTCTACATTTGTTGATTGGGCGCAATTTTCTTTAATGCTGTCTTGGATTGTTTTACGGAAGTTATCAAGGCAATCCGTGAGGTCTTGTTTTTCTCTCAATGCTTGTAGTGAGTTTTGCACTTCTCTGGCCTTTTGTTTTAAGTCCTGGTAGAATACTGCCATCTGGGATACGCCATTTCCTACCTTGCGCGATAGGGAATTGATCCTTAGTTTTTGTTCGGAGTTCAGTTTTCCATCCTGAGCAATGGTACACACTTCATTCAGGCATTTTTCTATTGAGGTCATCCAGTTACTAATTTCATTAGTGTCCAAAGACTCAATTTTTTCTTCAGCCGCGTGGTGTTGGTCCTGCCTTGGTTTTTGGGGCGATGTAGGAGCCGGTGTCGGTGTTGGTGGAGGGCTGCGCCGTATCATCGTGCTCCGATTAAAGGGGCTGCCTTCCATTTTTAACTTTTATTTTATTCAGTTAGTCCATAATTTTAACGTATCACAATGTTTATTTGTATAACGCGCAAATACACTAAAACTAGGTCACTGTTTATTCAAGCGTTAATTTATTTTATTGTTATTTTGCATTTATGAGCACGTCTGTATGCGTTGAATGCGAAATGCTATCTCAATTGCCGGCTAGGTGACTTGTACAAACACAGAGAGAACAATTAAAATTTGCGATCCGCGCGGATGGGTGCACTAACTGTATTCGGACGTTGTGCTCCGACCACAAGCTAATCCTCTGTATCAATGTTCGAGAACCTTGAGGCTTTATCAGCCTCAGTATTTTTACATGATCTTATACGAGGGGGCGTTTTTAAGTTCGCGGAATGGGGGGGAGGGGATAACAATAGGTCATTATCGGGATGGCCACAACTTCAGCCACTCAATCACATCACACTAATATTATAAAGGCGAAAGTTTGTGAGTGTGTGTGTGTGTGTGTTTGTTACTTCTTCACGCTCAAACGGCTAGACCGATTTGGATGAAATTCGGTATGTAGATAGCTTATATCCTGAATTAACACATAGGCTACTTTTTATTCCGAAAAAATGTAGTGCTCCCGTGGGATGAGCAAGGAATTCAAATATATTTGTTACTCTTTCAAACTCAAACGGCTCGACCGATTTTAATATAATTTGGTGTGGAAATAGCAGACATCCTGTGTACACATAGCACATATAGGCTACTTTACATCCAGAAAAAATGTAGTGTTCCCGTGGGATGAGCAATTTTTTGTGAATACTTTTCTCACCGATTAAATAATACACGATTTAGTGTATCTCATAAACCGCGGGTAACACGGCGGGGCGCAGCTAGTATTAGTATAAATACCAGGTTTTATCTTAATTGGATCATTAGTCTTTGAACTATCGTCAAGCAAACAACTCAATTGGGAAGAAAGTGTGAAAATTATGGAAAAAATCGAGTACCGTGCCTTAATAAAGTTCCTTACCAAGCAAGGAAAGTCAGTTCAAAATATACTGGAAGAGATGGAATCCGTTTACGAGGACTCTTGCCCGGGTAAAACCATGGTTTACAAGTGGCACAGTCTCTTTAAACAAGATAGGACCTCACTTGAAGACGACCCACAGCCCGGACGGTCGATCGAGGTGACTACTCCGGAAATCATTAAAAAAGTCGAAAATTCAATATTGGAGATGCCAGACTAAAGAAGAAACAGCTTGCAGAAATGGTTGGAGTATCGGATACGGCAATTTTCAAAATTCTACACGATCATCTTGGCATGACAAAAGTCAGTGCAAGATGGGTGCCAAGAATGCTCACGCCGCCTCAAAAACAACACCGCGTGGAGTGTTCTCGCACGTTTTTGGACCTCTGTAACGAAGATAAGGATGGACTATTAAGTCGAATTGTTACTGGAGATGAAACTTGGGTTCATCATTATGAACCTGAGTCGAAACAAGACTCTATGCAGTGACACAAAAAAGGCACATCACCACCCAAGAAGTTTAAAGTGTCACAATCGGCTGGAAAAATCATGGCAACAGTGTTTTGGGATTCAGAAGGGATTCTGTTGACCGATTATAAAGATAAAGGCGTTTCTATAACTGGAGATTACTATGCTTCTATCCTCGAGAGGTTGAAAGAAAGTATTAAAGAAAAAAGGAGGGGTAAATTGGCTAAAGGTGTCCCTCTTCTTCACGACAACGCGCCTGTTCACAAGAGCCGTGTTGCGTTGGCTGCCCTGCATAAGGTGGGCTTCAATATTATAGACCATCCACCCTACAGCCCAGACCTGGCTCCCAGTGATTATTACCTCTTACCAAAACTGAAAAAAGAACTTCGTGGGAAGAAATTTTCAACTGATGAAGAAGTGAAGGACGCGGTTTCAGCTTATTTTTCGGACAAAGACAAAGCATTTTTTTATGAAGGTATACATAAGCTAATTGAAAGATCTGAAAAATGTATAAGGGTAGCAGGTGAGCAGGTGAATATATTGAAAAAGAAAAAAAAAAATTTTTTTTTTTTTTTTTTTTTAAAGAACTTCGTGGGAAGAAATTTTCAACTGATGAAGAAGTGAAGGACGCGGTTTCAGCTTATTTTTCGGACAAAGACAAAGCATTTTTTTATGAAGGTATACATAAGCTAATTGAAAGATCTGAAAAATGTATAAGGGTAGCAGGTGAGCAGGTGAATATATTGAAAAAGAAAAATATATTTTTTTTTAATTTTTTTTTTCACTTCTCACCCTCCATTCCGCGAACTTAAAAATGTAGGGGCATGTGCTTTACCTGTGGACGTTTTCCAGAATGTGACACAAAAGTATTTTTTTAAAATAAACCCTTTATTTGTATGAAAAACTTATTTATTTAACGGTTGAATTACTAATTAACTCTTAAAAATTATCAGTTTCTAATGCGATGTCTATCATAATCGCTGTGAAAATTAATGATTTCAAAAAAAACTTATTTTGTCTATAGGTACGACATACAAATGTACCTATGGACTGCACAAATGTACTTGTGGACGGAAATGTACCTCTGGACAATCAATAAACATTATTACAAGAATATTTAAAATTAACATCAATAAACTTTAAAAAAAACTATAAGAACTTAACTAAATAGGAACTAGCAGTCTAATACATATTTTTGGAATTATAACAATATTCACTATATAAATCTTTGGCAGAATCTGTACTATCATCAGAGTCATCATCTAATTTGTAACACCTCAGACAAACAAAGCTACACTCATCATCAGAGTCGTAATTCTCCCTGTGAGATTTTGGTACACATTTTTGGTGATACCGTCCGTCACATAATGAACAGGTAAGCATCTTTTTCTTATCTTCATATTTTCTAGACGCTACACACATTACCAATGATATTTGACGATCTTCAAGGATGTCTATCTTTTTGTTCGAAGGTATTTTTCTTGAACTAGGGCCTGGCCTAGAAAGAAGATCGACTGGCGCAGGTTTCTTTTTTGGTCTTTTCGGTTTCTCTTCTTTCTTCTTTTCTTTTTTTTCTTCAGATTTTCGTTTATTTTCAGTCTTTATTACAGCTTCGTTTCGGATGGCTATTTTCTCCGGTGTGTCAGTAAGAATTCTTGTTTTGCCAGGTTTTCTTCCACGTTGCGATAACTTTCTCGATGGCGCTTTTGGAAAAGGACGTAAAGATTCCAATGATGGACAAGTAGCAGAATCTTCAGGGGTTGAATTTTGTTCCAAAAATAAAACACGACAAGCTTGATTTTCTAAGCGTTCAACAGGAATCACAACTTCTGACTGATTTTGTTCTTCGCGAATACTAGCGCAAATTTGTTCCTGAGAAAAACCAAGATCTTCTGCAAGTGGTTCTTGCTCCAAATTGTTAACTGAAGTATCAATGACAGATGGCTCTGGACGATCAGTGACATACGAACACAAAAAATCTTCCTCTGTGAATATTTCCCTGTTAAAAGGACATATGCCCGTTACTTCAAAACTTTTAATTATATTTTTTGGTGTGAATGAGAGAGCGTATGCTTCTCCTATGATCTCTGCAACATCGTAAATCGTAATAGGTTTTCCAGGGTGGTTCATCATCCATCTGTCAGCGGCCTTATTATATTGTGTCTTAAACGGTCCAAACACACATCTATCCAGAGCTTGCAAATTGTCAGAGGTATGGGGAGGTAAAGTTAAAAGAACAATACCGTTGTCTGAGGCTTTGTCAATTATTTCAATTGAGATATGCGTTTCATGATTATCCATTGTTAATAGAACTGGACGTTCTTTTGTAGGTTTGGCAAAAGCGATAAAATGGTCTAAATATCGTCTAAAAATCTGTTCTGTGGACCATCCAGATTGATTTGCCTCTCCAACAGAACCCGGCGGGGCACCCTTTAGCATGTTATCCTTAAAAAAAACTCTAGGAAAAATTATCATCGGAGGTACTGAGTTTCCTACAGCATTAATGCAAGCAATCATGGTCGTATTGACACCTCTTTCTCCAGAAGTTAATTTTCCTAACTGCTTAATTTTTTTTGGTGCTATCACCTTTCTTGGCTTCAACCGATGTTGATGATACATAAAGTTTGTAAATAAAGCAAGATATACATGGTGTAAAGGCGTCATACTAAAAATTAGGAAAAGTTGTGTATTTAGTAAAAGACAGTAACAGTTCAGCAAGTTACAAAAGGCACATAAATCAGCTAAAGATTTATAAAGGAACAAACAACAATAATAATGAAGATAATATACAGAACTCGGAAGTGAACTTACCTGGGTCATCTTGTCCTCCTGCTCCGCAACCGTCACCGCCACACTCGCCGTCGTCGTCACCTCCGTCGCCACCATCACACTCGCCGCCGTCGTCGCCGCTGTCGTCACCGTCGCCGGCTACACCAGAAGCGCGCATACTCCAGCCGGAACCTTACTTACCAGATACCTTGCCGGATAGTCCGACAAGAGGGAAGAGAGATGAATTGAGCGCACGAAGTACTTCTCCGTCGTCGAGAGAGGACGAGCCTGAGAAGGACTTACAACAGGCCCATGATAAGGAACAACAAGCTGGTACGAACGACGTAGATGTCGAAAGAACAGAGAGACATATGAGCTCCGAGGACATTGTTCACAAAGCAGGGACTGAACTCGATACCCAGACCACACAACACGATAAGCCTGTTACACCAAAGAGATCGTTACGTAATCGCCCCGTTATTTGTTATAAAAAGTTCTAGCGTAAGCTGTGATGTAGTTTTAGATTACACTATGTTTATGAATACCTACAAGGATGTTGAATTGTATTGTATTGTTGTGTTGACTAGAGGGAGGAATTGTTATGTATGCATGTGTGTGTAAGGTGCGCGCTCCCGCGCCACCACTAGGTACTTGTAATTGTAACGACAATAAATCAGTGCGTTGCTAGCCAGCGAGCGTTTCACTAGTGTACCCTCTTCCCCGCAGCCGCATACCTAACAGAAACTAGTGATGAATCTTTTCATTCCTGTTTTCCATTTCATTATATGAACCAGAATAAATAATAGATTTAGCTGAGATAAATACAAATATAACAACAAGATCTAAAAATAAAATGATAAAAAATCAAGGTAATACTTATACATGTAGCAATGAAGTTTCAGAACAGCAGGATACCCCTCAAACTTATAGTGAAGCTACATCATCAGAGAATGTCAATGCAGAACTGTGCAAACAGTCTATTAAAGATGAGTTGAGTGCACATGCAGAGAATAAGACTTGGCAATTAGTGGAGAAACCACCAGGTCAGCGGATAATTGGATGCAAATGGGTATTAAGAATAAATCATCATCCAACGGGTCCAATATACAAGTCAAGACTATGTGCCAAAGGCTGCTTACAAAAACAAGGCATAGATTATACTGAAACCTTTTCACCAACTGTAAGGTATGATTCTGTTACGAGTTTTACTTTCAGAAGCAGCTCAGCATACTCTAAAAATGGTCCAATTTGATGTGAAAACTGCATTTTTATATGGAGATGTAAAAGAAACCATATATAAAGACACCACCAGAGGGTCTAGAAGCTCCATCAAATCAGATATGTAAACTTAACCGTTCACTTTACGGTCTGAAACAAGCAAATGATTCCAGCACCTGGGCTGGAATCATAAATTTGATGTTTAGCTAAAGAAATTTGGTTTACGTTATATGTCATCTAAGCATAACACAGTCCAAGCTTATTGCGACGCAGACTATTCCAAAGACACATGCACACGCCGGTCTCTGACTGGTTATGTATATATTAAAAATGGAGCTGCCATAACATGGGCAACACAGCATCAGCAAAGTGTTGCTTAATTAACTACGGAGGCAGAATTTATGGCTGCCTGCGCTGCAACTAAAGAAGCTTTGTGGTTAAAAAAAACTTTTAATTGATATAAGTGCATTTAAACAAGATTCATTGTGTTTAAATATAGACAATCAGAGTGCAATCTGTTTAATAAAAAATGTGGACTACCATAAACGCTGCAAACATAAAAAGAAAAGTATGTAGAAAAAGTAATTGACTTGAAATATGTTTGTACCAAAGAGCAATATGCTGACTTATTTGCAAAGGCTTTACCTTAAGATAGATTTATGTATCTTAGAGATAACATAGGAGTTGTTAAAATAACTTGAATAATTTTGCTTTATATTTTTGTAAACTACTTGTAAGTATGATTTTGTATTTTGTTTGCAAGTGTAAGAGGGTTGTCTTTAGGTAAGAGAGTAACTCTGTTTGTCATGCAGTTGAAGTGTGGGTTGCAGAATTATGTTTTTAGTTCTTTTCATGTTCTTAGTTTTGAAGAAAGGTTCCAATTTGGTAAGAGTGTTGTAATTTGTTCATTGTCACATCACTACCGTAGTAAGATTACTAAACTTACTTCACTAGTAACGCTACTCTTTGCTCAAAAATTCCTTAATAAAAGAACGTTGTTGAATTTGTTTTCTTTATTAATTTTATCAGCAGCTGATTTTTTTTCGCGATTTAAGGTTTATTTTAAACAAAACGTATGGCGCCGAAACCCAGCATATCACCGCGCATACGCTAAAGCGGGTGCTGCCACAGACAATATTAAAAAAAACTTTTTTACAAAAAAAACAACCTAAAAAAATACCAGAAAGTGAAAAATAACTTTAATTTCGGAAGTCGGTGTCTTTGGATCTGTATTTTAGTTTTTTGCCACCAACTTTCGAAATTAAAGTTATTTTTCACTTTGTCGTATTTTTTTGGAAGTCGGTTTTCTTTTTTGTAATAAAGTTTTTTATTTTTCACTTTTTAGTGGGTCACTGCAAATTCTGCAATTTATCTAAGTTACAAAAGCGTAATGTCAAATGCTCATCACCTTTTACAAAATATTGCTTTTTCCAATACAAGGACGTTAATTGTAGAGGAGTTCTCCCAGGAAGGAACCAGGAGAACTGGAACTGATGGTGATATCACCATCAGCTCCACTTTAATATAATAGGTTGGGGGAAAAGTTTCTTCGCATTTTTTAAGAAAATTCAAAACATTTTTTAATATACATTATTTACATTTATCTAAAGTATGTAGGTACCATTTTGCTCGATAACTTTTTGCCATCTTGTAGGTAGGGACATGATTCCATTACTGTAGAAATTTTGGGACTTCTGATCAAAATGCCGCGACAAGTGGTTTTGGCAGTCCTCTCGTGATGTTAACCTGACACTGCCTAGTGAATTCTGAAGAGACCGAAACAGGTGGAAATCTGAAGGTACAAGCTCAGGACTATACGGCGGATGCATTAACACCTCCCAGCCAAACTCTCTTAATTTTTGCTGAGTGGCTAAAGATGTGTGAGGTCTAGCGTTATCATGATGAAAAACCCATCCCTTCTGTTGATTAATTCCGGTCGCTTTCTCTCAACTTCTTGCTTTAATCTCATCAGTTGTTCGCAGTAGAGTTCAGAATCGATGGTCCTGCCTGGTGGTAACAGCTCATAATGAATAATGCCCTTCCAATTCCACCACACACACAGCATCACCTTGTTGCGAGTTAACCCGGGTTTCGCCACAGTCTGTGAAGCCTGACCGGCTTTTGACCACGACCTTTTTCCCACGTTCTTGTCGTACGTGATCCACTTTTCATCACCAGTAATCAGCTTCTTCAAAAATGGTTCGGTTTCATTACGTCGTAATAAAGAATCACAAATGAGTACACGGTTCATTAGGTTTCTTTCAGTGAGCTCGTGAGGTACCCAAATATCGAGCTTTTTTGTGTACCCAGTTTTTCTCAAATGCGCCAAAACTGTTTTGTGGTCAATTCCCAGTTCTTCAGCTACGTCGTCACTACTGATATACCGATCTTGCTCCACTTTTTCAAAAATGGCATCCATTTTATCCGTAATAGGGCGACCAGAGCGACGTGCATCTTTGACATCAACATGTCCGAATTGAAAACGCTTAAACCAAATTTGTGCTACTCTCACAGATACTGCACTGGATCCATAAACATCTCAAATTTTTTTCGCGGCTTGCGTTGCATTTTTACCTTTTTGTAGCAAAATTTTTAAATGTATCGAATTTCTTCATTAGATTCACTTATCTTGACAGTACGAAAAACAAATGAAAATCACGCATTTTCCTAATTTGAATCTGGAATTATGTTCTTTAAAATTTAAACTTTCAATGATACCAAAACCAGCCAGATACAAATAGTATAGCCAAAGAGATTTTATTTTAAGTTTATACATACTATAATGCGAAAAGACTTTTTCCCCAACCTAATATGTATTGTGACGAGCATACATTGCTTAGCAATAATCAAATCGCAACCCGTGAAATATGTATTATTGAGTAGTTCTAATGGCCATCTGTGGTCTTCCTCATCAGTTCCACTTCATCAAAAGGTGCTTTCCGGGAGCAAATGCATGAGTTACTATAAAAAATACCCAAATCGCTATAGGTGTGCTTATAAAATTTGAAGGTTCCCCTCAATTTCACTAAGATTCCATCATCAGATCCTGGTTTCCTTATCATGGTACCACCCTTGAGATATCTCTTTTCCAACAAAAAAATAATCATCAATATCGGTTCATAAACGACGAAGTTATCCGCGAACACACATAGACCCAATATATCTAGAGATTACCGAAAAATTGTGTTATAAAATGTCAAAAAAAGCTCTTAACCTATCAATTAAAAAAAATTACGATTTGTTTTTTGGTTCTGATGAATTTGCAGAAGAAAGTATGGCAACGAACAAAACATCTGAGTGCGAAACTTATAATTTTTATATTGATATTTATCAGTGGAATAAAATTAAGCCCATTGATCGTTGCGTGAAACGTACAAGAACCTTATCTGATTTTCGCAGTAAAACTTTGTTACCAAGTCACCAATGGGCGAACCTTCTAAGAGAAGAAAGATGGAAACATGTACGTTCGCCCTGCAGTTGGATATTCCAAAATTATTCAATTAAAAAGGAAGCCAACAATATTAGGTGTTATGGTTCCTGTAAGCAGTGCAACGCAAAAGTAGAAGTAGTGTTTCATTGGCCAACAGAAAAAATTGCGCGTTGTATTTGCACCATAAGTAATTATGATGAAACGTTCAAACATGACTACACAAAAAAAAAAAAACTTTCCTCTGTAAAACGCCGTAAGCTTAGTGGTGATTTAAAGTTTGAATATGCTGTGACGTTTAGAAACTGAGTGATTCTATAATGAATAAAAATGATGATTTTGAACCGGCTCACTTACCTACAGTCGGCTGTTTAAGACAGATAAAGTATAAACAGCGGAAAAGCACATATTACGATCCGAATCCAAAATGGCGTTGTGGATTATGACACGTCTGTCTCCTTATGATACAATGATTAGATCTATTTCAGTATTTCCTGTTTGCATTTATTATTGATCTATTGCACAGGAACAATTCTACAGGGATTATAGAAAATCTGAGAGAACTGTATTAAGTATTGACGTAACATGAAGTATCAAGTCATGTGGACCGAATAAAGATTTAGTACTGAGTAAACAGATATTTCTATATTCATGCGTGCTATTATCAGTTTATATTGAAAGTGTACCAATAACACAAATGTTATCAGACAATCATACTTCAGAAACAATATATAAATGGCTCGACACATGGTGTAAAACTCAAAATAATGCAACTCCGAGTGAAGTAGTCGTTGATGACTGTGCAGCCTTGATTGGAGCTGTTGTAAGAGCTTTTACAAAATTTGAATCGACAGAAGAGTATGTTAATGCCTGTTACATAAAATTAGAAACGAAAGAGCAAACACCAGATGAGTGCTTCATTCGAATCGACACCAGTCATTTTGTTAAAATTCTTTTTAATCTAGCATGCTTCCACCATGTAGATCAGAGAGTAATTTTTTTTTATTTTATTTAAAATAAAAAAAAAATTGACTTCTTGCAGACAAATGTCTGCAAGAAGTCAAGCGATGTGAAGATTATGATAAATTGAAGGAGATGGTAATTAATCTGATCATAGTGTGTCTCAACAAATATGATGGGCAAGATAAACAAGGAACATTAACAAGATTTCACATCTTGTTAATGTTCCTTGTTTATCTTGCCCATCAGCTAAAATCAGGTTAAGACGACTGACTTCTTTCCAAAACACCTCTGATTCTGAAATCGTTATAGACGAAACCAGTCAAATTTCGCAAACGTCATCAAACAAATCTCTATTTTCAGACACTGAATCGAAAGACATTGATGATAAGCAATTTACTGGAAAAAATCCTAAATGGTTTTTTGATGCTGTTGATTCTGAAAAATTATTGCTTACTCGCACTGATGGTGATTGTTGTGCAACACACGACAACTTGTATTATTTCCACAATTTATAACAACTTTAAGAGGACTAATGGGACAACTCCCGTTATGGTCCAATGTTATGAAAAGAACTTTCCAATCAGAAATATCAGCCCCAACTTCATCTAATGTCGAAGTTTACTTTAAAATGTTGAAACGATATTTATGCCAAATAAACACAAAGTCGGAGAGATATCGTATAGATGAATTTATTGCTAAACACTCCCAGTCTATTTCGGGACAACTAAAAACGGCAAATAGTACATTAAATCTAGCTAATAAAAAGAAAAAAAAACAATAAAAAGAAAAATGATACGAAAACTAATTTTACAAAAGGGATAAACAATGAGTCCATTTTTTCTGACACGACTTCAATGTTAGAAAATTGGAGAGGCTTAGCTATAGGAAAAAAGGAAAAGAAAATGAAATTCATTAAAAAAAAAGATAATTTTATTGAGAAATGGCTCCTTAACTACTTTGGCTGATAAAAATTGTATTATTTTTAACCGACTTCAAAAAGGAGGAGGTTCTCAATTCGTCGGAACCATTTTTTTTTAATGTATGTTCCCCGATTACTCGAAGATGGCTGGACCGATTTGGATTTTTTTTTGTTTTATTCGAGAGGGTTGGTCCCATATAAAATTGATTAACTTTGCTTCGGTAGTTTTTGAGTTAGCTTCAATAATACGTATTTTTTCCCACTTTTATATGGATGACGTTCTAGTTTGTTTTGCAGATAGTGGTATTAGAATTTGTGTGGGGTAGGTACACAACTAAAAAAGTGAAAAATAAGAACTTTTTTACAAAATAATACAACCGACTTCCAAAAACAACACTACAAAGTGAAAAATAACTTTAATTTCGGAAGTCGGTGGCAAAAAACGAAAATAAATTTAACTAGACACCGACTTCCGAAATTAAAGTTATTTTTCACTTTGTAGTGTTGTTTTTGGAAGTCGGTTGTATTTTTTTGTAAAAAAGTTTTTTTGTTCATCGTCTGTCTATTGTTCTACACAAAAACGCACGACCGTTTACAAATCGCTTAACGCGCTTATAGAAGTTTTTACTTCAATAATAATAAAAGAACTTTTTTTTTTAACTTTATTGCCAAAAACAGTACAAAGGTTTTACATTGGCACCAAACTAGGCAAGCCTGTGTCTTTGGCACCAAAGTTTTTGTATTAGTAGAGTAGTGTAGTAAAGGCAAGAATTTATGAACCCAAAACCCCGGGGGAGGGGGGGGGGGGGGGGGATTGCAAACCCCATTGCAAACCAACCATATTTATTAAAAGGACATTGGCTGTTTATGGACAACTACTACAATTCCATGGAGCTTTCACAAAAACTTCTCAACTTAAAAACCCACACAACTGGAACATTACGTGCTAACCGTAAAAGCAACCCCAAGGAATTGATTAAAAAAAAAAACTGAAAAAAAATCAACATGTAGGTATGGGTACGCAAAAACAAAGTTTATGTCTCCAAATGGGTAGACAAACGGCCTGTACTTATGATAAATACTGCAAGCCATCCCAAACTTGTCACAGTCTCAAATCGTTATGGTAAAACCAGCACGAAACCAGAAGAAGTATCCCTATACAACATGCATATGTCCGGTATAGACCGAGCGGACCAGATGGTTTCATATTATTCTTCACCAAGAAAAACCATTAAATGGTACAAAAAGTGTTCTTTCGCTTACTTGAACAGGTCATGTCTCAATTAAATAAAAATGATAATAGACAACAAGAAAGAAGGGAGTTTATTCTTCCTCCAATCACAAATTCACACGGAAACGGTGGTCATTGGCCAGAAAAAATACCAGTTCGTGAAGGCTCCAAAAAAACATCTAATTATATGAAGTGCAGAATGTGTACTAAAAATAAAATTAGGCGAGAAACAGGACTGAGATGCAAAGGATGTGAAGAAAAGCCACCCCTGTGTGCTTTGTGCTTCGAAGAATGGCACAACCAGGTTTGAAAAATACAAAAAGAGCTGAGGTATAACCCAGCACAGATGTTCAAATCAGAAGACTGATTATTACGATCTCTATATTTTACAGGGAAACCTAAAGTAAAAACTAAGTCAAAGCTAAAGTTATTATCTGTAGGCTAGTTATACTATTGTCAATAAGTAAAAGTAATTAATAATAAATAAATGCGGGTGAACTTGAGTTAAATTGCATCACAAGACTGATTTTTTTCCTAGTTTGCATAGAAGAAAGTTTTTTGTTTCATTTGTTGTGTTAGTTTCAGTAAGGTTTTTAATTATGTTGATTTTGTCAAAATACAACACTTTATTTCATGTTTTAAACAATATTAATATGATTAATATTACAAAAATTGTGATATTACTTTTAAATAAACTAGTTATAAGTAAGTACAAAAGAGCAGTTGCTTTGTATTTTTTTGATCTCTTTTTTTATTTCAATAACAATAAATACATACCCACGTAAGCAGTGTTTGTTTTAATGTATTACAGTCAATGTTGCGTGTAATATAATAGATTAGATGAGACAAAATGAAGCAAAACCTATCCATGCATCGACGTAATAACACGTTGCGAATAATATATCAAGTAAGGTAAGATAAAATGAAAAGGGATGTTTCTTTACGTCGACGTAATCAGAAGTTGCGCGAGACATAATAGTTAAAAAAAGACGTTAAGGGGTACAACGTAGTCATACGTTGACGTAATTAGACGTTGCGTGTGATATGATGGGAAAAGAAAGATAACATGCAGCACAACGTATCCATACGTCAACGTAATGAGACGTTGCGTGTAATATGATATGTAACGAAAGATAAAATGCAGCACAACGTATTAATACGTCAACGTAATGATACGTTGCGAGAAATATAACAGGTATCGAAAGATCAAATGTAGCACAACGTATCCAAACGTCGACGTAGTAAGACGTTGCGTGTAGTATAATAGATTAGGAATTATCCCGTCTTCGTCCTCAGAGATTTAATCCTTGACTATGTAGTAGTAGCCCTGCTACGCGCTGACCATATCGCACAAGTTTTTAGAGTAGAAATTTTAAATCCTACTCTGGCAACACTTTTTCAAACCTGTAACAGCCGGAGGCCCTGGCAACCCTACCCAGCGGTCGCCTCATTCTTGTCCGTGCGCGCGCGGCGTTCGCACAAGTACAGTGAAAAAGTTATGTGATTTTAAAATAAAAATATCGTTATGTCGAAAGGACCAAATGAGAAAGCTCGAGAAGAGAGATGGTTACGAAAAATGAAGATGTACGAGGAAAAAATTGTGGCAAAAAGACGTCGACAGGCTGAACGCGTAGTTCAGATGCATTGCGAACAACGGCAGAATGTAGCCCCTGTTCCGCAAGATGTACAAAATGAAGGTGCTTTTTAAATTGTTTTTTTCTATTCATATGCCTAACATCTACTGTTGTTTTTCCGTTGCATTCATCGGAAAATAGCTACATTTTGAATATTTTTTGTATCCGTTGTATTCTTCGGATAAGTATTTTCATTCCCGCTGCATTCATCGGGTTATATGTAATAGGTCTTTACCTATGAAATTGCCGTTTTGTATGAAAAAATTTAAACGAATTTTTTTCATGCATTTTTTATTTGCATTAATCGAAGTAATCATCCATGCAATCAATGCATCTTTGCCAACGCAGTGGCAGTTTATTGATGTCCTTGAGCTGGACGGGAGGCAACAAATTCTTCAAAGGCATTTTGTACTGCCTCTCGGGTATTGATTTTTTTTCCCGCCAAGAAGTTATCCAAATTCTGGAAAAAGTAGTAGTCTGTAGGAGCCTGGTCTGGTGAGTAGGGCGGATGACGGAGAGCTTCCAACCCCAGTTCTTGCAACTTGGAGACCGTCTGCTGTGCAGTATAAGGTCGCGCGTTGTTGTGCAGGAGCAGCGGAGACGAGCGATTGACCAATGCTGGTTGGAGATGTGCCAGCTTCTCCATCATTGTGTTCAGTTCTTCACAGTACACATCAGAAGTAATGCTCACCCCGTTTGGTAAGAAGCTGTGATGAATCACACCGGCGCTAGACCACCAAACAGTGACCATCACTTTTCTAGGGGTAAGTTTTCGTTTAGGGCATTGTTTAGGTGCTGAACCAGGATCCAACCAACTTGCTGAGCGCTTGCGGTTATTAAACAGAATCCATTTTTCATCGCAGGTAACAATGCGGTTCAAAATTCCTTCATTTGTGTGTCTGTTGAGCAGTGCAAGGCACGTCTCGACGCGTACTTCGCGCTGGCGATCATTGAGTTCGTGGGGCACCCATTTGTCAAGCTTTTTTACCTTGCCAATTTATCGCAAATGGACCAATATTGTTTTGACGCTAACGTCGAAAGCTGCTGCTAATTCAGCCGTAGATTGTGTATCATCAGCTTCCACAATCGCCTTTAATTCGTCATTGTCGACCAAAGTCTTCGGACGACCGCGAGGTTCATTTTTCAGGTCGAAATTTCCAGAACGGAAGCGAGCAAACCAATTAACAAGTGGTGCGTTGGTTTGTAGTGTTAGCTCCGTAAACGTCGTTTATGTTGCGTGCCGCTTGTGCCGCGTTGCTGCCACGACGGTACTCATATTCCATAATTACTCGAATTTTTAACGTATCCATGATGACGAAAAAGATTGAAATGCGATGAAAATGTAACACTAATCAATAAACAAATGACTACTTTTGGAAAAAAAATCCATGTTTTTAAAATAAAATTAATTTGAAATTAGAATTCTTAGCCAAACAAAAATTATTTTGATTTGAAATGGCCAGTACTGCAGAACGGAAATTTCATAGGTAAATACCTAATATTATAAAAATGAGAATATTTTCATACCCTTTGCATTCATTGGGTAATAATTTTATTCAAATACTTTATTTCTTTATCTTAACGAAATAAAAATTTGCTCCGTTGGCACAAAACATTTTTATTGAAATACCCTCATATTATTATTTTTTTCTGTTTGTCGAGTTTTTTCTTTCTATTCGGATTTCAGAACATCCCAAATACGAGGGTTTTATTCCTAGGCCTGATGAGCCTGACGATGCGGTGTCACCCGCTATAAATCTAAACCAGGAAATGTTTCAGGCTCAAGACGACGCCGACTTTACTGTTTATGCCCAGCATAATATAGCCTTTGAGCAAGAGAGTACGATGACAGAGACCACTGCATGTACAAGTCCGAATTTCTCCGAAGACCGAAATCCAGATAATGTGGATAGAGTCACTGCTGCCGCCGATGACTTCTACCCCGATTTGTTGAGAGCATTGGGCGAGGTTGAACCGGAACCCGCTGAATTCGGCGAAAATTTAAAAGTCGAAGTTGCCGCTAGATTTCAAAAAAATTTACAAGACGGCATTAAGAAAGATATTAAAGAAGAACTTCTTAAGAAATACCCTTTTCCTAAGAATGTTCCTTTGGCAAAAATTCCGACTCTGAACCCGGAGATCGGAGCTATGTTAGCCGAAACTTGCAAGCTTAGGGATAAAAGACTGCATACCAAACAAGATCAGCTGGGAAAAACGCTTTCAGCTTTAGGAAAAGCGTTAACTGCTCTTTTGAAAAAAAACCCGGACATTCCAGAAATTATACGTACACTTAATGATACAGGTATGTTACTTGCCCACTCGCATTATACTGAGACTGATACTCGTCGCTCCGTCATAATTCCATTAATAGACAAATCTTTGACGGATCCTTTCAAGGACAGAAAGAGAGATTCTTTTTTATTCGGAGAGAAGTTGGGTGATCTGGTGAAAGACTCTAGAGGCATAAAGAAAACAGGCCAGCTAATTCAATCTTCTACGTCAGCTAGCTCGAATTTAAATGCGAGAGGCCCATCGTCTCGAGGAGCTCGTCATCAACGCGGCGGCCAGGCGTACCCGCACCGAGCCGGTGGGCCGAGGGTTACAACAATACCCCCGCCGTACCCGTACCCGAACCGACGACGGGCCGCTGTTCAGTTACCACCGCCAGCCCCCCGTCGACAACCAGCGCCGCCGCCACCACCGGCGCGCCGCCCGCCTCCGCCAACGCAGCGACCGGCCACCAGTCGACAAGCGTAACTACGCAGTCTCAGGTATTTGCCGGACGATTAAAATATTTTCATAAACAATGGCGAGATATTACAGATGATGAATTCATTCTAAAAACTGTGTCAGGTTACAAGATCCCTTTTATTACGGAACCTAAACAAAATTCAAAAGATTATCCGCAACGATCATTCTCATCATCAGAATTAATTGATATTCGCATCGAAATAGACCATTTAATGCAAATAAAAGCAATTAGGCGTTGTAAACCAGTACCAGGCCAGTTTATTTCTGATATTTTCTTGATTCCAAAGTGTGATGGTAGCAAACGATTTATTTTAAACTTAAAGAAGTTAAATACATACGTATACTCAAAACTTTGTAAGATGGAAGATGTGAGAACGGCTACCAAACTAATGTATAAAAGTAGTTTTATGGTCAACATAGATTTAAAGGAAGCATATTTTTTGGTTCCTATTCACAAAAGTCACACAAATTTTTTGCGTTTTTACATAGACGAGAATCTTTACGAATTTGTTGCACTTCCTTTTGGTTTATGTTCGGCTCCGTACATATTTACAAAGATTTTACAACCTGTTGCTGCTCACCTACGATCTCAGGGCCTGTTATCAGTAAGGTATTTAGACGATATTCTTTGCTTAGGCAGTTTCGCAGAGGACTGCTCAAAAAATGCTAATGCCACCATTCAGTGTCTAACGGAGTTAGGTTTCGTTATTAACTATGAAAAAAGTAGTTTGGTCCCTCAGACTACTTGTAAATTTCTGGGCTTCATATTAAATTCAGAAAACATGTCATTACAACTTCCTGATTCAAAAAGACAAAAACTGCTGCAACAAATAATATCAATTAATAAATCAACCAGAATTCAAATTCGGAACTTTGCTCGTTTCTTAGGCTCTCTTACCGCTGCATGTCAAGCAATTGCTTATGGATGGCTTCATACCAAGGCTCTAGAAAGGGCCAAATATTTGGCTTTGCTCAAAAATAATGACGATTATGATGCCTTTATGGCAGTTCCAGATAACTTACATGATGATCTTCTTTGGTGGTCAAATAATATTTTGGTTGCTGTGAATCCAATACGGAATCAAAATTATGATTCCGAAATATTTACGGACGCAAGCTTGACGGGCTGGGGAGCTGCCTGTGGCAATGAAAAGACGGGAAGCCACTGGACTGCCACTGAACGATCCAATCATATAAATTATTTGGAACTGCTTGCTGTCTATTTCGGCCTTAAATCTTTTGCTGATGGTAAAAGAGATTGTAATATCCTTTTGCGTGTAGATAATACAACGGCTATCTCGTATATAAATAGATTGGGTGGCGTACAATATCCTCATCCAAATCAAGTCTCGAGACAAATTTGGGAATGGTGTGAGGGAAGAAATATATTTATTTTTGCTTCTTATATTCGTTCAGCTTTAAATACCGAAGCTGATTGCGAGTCTAGAAGACTTAACATTGACACGGAGTGGGAGCTGAATTCGAGTGAATTTGGAAAAATTATTAATAATTTTGGTAAACCGTGTATCGATTTATTCGCTACTCGAATAAATACAAAATGTTCCTTATATATGTCATGGAAAAGAGATCCATTTGCTTTTAACATTGACGCCTTCACTATTGATTGGGCTCAATTTTATTTTTATGCGTTCCCACCATTCGCTTTAATTTTGAAGACATTAAATAAAATAGTTTCCGATAAAGCAACTGGCATTCTAGTCGTCCCACATTGGCCATCTCAGCCGTGGTATCCGTTGTTTATGTCGTTATGTATTAAAGAGATTTTGGTACTTCCACCTAGTAAATATCTTTTAAGCTGTCCTTTCAGGTCAACCCACCCGCTCTACCGCCACCTTTCCCTGGCAGCGTGTGTGTTATCCGGGAAGGATTTCGGAAGCAGCTCGTGCCAGAAAACTCCCTAGAGGTTATGTTGTCATCTATTTCCAAAAATACGCTCTCTCAATATACCTCAAGCCTTAAGTTATGGTGGGATTTCTGTCATAAAAATATGCTTGATGTTTTCAACTTCAATACATCTTCGTTGCTAGAGTTTCTTACAGATTGTTTTAAAAACGGTGCATCATACGGCACCTTAAATAATCATCGATCTGCGATTTCGTTGATATCAACTAATAGTTTAAGTGGTGATTTGAGACTTAAACGTTTTTTTAGAGGAATATTTAGGATAAAGCCAACGTTTCCGCGCTATGATTTCACTTGGGACCCTATTATCGTTTTAAATTATTTAGAAAGTTTGGATAACGATTTAATCAATCTGGAACAAATCTCGAAAAAATTAGTTATGTTACTTGCTCTTGCTACAGGGCAGAGGACGCAGACTTTTTCCGTTATCAAAATTTCAAATATAAAAATGTTTGAAGATCGCATTGTTATTACAATAACAAATTTAATAAAGACTTCTGCAGTTGAGAAAGCGCAGCCTATATTGAATTTGCCTTTCTTCCGTCCTTGCCCTGCAATTTGCCCAGCATCTGTGTTGCAAAAATATATTTTGGTGACATCTTTGTTACGCTCCAATTCTGAGGATCGGTTGATTCTGACACATAAAAAACCTCATAGACCAGCAACTTCCCAAAGTTTTGGACGCTGGTTAAAGCAAACCCTTACCGAGAGTGGTATCGACACTTCTATTTTTACAGCGCACAGCACGAGGCATGCCTCCACTTCTGCTGCCTCACGTGTTGGTTTAAGTGTTGATGTGATTCGCAAGACAGCTGGTTGGTCTGCGCAATCAGCTGTCTTCGCTAATTTCTATAATAGGCCGTTAGTCGATCCCGAAATCAGTTTACTTAATCATTTTAATGAATAAGGAATTTCAATTGTGATTTGTTACCATTTTTATGTTTAATATCCGGAAATAAACACAAATTGTTTGTAATAAACATTTTTATTTTAATTTATCGCTGTTTCCATGTTCCTCTAGCAACATTCGAGTACTATGCTCTAAACATCTACATAGTCAAGGATTAAATCTCTGAGGACGAAGACGGGATAATTAGATGATCAAACGAACTTACCTGAAGTGAAGTTCGATCATAATTATCCTTTCTTCGCCGAAGAGATTTAAGGTCCCACCCTAACCCTAGTTCAGGCCAAGACCTAAACCTCTTCCCATAGTATCGAATGTTGCTAGAGTTTGCTCCTTGCTCTAAATAGAATGAGGCGACCGCTGGGTAGGGTTGCCAGGGCCTCCGGCTGTTACAGGTTTGAAAAAGTGTTGCCAGAGTAGGATTTAAAATTTCTACTCTAAAAACTTGTGCGATATGGTCAGCGCGTAGCAGGGCTACTACTACATAGTCAAGGATTAAATCTCTTCGGCGAAGACAGGATAATTATGATCGAACTTCACTTCAGGTAAGTTCGTTTGATCATCTAAATATATAATGTTACAGAACGTGTATGTACGTCGACGTACAGATACGTTTTGTATAATTTAATACGTTTTTAAGGATAAAATGGGGCAGAACGTAACTGCACGTCGACGTATCGAGACGTTGTGTTTATTTAAAAAAAATAAAAAATGATTATATGTTGCGGAACGTCACCATACGTCGACGTATAATGTCGTTCTAATCATAGTTCAACTCACTCAAATTATTACTCAAATTATTTGAGTTCATTGGTACTCAAATTATTTGAGTTCATTGGTTCATTGGTATTTATTTGAGTCAAATACATAGAGGTACCAATGAACGTTTATAAACGTCAAAAAAAAATGTATGGGGGAAAACAGTGCTCCATCACAAGTTTCGAAAAAGTGAGCACCGCGCGCGAATGTGTTAAAAGTGTAATCGATAAAAACACTAAACTATCGCAATGTGATAAGTTCTATTATTTAAAAACCTATTCAAGTGGCGAAGCCGCTGACTTAATTAAGCATTTAACGCTAACTGCACATAATTATGCAACCGCACTGCAATTGCTACGCGAGCGTTATGATAACAAAAATAAGGTCGTTCATTATCATCTTAACTCTATATTAGACCTAAAACCTATTTCTAAGTGCACTGCTTTAGCTTTAAGAGAAATCATTTCTCAAACCAGACAGCATTTAGCTGCCTTAAAAAACATGAACATACCCGTTCAACATTGGGATGCAATCATTGTATGCATTTTGCAACGAAAGCTTGACATGCACACATTAAGGTGCTTTCATCTGGAAATGAAATCAGATGCTGACCCTGACTTAAACTCACTTCTTAAATTTCTAGAACAACGGGCAGCAGCACTTGAAACTGTGGCAGACAGCCAAGCACCCTCAAATGGTGCAGTGAACAGCAGCCGCAGGACAGGTCTGGTAGCCACTACAGAGAGTAAAAAAAGGGCACAAGTATGCAAATTTTGTAAGTCTAAGTATCACCAACTATATAAATGTGAGAAATTTAAACTTGCCTCGCTATCTGATCGTTCCAGTTATGTAAAGAAAAATGAGTTGTGTACTCGTACCCTATGCTTAAACAAACACCTGTCAAAGTGTAAATTTACCTTTAAGTGTTCAATTTGCAAACAAAACCATAATAGATGAAAATGAGCCTGAACAGGAGTTAAAGCAAGTTTCGCTATCTATGAATAAATGTGATGATGTTTTATTACCTACTATAAAGGTAAACTTAACTGACAAGTTAGGTCAGCAATTTCAAGTTAGGGCTCTTTGTGACTCGGGTAGTCAGGTTTCCTTTGTGTTATCAGACCTAACAGAAAAAATTGATTGCAGGTTAGTCAATAACTATACCTACATTAAAGGAATATGTGGTCAATCCAATTCAGTTCCTTATTCTGCTACTTTTAATATCTCTTCTACTCTCAACACTTACAACACTGAAATAGTATGCTGTGTGGTGCCAAACATCACTAGTGATTTACCTCAGTGTGAGATAGATATAGATAATTTAAAAATTCCTTCATATGTCAAGTTAGCTGACACAGAATTTAACAAAACCGGAAAAATAAGTATCTTATTAGGTCGTGTCGTTTTCTTTAGAATCTTATTGCGTGAACAACTACCTATTATCCCTAAAGGTTTGTATTTACACAACACCCACTTTGGGTATATAGTGGCTGGAAGGGTGAAGACTAAAGGTTACTGTCCGGTAAGTAAGTGTACCACAACACATATTTTAGAAAGCAGTGAATGTGATAGCATTAAAAATATAGAAAAGACTTTAGAGCAATTGTGAAAATGTGAGCAGGTGACAGAAGTTTTCACTGAGTCGGTATCTGAAGAAGCTCTTGCTGAAAAAATCTTTTCCGAATCTGTAATATTGAAAGACAATAAATTTCAAGTTGACTTACCTTTGAAGCAAAATTTAGATCAATTAAACATGGGAGATTCTTTCTTAAGAGCTGTACAACGGTTTAACAATTTAGAAAAAAGACTTCACAAGGATGCTGAGCTTTTCAAAGGTTATAAAGCGTTCATTGACACTTACATTTCAATGGGTCATGCTAACTACATTGATATCCAAACATATGATTTAAAAGCTGGTCAGGTATACTTTCTACCATACCATCCAGTATTAAACGAAAGTAGCAAAACTACAAAATTAAGAGTAGTTTTTGATGGCTCAATGGCCACAAATCAAGGTGTTTCTTTAAATGACATGTTCCTCAATGGGTCTAACATCCAAAATGAGTTATTTAATATATTGATTCTATTCAGATTACATAAATATGTGTTATTTTCTGACATTCAAAAAATGTTTAGAGAAGTCAACCTTAACCCAAAACATTGTGCTCTTCAAAATATATTGTGGAGAGATGCACCACAAAAGGAAATACAGTGAGCTCAATTGCAAACAGTCACCTATGGTCTTAAAAGCTCAACATTTTTAGCTACAAGATGTTTAAATGAGTTAGCTTACAGATTTGCACACATTTACCCCGAAGGTGCACACATATTATTGAATCAAAGTTATGTGCATGATATTTGTAGGGGAAAGTGAGGACACATGATCCTTAAGGGACACATGGTACACGTTTGCTACGATGAAACTGTTACTTTTCTATTTAATTTATCTAGCAACATCGGTTGTCTATACCATGACCTATCGTAACGTCAAAGTATCATCTGTCAAACGCGTGACGTTGACACATGGTGACAGTCAATGTGTTTACGCGCGAGAACTTCTTTTCGGTGAGTTTTCTTTCATATTTTTTGTCAGTTTTATTAAAAGATAGCTTTCTTTTTGCAAATTGCATGTCTTCTGTATTTAATAGAGTTATTATTCCAATGAAGTGTTCAGCAATCAGCTATGCTTTATTTGAACTACCTACAAAACAATTTCAACTCGTTCATTGGGACACATGGTACGCGGTAGCCTGGGGAGACTTGATCCGGGGATCAAGTCTCCCGCACATGGATCAAGTGACCCATTACTGAATTTTGGAATAGGTACTGATTAATGTTTTTGACGGTGGTTTAAAAAGATACTTACTATTATAATAGTAACTGTATTTTTCCATGTAATGGGTGTTATAGGTAAAAAAAAATAGTTTCAGGTACAAAATGCCGCGTGTTTATAAAACTAAGCCAGGTAGCAAGAAGCGAACACGAATAGACCCAGAAAAACTAAAAAAAACTGTACAAGCTACATTGCAGGAAGGAAAATCCATCAGAGGATCTGCGAAACTGTTCGAAATACTAGTAATGACTCTTAAAAGATATGCAAGAAAACAGAAAGACCGTGGTACTGTAGAAGATATTAGCTTCATTCCCAATTTTAGGCACTCGCTAATATTCAATGATTCTGAAGAACTAGAATTGGAGAAATATGCTATTAAGACAAGCAAAATGAACTATGGCTTAACGCCGAAACTTATGAGAAAACTAGCATTCGATTTTGCAAAATTAAATAATAAAAATATTTCAGCTAAATGGAGAAAAGAAGAAGAAGCTTCGTATGATTGGCTTCATGGGTTCATGAACAGACATAAAAATCTTTCGTTGCGTGTGCCGGAACCCACAAGCTTAGGGAGATCTACAAGCTTTAACCCGCTAATGTGGCAATTTTTTTTGAAATGCTTCGAGATATAAAAGAGCGTTTTAATTTCAGTCCTGGCCGTATATGGAATATCGACGAGAGTGGTGTGACTACGGTTCACAAACCTAAAAAAAATATCGCATGTAGGGGAGAAAAGCAAGTTGCGAAAATGACCTCTGGTGAACGAGGAGAGTTAGTAACAGTGTATGCATCCACTAATGCACTTGGGAACCACATGCCACCATTTTTGGTTTTCTCCGAAAAAACTGGCAGCCACGCATGTTAAATAATGCACCTCCGGGTACAGAAGGAGCTCCCAACCCAAGTGGCTGGATGAATGCATAGATTTTTGTGATTTTTCTGCAACATTTTGTCAAGTTTTCAAAATCTTCTAAGGAAAGCCCAAACCTTATAATCCTTGACAAACATGAGAGTCATATCAGTCTAGAATCAATTAATTATGCAAAAGAGAATGGCATTCATATGTTAACCATACCCCCACATACGACGCATAAATTACAACCGCTAGACCGGACAGTGTTTGGGTCCTTAAAATCTTATTTTAATACCGCATGCGATGATTGGATGAGTAATCACCCCCGCCAGCCACTTACAATTTACGACATTGCAGGTTGCTTAAATAAAGCGTATCCTAGTACTATGACCCCAAGGAATATTCAAAGTGGATTCCGAGCAACAGGTATCGAACCTTTCGATTCGACTGTCTTCAGGGAAGACGAATTTTTGTCTAGTTATGTGACTGATCGCCCTATTTCTGAGGATGTAAGAACTGATACGCCAAATAACCTGGAAGCTAATGATTCTGAACAAATAATCTCAGAAACTATTGCGACGACGAACCAGTCTGCAGATCATGAACACAAAATGTTGAACTACAATACCCTGAAACTATTAAGACAATGAGCCACTCTGCAAGCCCTGAAGCCCAAAATGTTGAACAACATAACACTAATAATATTGAAACTAGGAGCCACTCTGCAAGCCCTTCTCTTCTTCAAGATGTTCACTAAATAAACTCCGAAACTATCGTGACCGCAAACAGTTCTATAGACCGTGGAACCGACGATGTTCCTCAGCAAAACTACACTATAGCGACGGCGAACCAGCTTGCACTCTCTGGTGCCAATAATCAACAAACTGCCACTACTAATATAACGGCGAATCAATCTGCAGAACCTAAAACTCAGAATGTTGACCAACATGTGTACGACATTATTGAAACAATTACTAATGTGAGTCTCGAATCTATCAGACCATTCCCAAAGGCACCGGCAAGAAAAACCTCAACAAGAGGAAGAAAAAGAGGCAGCACGCGTATTCTAACTGATACGCCAGAAAAGTTAAGCATAGAAAATGAATAGAAAGAGCGCCAGGCAAAGAAAGCAAAGAAAATCCAATCTGAGGCTAAAAAAGTGAAGAGGAACTTAAAGTCAATGCAGGAAAATGTAACGTCAGACTCTGAAGATGATGACATTGTACCATCGTCGCCTGAGTCTGAATATAACATATCAGATGATAATTATAATGACCACGACTCTGGCAGTGAATCAGAAAATGACGAGTCCTATGAAAATGAAAATATTTCTGTGGGAGATTGGGTTGTTGTAAATTTTGTTTCAGATAAGAATATACTTCATAGATACGTTGGCCAAATAACAAAAGAGGAAATACAGGGATACGAAATAAAATTTGCGAAAAAAGTTGACGATAAAAAGTTTAAGTGGCCAGAAAAAATTGGCATTTGCGAAATCGCAAAATATCAAGTGGTCAAAAAGCTTAACCCTCCCGTTTTTAAATCAACATCTAAACGTGTCGGGGCTTTTGAGTTTCTAAAGTCATTACGAAAGTTTAAGATTGATAAATGAGCAAAAATTGAGAGGAGTTTGATTTGATAAAAAATTGCGATGAGAGGCTTTATGTTTGATTTGATTTGATAAAAAATAACGATTAGAGGCTTTATTTTGATTTCATAAGAGTTTAGTTAGTAAGAGAAAAAATTACCGGGGTGTAGAACGTCACTTACTTAAAAGCAACCAGTTATGGTGGCATGGGCCACAATTTTTACATAGTAACACACATGAATCTACAAATATCAAAATTCCTGAGGAAATTCCTGAGCTTAAGCTTTGTAATATTACATTGACTTCTGAGTCAAATAAAGATTTCAGTTTATATTCATATTATTCAGATATTAACAAATTAAAAAGAATTATTGCCTATATTTACAGGTTTTTTAACAATTGCAAAGTAAAAAAAGAAGATAGGGTCTCTGGACATCTGAAAATAAAAGAACTTCAATTTGCACTCAAAAATATAATTTAACAAGATCAAAAACAACATTTAAGTGAAGAAATGACTTGTGTCAAGAAACCAATTAAATCCAATTTAAAATCCTTAAATTCATTTTTAGATGGAATAGGTATCCTCAGAGTAGGAGGTAGGTTACACAATCCTAACATACCATATGATCGGAAATATCCTATCATATTACCCAAAAAATCATACATTACACGTTTAATAATGAACACAAATGTTTGTTACATGCTGGAAAAAAGTTGACCCTAGCTAGTTTATGTTAAAGGTTTTATTTAATTAATGGACTTAGAGTGAATTCGACCAAACATTTATACCCAGCATAAGTCTTATTCTTCGATTAAATTTTGAATTTTTGACAGTTTCTCCAAACAAAAACTGTCAGTCGTCAATTTTATTCCACGAATAAAAGATATCCGACTTTGGTCAAATTAGCCCTTAGAGAAGTAAAAGGAGTAATTCACAAATGTTTAATGTGCTTCAAGCTAAGAGCCAAGGCATCAGAGCAAATGATGGGATCTCTTCCTTCAGACAGGGTGAACCCCAGCAGACCTTTTGAAAAGGTAGGAATCGATTATGGTGGTCCATTTTCAATAAAATTACACCGTGTTAGAAAGCCATTAATTTTAAAAGCATACATAGCATTATTTGTTTGTTTCACAACAAAAGCCATTCATATTGAGTTGGTATCAAATTTAACAACTGAATGCTTTTTACAGGCATTAAGAAGATTTATTTATCGTCGCAATAAACCTTCTATTATTTATTGTGACAATGGTTCTACCTTCAAGGGTGCCAATAATCAGTTGCATGAGTTATACTCATTACATTGTAATCATACATCGGGACAAAATTATAAACTTTACTTCAGATCTCGGTATTGAATTCAGTTTTATTCCATCTTATTCACCAGTATTTGGAGGCCTATGGGAAGCAGGAATTAAGGCTCCTTTCATTCTGCAGCGTGTCGCCGGTCGCGTGCAGCGCTGCCGGTCAGGTTGAGCATTTCACAGTTTAGCGTGTGCATTCGATCGGGCTGGACGTGTACAGTCATGGATACAATTAATAAAAAAAAAACTTATTTTGATTTCTGTGCTATATCATCACAACAAAAAACGCCGTGCTAATCGAAAAGGAAAATTGTTCATGCACCCCATAACTTCGGAGCGTTTGTTGAGTGGTGCATTCGTATCGCTATATTCGCAACTGCGAGAAGATGAAAATAAATTTTTCAATTATTTTAGGATGTCAATGAGCACATTTGACGAACTGATTTTTAAAATTGAAAACAAAATATCACATATTGGTTTACTCCGAATAGCTATAACACCTACGGAACGCTTGGCAGTCACAATAAGGAATGTTTGGCAAACTTTTGTTACCTACTTTAGTTTAAATAAAAAATTAGTCATATTTTACATCATCATTTAATAACAAAAAAGTTTAAAAAAATCAAAAGGTAGTTAAAGTGTTGTGAAATCAAAATCAAACGAGTCTTCTGTATCATAGTTGTCGGTGGAGAACGATGAAGCACTCACAGGAGATACTTTCGAAGTACTAGGCATAGTTGGACCAGCACTTGTAGATGGACCCATGCTTATAGTTTGACCCATGCTTGTAGTTTGACCCATATTTGTAGTTTGGCACGGGACGGTACATGTATCTTGGTTTATTCCAACGAGTAATTGTAGAACCTGACTCCGAAATAAATATTTTTTTTCAAAGTCTAGTCTTCTAACTGTAGGGAGAATTGAATTGAAGAATGCCACGTCTTCATCAAAAGCAAGATGGTTAGTAGAATTCCACATCTCAAGTAACTGTTTCTCAAACGCAGTCATTTCCTGTGTCTTTTTCTTTTTACTTTTGTTACGGTCGTTCGACAAGTCGTTTTCTGGGCCCCGAGAATCATTTTGTGTCAATGGATTGTCAGAAGTTTGTACATTTTCAACAGACTCGGATTCGTGAACATCGCGTAAATCGGTCACAGGATCTAAAAAAGACATACAGTCAGCAAAAACATATTTTCTTTTAGGGTTAGCTCCAGAACCCGATTTCTTAAATTTTACTGCCGTTTTGTAACGCACGTATTGATCTCTCGCACTTTTCCACCTCTGATGTAAACTCCTTACTGAAACAATTAAATTTATTCTGTTACAGGTACCTTGCATCTGGAAATACATTTACTGATCTACATTACTCTTATCGTATGGGGATTTATACGATCAGTGGAATAGTGAAAGAAATATGTCAAGCTATTTGGGTTTCTTCAAAAAACGAATTCTTGAAGCTCCCGAATGAACCTAATGAATGGATTGAAGTTGCTACAGAATTTGAGAAGAATACAAATTTTCCACAATGCGTTGGAGCCTTGGACGGCAAACACATACGCATGATAATGCCACAACACACTGCTTCACTTAGTTTTAATTTTAAGGGGTATTTTTCAATTGTTTTACTAGCAATGTGTGATGCAAACTATAAATTCCAATATATAAATGTGGGAGCACCGGGAAAAAATTCTGATGCAGGGATATTTAGAGAATCGTCACTTTTGAAAAAAATTGAGAATGGTACTATCAATCTACCTTCACCTAAAGCGCTTCCTGGAATGAGAACTCCGATTCCGTATGTGATACTCGGTGATGAAGCATTTGGAATTACACGTAATGTTTTGAGGCCTTATGCAAGAAAAAATCTTAATTATAAGAAGAAAATATTTAACTATCGTCACTGTCGTGCAAGACGGATGATTGAATCCACTTTTGGAATATTAACTAATAAGTTCCGAATTTTTCATAGGCCTCTCAATGTGAACACAGACCTCGCAATTGACATCGTAAAATGTTGTTGTGTATTACACAATTTCATTCGAGTAAAAGATGGTTACCAACATCAAGATACTTTGGTAATCCAAGGGCTTGCAGACTCAAATAATTCAATAGTGAACAATTCAATTGGAAATGAAGTTCGTGATCACTATGCACATTATTTCATTTCAGAAGAAGGTAAAGTTGATTGGCAGGACTATTGTATTACATAGGCTGCGAAATAAATAACTAAGTTTTGTACTCACGTGTTTTTTCTTTTTCTGTCTGCGTCCAGTCGTCAACATTTTCAAATAACTGTTTCATTATTTCCACCCAACAACTTTGTTTCACATCCCTGTCTTTATACAACGGATATCGTAAGTCCCAAATAGCACGCCTTTTCTGAACTTCTCTTATTAAATGTTCTGTATCAATTGCCGCCATGATTGTACGCAAAGCGCACACGCGTACGTCCGACAGTGAAAGCATACATAGCGGCACTGGCCCGCGCGCCGACCGGCAGACGCGTGTGCACGCGACCGGCGACACGCTGCAGAATGAAAGGAGCCTAAGAGTGCTAAATATCACTTGAAAAGAGTTGTAGGCAAACAAGTACTAACATATGAAGAGTTGAATACTGTAGTAATTCAAATAGAGGGGTTATTGAACTCTAGACCTTTACTTTCTTTGCCAAGTATTGATCCCAATGACATGTCTTTTTTAACTCCTGCTCATTTTTGACAGGTGCTTCTATTACATCATTCCCTGAACCTGATGTGACAAATGTGCCCACAAAACGTTTATCATTCTGGCAGCAATGTACTCACATGGCTCAATCCTTTTGGAAAACTTGGTCAAAGCAATACTTGACTCAGTTACAAAATAGGCCAAAGTAGCACAACAGTGTTCCAAATATTAAAAAAGGGGTCTTGGTACTATTGAGAGTTGATAACACCCCTCCATTAACATGGCCAGTGGCCAGGGTAGAATAAACTTTCCCTGGATCAGATGGCAAGGTCAGGGCTTTATCAGTAAGAACTAATAGTGGTAAAATCATGCGTACTAGTGTGATGAAAGTTTGTCTACTTCCTATTTATGAATAAATTATACTTAATAATTTACCTTTGTGTAGCTACTAGACGTGTCATGTGAGCTTGTTCATTTACTAGCAATGTCATTGTTTATTAGGCTAAATACATACATAAGTTACAATATTTTGTAAGTTTCTGTTATAAAAAGCACATAGATTAATAATCATAGCTGAACTTAAACATGATGTAAACAGCTAACTAAAGCATACTTATTTTGTGAAGGTAAAATGTAATTTAGGTGACCATCTATTTTGTAATAGACACATGTATACTTATACTTAATGCATAGTAGGTATATTAGACACTTATTTCTAAGTAACTTTAATGTAAGCATGTAGGTATGTATACAATAGGTTTATTATCAATAATTACACACTCAGTGTAAATAAGTTACCAATTTTGTAAGCAGTTTGCCAGTTATTAGTTTATTTTATTTCCTTTGTTAGATTATTTGTCAGTTATTCTGTACCAATTTAAATAATTTCAAGGGTAGGGTTTGAAACATTAAATAAGTACTAAAATAGTTAAACTTTTTTGTTTATATTATAAAACAGTAAATAGTACCTAAGCTTAAACAGTTTATGTACACCTGTAAAAAGGACACAATGTTCCTATTTGTCTAATATTAAGTAAATTTAAGATTAAGTTAAATTTTGGCTTGTATTCAAAACTAGACTTTAGTTTCTTGTCGGCGTTGCCAATTTATGTATGAAGCATACATAACAATTCACTCATTCCGTTCATATGAATGAACATAAGTCAGTCATCATTCGCAATCTGCCAGTGTAACACGTACTTATTTATAACTATTTTTATGTACCTTGTGCATCATTTAAATACAGTCCATTGCATAGTTTTTATTTATGTGGTTTTATTACCAGCGTCCGCCACAATATGGTACCTACTGTAAGGTGAGTACTTTGTGATTGAACTGGATTTTGAGTGAATATTATGATTTTTGATGGGTGAGTGAGTCACTAGTCGTCGGATTATAAATAAATAAATAAATATGTTTGGACATATCACACAACGCCATCTAGCCCCAAGCTAAGCAACCTAATGCTTGTGTTATGGTAACGAGATGGCTGATTATGATAATGAAAAGAAAATTTCAATACCATAGCACCTTCCTTAAATCCTGAAATAAAAGCAATCATGTCTGAAATCTCTTTAAAAAGAGACAATAGGCTTGTAATAAGGCAAAAGCTAACAGGAAAAGTTTTAACTGCCAAGGGAAAAGCTATGACAAGTGTTATGAAGGGAAACTTTAACTCAAAGCAATTAATCGAATACCTCAGTGATGCTGCTAAAATCACTACAGACATATACCATCAAGATTTGATGTCAAGAAGGTACTTTGCACTCGCAGGCACCGGTTCATTGGTCAAAGACGCCATTAAGAATGAGAAGCCAGACGAGAAGCATCTCGTCTGGCTTCTCATTCTTAATGGCAATTCGGAAGTGCTTGTTCGGAAAAAATAAAATTGGCTCAAACAATTCAGAGAACTGGAGCCCAGATAAAAGAAAAACAGAAAAACTTCTGAAGCCCGATAGAAACCTCGCAGCGGGCAGCACCAGTACCATCAGCCAGCAAAGCCTTACGTGAGACTATACAAGAAGAGGATTGTGACGCTGTTTGCGTGGTGGAGACTTCTCCCTACTCAGCAGAGGAAGCAGTCTCCACCACGCAAACAGCGTCACAATTAGAGGTACATGCAGGCAAAACTAAATTTTTCTATTGAACTGGACAAAAATTACAAATGTTCCAATTATCTTGCAGTGGATTAATGGCTATGAAATACCTTTTGCTTCTGTACCACCTCTAAATGAAGCCCACATGCAAAAGGTCAGCAAAGGATAGACGCATTATTCAAGAAGAAATTAAAAAGCTTTTGGCATTAGGTGCAATTTCTGAATGCTCACATACAAAATAATCGATATGTATCCCCAATTTTTGTTGTACCGAAGCCGAATGGGACATACAGGTTTATACTTAATTTAAAAGGACTCAATAAGTACATAAACACCCAACATTTTAAATTAGAGGATTCTAGAACAGCTTGCAAGCTAATTTCAAGAAATAGCTACATAACAAAAATTGATTTAAAAGATGCTTATTTCTCTATCCCTATTTCTGACCATTCCAAAAAGGTTCCCTTTATAGCAGAACTTTTTATGTCATAATATTATTTTGCATAACAGCTGATAGCAAAAACATCACTTCGCAGAAAATCGTTTGGCATACTCTCATACATTCAAAAATCATAATTTTGTAAGTCAGAATCATCTTTTGGCATATTTTCCATATCCATAATAATTAAAAAGTAGAACCATCATATCGCAGAAAGTTCACACTCAGAATCGTCTTTTGGCATACATTTCATATCGATAGTCATTAAAAGGCAGAACTGTCATATCTCAGAAAGTTTACACTTAGAATCATCTTTTGGCATATATTTCATATCCATAATAATTGAAAGACTCATCTATCACATTACAGAAAATTCATAGTTAGAACACTGATTTGTTTTCGCCACGCACATACAGCAAACACGCAGCATGCAAAGACCGTCAACTATTAGAGACGCCGGCGCAATGAATACAGATCGCAGTGTGAGGGAGCGCGCAGAATCGCATATAATTAGCGATAAGGTTTTTTCTTGTGTGAAGCTAGATAGCAACATTGTTCTTCCTACCGCACAAGTGTACGTACCGATAGATGGTACCCGGTTTGTAATGCGATGTTTGGTAGATAGTGGATCACAAAATAACCTTATTACGCTGGAGTGTTGTAAAAAATTAAAATTATCTATACAACCTCTAGTTAACTCCTCTTTACGGTCTGTGGGTTCTATATCCGCTCCCGTTAGAGGTTACGTAAACATTACAATTCAATCTCGGAAAAGCGACGCCCAATATAAAATAACACTTTTAGTAGTGGACTGCATAACTGATAAATTACCTACTCAAGGGATTCAGGCTTCATAAATGGATTATTTTAAAAAATTGCCACTAGCAGATGAGGGTTGGAACTTACCTGGTAATTATAGACGCTATTTTAGGTACTCAAATGTTCGCGTTCATTTTGTTAGGGGGCAAAATAATACCTCCGCCGTTAACTCAAACAGCTGATTTTTCGGGAATATCCCGCGCCATTCTACATGCTCTAGAAACCACGCTTGGCTACATTATTCTGGGAGAACTGCCTTCTGTTAATAATAGGTCTTTACCTATGAAATTGCCGTTTTGTATGAAAAAATTGAAACGAATTTTTTTCATGCATTTTTTATTTGTATTAATCGAAGTAATCACCCATGCAATCAATGCATCTTTGCCAACGCAGTGGCAGTTTATTGATGCCCTTCTTAAAGAAATCAGCTGGACGGGAGCCAACAAATTCTTCAAAGGCATTTTGTACTGCCTCTCGGGTATTGAATTTTTTTCCCGCCAAGAAGTTATCCAAATTCTGGAAAAAGTAGTAGTCTGTAGGCGCAAGGTCTGGTGAGTAGGGCGGATGACGGAGAGCTTCCAACCCCAGTTCTTGCAACTTGGAGACCGTCTGCTGTGCAGTATGAGGTCGCGCGTTGTCGTGCAGGAGCAGCGGAGACGAGCGATTGACCAATGCTAGTTGGAGATGTGCCAGCTTCTCCATCATTGTGTTCAGTTCTTCACAGTACACATCTGAAGTAATGCTCACCCCGTTTGGTAAGAAGCTGTGATGAATCACACCGGCGCTAGACCACCAAACAGTGACCATCACTTTTCTAGGGGTAAGTTTTCGTTTAGGGCATTGTTTAGGTGCTGAACCAGGATCCAACCAACTTGCTGAGCGCTTGCGGTTATCAAACAGAATCCATTTTTTATCGCAGGTAACAATGCGGTTCAAAATTCCTTCATTTGTGTGTCTGTTGAGCAGTGCAAGGCACGTCTCGACGCGTACTTCGCGCTGGCGATCATTGAGTTCGTGGGACACCCATTTGTCAAGCTTTTTTACCTTGCCAATTTGACGCAAATGGACCAATATTGTTTTGACGCTAACGTCGAAAGCTGCTGCTAATTCAGCCGTAGATTGTGTATCATCAGCTTCCACAATCGCCTTTAATTCGTCATTGTCGACCAAAGTCTCCGGACGACCGTGAGGTTCATTTTTCAGGTCGAAATTTCCAGAACGGAAGCGAGCAAACCAATAACAAGTGATGCGTTGGTTTGTAGTGTTAGCTCCGTAAACGTCGTTGATGTTGCGTGCCGCTTGTGCCGCGTTGCTGCCACGACGGTACTCATATTCCATAATTACTCGAATTTTGAACGTATCCATAATGACGAAAAAGATTGAAATGCGATGAAAATGTAACACTAATCAATAAACAAATGACTACTTTTGGAAAAAAAAATCCATGTTTTTAAAATAAAATTAATTTGAAATTAGAATTCTTAGCCAAACAAAAATTATTTTGATTTGAAATGGCCAGTACTGCAGAACGGCAATTTCATAGGTAAAGACCTAATATGAATTATGTGGCCTGGTCCTTCGGTCCGCTCTTATATAATTTAAATAATTCTATTTTGAAATTTTGGGAACTAGAGATGTGCAATCTTAAATTAACTAGCCCGGACAATCAGGTCTGTGAGGAGTTTTATAGGTCAACAGTATCTAGACAGCCTTGCGGCAGATATGTTGTATCATTACCTTTTAGGGACGACCCTAATTTTTTAGGTAACTCGTTCGTACCCGCCCAACGTAGACTGACTGAGTTGGAACGCAAATTTAATGCTCTTCCCACTTTGCGTCAAGCATATAATGATGTAATTTCTGATTATATAGACAAAGGTTATTTATCTGAAATACCTTATTGTTCTACCGCTATAATCGAAGGATATTTCATACCGCATCACGCTGTTGTCAGGCCTGATAAGCTTACCACAAAAACCCGCATCGTTCTGGATGCGAGTTCTAATACTGATAGCGGCAAGTCTCTCAATGACATGTTGCATACAGGGCCTAATTTGCAAGCGGATTTATTTTCTCTGTTGCTTAGGTTTAGGTATTTAAAGTGGCAATAACTGCTGATATACGTCAAATGTATATTAGAATTTTATTATCGGAAGATGATCGTAAATATCAAAAAATACTGTATAGATTTAATGAGTCTGAGCGCGTTCGTATAATGCAGTTTAACACAACTGCGTTACGGGAAGTATTTGGTTGTAATTGAGTTCTGCTCTGTGCGGCAGCTAGTTGTTCTTGTTTTGCACTCCGTGCGGGGGTGATTTTTTCAAGTATTCGTACAAGTAAAAAAGAGACGCCTATATTGCCGGTGTCCTTGCTTGATGTGTATTGAAATTTACGAATAAAAATGTACGGGAATTATTTTGTCGTAACGCACAGAAAGCTAATTGTTTTACAATAGTGCGATACGGGAACTATTTGGCCGTATCTTAAACCCCGTACCGCACTGAACGTACGCGCGCGCGGAGCTTAGTCGTAGTGCTGTGCCCAGTTATACGTTTTTACAGAACGCAATATTTTATTCGTCACGCCTAAGTAGGTTAATTGTACATAAACAATGAAACGTTCACGTAATAAACTTATTATGGGGAAAGGTGTAAAGACAGAAGGTAAAGAGGCTAGAAACATTATTGTGCAGAGTACTGGTTCCAGTTTACCGAATCCCAAACCATCTAGTACAAAAAAACCCAGTTCAATGTTTTTAAGTCCATCAACAGGAAGTGAATTTCGTATATTAGTAGAAGTAATAATTAATAAGAATAAAAAGGCTGATCCTGATTCATTATCCCTGGACAACATTTCTGTGAGTAATCTAGTACCAGCGCACGAAACATCACTAAATTCTGAAATGGTGTCTGAACTGTTGTCCACACCCCGAAGTAAGTTTTCAAGAAATGAGTTTTCACAGTTTGATACACCAACGTGTTCTACATCTAGAAATACCGATGGAAATATTAAAATTTTCCAAACGCCAACTTCAAAACGTACGGCTGTTCGAATTGGTGGTTATGAAGACGAAAACTCAGACCATGCTAGTGAATCCTCGCCAGGAGCTACAAAGCAGGTAAAACTTTCAAAGTTTATTGTATCCGACATAGAATCTGATGATGACGAAATTTTTGATACGGTACCTAAAAGAAAAAGGAATCCTATTGCTACTCAAGTGACAGAAAAGCAATCAGATCTTACCGCAATTGATAAAACAGTTACTACTCTCATAGAAGCCGAACAAGTACAACAATATTTCATTTCATCTAATAGGAGAGAAAAAAGTAAGAGGTACCTAGCTTTCAAGTAAATGTAAATATTGACCACTGTTCTTCTGGTGAGCCTTCAGTTCATGATGATAGCTCTAATTTGGACAATACTTCGGATTCTGACACATTCGACGAAATATATGATAGTGACACTAGATCAAGCTCTTCGACTGAAGTAGAGAATATTATAGAGGATGAAGATGAATGGACTGACATTCCTAATTTGTATTAGGAATGTCAGTCCATTCATCCATCATCATATATTCATTCATTCATCATTTGGATTGTTCCAAACAAATTTTGCATCGTATCCTCTTAGGAGCCAAATAAATATACCACCAAATGTTCAGCTAAGTAAATCCATTGACTACTATAAATTATTTATTACCAATGAACTTATTGAAAAAATGGTAGTTGAAACTAATAAGCATGCAGAGGAATATATAAGTTCACACGCTATAAAGCCAAAATCTCGCTTGAAAAACTGGCATCCAGTTACTTTTGAGGAAATGGAAAAGTTTATGGGAAAAGGTGATGGGTATCAATGAACTACCTAATTTGCATTTGTATTGGTCCAAGAAAAAATGCTATTGCAATGAATATATAGTAAACCTAATGAACAGACATCGATTTTTACTTCTATTGAAATTTTGGCATTTTAGCGATAATTTTGATACTGGAGATAAATTGTATAAGATACGAAATGTACTTGATATTTTGTTAAATTCATTTACTGAAATTTTGAGACCTGGTAGATTTATGGTAATCGACGAAACCATGATACCTTGGAAAGGACAAATTAAATTTCGACAATATATTAAAAATAAGGCTCACAAATACGAAATAAAGCTAAAATTGTGTACGCCGGAGGGATATACTTACTCGATGTTTGTTTATACTGGAAAAGACGACGAAAAATCAGGAGCAGGTCATGGACATGATATAGTAATAAGACTGGCTTAATATCTTATGGAAGAAGGTAGAACTTTAATAGCAGACAACTTTTACACATCCGTTACGTTAGCTGAAGAATTACTAAAAAAAAATACATTAATATGTGGTACTGTGCTAAATAACAGGAAAGGATTACCTAAGACATTTATAAGCACAAAATTAAAGAAAGGCCAAGTTATAGGGACTATGAACAAAAAAAGAGTTAAAATAATCAAATGGATGGATAAACTGTTGAAGGAATAATATAATTAAAGAACAATGTTAGAAGAATTGGAACAGCTTTATAAAAGAACAAAAATAGAAGTGACAAGTATAGTGTAAAGAGTACAAAACCATAACTTTTAGCCTATAGGTATACACCTAATAAGTATGAATATACAACATGCTCCCTCAAAAAGTTAATTGCATTGCACTCATAACACAAATCCATAAAAAAAACCAGTAAAGAAAACCACTACGAAAAACTAGGATATACCAAACTTTTGCAAACAACTGCGATGCTTTGTTGGACCCAAAGATTTCGTCAAAACATCTGCAGGTAACCTGTCGGTGGGCCTATACCTAAGTTCAACGGTTTTATCGTTCACTTTTTCTCGGACAAAATGGAACTTAACATCTATATGTTTTGTCCTATTGTGGTGAACCGGATTCATGGCTAATTTTTGTGCACTCTGACTATCCGTATACAAAACTATGTTAAGCGACTTACCTGTTATATCGGATATCAGTCGTTTTAAGAAGCACGCATCCTTTACTGCTGTAGCCAATGCCATATACTCAGCTTCAGCGGACGACAAAGCCACTGTGGGCTGTTTTTTAGCTTCCCACGAAATAGGGCCGCCTGCAAGTTCATAATAGAACCCAGTGTAGGATCGTCTATCAGTTGGACAATTTGCCCAGTCTACGTCTGAAAAACCCGTCAAAGTTGTAGTATTACCTTTTTCTTTCCTGAATGTAATACCACAATTTTTTGTCATTTTCAGACAACATAGACATCGTTTAGCAACATTCCAATGTGACTGATCAAATTTAGAGTTAAATTGACTCAAGTAACTCACGGTGTAAGCTATATCTGGTCTGGTATTTACAGACAAAAACATTAGACAGCCAACTAACTCTCTGTAAGGGTACTCACACTCACCAATACCAGGCTCAAGGTTTTTCTTGACCAGTAGGGTAGAAACACCCTTACAATCTTGCATGTTGAATTTCTTTAGCATCTTTTCAATATATGTATGCTGAGATAGTTTCATTCCATAATTATCATGGTGAATATTAATTTCCGTAAAGAAATTAATTTGTCCAAGATCTTTTGATGAAAAATATTTTTCAAATTGACGTTTGAAATTGTCAAACATAGTTTCATTTTTATACAAGATTACTAGATCGTCGACGTATACAGCCAGAATCAAGGAGTCTGAGTTCGCATTGTTTTTAAAAATACACGGCTCAGATGTTTGCATAAAACCAAGAACTGACAAAGTCTGTTTTAACTTTGTATTCCAGGCTGTTGGTGACTGCTTCAATCCATAAAGTGACCGTTTCAAAAAACACACTTTCAACTCTTCCCCTTCCCTTACAAAACCTTCTGGCTGTGTCAAGTAGATTTCTTCCTCTAAATTGCCATTCAGAAAAGCTGTGTCCACATCCATATGGCGGAACTTATAAGCTTCCTGCACTGCAAGCGCTAACAGGGTTCGCAACGATGAGTTGCGTGCAACCGGAGAAAAGGTTTCGTGATAATCGACACCTTCTCTTGTCGAAAACCTTTTGCTAGGTACTAGGCGCGCTTTATACCTTAGAACGCCACCTTTTGCATCTCGCTTCAATTTGAAGACCCACTTGCAAGGAATACACGTTATAAGGATTTGGCTTGTCTACCAAAACCCATGTGCCCTTTCTGACTAAGGCATTGTACTCATCTTTCATTGCTAAAATCCAGTTATCTTTCTCATCGCTGTTAATCGCAGCTAGATAATTATTTTGATCATCGCACCCATCGTCTAGCAGAGTATTTATATGAGAAATAATCCGGTGGTTTGCGAGCTCTTGAAGGATATCGACTAGATTCATTTGAGGAATCTGTAACCTCACTTGACTGCTGATAATCAACATTGTTGACCTCTACATTGACTGCTTCATTTATTTCAACATCAGTATCCTCAGCATCCATGAAAGAAGTATCTATGCTAGGAGCATCTACCTACCTAACATCTTCCTGGTGAAGAGGTGGGTAGTACTTTTTGTCTTAAAACTGCTGGCGATGGTGATTGTGAAAGCAAATTGACAATATCAGAGTTCACAGTCCCTATAGGCTCAATATTTTCCTTCAGTCCAGTAGTTATTTTCAAAAAATTTAACATCTCTAGACTTTAGTAACCGTCTAGGACTTGGGATCATCTGAATATCCTACAAAAATCGAACAGATTTTCATGTCCAATTTACATCGCTGACTTGATGGAACATGAACAAGTGCTCTGCATCCAAAAACCTTCAGATGAGACAGATCGGGTTTTCTATTAAACCACATTTCAAATGGTGTTTTACCGCTGAGCACGCAATGTGGTGATCGATTTTTCAAGTAGACGCTTGTCTCCACTGCGTCTTGCCAAAAAGCTTTTGAGAGAAAACCATGTGACAATAGTGATCGAGCCTTCTCTACTATGCTACGATTACACCGTTCACTTACCCCATTTTGCTGAGGGCTGTAAGGTGCTGTCGTTTGCCAATCGATACCCAGTGACTGAACATAATCCATCAATTCCTTATTGATGAACTCAGTTCCATTATCTGATCGCAAGGTCTTTATTTTTCCACCAAACTGTCTCTCGACATGAGAATGAAAAGAACAAAACTTAGTTTTGACTTCAGTTTTAGAAGACATAAAATACACAAAAATAAAACGTGTATAATCATCTATAAAAATAATTAAATATTTATTACCTGTAAACGAATTTGTAGAAAAAGGTCCACAAACATCAGTATGAATCAATTGAAGTGGCGATGTAGCCTGCCTGTATTTTAAGCTTTTGAAAGGCTTTCTAGACTGCTTACCCTCTATGCAGGGTATGCATGGTTCCTTGTCAACCTCCGTGTACCCCACGCCGATAGCCTGACCTTTTCTAAGTAGATCCATGCCAATTCGACACAGATGTCCTAACCATCCATCATCATCATCATCATTAACTGTCTTATGCCAGAGCTGGAAGTTGGAACAATCAGAGTGCACAAGATTAGCTGAAACATTATTGAACATTTTAATTGAACAATCGACAGTATACAGCCCATCACATAAAGAACCATACACTAAAACATTTTTATTGTCTACTACATCACACTTTGAGTCATAAATAGCGCAGTCTTCTTTATTGAAAACTACACAGTAACCCTTCTCTACTACTTTACTTACTGAAAGTAAATTACAGTTCAAATCGGGAACATGAACTACATTCTCTATTCTGTTCGCCAAAGTATCCGTATCAATGAATACATCACCAATACCTACAGCCGCCACTTTTTGTCCATTAGCCACAGTAATCGTTCCACCTTGTACTGGCCGATAACTGCTGAACCACTCGCGATGCGGAGTCATGTGAATGGTTGCACCGGAATCAATAATCCATTTCCCATAATTTGCAGCCGGCGAAGAAAGAGCCATTTCCTTCACAACAGCCTGTTCCACCTTTTCATTATCATGGCAATCTGTACCTTTAAAAACCTTTCTTGACACACTCATAGCCTTCTTGTCCTTCTTATTGGGACATTCGGGACTTTTGTGTCCTGGTTGTCTACACTTAAAGCAGATTATAGACTTCTTTTTGCTTGTAGAACCTGTTGAATGTAGCGCAGCCACCTCGTTCTGGTGAGGGTCCTTAGAAAACTCGTTTTATAGTTTTGCCTTAACCAACTCACTGGTTACATCAACATTCGAATTCTCTGAAGCCATTATCAGCGGTTCGTACCGAGATATCAATCCTCCGAGAATAATCGCAGCCAGAGATCCATCGTCGATCTTCTTACCAATATCTTCAAGATCTTGAGCAGTACTCATAACGGCGTTGATATACGATTCTATGTCTTGAAAATCGGTCAAGGTATATTTGTATAATCTACGCTCCAAAGAGAGCCTTCGACCCATACCTTTATCCTCGTATGCTTTTTGTAAAGCACTCCAAGCCTCCTTAGCGTTTTTCGCATTTCGCACATGCGAAATTGCACCTCCGTCTACCGTAAGGCATATTTTTGACAACGCCTTCTGGTCACTACGAGAGCGCACATCTTCCGCCGTTTTATCAGAATCATCGTACCCAGTGATCGACGTCCACAACTCCTCATGAATGAGAAGCATCCTCATTTTGAACTTCCAGGTTGGATATCCGTCTCGGTTCTTTAACATCTGAATACCTTGAAAATTCATACTATTCCCTGACATTATCTTCTTTTTAAGTAAGAGCTTCGTGCTGATAACGTGTTGAAGGAATAATATAGTTAAAGAACAATGTTAGAAGAATTGGAACAGCTTTATAAAAGAACAAAAATAGAAGTGACAAGTATAGTGTAAAGAGTACAAAACCATAACTTTTAGCCTATAGGTATACACCTAATAAGTATGAATATACAACATAAACGCCCTCTTACGATGCTAACTACTGTCACAGGGCACAACGCTACTTTAAAGGATACTGGAAAACTCTCACGAATTTCTAAACAGCCAATTATGAAACCAGAAAGTGTAATAATAATAATGTACAATGAAAATAAAAAAGGCGTAGATTTCAGTGACCAAATGACCGCTTACTACTCCACTCTCACGAGAGGACTAAAGTGGTTTCGTAAGTTGATGATGAGTTTGTTATTTGGGACTTGCTTAGTCAATGCATGGATTGTACACAAAATGAAAAATGAGGACCTTTGTTAACTTTTTTGGAGTCCATAATTTAATCCATGACTAAGACATCTTTCACCGATCCAAATTCCAGTGAAAAAAAAAACGAATTATCCATACTTTAATTAAAGCAGATAAATTTAAAAAATGTCATTCTTGCTACCAAGATTTGAGGAAAATGTTTAGCAGTCGTGAAACGGATAAGAAGGTTAAAAAAGTGCGTACGTTTTGTAAAGAATGTGAAAAGCCTGTGTTTAGAGTGTTACAATAAAGTGCATGATACTTAAGAAAAATATGTTACATTTGATTTCATAATGCACAAAGTTCCTATCAATGTGGTAGCACCTGTATTGTTTTTTTTAGTTACATTTTTTCTGTTGATTGTTGTGTCAAATAAATAATTACGATATCTTTTGTTATGGAGAAAACTTTACATAAGTTAATTTTTTTAAAAGAAACGTTATATTTTTTTATTCATAAGTATTTTAAGCATTCCTACTACTATGCTTTTAGGCTTTAGTAAAAATTATATTCTTAACTGAATTAGATCTCAATATAATAGGTTGGGGAAAAAGTTTCTTCGCATTTTTTAAGAAAATTCAAAACATTTTTTAATATACATTATTTACATTTATCTAAAGTATGTAGGTACCATTTTGTTCGATAACTTTTTGTCATCTTGTAGGTAGGGACATGATCCCATTGCTATAGAAATTTTGGGACTTCTGATCAAAATACCGCGACAAGTGGTTTTGGCAGTCCTCTCGTGATGTTAACCTGACACTGCCTAAAGAATTCTGAAGAGACCGAAACAGGTGGAAATCTGAAGGTGCAAGGTCAGGACTATACGGCGGATGCATTAACACCTCCCAGCCAAACTCTCTTATTTTGCTGAGTGACTAAAGATGTGTGAGGTCTAGCGTTATCATGATTTAAAACCACACCCCTTCTGCTGATTAATTCCGGCCGCTTTCTCTCAACTTCTTGCTTTAATCTCATCAGTTGTTCGCAGTAGAGTTCAGAATCGATGGTCCTGCCTGGTGGTAACAGCTCATAATGAATAATGCCCTTCCAATCCCACCACACACACAGCGTCACCTTGTTGCGTGTTAACCCGGGTTTCGCCACAGTCTGTGAAGCCTGACCGGCCTTTGATCACGACCTTTTTCGCACGTTCTTGTCGTACGTGATCCACTTTTCATCACCAGTTATCAGATTCTTCAAAAATGATTCGGTTTCATTACGTCGTAATAAAGAATCACAAATGAGTACACGGTTCAATAGGTTTCTTTCAGTGAGCTCGTGAGGTACCCAAATATCGAGCTTTTTTGTGTACCCAGTTTTATTCAAATGCGCCAAAACTGTTTTGTGGTCAATTCTCAGTTCTTCAGCTACGTCGTAACTACTGATATGCCGATCTTGCTCCACTTTTTCAAAAATGGCATCCATTTTATCCGTAATAGGGCGACCAGAGCGACGTGCATGTTTGACATCAAAATTTCCGGATTGAAAACGCTTAAACCAAATTTTTTCCTAATTTGAATTTGGAATTATGTTCTTCAAAATTTAAACTTTCAATGATACCAAAACCAGCCAGATACAAATAGTATAGCCAAAGAGATTTTATTTTAAGTTCATAGATACTATAATGCGAAAAGACTTTTTCCCCAACCTAATATATACTCAAAGTTCCTATTAGTCGTGACAAAGCAGGATGTTATGTGAAGAATTATTAAAGCTTATGTCATTTCATGGTATGGTACAGTCAGCAGCAAAAGTCGATGATCACATTCAGATTTTCAAAATCACTGTCACTATATCACCCATAAATCGCTCAACAAGATAGGGCGCCAGTATTGAATGAACATCATTAAAGTTCAAAATTAACTGAACACTACTCGTCAAAGGTCACTGAACACCATTGTGTCAAAAACTGCTGATCGTTATAATATCCGAAAACATCATAACATTCAGTTTTACAAAAGTCACTGAACAATATAAAATGCTTGTTTTGGTTAAGTATCTAGTGTAATCACGGCAACGTCCAAAAGTAACTTAACATCATAAATAACAAAAGTTACTGAACATTACTTTGTTTCGGATACGTAAACTTATACTATCAAAAAACTTTTTTACAAAAAAATACAACCGACTTCCAAAAACAACACTACAAACTGAAAAATAACTTTAATTTCGGAAGTCGGTGTCTAGTTAAATGTGTTTTCGTTTTTTGCCACCGACTTCCGAAATTAAAGTTATTTTTCAGTTTGTAGTGTTGTTTTTGGAAGTCGGTTGTATTTTTTTGTAAAAAAGTTTTTATTTTTCACTTTTTAGTGGTTCACATGTGCTTACCCCTTCACAGCGTACTGGCGTGATGTTATGTTATGAACTGGTGTGAACAACAAACAGACATGAGATTTCAGCAATCCCAGTCCATTTGCTATCATTTATTGAGGAGTTCCGTTGCCTATCTCAGAAGTTCTTCATCAGATCTTCACCAAATTGAAATGGGACCACTCCAAGAAAGTACTCTTCCAAAGACTATCCAAATCGCTTCAAGTGTGCCTATAAAATTGGAAGAGTTCTCTCTATTTCTCCAGGATCCCATCATCAAATCCTGACTTGATGATCATGGGACCACCTGTGAAGTATACCCTTTCAAACAAAAAAAAAATAATCCAAATCGGTCCAGCCATCTTCGAGTAATCGGGGAACATACATAAAAAAAAAAATAAAAAAAAAAATAAAAAAAAAAAAAAGATTCCGACGAATTGATAACCTCCTCCTTTTTGAAGTCGGTTAAAAAGTAGCTGAACTGCAAACTAAAAAAGTGCTCGCTACTATCTTCAGAGTTATAAATCCAATCTTGTCCTATCCAAACTAAATATGTAAAAAAAAATTAAATGGATGTAAATTTCGAATTTAATTTTCCAAAATAATTTTGTTTGTTTTTTCATAGTATCAATGAGAAATATTAGAAGTGGGTGTTCAAGCGGCAAGCACATTTTTAAGCCTATTTTCAAAATAAGTTCGCAAGCACGATTATAAATATAAGCATATTGCGCTTAAAAATTATTCCGTCGACGTCATCTAAGCTTCCTATATTACGATTGAATAGTGACCTTATTTGTATAGCTATAAAACTCAGTATCAAAAATCACGCAGATTCTGTTTGAATTTATACCATCGACGTAATTAATGTTTTTTTTAGTTCGATTGAATTGTAATCTTATTCGTAAAGCAATAAGACTCATTTTCAAAAATCACGCAGATTCTGTTCAAATTCATACCGTCAACTTAGTTTATGATTTTTATAGTAAGATTGAATTAGAACCTAATCTGTATACATAAAAGACTCATTTTCAAAATTCACACAAATACCGTTCTAATTCAATTCTTTGGGAAACATTGTTGTGGGTATTTGAAAAACTGTTTACCCTTGAATGTAAAAATAATATTTCTACTTAATTATCACTTTGTATCGGATGTAGACCATTGTGGTTGCAATTATTTATCATCTATAAATATTGTATTAGTTATCATTTGCGCTTTAGTGACAAATAAACATTATAATGTCATTTAATGTTCATATTAAACCACTTGACCGTTATTCGAAGCATAATTAAACTATTGAGATAGGCTGAACCATGTTTCCTGTGCCTTTTTTCCTTACGTTTCTAGCGATATAGCTCTGTCTCGCTCTCATGACGTCACCAGGTCAGAGAGGGGAGCGCATTTTTGAGCGCGCGCGCTCGGTCTTGTTCATTGGCGTTCTTTTCCTTGCCGGAGACGGTTGCTGCTTAGCAGGTGAGTTATCTATATTTCTTTTTCAAAACCGTCTATATTTTTCCTTTCGATGAAAGTTGGCATACTTACCAATTTACAATTTTTATTAAAACTGTTTCTAGTGAATGATAATTATTGATAATACAGTGAATCAACGTTGATATTTTCAGAATTTAACGGTTTTCCGTTCGCGTGTTGTTTATTCTTTTTCTTTTCCAGTGTGTGTAATTCAATTGTTTTCAGTGTAATACCGAATACGTAATGGGTAAAGAAATAACGTTGATTTCGCAAGATGAACCGGTCGCAGGTCCTTCGAATACCGCTAATAATAGAGAATCTAGTGCCAAACGGATGCGTTCACATCCGAGCAGCAACAGCAGTAGTAGTAGCTCTGATAGTAGCGATTCTAGTTCCAGTTCATGTAGTTCTTCTGACCATAAGTCTAAACATGCGCGTCGCCGTCACCGTAAGGGGGGGCAAGCACAAGCATCGCCGCTCGGAGCGTAAAGTGAAACATAATATAAATAATAGTATACCGCTGCCCGACGACGCCCTTTCCCTTTTCACGGAGGATGATTTAGAACTGGAGGGTAGTAGTCTTATAAATAATTTAGATGTTGAAACTAAGCTTAAAGAACCGGCTGTTCCAAAGACAGACGAGCGTTACTTGAACATTTTATGAGAAATTCAGTTTTAAATCGTATAACCATAGCCCGGGTTTCGTCGAACTCGAGGTAAACGAGGAGATCAGACCCTATGACACACTAAAACACTTAAGTTACTCGGAGAGGGCCTATGCTTTGTTAACTTACGGTATTTTAAAACAAAAGGAGAAGGAACTTTGTGCATTTTTGACATGGGTCCGAGACCAGAGAGAATTAACTTCGAGGCTATAAAAAAGCTGAAGGACATCTTCACTTCTGGCGAGTTCAGCAAGGTTTCGGCAAATGATTTGCGGCCATAGGGCTGAATCTATACAGATGCGCAGAGACAGCATAACTAATGCAGTTCGCGATCCCTTAATAAAAGCGGCAATAAAGAAAATACCTCCATCTGAGGTTAGCTTATTCAATTCTGAGCAGTTAGTTGTTGCATTAGAAAAAGCTGGCGGTATCAAAAAAAGCCTTCTGGCCTGCTTCTAGATCGGCTGGCACATCTACAAAATCGGTTTTTGGTAATACCTCAACTTCGCAAGTTGGAAAATGGCTCATACGTCCCTCGCACGGGCAATATTCAGTTCCACCCTCGCAGTAATAGTTTAATTATGCTAAAATAAAATAAAATAGTTTAATTATGCTTCGAATAACGGCCACGTGGTTTAATATCGGCGTTTTACCTGAAATAAAACGCTTATTAAACTACTTACCTTATTCGAAGCATAATATTAACCAGGTGCCAGGTGACATAGTCAATCATCCAATGAACAAGACCGAGCGCGCGCGCTCAAAAATGCGCTCCCCTGTCTGACCTGGTGACGTCATGAGAGCGAGACAGAGCTATATCGCTAGAAACGTAAGGAAAAAAGGCACAGGAAACATGGTTCAGCCTATCTCAATAGTTTAATTATGCTTCGAATAAGGTAAGTAGTTTAATAAGTGTTTTATTTCAGATAAAACGCCGATATTACTGCACATGAACGTCACAGAATAGTGATATTAATTTGACTTGACCGTTATTCGAAGCTTATTTAATTTGAGATAGGCACTACGTTTCCCGCCACGGAACAGATAAATAAGGTTGGAAAGGCCCTAGCTCCAATTTTGTATTAGGACCAGTGTCACCGCTTGTCTCCCACTATTTTAATTTCTACACATACGCACTACTATGTTTACAAATATTTCGCACACAACCAAATCACACACACACATAAATCTCAGGGCAGTTATTCGTTCGCACACTAGCACTAAGCTCCCGTAAACATAGACACTCACACACGCAAAAAAGCAATAAAAATTTTCATACACGCTAGTGCTTGATAAAGCAGATATTCTTTATCGATAAATTATCTGTTGAATTTATGGTGAAAAATGAAACATGAAATAAATATTAAGAAATATTTATTTTACTTTTATAAATTACAAATAATCACTGTCCTTGGAATAAAACGTATTTATTAAGCAATTGGCGCTTGCTATTAATTGTTAAAGTGGCGTTAGGTTCTTTAGGAAACCTAAAATTTATTATTTATTGCATAAGTAAAATTGCAATATAACTAATATATTATATAATATTTTTGAGATAAATGACTTAAAACTAGTTTTATACCACCATGTAACGAGGTTAAATGTGCTTGTTGTACCTATAATTAGCTTTGTTACAAGACAGTGTTTAGGCAATATGATAGGATATTTCTTTGAATAATTAACTTTAGTGTTATGTATTCTGCCACCCACACGACAAACACCCTTGTCTTCAATAAATGGATGAAGAGACTTTAGAGAAGTTTTGAAAATGTATTGCAGCAAAGAGAGATACTCTTTGCTGCAATACATTTTAACTCTTCGGAGAAATAGTAGCATTGAATACCTTTGATAATGTAAGTCAAAGCTTCTCTATACTCCCCTACTGTGACTAGACCTGAATGTATTTTAGTTTTCTTACAACTATTAATAAATCTTAAGATATAAACTGTAACATGTACCATTTTGTACAGGTTTGAATATTTTTCAAATAAGAGATGTATAGCCTCATTATTTGAAACAGTTAAATAAGCAGTTTGCTTACAAGTATCATGTAGCAACAATGAACTTTCAATGTTAGCTAAATAAAAATTATAATTTGAAGGTTTAACCTTTATGTAATCTGGTCCATGCCTCCATAGTAAATTATGTTGAAGATCCATTGGATCAGCTCCTCTGGATAAAATATCTGCTGGATTTAACAAACCAGGTGTAAAATGCCATGACAATTTATCAGTGAGCCTTTTTATTTCACGGATTCGATTTCCTATGTAAGCAGGGGCCTTCATAGGCGACAATTGTAACCAGTCAAGTACAATTTTAGAGTCGCAGAATAGCTATACATTTTGTATGTTTAGAACTGAAGACACATGAGAAATAAGTTTGGCTAGCAACAGTGAACCATTGAGCTCCAGTTTCGGAATTGTTAATTTTGAATTAATAACGCCCGAAAGTCTGACAACCAGTCTTACCAAGGGGTATCGTATACCCAGCTACTGGGTTGTGGAGGTCAGATAGGCAGTCGCTCCATGTAAAATACTGGTATTCAGCTGCATCCGGTTAGACTGGAAGCCGACCCCAACATAGTTGGGAAAAGGCTAAGCAGATTGTTTGACCTATCAAAACACTCACTAGTAGGTACTTACCTACTTACTACACAGAAAATGAGCTCCAGTTTCGGAATTGTTAATTTTGAATTAATACCATTTAACCTAGACCTGGAACAAAGCAAGTGAATATAATGACTATCATCTTTCACAACCTTTACATAAATGCAGCATCCGTAACCAGTAGAAGAAGCATCGTAGTAACCGATCAGCTGGACTTCATCTGCACCATCGGTTTGTACATATCGTGGCACAATCATTTCAGGCATAGTAATGATGTTGGCATAGAATTGATTCCAAGCCTTTTCTAAATCAAATGGTAGGGGAGAATCCCAGTCTAAATTGCGTTGCCACAGTTCCCTTAGGAAAAGCTTAGCACGCATGGTCAGTGGCCCTACTAAACCTAGTGGATCATAAAGCCTACTTACTGAACTTAACACACTTCTTTTGCTATGTATTTTAGTGGGAGTGATTACTTCACCACTTATTATGAACACATCCTTACTTGTGTCATAAGATATGCCTAATATCTTTGCTTCAGGTCTGTCCCAATCCAAAGAACAATGGCAGATGCCCATACATCATTTTATTTGAAGTAAAAAAAGCTTGTTACATTAATGAAAACTACCGTAAAATATTCGTAATAAATTCCTAGACTTATATTTGAAAAGATTTTCAACAAAAAACTCCGTAGTTAATAAATATTGAGACTTTAGTCGTTTTGGCGGGAATTTTGAATTTAGAATAATTTTTATGTAATTAGGCAAGTATTGAGTTTTTTGACTGTGGTGTGAATTTTTGTTTGTTGAAATAAATGAAAATAAGGAATTAATTAATAAGAAAGAAATTAAACAAGTCATTTTTAATACAAACATTTATTCTTCGTCATCTTCTCTAACAATAACGTCATCTAAAAACTGCGCCGGTGCTAAAATAGGGGAAGGTTCGTTAAAGTGGCCCAGGCGGGTAAAGTGGACACCTTGTTTTTAAGGATCAACCTACAAGCGCCACCTGTCAACGGCGTGTGGAAATAATTCAATGCCCGACGCCATATTGCTCCAGTATTACACGGACACGCTTAGTTCACGCGGAAAGGTTTTATTCCAAAAAAAGTTATTTTTGTGGTCTCTGATCTAAGGTGAGTGGTTTAAACATTGTAATTTATTACCGAGTTCAACATAAGTTATAAACAATGTTCCCTTCCCTTCGGACCGCGAAAGCGAGTAGACGTGCCTCCCGTACAACTCATTTTTATTTTATTTCATTCAGATTAAATAGTATATTTCGCTAAATTAAATTCGTAAAGTACCAGGCGCGCATATATACGAAATAGTGAGCGTGAACGCAACGTGCGCGAGTGACAAGGAGAGCAACTCAGGTGAACGCAATAGAACGGGCGGAGTCAAGCAGCGCACCCGCACGTGACTACGCGACCACGCGACGCACACAGCCAAATAAACAGACGCTGGGTCATTCTCGTCGCTTGCCATAATTTATGCGCGACAGCGATTAGCGGGCAACTATTTTGTGTGGTGCAAACTAATATTTTGTAAACAAATATTGTGTGTGGCTCAGACTATGTATAAAACACCACCAAAAACTCCTCCAAATAAATACCCGTCCCGGTCAGAATCGGACATCCATATCTCACAACATGTAGACACCAGCACAGATGGAAATATAACACAGCGCGCCAAACGCAGCCGCGCGGTCCAACGGTGCCTATCAGGTGGGGATACTGGAGAAGATTTAGATTCATTTAAAACCGAGCTCAAGAGGATGCTTGAAGAAATGATTAGTGCCCAAAATTCTCGGCTAGATAAATTAGAGAACCATTTCATTGAGATAAAGAATCACTACACTGAGATAAAGGCAACTAATAATGAACTCGAGAAAACAATGACTCTTATTTCAGATCAGTTGCAGTCTGTCGAGCTTAAAGTAACGAGTCTTGAAAAAGAACGTAGCTGTATGGCGATCAAGCTATCTACGTTAGAGGAAAGGATAGAATCTCTAGATCGTAACCTTGTTAACCCTAGGTCACTAACCTTAATTTCGAGTAACGTTATCACTAACCATTCGTAAATTTTACGACAGATTAAAACACCAATATTTATTTAATCAACTTTATTTATGACACAAACCGAACTTAATTAGCAGTATTAGTTTCCTCTTAATCAAATAACATAAGCTGTTTTAGAAATATTCTACATTGAACAATGATTGCACATACAAACAATATGCTCCCTGCAAATCGCTTTTTTGCAGCCCTTGCAGAAGTTTGTGGTCATACGACGTTTTTTTGCAGGACAGTAGCTGCAAGTTTTGCGGGTTCTAGGAACGTCTTGACTAGAACCTTCCTGTGGGTCATCAAGTTTCAAGATCTCCGCGATGATCTGCTTCAAATTTCGTTGCAAAGTTACCGTCTGATATCTCTCTTGCAGCCAAGGCTTCATCAGTTCGTCTGCTATTTGTAATGCAAAAGGCCTTCTTTTCATGGGTTTTTTTCCATTTCGGATCGTATTAGAGACGTGGATGACATATGCGTTCACTATCGACAGATTCAGGATGTCGTAGAACAAGCACAGCGGCCATCGATTGGTCTTACGGCTGGTACTCATGATCGAGCACATTTGGTCTACAGTATCAACCGCGCCCTTTGTGGAATTGTAGAATTCAATAATTTCGGGCTTTTTTGAATTGATGTTGATAACCGGTTGATCATGTATGGTAGAAAGAAGGTAAACGACCTTATTTGACTTCGGTTTATAAGACACCAAAGTCATTTCTTTATCGAAACCAAACATCGAAGTACCTACTCGCCTATTTCTAGAATTCGTCATTTCCTTGGGGATCTCTCGCTTATTACTTCGTAGAGTACCTACCACTGTGAGCTTATATGGCGGTTTCAACAGTTCAGCAGCCAAAGGAACCGATGTGAACCAATTATCCATGGTTATATTCCGGTTGGACCCATGATACGGTTTAGACAGCTCCTTCACAAAATAATTTGCTAATGGCTCGTTACCTGTGTTAGTGTTTTTTCCCATATAAGGCATAGCATTGCACATGTACTTTGTACTAGAATCAGCCATCATCACAAGTTTCAAGCCATATTTGTTGGGCTTATTAGGGATATACATGCGAAAGGGACAGCGTCCCCTAAATCCAACCAGTTGTTCGTCCACGGTTATGTAAGAACCTGGTTTGTACCATTTCCTGCAGTTTTCTATAAACTTCTCCCAGAAATTTCTAATTGGCGCCAGTCTATCAGATTCCCTTCTCTCCTGTCTTGTATTTCTGTCATCAAATCTCATACATCTCAGTAAAAAGTCGAACCTTTCAGCACTCATGCAGGCTTTATAGGTTTTTGCACTTCTCAAGGTATCAAACAAAGTTCGTGTTGGCAAATGGTTACTTTTGAGACCAGCAGATTGAACAAGCAGACCCAGCAATGCTTTGATTTCATTTGCCGACGTTTGTGTAGTAGTATGCTTAGATGTTTTATACTTATTGTTCTTTATGTCAATCTCAACGTTTGTATATTGTACAATAACGTCGATCATTTCCTCTTCTACAAAAAGATAAAATAGATCTTTTGGATCTGAGAGTTCTTTGGCTATGCCTGCGGGACCAGGTACAATATGCAGCACATTACGAGCAGCCGTGCGAGTACGTGGGTCTCGAGGTTTTGTAGACCATTTGTGTTGATTCTTACCGTACAGGATATTCTGTCTTGGTTGAATGATTGATTGCTGCTGTGGTGGTTCCTCATTTTCGGAATCAATCTGATCCATGCAGGATGTCAGTGAATTATCATCATCGGAATCTATGACTAACCTTCGACTATGGCTGCGACGTGGAACGAAGAACTCGTCGTCCGAAGAATCTGCAGCATCCTCATCGCTTCCATCAGTGTCTTTATAAATTTCCGTCTCTAAATGATCACCTTCCTCGGATTCCGAAGACTGTGATTGATTATCAGGGATTGACTCCGTTTCTGAATCAGCTAACCATTGTAAAATTTTATCATTTTGACCCCTCAAATCCATCTGAAAGTATAAAAAACAAAAACATTTCAAATAAAAAAGAAACACAAAATGTCAAAAAGTTGCAAATAACATGACTATGTACTTATAACAGTAATTATTACTTATTATTATAACATAAAAATAATATGTTCTGATAGTAATTATTGAAAATAATTGACAAATACATAAATACACAACTTTGAAAAATAGTTACATAGATACTAACCTTTCGTAAATTTTACGACGTTCACACGATATATCCCGATCTAATGAGCGTGCATTCGCAATGAGTATTTGCGGGTCACTGGCGATGCGAATTAGGAAGGTATTAGAAACGGGCGGGGTGGCGGGGGTCGGGATCTTACCGAAACACTAAAATCTCAAGGTACGCGTCGTCATTTTGACGAATGGTTAGTGACACAGGGTTAAAACGTCCATAGAAATACGTAATGTACCCAAAAGAAATCAGGAGACAAAGATTATGTTGTTCGAGACTATGATCCACTTGTCTAAACACTTAGAAGCTAACCAGTATTCGTGATATAACCAGACAACCGTCTAAAAAGGAAGCCCTGACATCAAATATATCAGTTGAGTTTTCAAATACACTCGCTAAAACTAAGTTCCTTACTGCCGTCAAAAACTATAACAAAGCTAATGACAGTAATAAAGTAAACTCCACTCATCTTGACTTCAATGCCGAACAAAAAACTCCTATCTACATTGCCGAGCAGCTGACCTCACTATCCAAACGGCTGTTTTACTTAACTAGATTATACGCCAAGTCTCATAATTACACCTATTGCTGGACATCGAACGGACGTGTGTTTCTCAAGAAGGATTCTGATAGCCAATCCATAGTGGTTAAAAATGAAGAACAACTGAAGCAGCTGCCTTTAACCAACAATGCATGACTACGTAACTATAAGATCATTTACTCTTGCTCAGTCTCACTATCTGTAAATTCCGTTTCTCTACCTTTGTTTTTTAAATTACTTTTTACTATCGCATGTTTAACTTATATACTAATATTTTGCACACGAACACATCATTACATCATCTTCACAACTCATTCACAATACTCTACACACCTTACATACACACAACCACTTAAACAATTTAATATTTGGTTTGATCATCTACTTTGTGGCCATACATGGTACTTATTCACTTTTTTAGCTCAGCGAAACAAAATACAGAATTATATTTTAATGCAGTCACAATTAAAGTTATCACCTTATGGAATACTAATTACCCTCGCCATCACCACTGTTTTGCCCGTATTTAACACATCGCAATGGGTAGTGACATTAACCATGTAATTGACAGTATCGACCAGCTCTCTGTGTCAACAACCCATACATGTATACCTGAAGATACTCATTCGATACTATTGCATCCGAACAAGTACATAAATATTTTGTCACAAAATATTCGATCTAACTCGTAACTTTTTAAGTCTTCAAACGCTCTTACACCGGATTTCTTTTGACTGCGATTTGATCGTATTGACCGAATGTTGGCTACCTTGTGCTAGTAACTATAATATTCCAATCATGCAAAACTATAATATATTTAAGACTTCTAAACACAAAAACCAAAGTGATGGTGTTGTAGTATATCTCAAGTCAAACTTGATAGCTACCTGTGAAGAACCAGACCTCTACCAATCAGCCTCTGGTCTTATTATAAAGTTTGGTTCTGAGGTAGCAATAGTGTGCATATATCGCTCACCATCTGCTGACTGTATACGTAGTTTTATAGCCGCCATTAATAATGTCCTCTCTCTACTTCACGCATTCAAATCTGTAATATTAATTTAGATATAAAACCAAACACATCGGACATGCGTTCTCACGAATACTTGGACTGTCTTGCTTTTCATGGTTATCTTCCAGCCCATGTTCTTCCAACCCGAGGTGAAAATTGTCTAGACCATTCGATGCTAAGAACAAAGTGTCCCACGCATACTTTCGTCTATAGTTCCACAATTACCGATCATTTCTCCACTCTATTATGCATCCAAAACAAAGACTTGCCAATAGCAGCTTGCTCTACAATTACGAAGATAGACTATGAGGGGCTTGATGAAAGTATGAAGCAATTAGATCTTAAGCCTCTTTACGATGAAAGAGACGCTAATATTGTTACTGATGAATTCATAAAACTTATTAGCTCTGCCATTTCGGATAATACGATTATCAAAAAAGTACCTTCTAAAAAAAGGATTTTAAAACCCTGGATTACACCTGGCTTATTGCGATGCATTAGGAATAGGGATGCGCTTCATAAAAAAGTTAATAAATCGCCAGAGAATGAAATATTTAAAATTTCTTATAGGAGATACAGAAATTTTTGTATCAGGATACTAAAAAAAAGCAAAAAGTCTGTACGATACTCAAGAATTAAGTAAAGCAGGTAATAACCCAAAAACCTTATGGGATACCATAAAACGAGTAACCAATACCACAAAAACTAAATCCACAGCTTTGCAATTACTTTCATTATCACCCTCACCTACACAATCATGTAATAACGTTAATTCTTATTTTGTTAATATCGGCGAAAAACTTGCCAATGATATTATAAAAGATAGAGGTAATCAAGTATTGGCTCCGCCACAAGATATACACAATTCCTCATCGGCTTCTTCTTTTGTTCTAGATCATGTTGATCCCGAAGAAATTATTACTGTCATTAAATCCTTACGCCCAAATGCTGCTTCTGGTTGGGATGGCATCTCGCCTTACTTTCTAAAAAAATACGCAAACACCCTGGCACTTATCCTAAGCCATATATTTAATCTATGTTTCGATACTGGTATCTTTCCTACACCACTTAAAAAGGCTATAATTCACCCAGTGTTTAAGGGAGGAGACGGTAGGGAGCCCAGTAATTATCGCCCAATAGCTGTCCTGAGTGCCATCTCTAAGGTACTCGAACGCCTCATCAATAAAAGACTAGTTAATTATCTTGAACACTATCACCTAATATCTTCGCAGCAATTTGGCTTTCGCAAAGGTAAATCCACCACAGACGCAGTACATGAGTTGCTTAACAATATAGTACAGAATATAGACAATAACAAAAGGGTGTTAACTATGTTTACAGATCTTGCGAAAGCCGTTGACACCGTTCCAATTTCTATGCTCTTACTAAAACTGGAAAGGATTGGTGTCAGGGGCTTGCAATTGGATCTTTTTAGTAACTATCTTTCGGATCGCGCTCAAATGGTTAGTATTGATAACCACAAAAGTGAAGAGCTTCCCATCTATTACGGAGTACCGCAAGGTAGCATATTGGGTCCGACGCTTTTTCTAGTTTTTATAAACGACCTGTGTAACCTTAACATTACTAATGCTAAGATAGTAACCTTTGCTGATGATAGCGCGATAACCTTTGCTGCTGATAATTGGTCAGAACTTGAGCACGTTGCACAGTCTGGTTTCAACAAAATCCTTTACTGGCTCTATTCTCACTCACTAACACTCAACACCTCCAAAACTAACTTCATTACCTATTCCATTAGTCCCGCCACCCAGCCAAGATTACATGTATCTATTAAAGCCCACAAATATAGGTGTCTACAAGGAAATGCCTCTTGCCTCTGCCCATTTTTAAGTGTAGTCGAACACATCAAATACTTAGGAGTATATATAGATAAAAACCTTAATTTTAAAACTCAAATTAACCAACTTACCTGTAGAGTCCGCAAGTTAATTTACATATTTAAAACCCTCCGAAGTATCGCGAATCCAAGTATTATACGTGTAGTTTATTTCTCCCTTTGCTTATCTATTGTTACATATTGTATCACATGCTGGGGTGGTGCTGGGAAAACTATACTAAAACCACTCGAGATCACACACAGAGCGGTACTGAAAGTGGCTACTACAAGACCTATCATGTTCCCTACTGATTTCTTGTACAGTAGTTGTAATGTTCTTAACGTTCGACAACAATTCATCATGCAAACGGTCCTTTTCAGCACCGTAAAACCCCTTATAAAACAATAACAAAGCGTAGGAAAGACTTAGTTTGCACTCGTCCACAAGTACGAACATCATTTGCGAGTAGATTTTGTAACTACTTAGGTCCAGCTCTGTACAATAAATTTAACAAAATCTGCTTGATCTACGGATTATCTAACTTTAAGTGTAAAAAGATTCTACGTTCATTTCTTCAAAATAAAAGCTATGATAAAACAGAAAATTATCTCATTATGTGACAGATCAAATATTACCTCACACGACTTCAATCAATACAAACACACACTCTTTCACTCTATCACTTACACATACATTCGCAGTTTCTCTCACACACACACACACACACATACACACGCTAACACACACAAACACGCACCACCTACACTTATACAATCACTCACACACACACATGTGCACGTATTCAATTATAAACATTGTTGTAAAAGGTATATATAATTGTACTAGTTTATTGTAACTTTTTGTAAGGGACAGGGACTGTTGTGTTATTCCTTAATACAGGTTATTCTATAACCTAGCTAGGAAAACAGAACTTCACCCACTAGATTGTGCTTGACATGGTACAAAATATGTATAATTCCAAAGATGCCTTATGTACTACAATCTCCATTGTTTATGAAATAAATTTATTATATTATTAATGTGATATTTTACCGGCTTAGTCCATGTAATTAAGTGTTTATTTCACGGAAAATGAGAATAATATAACCTCATTTTACATTGGAGTCGTTTTTTTTTCGTTGCGTTTCGTTTCGGGTAAAGTGACCTACCCAGTGGGTAGGTAAAGTGACCTAGTAGACCACTTTACCCGTCTTTGTGCAAATTTTTCCAGTAAATATAAATAATGTTTAGTATTATTTAAGGTAAAAATATGCCAAGTACATACAAACGGACGTCGCAGCAACAGACATGGGACCCGGATGCGATGGAAAAAGCTATAAGAGCTGTGCGAAACGAAGAAATGGGCTTCCTCAAGGCTAGCAAAGAATTCAAAGTTCCTCGATCGACGCTCCAAAGACGTGTAAAAGGAATAAACAAAGAAGCTATTGAAAATAAAAAAATATTGGGGTCTTGCCGCCCAACTTTTAGTACGGAGCAAGAAGAAGAATTTGTGCATCACATTTTAGAAATGGAAAAGCGATTTTACGGATTAACTTTACAGGATGTACGGAGACTGGCCTATCAGTTGGCTGAACGCAATAATATACAACACAAGTTAAATCCAACACAAGTTTTAGCCGTGGCTCATGGGCTCAGGTACAATGCGAACAAAAGCGAGTTGTTGGTATTCCTACCGCGGAATTGTAAAGTGGATAGCGTCCCCTCTGTTACACTAAATAGTGTATCGCTTAACAGAGCGACGCAAGTTAAGTACCTGGGTCACTGGGTCACGGAGGAGCTTGCTGATGACGTGGACGTTGAGAGGGAACGAAGGGCGTTGGCTGTCCGTGGAAACATGCTGGCACGCAGGTTTAAACGGTGCCACAATGAGGTAAAGTGCACAATGTTCAGGGCATACTGCCAATCATTTTATTCGTGCACCCTGTGGGTCAGCTGTACTAAACGGACACTCGATACCTTTCGGGTGCAGTATAATAATGCTTTCAGGATGTTGTTGGGGCTGCCGAGATGCTGTAGTGCATCTGGCATGTTTATGGAGGCTCATATTGATGGCTTTCATGCCATTATGAGAAAGAGAGCGGCCTCCATATTGCACCGTATCAGAGCAAGCTCCAACAGCATTCTGAAAACAATAGCGGACCGGTTAGACGGTCCTTTTCATAGGCACTGGGTCGGACTCCATGTGTCTAAAATTTGTACATAATTTTAATGTGTTTTTATTTTGTGTTATACTAACATAGATTTTAAGTACTCATTAACACAATTATGGATGTTTTGTCTGAAATAAAGTTATTATTATTATAATAAAGATACTCAAATAGCTGGAAAAGCATGGATTTCTGCTTTTAGAAAACGTCATCTGGAACTGACATTAAGAAGCCCAGAAGCAACCTCTCTTGCTCGAGCACAGGGCTTTAATAAAGTAAGTGTCACGAAATTTTTTGACCTACTGGAAGAGGTGAGGTCTAAAACAAACTACCCACCTCATCGTATTTTTAATGTGGATGAGTCTGGTTTTACGACAGTACAGAGCAAAAGCTCTAAAATATTAGCGCAAAAGGGAGAGAAGCAGTTGGGCGCTATCACCTCAGCAGAGCGGGGTGTATTAAGAACCGTTGTAATTTGTATGGCGGCTGGTGGAAACTTTATTCCCCCGTTTATTATTTTCCCCCGAAAACGAATGAGGGTGGAACTTCAAGATGGGGGGGGCACCACCAGGCACAGGATTTGCTTGCCATTCGTCAGGGTGGATGCAGTTGGACATTTTTACAGATTGGTTTAAACATTTCCTCAAATTCGCCAAGCCGACTGAAGATGATCCAGCTCTCCTGATTCTTGATTGACATAATACACACACCAAAAATTTGGATTTTATTGAATTGGCAAGAAAAAATCACACCACCGTCTTATGTTTGCCGCCACACTGCAGTCACAGGCTTCAACCACTGGATGTGTCTTTCATGGGGCCTGTGAACAAGTATTACATCCGTGCAGTTGAGAAGTATCTTCGCAATAACCCAGGAAGAGCAATAACTGTATTCCAATTCAGTAAACTCTTTGGCGAAGCCTATAGTGAGGCAGCCCAACAGTCTATTGCAGTCAATGGTTTTCGAAAATGTGGAATAGAGCCAATAGACCGCCACGTCTTCAAAGACCACGACTTTTTGGCCTGCAGATACCACAGATGTGGCACTTGCTGAACCAGAAACACAACAAAATGAGGCCAACAAAGAGAATGAGACACCTGAAAGAGAAGTCTCCATCAGTTCTACAGGATGCCCTGGAGGAAATACTAGCAATGACACCACCATTGTTGGATTCGCAAGCAGGCACGTTAATGTCGCCAATGGTTCATCCACAACCAAGCACAATAACGTCGCCAATGTTAGATTCACAACCAAGCACAATAATGTCGCCAATGTTAGATCCACAACCAAGCATAATATCGTCGCCAATGTTAGATCCACAACCAAGCACATCATTCGCAGTAACGCCTAAAGACTTGTTTCCGATTCCCAAGGCATTACCTAAAACAAAAAAAATAAAAAGAAAGAGGGGTCGTACAGCAATTTACTTCACCTGTGACGGGTACTACTTCACCTGTTGCACGATAGCCACACAATCCACAATCTTGAAATTACATTTTGGTGGGTCCTTGATCTCTCCAAGGCGTTCGATCATGTTTCATATGATGTGCTCTGGAGGAAGATGGGAGACAGGGGTATACCAGCGGAAATATGCGGGCTCTTCCAGTACTGGTATGGTAACCAAGTCAATCAGGTGAAATGGGATGATACAGTGTCTGAACCGTATAGGTTGGAGTGCGGGGTGAGACAGGGTGGTCTGACCTCTCCCAGGCTCTTCAACCTGTACGTGGATGACCTGATAGTTGCACTCAGCAGCATGCGTGTCGGATGCAGTGTTGATGGGGTTAGAATTAACAACATCAGCTATGCAGATGATATGGTGCTGCTGGGCCCGTCGGCGGGAGCAATTAGAGAGATGCTTAAAACGTGTGAGACCTACGCTGCCGCACATGGTTTAAAGTATAATGTGAAGAAATGTGAGTACATGGTCTTTGAGGTCAGCGGCAAATGCCGTGGAGAAGGACCCGAGTTGGTTATGAACGGCTCACTAATTAATAGGGTGTCAACTTTTAAATACCTTGGTCACTGTTATAATTTCCGACTGCTTATTAATACACCTACGTTTATTCGCAACAATTGCGCATCTTGTATAGATAATGTTATAACTAATCTGCCAGATGATTGTGTAAAACAATGTGTAGTAGACCACAATGGTTTGGCGGATGGACACGGTGCACTGTTGGGCGACTTTTTGCTGGATAATTTAGTTGATATTTCAGATAAAAATAGATATATGGTTGTAAATAAAAGGGTCTTTAACACTAAAAACCGCCTAGCTTTTAGACAAAGAATTCTTGAAATTGATTGGAGTGATATGGGATTGAACACGTTCTTGAAGACATTTGCTATGATTTTCAGAAATTGTTACAGAAAGAGGGAACACAAAATTAAACGTAAAAATAGTTTCAAATTAAGGTGGATGACAAAAGGCATCAAAACATCTAGCCAAATGAAACGTTTGCTGTGTGCTGGTAGTACTAATAAGCTGGAAGACAGTGTTCAGAATTATAAAAAAAAATATATAAGAATATACAGAAGGGTACTATCTAAAGCCAAAAAATTAACAATAACTGAAACTATTAACAATTCTTGTAATTTAAGTAAAGAGGTTTGGAAAGTAATAAATAAAAGCACGAATAAAATAAAAGCACCGCATTCTGAAATTCCCTTGCTAAAATTTGAAGGTAAAATTATAGAAAATCCCTTAGATGTTGCAAACGTATTAGTCAACCAATTCAACTACAAATGTATTTTGAGTAATGTTAAGAATTTAGATCCCCATATATTTCTAGAACAAAGCACAAAAAGAGTTCAAAATGACATGGTTATTGCGCCTGTTACTCCAAATGACATAGTGAAAATAGTTAATGGTATGGAGAATAAGAAATCATGTGGCTATGACGACATTCCAATAGCAGTTATTAAAGAAAATTTAGATTTATTAACTGAACCTTTGACTATTTTTTACAATAAATGCATTTCAGAAGGTATCTTTCCGGAACAGTTTAAAATAGCAAAAATTATCCCACTCCATAAGAAGGGCTCTAAAACGGATCCAAAAAACTATAGACCTATCTCTTTGCTCCCTATTCTTTCCAAAATTTTTGAAAAAATTATTAAGAATAGACTTGTAGTTCATCTAAATTTAAACAAGGTTTTGCATTTGAGACAATTCGGATACCAAAAAAATGTCGGAACAGGGGATGCTATATACACATTAGTGGAAGATATTATTAGTAAATTAAATAGGAAAAAGAGGGTAGCTGGCATTTTCCTTGATTTAAGCTCAGCCTTTGATACAATTGACCACAAATTACTCATTGCAAAATTGGAGCATTATGGTGTAAGAGGCAAAACATTGCAACTTTTCTCTTCATATTTAAGAAACAGGAAAATGTATGTGGATATTAGTAATATGCAAGCTAATGGTAACAACAATTGCAATAAATCTTCTATGCAAGATATAGTAGCGGGCGTACCTCAAGGATCAATTTTGGGGCCTATTTTGTTTATATTATTTACAAATGATTTAATTAATTATATTAATAGAATTTTTCCTGATACACAGCTAACAGTTTTTGCGGATGATACTAACGCAATAGTTGAAGCTAGCGACATACAGGAGCTTTCCGCTAAAGTTAATGCAGTGTTATCAGTTTTTAATTCTTGGTTTGAAAGCAACAAACTCATAATCAACACTGCAAAAACCAATGTAATGTTATTTAGTACTACAGCTCGTAATAAAGACAACATGACGATCGCACTTAATGGAGTTAAAATTGACATAGTTAATGAGGTAAAATTTCTAGGGGTTTACATTGACAAATATTTAAATTGGAAAAGGGAATTGCAAGCCATTGATTCGTATATTTCCTCAGCGTGTTATGCTTTGCGCAGTCTTAGGGATGAAATAGACATAAAACACCTTAAAATGGTATACTATGCTTTAGTAGAATCAAGGTTGAGATATAGTGTTCAGTTTTGGGGGAATAGTTTTAAATATAACTGTCAGAGAGCCTTTGTACTCCAAAAGAGAGCCATACGAACCATGGTCCGGATAGCACAAATAGAGAGCTGTCGGCCACACTTTAAAAATTTAAAAATTCTTACTGTGCCCAGCCTCTACGTTTTAGTATTGTTGGTGAATTTTAAAAAATACCTGCATAACTATGAAACAGATGAGGAGAGACAGTTGAGGGAAAGTACGCGCAGGAAAGATTTTAAAAGCAACATAATACCTCAACTTAATATTGTTCAACATAGTCCTCAATATCAAGCAGTGCGGCTTTTTAACAGGTTGCCATTGGAGTTGAAAACTGTAATTTACACGAGTTCATTTAAGTCGAGGCTCAAAGCGTTCCTATTGGAGAAATGTCTTTACTCGATAGATGATGACATATCCACGTTTTAAAGAATTATTGATTTTTTTATTGTATTGAATTTATTAATTTGTAATTTTATAGAATTTTTATTTGTATTTAATTTGTAATGATATTGAATTTTCTACTTTTTGATTTAAGTATGTGTTAGTTTTATAATTTTAATGAATGTTCTTTTTTATTTTTATTTTATTTGTATTTTATGATTTCAAACACAATGTAAATTGTTATTGAATTAAATTGAATTGAATTTGAACTGTCTTGCCGCTGACCTCAAGGACGATGTGGACATTGAGAGGGAGCGCAGGGCTCTAGCGGTCCGGAGCAATATGTTGGCCCGTAGATTTGCGCGGTGTACAGAACAAGTTAAAGTAACGCTTTTTAAGGCTTATTGCCAAAGTCTGTACACGGGCAGTCTATGGGTCAATTGCACTAAGAGATCGTTGGATGTCCTGCGCGTCCAATATAATAATGCTTTCAGGATGTTGTTGAGGCTGCCTCGTTACTGTAGTGCGTCGGCCATGTTTGCGCAAGCCCGCACCGACGGCTTCCATGCACTTATACGCAAGAAAACAGCGTCGCTACTGAGGGACAGTGAGGGGCAGTCGGAACAGCATCCTGAAAACTGTAGCCGAGAGCATAGGCTCTCCGATTGTGCAGCAGTTTGTGAGGAGGCTGATTTTTACTAAAACTAGGCAATAAGTTATTTTTGTATGTTACTAACAGTATATGGATATTGTGTGTCCGAAATAAAATTATTCTATTCTATTCTATTCTATGGCCTCAGCAACATTACGCTGAACAGACCCAGCTTCCAGCATTCCCACAGCTCGTAACATCTCCGCCCTCGTCAAATGTCGGCGTTGCATGGCTACAATACCTCAATTTTAACTTTATCTTTCGTTTAAAAATGAAAAAAAAAACTGTAACTAAACGTAATTCGTATTGTTTTCTAAATTTCGCACAAATGAAAATTCCCTCTCCTACACATCAAGACATTTTTATGCCACCGAAACAAAAGAATTTTCAAAAATTTGAATTTGGAATTAGTCTGAGATAAATTACAAACAAATCGGTGTATAAAAGATTCCAATGCGGCCAGTACTTTTCGAGTTATTTAATTGAGTATGAAATATCCCTAGACCGTGTTGATGTGTGTATCTATCCGTAGGGCTTAACTTATGAACCCAGCAAGAGCGCAGAAACTTAATAAGCCTATAGTGCAGCAATACTTTCAAGTATTGAAAAAAATGTACGATGAACTCGACATCCCCAATCATCCAGAAAGATTGTATAACATTGACGAAAAAGGCTGTCGACTTACAATCCATCACCAGCAAAAAGTTTTAGCAGAAAAAGGTAATCGCAGAGTTCATATGGTAGCACAAGAACACGCTGAAAATGTAACCATTGCAATGTGTGTCAATGCCGCAGGAAATGCCATTCCCCCGATGATACTTTACAAAGGGAAACGACTAAAACAAGAATACACAGATAATCTACCTCCTGGAACACTGGTGAAAATGGCACCTGAGGGTAGTATGACAACCTCATTGTTCATTAATTTTATAGAGCATCTGGGAAAATACAAATCTCCGGGAAACTGTCTGCTGATATTTGACGGTGCTTCCTGCCATCTAGGTTACGATATAGTGGATGCAGCTGAAAAAAAAGACATAATTCTTTATTGTTTACCATCAAACACCACACACGAATTACAACCGTTGGACAAATCAGTCAATAAATCATTTGAAAATTACTGGGATCAAGAAGTTATGAAGTTCATGTACCACAACCCAACAAAAAAAAATGAATAAAGCGCGTTTTAATCCTATATTTACCAAAGTTTGGGCAAAAAGCACGACGCCCGAAAATATAATTAATGGATTCAGAGCAACCGGACTGTTCCCCTACGATCCGAATGCAATACCGGAAGATGCCTACCTACCATCTCTTTTAACCGAAAATCAAGACCCTCGATTACTCAGTAGAGCAGCTTGCACACCAACAGATGCATTGGCATTTGTTGACATCTCAGTACAACGTCGTTTGGAAAATGATTCAGATACGGACCTTACTGATGCTGAAGACTTAGCAGCTATGATGGATTCGAGAAATGACGTTTATTCACCATCTTTATTGAATAGTACTCAAAGTATGTGCCCAATGCCCAATATTCTAGCTGAACTTATTTCACAGAAAAACTATACAGGAGAGACTACTCCAATAATAGGCCCGGCAGCAGTTGTATCTGAACTTTTTCGCCAAAGACGTTTGGTAGAATATTGTTCAGAAAATGAAAAATCGGTTGAGCGAAATACTGACAAAGAGTTAGAGATTTTTTCACCAGTTCCAGGGCCTTCTGGAATTAGTAAATCCATTACACGACTCTTATCTTCGGATTCAGCATCATCTTTGGATTTTGAAAACTTTATTCATCAACAAGAAATGCGAGGTATCAACGTTTATGACCCGTATAGTGACTCCAGCGATGAAAACTATGATTTAATACGGAAAGGAGAAAACACTCCAAACAAAAATGCAAGTGGCAATGGCAATATAGAAATAGGTTCACAAATGTCTGCAACAGATGATTCCGATGATGGTGTTCCACTGATTGAGTTGAAAAATACAACGATTTCCACGATGTCCTTCAAGGAACTGATACCAACACCCAATTTCGCCGTTGTGAAATCCCGTCCAAAACGCAAGGCTCTAAATTATAAAGGACAGAGAATCGTCAAAGATTTATTTGAGAAAAGCAAAGAAAATATCACCGAAAAGGAAAAAAATAAAGGAAAAGATCAGAAAAAAATACCAAGTACAGGGAACAAAAAAACGACAAAACAGGATTATAAGAAAACTAAAAGTAATAAAGTAGGTAATAGTAATGTTAAAAACAAGAAAAACAAAACAGATACGAGGGATAGATGGTTTTGTCATGGGTGCCAATTAGAAAGAGAAGATATGAGAATGTGTAAAAAATGTGCTAAATGGTATCATGAGGAATGCGTAGGATTGACCAAAGACGATATTGAAGCTTTCTTTTGCCCTGATTGCGTTTAATTACTCTAAATAATTTAAGATAATTTTTATTGATCTCTTAACAAAGCTGATTTGATAACAAAATCCTAATTAAAAATAAGTGCTTAAAGTACTTTCCTAGAATTTAATTTAATATAGTTTAAGTTTATGTTCAGAACATCTTAATGTTTGTAGACATTTTGATTTTTTGAAAGCTTTTAGTGCAATAAGGCCCACAGAAATGATCGCGAATTAAAAATTATGAGAGATTTAATTATTTTTTTTTTTGTTAAAACTTTGTGTTATAAGAGCTGTAACTAATGAAGCTTAAATTTTGTTTTTACCATCCCATTTTACAGGAAAGTAGATGATTTTTTATATCTTTAGTTTAATAAGGCCCAAAGCCATATATTTCCACTAATGAAGAAAATTTTCCTGTTGTGAAGATACCAAATATGATTTTATGTATAAGCTTAAAGTTAAAAACTTCATAAACCTGTTATTTCGCTCAGAATGTTTATTTATTTTGCGGGCCTTAATATCATGATAGTTTTTAATAAGGCCCAAAATGATAGTTAATAATAATAATAATAACGAGGTATTTTTATATACCGGTCACAAAACAGTAGATTTTTTATCACAGATATCATTTATACACATATATTTGACCTGCCATACAGGCAGGCTGTGGAGGTCAGATAGGCAGTCGCTCAGCCCAACATAGGGAAAAGGCTAGGCAGATTGATTTTGATTTGACCCGCCATAATAAAACAAATAGGCCTATTGTACTTCCAGCTAAGTGTCGAAGTGGGTATGCACCGTGATGTGGTTGCAGTGGACAAGGGGCTCACCCCACTGTCCATGGCTAAAGAGAACTGGTGCAAACCTGTAGTACTTACTACCGATGACCGCAAGAAGGTATGGCAAAGCAAGGAGCTCCACGGGCGCTTCTATCGGGCTCTTCATGAGCCCGGTGTAGATTTCTTAGCGTCCGTATCCTGGCTACGTTTCGGTGACCTTTTCGGGGAAACTGAAGGTTTCGTCTGTGCAATTATGGACGAAGTTATCTTGACGAATAACTATCGGAAACATATTAGGTTGGGGAAAAAGTCTTTTCGCATTATAGTATGTATGAACTTAAAATAAAATATCTTTGTCTATGCTATTTGTATCTGGCTGGTTTTGGTATCATTGAAAGTTTAAATTTTAAAGAACATAATTCCAAATTCAAATTAGGAAAAAGTGTGATTTTCATTTGTTTTTCGTACTGTCAAGATGAGTGAATCTAATGAAGAAATTCGATACATTTTAAAAGTTTACTACAAAAAAGGTAAAAATGCAACGCAAGCCGCGAAAAAAATTTGCGATGTTTATGGACCCAGTCCAGAGTCTGTGAGAGTAGCACAAATTTGGTTTAAGCGTTTTCAATCCGGAAATTTTTATGCCAAAGATGCACGACTCTCTGGTCGCCCTATTACGGATAAAATGGATGCCATTTTTGAAAAAGTGGAGCAAGATCGGCATATCAGTAGTTACAACGTAGCTGAAGAACTGGGAATTGACCACAAAACAGTTTTGGCGCATTTGAAAAAAACTGGGTACACAAGCTCGATATTTGGGTACCTCACGAGCTCACTGAAAGAAACCTAATGCACCGTGTACTCATTTGTGATTCTTTATTACGACGTAATGAAACCGAACCATTTTTGAAGAAGCTACTAACTGGTGATGAAAAGTGGATCACGTACGACAAGAACGTGTGAAAAAGGTCGTGGTCAAAGGCCGGTTAGGCTTCACAGACTGTGGCGAAACCCGGTTTAACTCGCAACAAGGTGATGCTGTGTGTGTGGTGGGATTGGAAGGGCATTATTCATTATGAGCTGTTACCACCAGGCAGGACCATCGATTCTGAACTCTACTGCGAACAACTGATGAGATTAAAGCAAGAAGTTGAGAAAAAGCGGCCGGAATTAATTAACAGAAGGGGTGTGGTTTTTCATCATGATAACGCTAGACCTCACACATCTTTAGCCACTCAGCAAAAATTAAGATAGTTTGGCTGGGAGGTGTTAATGCATCCGCCGTATAGTCCTGACCTTGCACCTTTAGATTTCCACTTGTTTCGGTCCATTCAGATTCTTTAGGCAGTGTCAGGTTAACATCACGAGAGGACTGCCAAAACCACTTGTCGCGGTATTTTGATCAGAAGTCCCAAAATTTATATAGCAATGGGATCATGTCCCTACCTACAAGATGGCAAAAAGTTATCGAACAAAACCTACCTGATACCTACATACTTTAGATAAATGTAAATAATGTATATTAAAAAATGTTTTGAATTTTCTTAAAAAATGCGAAGAAACTTTTTCCCCAACCTATTATTATGAAGGACGGGACGGTTGACATGTGTCGGGCATGCCACCGTCCGGGTGAGTCCATCAGACATATTATCTCCGGTTGTTCTCGTCTGGCTAACGGCGAGTACTTGCACAGGCATAACCAAGTAGCTAGGATTATCCACCAGCAACTTGCTTTGAAATATAAACTAGTCGATTCTGAGGTACCATACTACAAGTATGTGCCCGACCCAGTTCTCGAAAATGACCATGTCACTTTGTACTGGGATCGGTCTATCATTACTGATAGGACTATTGTCGCCAATAAGCCTGATATAGTAGTGATAGATCGGTTAGTGCGCCACGCAATGATAGTCGATGTTACCATTCCACATGACGAGAACCTCGTGAAAGCTTAGAAAGAGAAACAAATAAAATATCTCGACTTAGCTCACGAAGTTGTTGATATGTGGAATTTGAGCTCGGCTGTCATTGTGCCGATTGTCGTAACGGCCAATGGCCTGATGGCCGAAAGCCTCGAACAACATCTCTCGAGGCTATCATTATGCGGTTGGATCAAGGGCCTGATTCAGAAGGCAGTACTCCTTGATACGGCTCGCATTGTGAGAAGGTTCCTGTCTCTGCAGCCCTAACCACCGGTAGCTTGGACCCTGCTCCCGACACCGGCGGACCTCTATCTTCTTCTTCTTAAATATATAAAACTCAAAGGTGACTGACTGACATAGTGATCTATCAACGCACAGCCCAAACCACTGGAGGGATCGGGCTGAAATTTGGCATGCAGGTAGATGTTATGACGTAGGCATCCGCTAAGAAAGGATTTTGATAAGTTCTACCCCCAAGGGGATCAAATAGGGGATGAAAGTTTATATGAAACTTTGTCAATTTTAAGCCGATCGGGCTGAAATTTGGCATGCAGGTAGATGTTATGACGTAAGCATCCGCTAAGAATGGATTTTGTTAATTTCTACCCCCAAGGGGATAAAATAGGGGATGAAAGTTTGTATGAAGCTTTGTCAATTTTAAACCGATCGGGATGAAATTTGGCATGCAGGTAGATGTTATGACGTAGGCATCCACCAAGAATGAATTTTGTTAATTTCTACCCCCAAGGGGATAAAATAGGGGATGAAAGTTTGTATGAAGCTTTGTCAATTTTAAACCGATCGGGCTGAAATTTGACATGCAGGTAGATGTTATAACGTAGGCATCCTTTCAGAAAGGATTGTGATAAATTCTACCCCCAAGGGGATGAAATAGGGGATGAAAGTTTGTATGAAACTTTGTAAATTTTAAACCGATCGGGCTGGGACTTTGCATGCATATAGCTACTATGACGTAAGCATCCCCTAAGAAAGGATTTTGATAAATTCTACCCCCAAGGGGATAAAATAGGGGATGAAAGTTTGTATAAATCTTCTTAGATTTTCGACTGATTGAACTGAAATTAAAGATTGGAGCTACTATGATGAAGACGTCCGCTTAAATAGGATTTTGATAAATTCAATTCGAAAGTAACTCTGTCTTAAGTTACCTTTTCACGCCTAAACCATTGAGCGGATTTCAATAAAATTTGCCAAAAAGATAGATGGCATCCTAGGAAAAGACATAGGCTACTTTTTGTTTTAAAAATAATCCTAGAGGGGGTGATATAGGGGATAAGAGTTTGTAAGGGAAACCTAGCATTTGGGTTTTTTTTTTGGGTTAACCTTTTGAACGCCAGAGCGTAAACGCATCGGCGCCCCTTCCACGCCAAGCCACAAATTCAGCGAAAATGCCTACAAAAAAAATAGGGATTCCAACATCTTGTCGACAAGTTATCGAAAACCTATTAACCTTTTGAACGCCACGGTCGTGTATAGCCGACAAATGAAAACGTGCCCAAAACGCCACCGTCGTGTATAGACGACAAGAAAACGACATTTTTAATCATTGCTTTTCGTTCCATATTTTTAAATAAAATATTACTCGTTGCATTATTCTTTTATTTATTTTACCCTATTTAGTATCATACTATCATTAAACACCGGTTACAAAGTTCTAAGCAACCTAAAAGCAGACATTAGAACTACAAACGAATAAATTAAATAATAATAAGGTACAGCACTAAGCTCGTTCATGACGTCATCCGCTGTCGGGAAGAGCCGACTGTGGCGTGGCTGGCAAGACTTTTGACAACTTACTCGCATGCGAGTAGGGATGTGACATTGTGGGACGTAATAAATAATAATCGTATAGTATTTATAACAATTTATTATTACTAATGACGTCACCGCTTGACGTCTATTCCCGACTGTGGCGTACAGGTCACTGTTTATGCACTTTTGCGTAGGGATGCGCGAGAGTGGACAGTAAATTATCAATCGATAGATATCAATTAGGATGTTTTACACAATTCTATAAAAATTATGCATTAGGAATGTTCAGATACGATTAATTGTCATTAAAAAATAATTGTCAAAGTAATAGTAAGCTACTTTTAATAAAATATTTCATATATTTAAAATTTAAGTTACCTTACTTACCCATCACTAGCTGTCGTGTCTTGCCGACTGTGGCGTGAGGAAGAACACTTTTTTACGGATTTCGATTAACAATTTTTAATGATTGTTTTTTCTAGTGAAATGTAACCAATAAATATATGTTTGTGCCATTTTACAATATTTCATTAATGTAGTTTTAAATAATAGAAAAAAAAAACACAGAAAACTTAATTTAGTATATTTATTTTGTACTTTAAAAATGTCGTTTTCTTGTCGTCTATACACGACGGTGGCGTTTTGGGCACGTTTTCATTTGTCGGCTATACACGACCGTGGCGTTCAAAAGGTTAAGTTAGGCATAAAGAATTACGCGTTTCAGCGTTTTTTCAAGGGGGTAAAACAGGGAATGATTTTAAAATTCACATGTAATATTGATATTTTTATGTACTTATTTTTAAGAGATTTAAAGGCTTCGCTCGCGTGTAACTCGGAAATTATCCCCGGGGAACGTACTGCCAGAATAAAAATTATCCTATGCTCGTACCCAGGTCAAGGCCTATCTATCCGTTAAGGGGTGAAAAGGTAACAAATAGACAGACAGACAAATAATAAATTCAAATAATCTTTTTTATACATAAAACAGGTTTGTATGATTCCAAGGCCTGCTTGCACCAAAAACCATAAATACAGTTAGCGCTGAATATTTTTAAAACATCATTCCAACCCTGACAACTTCAAAATTAACAGAAATAGAACAATGTTTTCAATTCGTTTAGCGCTCAACGTATTTTGTGATTTGTGGTGCTAGTGGGCCTAAATGTTTAACATAAGAATAATACTTATTCATTTTAATATGATCACCATTATTTTTTGTGATTGACTACCACTGACCCCGTAGCCCGTAAGTGAATGACACATTCAACACTCGTACAACGTGTTAACAAAGTTTTCTTTTGTGACTATATATTGTAATAACTTTGACCGAGTAGACCAATTTTAATATGACTATTACTGTATTTATAACCTTTAAATCTCTTAAAAATAAGTACATAAAAATATCAATATTACATGTGAATTTTAAAATCATTCCCTGTTTTACCCCCTTGAAAAAACGCTGAAACGCGTAATTCTTTATGCCTAACTTAACCTTTTGAACGCCACGGTCGTGTATAGCCGACAAATGAAAACGTGCCCAAAACGCCACCGTCGTGTATAGACGACAAGAAAACGACATTTTTAAAGTACAAAATAAATATACTAAATTAAGTTTTCTGTGTTTTTTTTTTTCTATTATTTAAAACTACATTAATGAAATATTGTAAAATGGCACAAACATATATTTATTGGTTACATTTCACTAGAAAAAACAATCATTAAAAATTGTTAATCGAAATCCGTAAAAAAGTGTTCTTCCTCACGCCACAGTCGGCAAGACACGACAGCTAGTGATGGGTAAGTAAGGTAACTTAAATTTTAAATATATGAAATATTTTATTAAAAGTAGCTTACTATTACTTTGACAATTATTTTTTAATGACAATTAATCGTATCTGAACATTCCTAATGCATAATTTTTATAGAATTGTGTAAAACATCCTAATTGATATCTATCGATTGATAATTTACTGTCCACTCTCGCGCATCCCTACGCAAAAGTGCATAAACAGTGACCTGTACGCCACAGTCGGGAATAGACGTCAAGCGGTGACGTCATTAGTAATAATAAATTGTTATAAATACTATACGATTATTATTTATTACGTCCCACAATGTCACATCCCTACTCGCATGCGAGTAAGTTGTCAAAAGTCTTGCCAGCCACGCCACAGTCGGCTCTTCCCGACAGCGGATGACGTCATGAACGAGCTTAGTGCTGTACCTTATTATTATTTAATTTATTCGTTTGTAGTTCTAATGTCTGCTTTTAGGTTGCTTAGAACTTTGTAACCGGTGTTTAATGATAGTATGATACTAAATAGGGTAAAATAAATAAAAGAATAATGCAACGAGTAATATTTTATTTAAAAATATGGAACGAAAAGCAATGATTAAAAATGTCGTTTTCTTGTCGTCTATACACGACGGTGGCGTTTTGGGCACGTTTTCATTTGTCGGCTATACACGACCGTGGCGTTCAAAAGGTTAATAGGTTTTCGATAACTTGTCGACAAGATGTTGGAATCCCTATTTTTTTTGTAGGCATTTTCGCTGAATTTGTGGCTTGGCGTGGAAGGGGCGCCGATGCGTTTACGCTCTGGCGTTCAAAAGGTTAACCCAAAAAAAAAACCCAAATGCTAGGTTTCCCTTACAAACTCTTATCCCCTATATCACCCCCTCTAGGATTATTTTTAAAACAAAAAGTAGCCTATGTCTTTTCCTAGGATGCCATCTATCTTTTTGGCAAATTTTATTGAAATCCGCTCAATGGTTTAGGCGTGAAAAGGTAACTTAAGACAGAGTTACTTTCGAATTGAATTTATCAAAATCCTATTTAAGCGGACGTCTTCATCATAGTAGCTCCAATCTTTAATTTCAGTTCAATCAGTCGAAAATCTAAGAAGATTTATACAAACTTTCATCCCCTATTTTATCCCCTTGGGGGTAGAATTTATCAAAATCCTTTCTTAGGGGATGCTTACGTCATAGTAGCTATATGCATGCAAAGTCCCAGCCCGATCGGTTTAAAATTTACAAAGTTTCATACAAACTTTCATCCCCTATTTCATCCCCTTGGGGGTAGAATTTATCACAATCCTTTCTGAAAGGATGCCTACGTTATAACATCTACCTGCATGTCAAATTTCAGCCCGATCGGTTTAAAATTGACAAAGCTTCATACAAACTTTCATCCCCTATTTTATCCCCTTGGGGGTAGAAATTAACAAAATTCATTCTTGGTGGATGCCTACGTCATAACATCTACCTACATGCCAAATTTCATCCCGATCGGTTTAAAATTGACAAAGCTTCATACAAACTTTCATCCCCTATTTTATCCCCTTGGGGGTAGAAATTAACAAAATCCATTTTTAGCGGATGCTTACGTCATAACATCTACCTGCATGCCAAATTTCAGCCCGATCGGCTTAAAATTGACAAAGTTTCATACAAACTTTCATCCCCTATTTGATCCCCTTGGGGGTAGAACTTATCAAAATCCTTTCTTAGCGGATGCCTACGTCATAACATCTACCTGCATGCCAAATTTCAGCCCGATCCCTCCAGTGGTTTGGGCTGTGCGTTGATAGATCACTATGTCAGTCAGTCACCTTTGAGTTGTATATATTTAGATATACATATACACTGGTGGACAATAAAATTAGGCCACCTACCAAACCGGTTGTCATGACTGTGTTTCAAAATAAAAACTTTTTAAATATTTTTTTTATTGATTGTTTGTTAATTCTTAAATGAAAAAATGCATATTTGAATTACACAACTTTATTTTTTTAGCAATACACAAGAAAAACCAAAAATGAAGGAAAATTTACAAAGACTTCACACTGATAAAAAAAAATGAAATGGTTTTACTGATGTCAATCTTTCTTTAGTAAGAGGTGTTGCCTCCTCTGGCTTTGATAACACATACCATCCTTTTGTTCATGGATTTTATCAAATTTTTTATGGTAAATTGGGGTATGTTTTCCCATTCCTCCAATAAAGCCAGTTTCAGCTGTTGCATGTTCTCCGGAGCTGGTTCTCGCTGTCTTACTCGCCGTTTTAGCTCGTCCCATAGATGTTCTATTGGATTAAGGTCTGGACTTCGTGCTGGCCAGTCCAGAACCTGTATCCCCACTTCTCGCAAGTAATCTCTTACGCATACCGCAGTGTGGGGGCGCGCATTATCGTGCATTAATTTAAATTCTTGACCGATAAATCCTGAGTATGGCACTACATGGTCTTCAAGAATGTCAGTGATGTATGATTCAGCAGTCACAGTTCCTCTATCTACGATAACCAGCTCTGTACGGGCTTCTAAGCTTATACCTCCCCAGAACAAAACTGAACCACCTCCAAAGCTCACCCTTTCAGATATGTTACATTGTGCATATCGTTCTCCCGGTCTTCGATATACTCTTTTGCGACCATCAGCACCATAAAGACACATACGGGACTCATCAGAAAAGAGTACTTGCCCCCATTGTGCCAAAGTCCAGTCACGGTGTTCACGAGCAAAATTTAACCTTGCTGCCTTATGAGCTGTGGTAAGTTTAGGACCTGTTGCGGGTCTGTATGGTTTTAAACCACGTTCTTTAAGGCGTCTTCTTATTGTCCTATCACTTACAGCAACACCTCGGACATCTCTGAGCAGGTGCTGCAATTCTACTCCAGAACGATGACGATTTCTGAGGCTTGCTGACACTACAAATCGATCATCCCGTTCAGATGTCTTTCTTCTTCGACCTGAGCCAGGTCTTCTGATGTAGCCACCGGTCTCCAGATACCTTTTGTAGACATATTGAACCGTTGATCGACTAACTTCACATTGTCGAGCGACATTTCGCTGGCTCATTCCAGTTTGTAACAACGTTACGATTCGAACAACTTCTGCTTCACGTAGATCCATATTTATCAGTGAAAAGGAAGTGGGAGGCACAGAACTTAAATCAGTAATACGAATTTAACGATAATTTTAAATAGCGTCTTAGTGACATGACATTAAACATAAAAGAATAAAAGTGTGGGTAAATAAGAAAACTGATTAAATGACATTTGACACATTTACACTTGATAATTTTATCAATATACCCTCTAGTAAGATTGAAAATTAACGTTCAAAAACGTATTATTTATTTTAATTTTTAAACAGACCGTAATTAATAAATAAATCATGAAAATAGGAGTGGTCTAATTTTTTTGTCCACCAGTGTATATACAAACAAAAATATTAACTAATTATTTGAATAAATTTTTCAGTGTCTTCGTATGTTAGTTTCATTAAAAATTCATATGCCTTCTTTTTACAATGGAATTTGTTAAGGGAAAAAATATTTATGGATTTGTTAATTTTATTATACACATGTGGTCCTAGAAAGACGAAGAATCTCTTTAAAGCGTTAGTAAAATGAAAACCTAATGATTGCTGTAATAATAAATATAAGTATAGATCACATTATCATTGTAATTTGCATATTCTAAGTTAATTGCCTACGTGCGATATTACATTTAGCTCAAGTTTTGATTACGTTTATAAATCCTAGTCCTATAATCAATCAATACCAAATTGTTATGCTATTAAAAGAGAATAAAGACTGATTTGGAAACAAAAATACGTATTTAAATGGTTTTATTAATGCCCTAATTAAAGTTCTTATGAACCTTAGAAGAGTCCCTTAGAAGGGATGACAGTCAAGCGCTAGTTTAATTTTTTTTTTAAAAAGCTTGAAAAACTTGAGTTCAATACCGTGATCACGTTATCACGGTATTGAAATTTCTAATACCGGTACTAATACCGGTATTGAAAAAATCCGGTATTTGAAAGCCCTAGTTGTTTGTATTTCTTACAAATACCCCTTATCATAAAAACACACACATGGTCACAGAATATCTTCGATCTCTCTTCACCATTGTCAATAAAACCGTGGATAATGTCATTGGTCTTGTCATAAGATAAATTAGGTGCTTGGCCATTTCGTCAAAAATCAGGTAGCAATACTTGTGACATGGGGGCATTTTTTCTACTTTTTTTTTTTTAAATGTTGAAATATTATTTCGTTGATTCCTGGCTGTAGATTTATTTTGCAAAGCAATTTCTCTAAAGTTTTTCGCTTGGGAAGTATGCACATTTGGCCAAGTATTCGGTATGCTCCAGGGGAAGGCTTGTATAAAGATAAACAGAGAACTTTCTCATCTAGGGTAAAACGTCTCCCTGCAGGTTTCTTTGCAAACTGCCTGATCTGCATTGCGAAAAATGTCTGAGCTGCTGGTGTCATTTTATCTTTCACCATTTGATAAGCAGAAGATTTCATAATTTTCTCTGCCATTGTCATTTGCATACTTAGCTTTTTGTTTGTATTGCGAGCTTTACGCAATTTTGCTTTTACTTCAGATATCATGTCTTTCAGCTTCTTTTCCGTTGCAGTCAAAGGCATGGAAATCTTATAACAACCTGAAAAAATAAAAACAAAATTTACATAGAATATAGGTACATTAAAGAATATTTATTTTGAACATTACTAAGCCGACGTTCGCACGGACGTATAAATATCGCGGCGGGATTTTATCGCGCACTAGATTTTCAACTCTCGGTGTTGAGCCGAGCGTTGAGAATCCAACTTAACAATAACAGAGTTCATTCTAGCGCGTCGAAAATACACTGTTGAATTTCCACTCTCGGCGCTAAGCAGAATATCCAGTGCGCGAAATAAAATCGCCGCGATATTTTTACGTTCGTGCGAACGTCGACTTATTGTTTACAAGTCTTACATCAATATTCATTACTTATAATATATTAGGTTGGGGAAAAAGTCTTTTCGCATTATAGTATGTATGAACTTAAAATAAAATCTCTTTGGCTATACTATCTGTATCTGGCTGGTTTTGGTATCATTAAAAGTTTAAATTTTAAAGAACATAATTCCAAATTCAAATTAGGAAAATGTGTGATTTTCATTTGTTTTTCGTACTGTCAAGATGAGTGAATCTAATGAAGAAATTCGATACATTTTAAAATTTTACTACAAAAAAGGTAAACATGCAACGCAAGCCGCGAAAAAAATTTGCGATGTTTATGGACCCAGTGCAGTATCTGTGAGAGTAGCACAAATTTGGTTTAAGCGTTTTCAATCCGGAAATTTTGATGTCAAAGATGCAAGTCGCTCTGGTCGCCCTATTACGGATGAAATGGATGCCATTTTTGAAAACGTGGAGCAAGATCGGCATATCAGTAGTCACGACGTAGCTGAAGAACTGGGAATTGACCACAAAACAGTTTTGGTGCATTTGAAAAAAACTGGGTACACAAAAAAGCTCGATATTTAGGTACCTCACGAGCTCACTGAAAGAAACCTAATGAACCGTGTACTCATTTGTGATTCTTTATTACGACGTAATGAAACCGAACCATTTTTGAAGAAGCTGATAACTGGTGATGAAAAGTGGATCACGTACGACAAGAACGTGCGAAAAAGGTCGTGGTCAAAGACCGGTCAGGCTTCACAGACTGTGGCGAAACCCGGGTTAGCTCGCAACAAGGTGTGTGGTGGGATTGGAAGGGCATTATTCATTATGAGCTGTTACCACCATGCAGGACCATCGATTTTGAACTCCACTGCGAACAACTGATGAGATTATAGCAAGAAGTTGAGAGAAAGCGGCCGGAATTAATCAACAGAAGGGGTGTGGTTTTTCATCATGATAACGCTAGACCTCACACATCTTTAGCCACTCAGCAAAAATTAAGAGAGTTTGGCTGGGAGGTGTTAATGCATCCGCCGTATAGTCCTGACCTTGCACCTTCAGATTTCCACCTGTTTCGGTCTCTTCAGAATTCTTTAGGCAGTGTCAGGTTAACATCACGAGAGGGCTGCCAAAACCACTTGTCGCGGTATTTTGATCAGAAGTCCCAAAATTTCTATAGCAATGGGATCATGTCCCTACCTACAAGATGGCAAAAAGTTATCGAACAAAATAGTACCTACATACTTTAGATAAATGTAAATAATGTATATTAAAAAATGTTTTGAATTTTCTTAAAAAATGCGAAGAAACTTTTTCCCCAACCTATTATAATAATTATGTTGTTTTTTATTTACCTGGATTCGAAGATATTATTGTCTGTGTCCATTTGAACTGGTCTGGTAGAGACTGCCGTCTCCAATGGAGACGGCAGTCTCCATTGGAGAGGTTCGCCGCGCGACTCGCGCGGCGAACCCCGCGCTCGCTAGCGGCGCCGCGCGGCGGTGGGCGCACTACTTAGTGTGTGTGCGTCGTCGACGGCGGTTTATGTGTGCGTGCGCACAGCAAGTTGGCTTGAACAATTAAAATAGTAATTGCAAAGTAGCGTGATCCGTAACGCATTTCGCATGATTTGTGTTTGTGTCCTTTTTCTGACGTATAGTGCGGCTTTGTGTTGTTGTTGTTTAAACCAAGTTCATACAAGTACGACTTTTATAACAGCGTTGTCGCACGTACACTGCTACCAACTTATCTGTGAAATGGCGAAAATTGGAACTACGGCCATCATGTTGAAATGTCATTCGATTGTGCCGACGCATATCATTCGATTGTGCCGACGCATATCATTCGATTGTGTCGACGCATCGTCGATGCCGTCCTCTTTCAGTTCACAGATAAGTTGGTAGGACTGTATCTTGCGTGACTGTCTGACTGACTGGCTGTCACTCACTGTCGTGATAATTAGCTTATAAAAAGTGCCGGAGATTTTACAAAAAGGTTCCCCAAACTTTTGCATTTGTGAATATGGAACCGCGCTCGGAAAAGCAGAGACTCCTTTGAGAGGCGAAAATTCTTTTTGAATTCTGCATCACTCATCTCAAACGGTTCGACTCGCCATGGAGCTCGAGTTGGAGGTGCAGCAACAGCAGCTTCAGCTTCATCCACAAGCTCTAGGATAAAATTAGCGATGAAGTCATCTATAATAACAGTTTAACAAATAGTCATTATGTAAATTTTACGTTAATTTAATTGATAATGTCAATTTTGACTGTTGTTCCAACGGAGATTTCATATCTCCATACCTTACGACCAGCCGTAATATCTCGCTGGTTTGCGATCGAAAAATTTACGAATGGAGATCGTTAGAATAGCAATTTTTCGTTTTCGACCGAGATAAGCGGTTTCTCGACTGATATTTCGACCATGGAGATAATTTCCATGCCACCGGAATTGATGCCCAGTGCACCTACTCTATACGAGTCCTCGGGATAGTTTTAAAAAGAGTGGCATTCGTGACATTCAAAAAGCGACCTCAAGGGCTCAAGTTCGACCATAGTTCGACTTAATCTTGAGTAGCCGATTTTGACAGATCGTCTATAATTTTTTCTGTTAAAATCGGCTGCTCAACATTGAGTCGAACGTGAGTCCGTTTTATGAACGCCACTCTAAATTTCCTAATCCTGTCAAATCTGGATCCTTCTAATGCTGTTACTTGTTAGGCGTTTGGCGTTTTAACGTGAGGTTGGACCTACTTTTTTGTTTTAGAACCGAGATGGTGTTATAAATAGAAAAACACATAGTGAACAGTGCCAGCCTGACCTTGCCCAGTATTGTATTGATGCTACTATTAGCGAATGTTGTGATGAGGCAGTAAAGGGCGAGGAGCCAGCTCCTAAAGTTTTTAAACGGGCAATAGCTAAAATCACGACAAATCGTTGGGATTTACTCGCCGATAAGCCGACACCAAGTTTCAATGAAAAAAAATCTTCAATTTACAGGGAACGAAATAAAGCTGCCTGTGTTGAAAAAACTCTTTCCAAAAATGGTGGAGAGGTAGAAGTACCTCAACAGTTCTTGAAATTTTTGCTCGCTGATTATTGTGAAGATTCCATGAGAATCATACTATTTTGCATCGAAACAGGGAAAGATTTGCTTAAAACTTCGACAATGTTTTTCATGGACGGTACTTATGTCATGCCCGGAACCATTTCGTCAAATTTACGTCATTCATGGAGACCTTGGTAGCAATTTGGAATACAAAAATATTGTCCCATTAGCCTTTGCATTTATGACTCATCAAAATGAAAAAGCGTACTCTACACTGTTCGAACTACTCAAAATAAGAATTCCGGAATGGCAGCCTGGTGTGGTCATGACTGATTTTGAACAGGCAGCCATAAGTGCATTAACTAAAATTGGTATAAAAGTTACAGGATGTCATTATCACTTTCTAAATGCTCTGCGACGTAAGGCAAAATCTTTGGGCATGAAGAAAACTAGGGATAATCAACGAATCATTCATTTGGCTAGTAACCTTGCTTTGCTCCCAACAGACAAAATTTCGGAAGGATGGGATTATGTTGTAAGAGAAATGAAACAAGACGTAGTACCTACCTGCAATGAGAAATTTCCAAAAATACTACGAGACAGTTTGGATGAAAAGTCCTTTCAAAGATATAATAAGCGTTTTTGGCTGTCAACATCGAACAAATAATTCGGCAGAGGGTTGGCATCATAACTTAAATTCTTACATAAGCAGAAATAAACCGAATTTCTTGCAAATCTTGCATGTTTTGTTTCAAGAATCTCACATAACAACCTTCCGAAGCAACAAATTGAAGAAGTTCAATAAGAGCTCACAACCAAAGCGAGCAAAACAACACATTGATTCTGATGACCGGATAATTGAAGCGCAAATGCAATTGACGTCAGGAGAAATTTGTATTGGCCACTTTTTAGAGAAACTTCGCTAGTTCGCATATAACACGCTAGTATCACCGGTGGTTCAGTTCGGTAGTACTAGTGGGAACAAAGGTTGGGAACAAACAGTCTCACTAGTAGGGGAGAAAGGTGTAATGGGAGTCAGCGGGCAATCGTGGTCACTAAAATAACTTAATAAACCGATAGCCTAGAGTTGCTAACACCCCGCAACCAAGGTCACTGCATGCGCCCCGCACCAGCCCCCAACGCCCGCTCAGTTCACGCCAAGCGCTGGGACGATATGACCGCGTTACTTTTTCGCGCCAATTTCATCTAATTTTTTACGTGAACATAATAAACGGTAAGTCGATTACTATAATGTATTTCTATCATTAGTTCAGTTAAAACTTTAGTTTAGACGTTTGAGATTGGGTTTGTAAAACGTTTAAAGTGATAAAGTCTAAAATAATTATTTTATAACCTTATATTTTCAAATTGTCTCTAGGGTAATGAGAGTCGGGGTGACTCCCATTACCCGCAGTGATTCTCATTACCCGCAGTGTTTATAGCGTGCAAACGATTAATTTTATCGTACTTTTTCTATTTTGCAGATGCCGAAAACTCGACCGAGGAGCACAAATAAAGCGCAATGGTCTTCCGATACACTGTCCAGAGCGAGGGACCTCATAAACGGAGGTTCATCTATAAGGGAAGCTGCCAAAAGTATGAATATGCCATTCTCCAGCCTTCAGAAGCGCTTTAAAAAAATGGATTCTTCGGAACCGCGTTTTGGGCGCTTACCAGTGTTCAGCAAAGAAGTGTAAGAGGACCTGGCTAACCGAGCTAAACTGATGGCAAAAGCTTTTTACGGATGTACTGCTACTCAAGTCAGAAAAATTGCTTTCCAATATGCAGAAGACCATAACATTAAACACAATTTTGACAAAAGCTCTAAAATGGCAGGGCGTGACTGGTTCGAAGGTTTTCGCAAAAGAAACAACATTTCAATTCGCAAGCCGGAAGCTACCAGCATCAATAGAATAACAGTTTTTAACAAGGAAGAAGTTGAATTGTTTTTCAATTTGCTGGAAGAATTGATGGCCAAACATAAGTTTGTACCTCAAAACATATATAATTGTGACGAGACTGGTGTATCGACAGTCCAGGACCCCGGTAAAATCCTAGCTCCTAAAGGGGTAAAACGGGTGGGATCTATCACAAGTTGGGAAAGAGGGAAAAATATAACATTGCTGTGTGCAATGAGTGCTGCTGGTGGCTTCGTGCCACCGATGTTTATTTTTCGAAGGAAGAGAATGTCTCCACAGATAGAGAAAGATGGCCCAGCTGGAGCAATTTACAAATGCTCGGACAACGGATGGATAAACGAGAATCTCTTTCTTGAATGGCTTCAACATTTCACTGCGCATACTAAGCCGACCCCGGAACAACCCGTTCTACTGATACTAGATACATGCATCATGCTAGCCATATTTCATTAAAAATCTTTGAACACTGCAAAACAAACAACATTCACATGCTTTCATTGCCTCCTCACACATCACACCGTATGCAGCCTCTTGATGTCACATTTTTTGGACCTTTTAAAGCAGCTTACAAAAGAGAGTGTGATTTATTTTTAAAATCTCGGCATGCTGAAAAAGCAACGCCATAAGATGTGGCATCACTATCATGCAAAGCATATGAAGCTGTGGCATCTATTAACAAAGGAGTGTCTGGATTCCGATCTGCAGGTATATTTCCACTCAACCCCGGCGTTTTTTCCGACGAAGACTTCTTACCAGCTGAAATACTCAACAGTGAAATTATTGTTCAAGACTGCTCTACATCGCAAAATCCATCAACTTCCATGGCTACGCATGTACCATCTTCTAACTGTGTAATTATGCCAAGTACCCCACTGACAGACCCTCCTGTTTCCGTGCTCATGCATGAATCTGCAAACTCCTTGGCTGTGCCATGTGAACAACAGAAAAACCTTGTGGTATCGGTACCAACCCTTGCATCTTTGTGTTTGTTGGCTTTGGATATTGATCAAACATTTGATCCAACATTGGCATTTGCCATTCCACCCAGGCATTTCATTCCATAAACGTCAGCTTCCCCAATTGCATCTTCTAGTTCCTATGTCGCACCGACCACTCCGTTGAAACAAATCATTCCAGGACGATCTACATCTCCTGTCGCTTCGTCCAGCTCTGTCTTGGTGTCTTTTAGCTCAGACCGAAAAAATACTCGATCCTCGCTTACAGCATTTAAAAATTTGCTTCCAATTCCGGAAAAAACAACATGTGTCAAAATGAGAAGAGGAGGACTTAAGCAACATGCAAAAATTTTAACGTCTACGCCATTAAAGGAATGTCTACATGAAAAAGAAAATAAGAAAAGAGAAAAGGCAGAGAAAAAACACAAAAAGTAAGAAACCAAAAGAAACTAAGAAGAAAAGTGAAGATAAGAAAAACAAGATTGACAAAGGAAAGAAACGTAAAACACAAAGCAAGCCAAAGAGACGTGTTTTACAAGAAATTCATTCCACCTCTGAGTCAGATTCAAGTCTCATTAACATTTGTGACGATGACGAAAATGTTGATATGGAAAATGCTGCTGGTATTGGTACCAATACTTGCCTTATTTGTTGCGAATTCGGCCGCAACAACGAGATCTGGTACAGGTGCACTTCTTGTGGGCTATGGGCACACGCAGACTGCACCGGATGGGATTCAGCTGAAGGTTACGTGTGTGACAACTGCTGACTCCCATTACCCAATGAGCGATTCTAATTACCCGCATATACAATTAGCATTACAATACAATTGTTGTCCAAGACATTATTTTTTTAAATAATTATAATTAGTAAAGTAAGTTCCCAAAATTAACGAAACTTGTCAGACTGATAGTAAGTAAATTACATTAAAAATATATAACTATAAACATAACTTCAAAAATTTGTGTTTTGGAGAAAATATTGCTTAAGTGACTCCCATTACCCCTTCCTCCCCTACCACTAATATTAATTAATATAAATGGTGGTACTATAGAGAACGAAATTTCCCGCTAGTACCACCGGTGGTACAGTTGGGTGGTACTAGTGGGAACAAAGGTTTCAAAGCACTCAAAATAGAAACAGCTTCAGCTGTAAAAATACTGGCATTTTTATCAATTTTTCGACCAAGACCTATATTTGAGGTTGGCTCAAAAATAGCGAAAGACACTGCACTATCATTTTTTGAACCATCACTATACACAAAGAACATCAACCAAAATGGGCTAACCGTGAACAATCGTATTGGGAAAGAAGGAATTCATAAATAATTTAGTAATAATATTTACTGAACATTGGTCCCTATTCGGGAGTGCTATAAATGATATTAAAAACGAATAAAAAAGATTTTTAATTGATTTGTATGGTGACAGTTGCGGCGCAGCGTGCGGGGTGCGTTGAGTTAGGGTTTCCTAAAAAAAGAATAAAAACAGAAAAAAAAATCGATATTTTTGATGTTTCGATTCGAGCGCTTTGAAACATTAAAATGTTTTCCTGGAAGACCGAGCTTTGCTCTGGCCGTCGGAGGGTGCATCATCAGCATCACCATCATCAGCTTAACGTTACTTAAATAAAAAGATATAGTTTACTTAGAACAACATTTTTTTTTGACGTGGTAAAATCTTCCATTTATTTCTCCCGCTCTAGGGTGGAGTGGTAGGGCGTGTCAGACTTTTACTGACTAACACTGTTCAAAGAGGAGACTTACCGCCAAGATTATAGCGTGCCCACTTAGAACAATCGTTGGAAGTCGTTTAGCCTTTATCGGGGAAACATAATAAGAATCGTTAGTAATTGGTCGTTAGTGGTTGGTCGTCTTCGTTCGTTTGGGTTTTGTCCGTCGTGGTAGCGGGTATTATTAACACGTGCTTTTCTTGAAGATTCTATTTATAATGCGGCATGGTCCATAACCAAAAGAATTACGCAAAACAAAACAGCACATCACGATGGAATCGATTTCAAATCGAGTGTTCGACTGACAGTGCAGAGAACTGGCAACACTGACCCAGAGCCGATTGTCAAATTGTCAATGTCATTCGCTTTGCGTTTGCGCTCTTTTCGTATCGTATTGTGAATATTATTTCGACTTTTGCTATTTTTGACGACTTGTGCTGTTCAAAATGGATTCTGATGGTTTTCTAAACGACGACCCCGGCTCACTCTCGGACTCAGTACCCGCTTCAAACGTTAACCCTGACATTTCTCCGCATAATGAACCCGCTTCGCATGAACTTGCGCGTGAACATGGACTTTCCGATTTTGCCTAGTGAATCTATACATTGTATAAATTGTGGTACTGATATCACTCACAGGAGAAGACACATTGTTAATCTTGTGGAAGTGCAGCGAGTTATACTGCAATGGATCGCACCGCAAGTGGTAAGTTCCAACTTCTGAGCTGATTAATTGAATATTTGAGCTGGCTAGGTTCTGGACGATTATCATTTAAAACTCTTTAATGCACATAAATAAAAAATACATTTTTATAAGGACGATTGCTTTACGAAGGTGAGCTTATCTCTAGCAGAGATCTCTCGAAGTCAACCTGAATATAAAAAATGTATGTAGGTATATGCAACATGCAACATGTATATGCGACATGGTGCTGCTGGCTCCCTCGATTAATGCTCTCCGAAGGTTGCTGACTGTGTGTGAGTCGTACGCGAGTTTCATGGGTTGATATACAACACCTAAAAGACAGAGTTTATGGTTTTCGGGTCTGGTACCAGATGTCCATCTACGGTCCCTCTATTGCTCAAAGGTCATCTAATAAACAGGGTGTATAAATTTAAATACTTGGGCCACCTGGTGACAGATTCCCTAAAAGACGACTTGGATTTGGAGAGGGAGCGCAGAGCGTTGTCAGTCCGGGCGAACATGCTGGCCCGCAGGTTCTCTCGATGTGCAGTGGCAGTTAAAATAGCCCTTTTTAAGGCATATTGCACAACACTGTACTCGGGGGCCCTGTGGTTTAGATATACCCAAAGGGCTTACAATGCTCTGCGTATCCAACATAATAATGCGTTCAGGGTGCTGTTGCGACTGTCACGCTTCTGCAGTGCGTCGGCAATCTTTGCCGAAGCGCGCACTGATAGCTTTGACGCAGTATGGCGCAAGAAATCTGCCTCATTACTTCGGAGGTTGCGTGGCAGTCCTAACATCATTCTGCACTCAATAGCCGCCCGGGCAGATAGCTCGCTTGTGTGGGCGTTGACCGATCGAACCAAATCAGTTTTAGTTATTAAGTACTAACATGGGCTAAATAATATTGTTACTAACACAGTGGACCTTTGTTGCTTGAATTAATAAATGATTATTATTATATGTCTGTTTCTTTAGCACACTCTGTAGCTAAACTGGCTTGGTAAAATAAAACATAAATAAATGAGGTGTTGTTAGATTCGTCTTAATCATAAGACATGTGGTATAATGTTATATTGCCTGTCTGCGACAGCAAGATGTTTTAGACGTGGTGTTAGCCATTAGAATTGACAATCCTACATACTATTTAGATTGCAATTTGCTTCTTTAATTGATTAATATGTTTTATTTGATGGTTCATTTTATTTATATGATATTTTTTTTTACAGACTGGAGAGAATAGCTTTTTATGTCATCCTTGTTGGATTATAGCATTGAATGCATCAATCAGTGTGCAAGGTTCATCATTTGATGCCTCAACAAGCTCAGATCCAGGCCGTCACAGACAGTTATGTGTGAACTGCAGATGTTCACTGTTAAGGATTCGATCTCATGGGATAAGCAATGACACAGAAAGAGAGAGCCATATCCGAAGTATTATTTTACAATGGATTAATCCACATGAGGCAAGTTTTTTTTTTAATGTGATGTAGGTTCTGAAATACCTAAGCTTTATGTGGTCTTTCCATATAGTGCATTATTATAATTGCAGAGATCTAAGGTTATTTATTTTCTATGTGGTTCCCACCAAAGTATACCATCCCAGCTTCTCCTTGTAAGTGTTGTGTAGGCCGACTTAAGGACACCTATAAAAGTCAGGGAATGGCTGGCCATTCCCTATGTAATGATCAACAACAGCGGTTCCTAGCCCGACTGGAGATTATACATAACCTCTCATTTATGGGAGAGATTAATGATTATAGGCTGTTGATGATGATGATGACAAGTTTATGTATTCTTCATATAGTAAAGTTCTTTTTTGTTTCAGCTGACAGCATCTGATAGAATCTGCCATCCTTGTTGGCAAAGAGCTGACAGACACAGTGCACATAATGTTGGGATAGATGCTGTTGATGATGAACAGCAAGGTGATAATGCAGAAATTCAGTAAGGTAGTGACAGTGGAGTCCAGGCAGCAGTAGGTTCCATATTTCTAACCCATATGAGAAGAGCTCCAGATACACAATCACATTGTTTCTTACCTGATTGCAATGCTGAAGAAAGACTAAGGATTCCTTTGTGGCTTAGAGTATATATTTTTAGTGAATACAATTACTATGTACCACAGCAATGTAGGATTTGTGAATTCCATTTAAGAAATGACAATTTTGACATTTTGATAAATGAAATGCAATCCATTCAATATTTTACTGCTAGTCACATAGAAGACTTTGCTTCATTTGTAAAAGAAAGAGTAATATTAGACTTTACGAATATACAGCAAATGTCTGATGACTCAGTGCATTATTGGACTGGTTTAACCAAGCACCAGTTTTTTGAATTGAAAATCGATGTGCAACAAATAAATAATATGCAAAATGGCACATTAGCTCTTGCTGCATATCTTATGAAAATAAGAACTGGCGACAGCAACGCGCGGATATCGACTTTATTAAATATACCCCCTACCACTTTAGTAAGATTATTAAAAAAGGTTCGTCAAATACTTATTGGTGATTTTGTTCCACGAAACTTAGGGATAAATCATATAACACGAGCTCAAATTGCTGCAAGAAATCTAATGATACCCAATGAGCTGTTCGGGACAGTCGATAGGAACCCAATAATTATTCTTGATGGTACCTATTTATATATTCAGAAAAGTTCTAATTATTTATACCAGAAGGATACTTATTCATTGCACAAGTATAGGAACCTCATGAAACCTTTTATGATGGTATGTTCTGATGGTTATACAGGGTGGGCCAATAATTTTTGCACTTTTAAAACATGAATAGAAATAAAACTACAACTGTTATTTTGTTGATTATATATTTAACGTTTTGAAAATTTAATGAAATTTATTTTTTAAAAATGACATCGTCGAGATGTGCACCGTCTCGTCGTTGGCACTCTAGCAATCGACTACGCAAACTTTGGAAAACTCGCTGACACATGCTGCGGGGGATCGCGGCTATCTCGTCGTGGATGTTTTGTTTTAATTGGGATATATTCGTCGGTTTATTAAGGTAGACTCGACTTTTCAGGTATCCCCATAAGAAAAAATCGCATGGTGTAAGATCCGGGCTTCTCGGAGGCCATGGAATATCACCTCTGCGAGAAATCAATTTATTCGGAAACATTTCTTTGACTACCGGTAAAGTCACATTTGACGTGTGGCATGTTGCTCCATCTTGTTGCATCCAGGTCCTGCTGTTGTATCCTTGAAATTCATGCAACTGCGGCGTCAAAAACTCTCGCAACATCTTGACATATTCCGCTGAATTCACAGTTACATTATCTCCTTGATTATTTTCAAAGAAATACGGACCAATTATGCCCTTTGCTGATATGGCAGCCCATACTGTCGTTTTAGGTGAATGAAGTGGCTTTTGGTGTTTAAGGCGAGGGTTTTCCCTGCTCCAATATCGACAATTGTGCTTATTCACGTGCCCGTTGATGTGAAAGTGGGCCTCGTCCGTAAAGAATACATTCTCCAGGCTAGAGAATTGCTCCAGCATTGTGTCAGCCAATAACTTACGTTGAATGTAATCATTTGGTTTCATCTCCTGCACAATTTGAAGCTTATACGGGTGCAGTTTGAGGTCTAGATGCAAAATCCGCCGTAGACTGGTTCTCGGTAATGCCAGAACCGCCGAACGCTTACGCGTAGATAATTCTGGATCGTTCCGAACGGAAATTTCAACCTCTCGAATGTTCTCATCGCTTCTTCTTGAACGTGGCCGGCCTGTTTGTTTAATATTCGTTGTCGATCCCGTTTGCTCGAACTTCACGACCCAAGCTTTGATTAAATTCACACTTGGACACTCGCTTACACGGCGTAATCCATATTCAATTCGAAACAGGCGTCGTACAGTAACGTAGGAATCGTTGTTTTTGTAAAATTGTTTAACACAAAAAGCACGCTGTTGTCCCGTGAAGCGCTCCATCGTGACTAAAATTGCATGTAGCGACGCATAGTTTCCCGCCACCCGCGCACCCCTCCTTCCAACGGTATTCGAGAAATTTAGTGTTGCTATTTGCAAAAATTATTGGCCCACCCTGTATAATAGATGTACTCGGTCCCTATCCAGCAACAACATCGGACGCAGCTATCATGATTAATGAATTTAATAATGACACAAATACTTTACGAAGGTACTTTCAACCTGGGGATATTTTTTTGCTGGATAGGGGTTTTAGAGATAGTGTCCCTTTACTACAACGGTGTAACTATACTGTTCATTTTCCAATATCCCTGCAACAGGGTGAAACTCAGTTGTCAACAGCAGCAGCAAATAAGTCAAGAACGGTGACAATGTGCAGGTGGATTGTTGAGGCAGTAAATGGGATTTTTAAAATGTGTTATTAAATATTTAGGAGTGAATTTTTAAATACTGCATCCACTCATGCTATGACTTCAAAATAGCTGCTGCATTGATAAATATGTTTCACCAAAGGGTTTCAGATAGACCAGACGCAAGACAAATTCTAAATGTAGTAAGTGAAAAACTGCACACAAACAATTTATTAGCTGATTATGTAATTGAAAATAATTTGAATCAAAGATGGACACTGTTCTCCAACATAAATGCTGCTATTGATAATGTTGAATTTCCTAGATTAACATATAATGAACTTGTATTATTGGCATGCGGAACATATCAGATTAAACAGGCGAAGTCTTATTATGGGGAGCACATAAGAAATGATGGTTCCTACACTATTGAAGTGTGCATTGATAGAGCCAGTGACCTTTTACAAGGGTTTCCTTCGGTTGAGAATTGCACATTATTGCGAGCAAAAATAAAAAGCAGGTAAGCCGTAAAGTATATTTCGTTTATATATTATCGTTTATATTATTATTATACGAAAATAACACTCCCGGTGTTGGCGCGCATACACGCCCCGACCACGCATGAGCGGGACGCGGGAGGAGAGGGATAGCTGATCCGCCCCGAGCGGCGTCTGCGCGCACTCGCCGCGCGGCGGCCGGCGCCTGCGCTCCGTCCGTCCGCCGGCCGCGCGCCAGTACGACCGCAGCAGCCATTAGAAGCGAATTGCAAATTATTTTTGTCGCGTCGCGGTCCGACATTGTACTCATTTCATTTTTTATTATATAAATCAGTCATTCAGAGCGGAGCATTCATTATTTATCTCCACACACTATCCAAGTCCTTCGAGCCGATATTGAAGAGAATTGGAAAAAACAGCGTGGAACATCAAGGCAGCAGCCAGCATCCCGTGGTTCGAGCGAGACTTCCGAGTCATCACGTCGTGTTTCAACGAGTCAAGTCCGTCTAGCGAGCGTGCCGAACTGCCGACCGTGCCTCGTGGCATTGTCGCGTCGCGAGTCCAGCCCGCCGTCATAGAATACCGCCGTGCCAACGTGGTGACAGGACAAGGCGTCGGAGTACCTACACATGGATCAACGAGCAATATTATAGCCTGGAGGGCATCATTCTTGTGAGTTCGTTCCAATTATCTTCTCAAAGCTAAAATCATAATGTGGCTAACGCATTAATTAGCCCATAATACCGTCAACAGTCATTAAGTTGTTGATCATTGCGTTTCATAAATACAGTACCTACGTGACTGTTATTCTCAGCATTAGAGACGTTATAGATTCATTAAAAACTGTGATTATCCCGTCCCTAGCTAGTGTCAGATTGGCGTACCCTTTTGTAAGACAATCTTACCGTATCTATATTACTTTACTTGATTTGTATGGACCATAGAGATTATAAAGATATAAACATAGATATGAAATAAATATGCCCAACTTGGTTTCACATTAATAATGCATACCAGGTTTTACATTTATTAATTTTAGCATTTTATATTTAATTATACATCAATATTGTCTATCCTATAAATAAATAATACATTCTGACACTAGGAACTCGTTATAAATTAACATTATACCTACTTAAATTTATTTTTATCGCATTCCAACAGGACTTGCGCCGAGCAGAGCAACGACGCCACGTCTCGCGCGTTGCTTGCTGGTTCCGCCTGCGCCGGGGATACGCCCTTGCTTTCAAGTCGGACAGTGGCTGCTTGCCTGTCCGAGCGTACCCTACCCACTTCTTGCCTGTATCTGCACGCTTGCATTTAAGTAGGTATAACCTGCTGTCATTACACCTACCTACTTTGAGAGTTTCACGTTTTATTGTGTGCATGCCTACGGCTTGGTGTTATCAATATCATTTTAAGTTTTTTAACTGTTCGCAATGCCTAACCTAAAAGAATTAAGAAAGAAACGTGCTTCTTATAAAGCTAAACTTACACAGTTTGAGAAATATCTGTTAATCATGTGCACGTTTGACAAGCCTAGTAACGTTCAACTCAGTGAGCTTGGGGCCAGGTTGCAAAAGATTGAAGAGTGCTATGGCGAATATGATACCATACAGATTCAAATCGAAAGTTTGCCTGACATTACAGATGCTGAGTGTCAAGATGAATATAGTGAACGCGAGCACTTCGAGACGCAGTACTTCGCGGCAGTCGGCAAGGCTCGAGAGGTGCTTGGCAGGCCGAACTCTGTGGAAGCGGAGCACAACTTGGAGAATTCAGTAACAGGTTCTGTCCTCACTGCAGGTGGGCCAAGCTTAAACTTAAAATTACCTACGATACATCTACCTACCTTTTCTGGTCAATATGAAAATTGGTTAGAATTTCATGACACTTATGTATCTCTAATTCACGCTAATGGCACAATACCTAAAATTAGTAAATTTCATTATTTAGGGTCAGCATTAAAAGACAGGGCTGCGAACGTTATTACTTCTTTGGATTTTTCTGAAAATAACTATGATACAGCATGGTCAGTGTTATGTGAGCGTTATCAAAATAACAACTTGCTTATTAACAATCATATTGATGCATTACTTGACTTTGAAAACATTACAAAGGAATCTTCCTCATCATTGAGGAGCCTCATAGATACTGTAAATAAAAACCTTAGGTCTTTAAAAATGTTAGAAGTCAACATTAAAAATTGGGATCTTATCATTATTCATGTTATGTGTAAAAAATTAGACAGTACAACTAACAGGACATGGAAAGAACATCTGAATTTTCAAAACCTTAAAATACCCACTTTAGAATTATTTATCGATTTTGTTAAAAGGCGTGCTGAACTTCTAGAAACAATAGATCATACCAATAGGAACACTCGTAGGCACAGTGAACCTTCAAATGCTAAACCAAAAACATTAATTGCTAATCAAAAACATGCAAAACGAACAACGGAACCATACACTTGTCCGCGGTGCAAGCAAAACCATCCTATCTATATGTGCCCTCAGTTCATGTCATTGTCTGTGATGAGTCGAATTGTAGAAGCTAAAAGGCTCAAACTGTGCAACAATTGCTTAAGACAGGGACATGGACCTCAGGATTGCAAAGGATAATGGCGACGCTTCATACATGCTTGGCACCAATATCTGTTTTAACGTATACTGCAACTACTATCGAATTCTTTTAGATTAGTAAGTTGTAATGATATTTTAAAATCAAATGTTTGTTAAAAACCTGCTGTTTTTTTTTTATTTGAAGTTTTTTATAATTTATAGGTTAAATCGATTTTGACATATGAAATCACCATTAAGTTATTTTTCTGATTTTAGATCATTTTTGTAGACATAGCAGAGATTGTGACATGCATTATCATGATCTAAATTTAGTAAAAAATACGTTAAATACTTATTTAGTATTACAGGCACAGAAAAGGGTTAAATAAAGCACACTTTTTTAGATACTTAATAATGTTTTTATTGCTTATTCTTCAAAACCATATCGAATGACAATTTCATCTAAAAACTCTGCTGGTGGATTTATATTTTGTTCGTACCTAGCCCAACTGAGATACCACACCAGAGTCATGACATGCGCACAGCATCCGACTGTGCGACGGCCGACTAGGCAGTTACAGCAGTATCCTAGTATACCTTGTCTTCCAGACACATTGCAGTCAATTAAAACGTATACAAAATATTGCCGTCTGCCAACATGTCTGGATTTTATTTTTCCTCTAATTAAAGACACTTCACGACTTCCTACATCCAATTCAGCCGTATAAATGTTCAGCTCTCGACATACTTCTATTCTATATCCTCCATGAAATCGAATATGCTCTCCAAAATATGATCGTGCTTGTTTAATTTGGTACGTACCCAATGCAAATAATATTAATTGAGTTAAATCCATTCGTGGAAAACACAATGAATTGTCAGTATCTGCTGTGATGCTGACGAAATTAGAGGAGCGTCGGTTCAAATTGTTGATTTCAACAAAGTCAGCTAAGTTATTTTGCAGGTTTATTCTTTCTCTTATAATCTGGACAATTTCGGAAGCTTCTGGGCGATTTTGAAGTTTTAGGGCAAACTTATTTAATATGCTAGCCGCTATTTGGAAGTTTTCCATCATATGAGGTAGTGAACGATTAAAGTATGTTTGCCGGAATAGTTTGAAGTCTCTTTTAAAATAACCATTCACCACCTCAACAATCCAGCGGCAAATCGTAATGCATCTATTTTTGTTTGCCTGTTGGGTAGTTAGTTGATGGTCTCCTTCCAAAAGCGACTCCGGCATATGCACATCATATCCACATTCTTGTAGCAATGAAATGCTGTCTCTGAACCCTCTGTCTAATAATAAAATGAAATAAAAAAAAAAAAAAAAAAAAAAAAATGTCTGTGTAATAACGCTGCCCTAGTTCAACAGTAAGATATCTTAAAAAAAAAAACAAAATTGAGTTATGTTTTGTTTCATGTGAAAAATTTGCTCTACTGTCCGGTTCAAAAATCGGATATTTGTAAAACGCAACCAAAATGCCTAAATTTCAATGTCTCACTGAGACATTTAAGCATATTTGTACCGACCTTTAGTTCAAGATTCTGACATCTTAAGATATTTATAAAGTCAGGATGATTTTTACTTTTTTTTTATTTCTACACAGAGACTTCTTCAAATGTCCTTATATGGAATTATAAAAACATTTCTATGTTGAGACATCTTAAATTGTCCCAGTGTTTAACTAAAATATCGTTAAATTATATTTATTTCTAGGACATTTTAAAATAACCTACCTACTTCTCCAATAAGATGTCCGCATCACGCGGCTGCGTGAGGCGCACTGATTTTTCGTTCCGTTCGTCGAATGTCGCGCGACACCCCCGCGCGCCGGTACCCCGCGCTTCCAATACAATGCGTGGTTTCGCGAACAGTCTGTGCCATGCTGTTGTTGTTATTGGTATAATATTTGTGTCACCTGCGTGATCTTATAAATAAAAACATAATTAATTGATCTTTTTAAGTTTTTTTGTTACAATTTTCGTACGAGTATCAGTCGCAATGAAACGTGGGAGATTATTAGTTCAACTAGCAAACAACCAAACTCGTGAGGTAAGTTCCGTAAGATTTAGTTTCAAACAAAGTAGGTACCTACTTAACAAAACCAATGTGATTTTCTTTAATAACGGTATTCGCAACTAACATTGTATTGTTTTCATTTTGTACCTACCTATTTAATTGTTTTATTGTAATAGATTATTCAAGAACGGCTATCACCACCGGTCGGGGTCTCGCCAATTTTACCGGCAAAACAAAATGAATTGGTACAAGTTGCATACGAAGTATGTATGGAAGAATCAACAAGTGATAAGGTTACGATTGACGACTTACAGGTAAATAATATTTATAATTATGGTATGATTAGTGTTGCAAAAAAACCGTTTTTTTTCTAATGTGAAAAAAAACCTTGAAAAAAACCTGATAAAAAACTGTTTTTTTTCTGGGCCTTGTTTTTTTTCAAGAGTATAATAACTCTAAAATTGTTCGAGCATTTACCATTAAAGATTAATACTTAAGATTACATAATAGAGTCTTAGGTTTATTCTTGAATCTATGATACTTTTCTGATAAAATAGTACCAAAATTTCATAAAAATATTGGCAACATTCATTGATATTAACTCAATGAAAGGGAAATCCCCAAATCATATACCTATTTATGCACGGGGAAATCCCCTTTCGATTTGTTTGTTTGAACGTAGTTAGTTTAGCGCAATTGTGGTGCGTGACGCTGACGTGTGTCGGACGGAGAAAGTTCAATATAAAATTATTTAGAATTTGTGATATTGAAGTGTTGTTAATTCGAGTCTGATTACAAAAATAAATACCTACCTAAGTATGCCGAAACGAGTTGGTTCAGGCCGAAAAACATCGGCTGTGGCAAATCTTTTTAATGACGTGGTTACAACTTCGAAAATCCCCAAAGCAGAATGCACATTCTGCTCAAAACATGTGACGAAAAACGGTACAAGACTTTTAAAGCACCTACAAGAGTGTAAAAAGTGCCCAGATTCGATAAAAGAAAAACAGGAAAAAAAAACAGAGAAAGTTGCTCAAAAGCGTAAGTACTTACATAGTTTTTTTTTTTTTTTTTTTACCTAACCTAACTAATATTATAAATTCGAAAGTGAGTTCGTTTGTTTGTCATGCCTTCGAACTATCTGAAAGCAAAAAAGAAAGTAAATAAATAGCGGTTCTAGTATACAGAAATGATGACATCTACCTACTGTTTTCTTTCTAGAGTTATCCAACACTGCAAGTGGCTCTACGTTCACCAAGCTTAAGACACCAGGTATATCAAAATTCGTAGACAATATACATCCGGGAGATCAAGACAAGGCAAATGAACTTCTCAGCAGAGCAATTTTTGCTAGCAGAGCACCCCTTAGCATGATGGACAATCCTTACTGGAAGGATTTTTTTTCGTTTCTTCGGCCCGCATATAAAATACCTTCTAGACACATGTTGTCAGGTCCGTTTTTAGAAAACGAGTACAAGAATGTGACAACGATGGTAGCAGAAGCTATTGCGAAGGCTGATTCTATTGGATTGGCAGCAGATGGTTGGAGCAATATAAGAAACGAACCTATTGTAAATTTTGTTGTCACTACACCGACACCTTTTCTATACAAAGTTTTACCGACAGGAAAATCATCTCATACTGCCGAATTCATGGCTCAAGAAACTAGTCGTGTAATTGATGAAATTGGACAACAAAAGGTATTTGGCCTCGTGACCGACAATGCGGCGAACATGAAGGCAGCTTGGAAAATACTTGAAACGAAGTACCCAAGGACAAACTTATTTACCTATGGATGCCTAGCACACTCGCTCCAATTAATATTTACTGATATTAAAACTTTGCCAAGCTTGAAAACGTTTACTGCCAACGCAAAAGCTTGTATTAAGGCCATTAAGAATTCTCACAAGCTTAACTCAGCTTTCATAGAAAAACAATCAACCACCGGTTTACAAATAAGTCTTAAACTTCCGGTAAAAACCCGCTGGGGTTCCCTGGTGTCTTGTTTTGAAAGTTTAAAAGAAAACAAACAAACCATTAAAGCTATCGCCATTGATGAGGGTCTATCAGATGCTTTAAACAAAGTTCCCACATTGAAAAAATTGATGTTAAGCGACGATTTTTGCGATAAAGTATCCGGATTCAGCAGTTTACTGAAACCTATATCAGACACCATTAAAATTGTGGAAAGTGACACTCCTCAGTTATCTAAAGTTTTAAGTTTATACAAAAAAATTGAAGATTCGATGGAAAAAATATTGAAAGACGAGGTCCAGAACCCCCTGACGAAATCTGAAGAAAAAAAAGTTAGAGAAATACTCAAACATAGAAAGCAATTCGCTGTATACGATGTGCACAAAATTGCAAACTTATTGGATCCTCGTTTTGAAGGCTGCGATCTTACACCAGAAGAAGAAACTATTGCAACAGAACAAATTTATAATACTGCTGTGAAAATAGCAGATATCGATGAGGATACAGTATTGACAGAGCTTGCAAATTACATTGCAAAACAAGGTTTTTTTTCTAAAACTTTTCTGTGGTCTTCAGTAACTAAGCTAACTCCCATAGCCTGGTGGGCAGGACTTTGCAAGTCGACTGCTTTGTCTAAACTAGCCCTCAAATTTCTTTCACTTCCAACTACATCGGCAGCATGCGAGAGAACATTTAGTACTTACTCTGACGTTCATTCTAAAAAACGTAATAGACTGACAAATGACAGGGCTAGCAAAATAGTGTATATTGCTCACAATTTGAGATTGAAATCTGAAAAAACAAAAGAAGAACATAAAGAAGCACCAGGCATAGAAAATATGACCGTAATTCAATCTGTAGAGGAGATGGATGAAGATGAAGAGACAGACGAAAATTCTGACTCTGACAAGACCAATGTAAGCACTGAAACTGATACAGAAAGTGAAGATGAAGAATAAATTGAAAAAAGATTATTGAATTGTAATTCAATGTTGTGAAGTCATAGTAGTGAATTATGAATAAATAATATTTTGATTTCTTATATAAATTTAATTTATAATTGAACTAAAATGTAGGCTAGAAAAAAAACCAAATTTAGAAAGAAAACAACGATGCAAAGTTTTTTTTTCATGTTTTTTTTCAATAAAGTGAAAAAAAACAAATCGTTTTTTTTTTCATTTTACATCACTAGGTATGATGATTATGAAAACTATGTAAAATTATACCAACTTACGTATTTTAAAAGTTATACTTATACCAGACCAACTTGCTTGTTTTCTGTACCCGTATATTTTTATTTATATTTATTTTCAGAATGTAGAAATTTTAGAAACAGAAGGAAGAGAAAAATCATTGTCACCATCTCTATTGCAAAATAGTGAATATTGTGTTGAAAATCTTAGATCAATTGATAATACAGTAAATGAGGAGCAACCAAATGACGTAAGCTGTGTTCAAATTTGTAGGTAGTTTAAAGTCTGTACATTGTAGAAATTGTTATTATTACGAGTGGAATGTACCTACTTAGGCCTGAATTCCTCTGTCGCTAACATCGGTCGCGTACGTCGGTCGCGCGTACGAATATACGTTGTGTTCTATATGTTCGAGGGCGCTTCTCCTGTAGAAGGGTTTCGGCGATTGAAAATAAAAAGTCCAGTTTAAGCTCACAATGATTCCTCAATATATTATTCAAAATATCTTGCATAAAATCGTATGATTGTCACAATAGAAATAAATAATAAATTAATTACATGTAAACACACGGAGAGCAAAAAAGGGTGAGAGCGGAAGTAGTAAGTACAAACGTCAAAATCTAAAATGATATAGACAGCTGTCAAGGTGTTACAATATGTGAATAATTACTAGGTATATATTTAACACTTCCCCTTAATCACATATTGTCATAAATTACATAATACATGCACATTTGCACAATACAGACTTACATGCAAACTTAACATATGAAAAAACCTCACTTAACATTCATGCTATTTATACATTCCCTATGTTTATTGGAACCCAGCGGCTTAGTGAGTACATCTGCAATCATATCACTACTAGGTAAATATTTTACTTTAGCAAATCCTTTTTGAATTAAATCTTTAACCTTTTGACCGCCAGAGCAAAAACACATGAACGTGCCCTCAACGCCAAGCCACAAATTCCGCGCAAATACCTACGAAAAAAATAGGGATTCCAATACTACATCGATATTCAATTGTATTTTTATTTTCGTCTCCGATTTCATAACATAATGTCCTTAAAACATTGAAATTTAATTCAAAATTAGCCTTGCTCCTACTATATTAATAGTTATACATTATTTACAGAGTTGTATAACACTGTAATAACAGCTATGAGACGAAAATGTAATAACTATAGACACAAGTTGACACAACACTATTCTTATCTGCTGTCTTCTATTTGTGACAATGGCGTGGACGGCCCACCATTTTTATGACTATTTCGCTTCCGAAATAAGGATGTAGCAACGTAATATCTCGCTTGTCGATGTGTTCTCGTACAATATTATTTTAAAATAAATAAAACAGTTTTTTTAATTTGGTACATTTATAATCTTTTTAATTTGGTACATTTATAATCTCTTTAATTCCGTATGTTCAAACAATTTAAGTGTAGGTATAGGTACTATACGTTCAAAATTATTCAAATAAGTAGTTTAAGTAGGTATGTAATCGAATCAACGATAATGACATACAACATTTTAATTAAATGTAATACAGTACCTATGCACTTATTTGTGTTTATTTTTAACTTCTATAAATCAGACATAAAAAAGTAACAAATCAAAACATTAACGATTATAATTCTAATTGGTTACAGCCAAAGTAATAAATGCAATAATAAAATACTATTTAATCACTTTGCCTGTGACCTATTATATAATTATCACAGTTGTCAATCAGTCTTATATTAAAAAAAAAAAACGAACAAAATTATAGAAAATCTACAATGCAACGGGTATTGTTTGCTAACAGCAAGCCATGATATGTAAATTAAAAATAAAATCTAATAATAATTATTATGTTAAATATCTATTACACAAAAAAATACAATAGCACAGAGACAAAGCAATATTTAAAACCTAAGGATATATGTTGTATACGTGATAATTTTGAAAACATGGCGCAGCACACAAATATACGTTACAAACGTTACATTTAAAACGTGTACTTTTTCTTTGTTTTAAATCAGCGCATTGCTTGCACCTTTGATATTTGCCCATACGACTCGGCATATGACCCTTTGCGTTACGGGGTAATATACGAAGAGGATTATTACTACTAGTTGTAGCTAACGTGGTTATTTCTGTAATGCTAACACTGTGGTATCGCTCTATTAATTGACGAATCACGCTCAATTGGAAATCGGCGAATTTTAGTTTTGGCATATCTTTTACATGCCGAAAACAAAAAAACGAATTTAAAAGATGCATATCGAATATATGAAAAAATAACTTCTTGTACCATTTAATGCTCTTGCGTATGCACTGCAGTGATGATAATAACATATCTGCGTTATCAACACTGCCCATGTTTTTTGAATAATCCACTACTGCTTTGGGCTTAATTACTGGCGATCCTGTATTACGATTTATTCTGGCTGATAACTCCATAGAATTATCATGGATGGTGGATAACATAAAAATGTACTTTTTATCTTTCCATTTAATGGCCATCAGTGGACCAGAATATAACACTTCCATTTCGTGCAATTGTAAATTAGTTTTTAATTTTGGCATAAACTTTCTATTTTTTCTTACGGTACCACAAGCGTAAATTTTATTTTCATGTAAATATTTAAATAACAATGGGCTTGTGTACCAATTATCCACATATAAATGTCGATTGGATCCCAAAAATGGTTTGAGCAACGTATCAACAACAGCCCCTCCAACACCTAGATTACAAGGATCGACTATTTCCGTGGTTGCTCCACAGTACACACAAAAATCTACAATAAAACCCGTTTTTACGTCACATAATACAAATAATTTAATACCAAATCGGTTTCTTTTGTTCGGTAAGTACTGTTTAATAGATAAGCGACCTTTAAATGGAACAATGCTTTCGTCAATACATCGTTTTGTATGGTGTTATAATATTCCTAAATTTTTGTCTTGTATGAGATACACATTTCTGAATTTTTGATAAAATTGTATTTTCTTCACTCCGCTCAGAAAAATGTAGCATCCCAAGAATCATGCAAAACCTGTTTCGTGTCATTATTTTAGAAAATATCGGGGAATGTAGCAAAATGTCCGATGACCAATGTTCTTCTATAGATAAATGTTTATTTCTGGTCATTAACATTATTATCGCAAAAAATATGTACATCTCGGGGACTGTTACGTCGTGCCAAGCATGTAAACGAGAATGTAAACGCAAGTCTACATTTAGCACAAAGTATCTATGATATTTGTTGGTCATATCGACAATCATCGACACAAATTCTGTGTCCATAAAATGTTGCAATATGTCGAGTTCAGAAGCAAATTCAGACGGCTCTAAATGGATTCCAGATAAAAAATCATTAAAATCAGGTACGAGAAGTTCAGGTGTGTGTCGTTCCGGGGTCCATTGGAAGGACGGTTCCGGCGCACGCCTTGGATGAGGGCCATCTCGAGACGTCGAAGGTGTATCATTTGCTGGTTCTTGGCTGGTAGCAACAGTTGCTGGCTGTAAAACAAAAATAATAATTCGTTATGGGAAGCTTATGCGTGAGAAAAGAAGCATTTATCTTTGTTCTAAATTCTGCCCGAAAAGAATAGTTGTTTACTTCCAACAGAACCGAGGATACTATTGTACTCTAACTCGAGTTATCGGCTTATAGGTATTGTGTCTGCAATGGAATTGTATTTTTCAAATTACTAATTGCGCCGAAGTGTTTTTACTATAACACAAAACAAAAGCTACAGATTTATGACTATGGCTCGGGCTTTATTGTACTATTGAATAATATTTTTAGAGCTTAATATTTTTTATAAAAGTAAGTACCTAAGTTTTGTATATTTAGTTATTTGTAAACCAAAATGCCATGTTATAAAATGTTATTTAATTTGCATAAAATTCGTAAAGAATTTATCTCGTGTACCTAATCAAAAAATACTGTGGATTTTATTTGTCACGAAAAAACAATACATATTATTAAAAAAGCTAAATATAAAAAAAAATCGTATAAGAATTTTTAGTTTATTCCCAAACACTATTCGATTTTGCAATTTTTTTAGTCTGGTAATACTGGCATTACATCTGTAATAGTCTCTGACTGAGTACTTTATTGTACATTCGTTCCAACGGCAACTGTTTCGAACATCTAGAATATTTTATTTACATAATAATTATGTCTTCTGAAGATGAGGCCAGACCTTTATCTCCTAGTATCCTACATAATATTCATCGAGACAAGAAAATTAAATTAGCAGTTCAACCTGGTAATAGTAAAGGGGTGAAAATTAAAGAAATGACGTCAAAGGGAACACAAGTGACTTGTGAGGATATTGCGACTGCAAACATGTACCAGCGCAGTATATGGGATAAAGACGATTTGTATTGTGATGTTTCAAATTTACCGAATGTGACTTTTGAAGAGGAGCCAAAGGACCCACGTAACAAAGCGTTCGCAAGACTGGTCGCGCATGAATTGGATAGTGTACCAGCGGAGAAACGGTCGGTAACTTATGCTAATATAATTAATGTAATTCGTAAAATCAAACAGCAAAAGGATTTGGATGACATTAGTTTACCGAGCCTCCAGGATTCCCCGTAACAATAAATCATTGAAAAGGTTACAGGTTTGATTATTGTCTTTGTTACATATCGTAAAATAAATCATAAAAAAAGTTATCTGTTTTTTTTTCAAGTAATTTTCAGAAACCCTGTGTTCAACTTAAATATTAAGTAAAGGTAGGCAAAATTACATTTTAATACACAGAAATATTATTTAATAAAAGTGTAGTTAAGTACCTACAGAGCCGCCATTTTCATAATAATAATTAATTGAGATAGTAAGTGCTTAGGTAAAAGGCGCAATTCATATTTCACAAAGATCCCTCGCTTAGGCATATAGGTTTTTACTTATTTCTGTTAGCGATCAATAGGATACATACATAATACAACGAACCAGCGCGCTTTCAGTGGGTTAGCCGATTTCCATCTTAATTAAACCATATGTAAACAAAGACATGTTACATTCGGTCTACAAATACCAATACTGGGCCACATACTTACTGGTTTTATCTTGGTTTTTAATAAGATTAATTTTTGCTTAAAATAAAAATAGAAAAAATAAATTACAGTAGGTACTTACCTCGAAATCTAAGTCGTCTAAATAATTTGTTACCGAAAATTCTTCGTCATCAGAAACTCCTTCTAATATGCGAAGAAGTTCTTCCGTAGTAATTAAGTTCGCACTCATTATAATTCTCACATAATATAAAATAAATATATCGATAATGGCACTGCGTTATTTCTGATCGCCTGCGCTTGTGACGTCACGATGTTGTCGTCTATTTATGACCATGGCGTACAAGGCACAGATAATTCGGGTTGAGTTAGGGATGCGCCTGAGTCAGGATTAGCCAAGAACAAAAGGGCGTCTTACGTCCCGGATACTAGACCATCCCAAAAGTCAAACGACAATATATAAAAAAATAAGATTTATGACTTACTAACACGGTTTTAGGCGATTAGAAACAATGGCTTATGTAATAGTTCATCTTAAAAAGTACGTCAGACCACACTGAATGAGTCGTAGTATAATATAAACAAATCGGAAAAATTTCGCGCGCTGTCACGTTGACGTTTCGGACAAATTACGTGGATAGTGTATTATCCACGGACGTGTGAGTGGATAATGCTGTTTTACCCTCGTACCAAATTATATCTAAAATAATGCGTTGCAGTGGAAAGTTTTTAAACGATCTTTGAAGTACATTTTTGATATTATCTAACATGCGCTACATCACTAGCGGTCACATATTCACGACAGTGGCGTGTGAGAACATTCTTTTTTACAATTGATTTCTTACTTTTTAATTCCCATTATTCAACCCCATTTAAAGCGCTATTTAATTCGTTTAATAGAAATAAACAAGGATTAGAGCTTCTATTTTAAGGTGATATAAATAAAAAGGCATTAAAGTAATGTTCAAATTGTTTATTTCGTGTTTTTGTATACCGCTTTTTCTGTCACGTATTCACGTCGTTGGCGTCCAGGGACAGTTTACGCTTGTCACGTATAGGTGACACTGGCGGTCAAAAGGTAATAAAGTGATATTTTAAGTCTATATGCTTTGTTTTCTTGTGACAGTATTCCTTGGCCTGTAATAATTTATGGGCACTTTGATTGTCATTAAACACAATAATTTCAACATCTTTACATAAGATTTCAAACAGAAAATTTTTCAGAAAACATAAATCTTTTAAGACATCAGTTATCGCTAAATATTCCGCCTCTGTACTAGAAAGGGCAACGCATCTCTGTTTCCTTGATTCCCAATTGATGTTATTTTTACCTAATTTTATCACATAGCCAGTGTAAGACTTACGGTCTAGCATATCGTTGGCCCAGTCTGCATCAGTATAGGCAGTCACACTTAAATCAGAGCTTCTATAAAAACATAGGCCATGATTCAATGTCCCTGCTAAATACCTGAGGATTCTCTTAGCAGCGAGCCAATGTTCTTTACCAAAACCATGATTATATTGGCTCAACTGGCTACACGCAAATGATATGTCAGGCCGAGTACATACTGCCAAATACATAAGTGAGCCTAAAAGTTCTCTGTATTTATAAACATCATCACTAAGAAGTTGATCAGGCTCAGGTTTATTCAATTTATCATTTACTATCATCGGGGTGGAAACAGGCCTGCAATTTTCCATCCCAAACTTACACAATAATCTTTTGATGTACTCAGACTGATCCAGTTTAAGCATGCCCTTATTCCTATCTCTGGCAACTTTCATACCTAAGCAAGTCTGTAGAGATCCCAAATTTTTTACATTAAATTTAGACTCTAACAGATTAAATAAAGTTTTTGTGGCTTCAACATTATTGCCAAAAACATAAAAATCATCCACATACAGGGCAACTATTGTTAAAGATTTGTCATCTTTCTTAATATAGACACAAGGTTCACATTTTGATTGCATAAAACCATTTTCCAACAATACTTCATTTACTTTTAAATTCCATGCTCTACTGGCTTGTTTAAGGCCATATATGCTTTTCAACAATAAGCATACTTTGTTACTACCATCACTAAAACCCTCTGGTTGTTCCATGTATATACTTTCTTTCAAGTCACTATTTAAAAACGCAGTATCAACATCAAAGTGGTCAATATTTAAGTTACTTTCTGTAGCTATAGCAAATAACAAACGCATAGTGCTACGACGAACAACAGGGGAAAAAGTGTCCTCATAGTCCACTCCAAATTGCTGTGAAAAACCACGTGCAACAAGACGGGCTTTGTATCTGCTATTACCTACATGGTCACGTTTCATTCTATACACCCACTTACATTTAATAATATTTGTATTTTCAGGCCTAGGAACTAATTTCCAAACTTTGTTGGACATAAGGGCCTCATACTCCTTTTCCATGCCATTATGCCAGTCCTTATAGCATGGTGATGACATAGCTTCACTGTAAGAATAAGGTTCACTTACTTCCTGTACCATCATTGAAAGGTCGAAGCCCTGATACCTATCAGGCATCTTACCGCGTGTGCTCCGCACAGGCCTCTCAGAAGAAACCACTGGAACTTCTGGTTCCGGGCTGGACAGAAGCTGCTCGTCGCCAGACCAGAAAATATCACTGCTGCCAGGACCTATTAAATGGCCCTCATTTCCAGTGCTATCAAAAGTTACAGAAACATTCTGATTATTATCACAGTTGTCATTTATAATATCACAATCTTTAAAAGAAAAATTTTCATTATCACTATCATCAGAAGTCTTGTCTTTCTTACTAGAATTAATATTTATCTCATTCATATTAGAATTACTAATATTATCTATCTCATTCATATTAGAATTATTAATATTAATTATCTCATTCATATTAGAATTGTCAGATTCATATAAAAAATATTTATCTAAGCTCCCCTTTTGCTCATGAGAAACATTGCTCAAATCTTTCCAAAATTTATTTTCCAAAAATACTACATTTCTTGAAAAGATTATCCGTTTAGGTTCCGTGGGTTTAATTAGTCTGTATCCTTTTGTCGTGTCACTATAACCAACGAAAATACAAAGATCAGATCTGGCATCTAATTTATTACGCTTGCTCTCAGGTATAAGCGAGAAGGCCACACAGCCGAAAACTCGCAAATGGTTTAGTTCAACATCGGAACCTGACCTAGACCATACCTGCTTGGGACACAATCCAGCCAAAGCACTAGTGGGACATCTGTTTTTCAAATAAAACGCAGTCATTGCTGCTTCCCCCCAAAACTCATTGCTAAGCCCTGAATCCATTAACATACACCGGACCTTTTCCATCACTGTTCTATTAAGCCGTTCTGCCACCCCATTCTGTTGAGGGCAGTACGGAACCGTGACTTGGTGTATAATCCCCTCAGCCTTTAAATACTGCGTGAAAATATTGCCACAATATTCACCACCGCCATCTGATCTTAAACACTTAATGGGAAAACCACATTGTTTTTCAACAAGAGACTTAAAATCAATAAAATGTTTCATTACCTCACTCTTGTGCCGAAGCAAAAAACCCCAACTCATTCGACTGTAATCATCGGTGAATGTGAGAAGGTATCTTGCACCACCATAACTGCACACAGGCATGGGTCCACATACATCGGTATGGACGAGTTCAAGCGGAGACGTGGCACGTTTCGCATTGCCCTTGAGAAACGACTTGGCCACCTGCTTCCCCTGCAGGCAACCGATGCACTCCTCGAGCTTCTGTTCCTGAAACTTGACAATGTTTTTGTTCCGCAGAACACGCATCCCACCATAACTTAAATGACCAAGCCTCTTATGCCAGATTGTAGCTGGCACTGCTGCTACCATCGCACTCTGATCTCTCTGAACTCCTTCCAGAGAAGCTGAAGAATGCTCCATGTGCAAGACCTTATTACACGAGATGAAATCAAGTTTATAAATACCATTGGAGTTGGTGGCATGACCTACACTTTTTCCCATAATTTTACAATTTTCATAAATGTGACACCCTGTATCATTAAATATTACATTGTAACCTTGATCACATAATTTACTTACAGACAATAAATTGGACGTTAACTCCGGGACAAGCAAAGCATCATCTACAATTTTATGGTTATTATCCAATAAAATCTCTATAGTTCCTTTACCAACACTATCCACTTGATCACTATTAGCAACGCACACCTTACTTTTAATTTGCACTAGGTTCACAAAATTTTCATTGTTGTTACTCATATGCATTGAACAGCCAGAGTCCACAATCCACTCGTGATGACGCACAGACATTGCAGTTGCAGTCGTCAGGAAAGTCTTATGTTCTTCATCTTTCTTGGCCTCTCTGTCCTTTTTCAATTTAAAACACCTAGCCTTGATGTGTCCTGTTCTTTTGCAATAGTGACAAACTTTTGTCTTCTTATTTGCTGCATAGGCCATACTCGATACTGGATTAGAAATGTCATTGCAATTTCTTCTATGATCTTCCTGTAATAGTCGAGTACGCACTAGTTCACTTGATAGTGTATTGCTCATATTTGCTGTCTCCAGACCCGACACGAGCACATCAAACTCAGAAGGTAAGCCGCTTAGGAGAATTTCAGCCAATTCACAGTCCTCAATCTTTTTTCCTATATCAGCGAGCTGTTGTGATAAGGTCATAATACCATTAATGTACTCACTCATGTTGGAGAATTCAGAGTAATTTGTACGGTAAAGTTTTCTCAGTAGTAAAATTCGTCTATAGAGACCCTTGTCTTCATAAATTTGGGATAGTTTATCCCATGCCTCCTTAGCAGTCTTTGCATCCCGCACATTCTGTAACAAGCTGCTGTGAATGCTTAGACATATACGGGCCAACGCTTTCTGAACATGCCCGGGATCAACGTCGTTCCCTGTGACGGCATCCCACAGATTTTCCAGTACCAATACCATACGCATACAAAATTTCCATGTTGAATAATTTCCCACACCTGACAATTTTTCAATGTGTGATATTCCAGATGTTTTCGAGGAATCATTATCGCCCATTTCAAATCGACTTCTTGACGATACCCTTTTTGTTCTGAAGATAATTTCTAACCTTCAAACTTGGATCTGGGTTCTGGGATCTGGGCCCATAACCTGTTCGAGGGCGCTTCTCCTGTAGAAGTGTTTCGGCGATTGAAAATAAAAAGTCCAGTTTAAGCTCACAATGATTCCTCAATATATTATTCAAAATATCTTGCATAAAATCGTATGATTGTCACAATAGAAATAAATAATAAATTAATTACATGTAAACACACGGAGAGCAAAAAAGGGTGAGAGCGGAAGTAGTAAGTACAAACGTCAAAATCAAAAATGATATAGACAGCTGTCAAGGTGTTACAATATGTGAATAATTACTAGGTATATATTTAACACTATATAGCACCACACTGTGACGCTGTCATCAGCGGCGCGCGAATTGCTACGCGCCGCGTATGGCGCGCTTCGGTCTCGCTCGTCAGCGCCGCGTATGTCGGTCGACTGACGCGCTATAGAACGCTATGAGCGTTCTCACTCTGTTCTCGACCGTCGGCTAGATGGTACGCGCGCGCGTATAGTCGCCATGAATATTGATACTGAACGTGTGATTGCCGAGGTGCGCCTACATATAGTGGTTGGTATCGCACTACGGATTTATTCATTGGCGCTGATAGCCAGCGCGCTACGCGACTGACGGTACGCGACCGACGTCGGCGACAGAGGAATTCAGGCCTCAGTCTGCGGGCACGAAACTTGCGACTTGCCGTCGCGCCGCCCCGCCATCGTTTTGCCATCGCAAGTTTCGTGCCTGCAGCCTTACAATCGAATTCCATTTTGCTCAACTATTACTTTGTTGCAGGGCGCGATTGGTGATTTTAGTGCTTCAGACACAGATGACGATTATCACCCGGACCCTGCACACATTGATTCTTCGACTGATACAGATAAAATTCCAACACCGGTGCTTTGTCAAATCCCGGTACTGGATGACATTGATAGTGAGCGGCTGCCCAAGAAAAGAATCCGAAATGAGAAAAATTGGACAAAAAACAAAAAGAAGCTTTTAGTAAATACTGGTCAAGCTTATGTGACATCATCTGGACGTGAAAAGAGAGCCAAGAAAATGGGAATGAGCTGCGGTCAAAAGTGTAGATTGAAATGTAGCTTACAATTTAATGAAGATCAGAGGCAAACTGTATTTGATAATTTTTATAATATGGGTAATCGTTCTCGTCAGCGTGATTTTATAAGCAAATGTATGGAAGTAACAACACCGCGAAAATACAGACGCGAAGAGGCTTCCAGAAAATTGAATTACGCGTACTATTTATATCTCGATAACACTAAAAGGCGTGTTTGCAAACTTTTCTTTAAAAATACACTTGACATCACTAACAGCGCAATAACTACTGTTCAAAATGTAACAAATACTGAAGGGTTCACTGCAAAAGACCGCAGAGGTACGCATTCTCAACATCATTCTCTTCCAGATACTGCCAAACAGTCTGTCCGAGATCATATAAACAGATTCCCTCGTATCGCATCAAATTATTGCAGAGCCGACACTAGACGAGAGTATTTGGAAGGAGATCTTACAATTTCTACAATGTACAGACTGTATGTACAGTATTGTGAAGAAAATGGTTTAGAAGCAGTCAAAAATTCAATGTATGCACACATTTTTAATACGGAATTTAACATTGCTTTTTTCAAACCTAAAAAAGATCAGTGTTCTAAATGTGAAGCGTTCAAAAATGCTTCACCCGAGGCAAAAGTTGATCTTCAAGATGGTTACGACCTCAGATTATAAAACAAAAGGCAGATAGACCGTGCGGAACACTGAAGTGAAGCCAACAAAGCAAATACAAATTCAAAAGCGAATACAATCTCGAGTCAGTACGCCACGAAGCGTCGCATCGTTAATACGTCATAGATAATATTCATATTTTTGAGAATAATGCCGTCTTGTGTTTTCAAACATTGCAAAAATTGTTCCCAAAAACAAAAGAAAGAAGATGGAATATCTTTTCATAGGTAAATATTGATTATTTGTCTATTTGGATATTATTTTACGTGATTATTTTTAGTGAAATCTTGGAACACAAAACCTTAACAAAAATCTGTCAGTGTTGCTAGTTTATTTTGAAACATTTACTCTTAAGTTGGGAAATATGTATTGGAAACGGGATTATCGATTTACAAAAATATTTATTTCGATAATAGTGTTTTGTTTGTCTCGCTTTTTGGTTGGTATGTTTGTATGTATGTGTGTCCGTTTGTATGTGTCTTCGTTACTAAAAGTACTGAATGTTTTGTCTCTAATAATTATTATGTACATCCGTCGATTCGCCTACATAAAGTAAATATGTATAACCAAAAACAATAATGACCCTTCACGACTTTACTAAATGGCTGCTATAAATCCACAAAATATTTCTATTTATACAGATTCCCAACTGATCCAGTTCGACATAACGATTGGGTTTCAATCATACGTGATAACAGACAAGATAACGATTGGCTACCATCAAAATTTTGTGTGGTCTGTTCAACGCATTTCAAAGAAGAAGATGTTTACTTCACCGAAAAAGGTCGTCGGTTAGTAAAAAAAAAAATCAAAACCAACACAAAATTTGTGCGCGTCACCACGTGATAAGGGAACTTCAGAAATAGTAACTGTTGCTGCCAATTTATCTCAGGCTACTGAACTACCGGGACCATCCAATGAATTTAAAGATTGCGAAACGGAAGCCTCTAATTTATCAGCATTTAGACAACTGCCAGAACAATCTACAGAAATAAACGCTGTAGACTCTCAAATTAAAGATTCGGATTTGGACTCTGTATTCGATACTCCTAGGAAAAGTCTGTTGAGAAAGGAATTACGGAAACACCAGTCATTAAGATTAAAAACCAAGCGAAATATGAAAATATTACAACAAAAAGTTCGACGCTTAAAAAAAAGAAATGATTCAATAAGTAATATTTTAAAGGACTTAAAAGACAAAAATTTTATTAATTGTGATACAGATAATCTATTACGTGAGAATATTGTAGCAACAGAACTGTCCGTTAATTTAAACATGCGTAATTCCGGCAAAAAAAAACTAAAATATACACCTGCTATGCGAAAATTTTGCTTGACGTTAAATTTTTATTCTTCTAAGGGATACGAGTACGTTAGAAAAACATTCAATAGTTGCCTGCCTCATTCCAAAACTTTGGCAAAATGGTACACCCATGTTAAAAGTGAACCTGGATTTACTCAAGAGGCTTTCTCAGCGTTACAGAAAATAGCAGAAGGTTCCTCATACAAACTTCTTTGTTCCCTTATGTTCGACGAAATGGCTTTGCGCCAGCAAAAGCTATGGGATGGCAAACGGTATATAGGCGTTGTTGATATGGGCGATGAGATTACAGAATCTACTGCTTTGGCTTCTCAAGCGTTTGTATTTATGTTAGTAGGAGTCAATAAACATTTTAAAATGCCTTTAGGTTACTTTTTAACAAATAATTTGACCGGAGAACAGAAGTCAAACTTAGTAAAACTTTGTCTAACAAAATGTCACGAAGCTGGTGTAAGAGTGGTGTCCTTGACATTTGATGGCCATGCTACAAATTTTACTACGATGGGGTTGCTTGGTTGCAATATAACGGATTTCACTAATATAAAAACGACATTTCCACATCCATCAGATTTGTTTTCTAGACCCAAGTCACGTAATAAAACTTTTAAGAAATCAACTGGAAGCAAAAAAACAATTATTAAATAAGGATGGTGAAGTTGTCGACTGGAACTATTTAGTTAAATTAAATAAATTACAGGAAGAGGAGGGACTGCATTTAGCAAATAAGCTTTCGAAGAGGCATATTTCATTTAGAAATCAAATTATGAAAGTTAAGTTGGCCACGCAGACATTAAGCAGAAGTGTGGCAAAAGCTATGTTTTTTTGTAGAAATGATTTAAACCTTCCAGATTTTGAACAATCTCAGCCCACGGAAGAGTTTATCCAACTGATGAATGACATGTTTGATGTTTTTAACTCACGAACTATGGCCCATTTTGATTACCGAAAACCCATTTATCGGGGTAACAAAGCCGAAATATATGCGCTGCTTGACCGCCTTCAAAATTATGTATTGAACTTGCAAATAAAGAGTGTTACAAAACGAAAAGTCGTAAAAGAAGGCCGATCAACATACGTTATAATGCGATTTTATAAAAAAGTTCTGGAAACAAGATGCCGACCAGGTTTTTTAGGAACTTTAATAAATATATCAAGTTTAAAATCTATTTTTGAGGGTCTAATAGAGAATGAGAAATGCCTATTTTTTATTCCAACGTACAAATTGAGCCAAGACCATCTCGAAATCTTTTTTGGCTGCATCAGAATGCATGGGGGTCATAATGATAACCCCAATGTAAAACAATTTAAGGCTATATATCGAAAATTATTAACGCATTTGGAAATACGAAGTCTAGAGACTGGCAATTGCATTCCGCTAGAAAGTATAGCAATATTGACGTGTTCTTCTGCTACCGATATTATTAATTCAACAAGTTCTTCTTACAGATACGATGAGACCGAAGACGATGAAACTATTTCTAGTTCATTAAATTTCCTACAAGATATGCCTTACGATATTAATAATTTGGCAGAATATTTAGATATACCACTTTTCGACGAAATGCGAAAAGTAATTGTAGGTTACATAGCTGGTTGCGTCATACGATTCGTCAGAAAAGTAGTCAAGTGTGAATATTGTTTGACACGTTTGGTCGCAACGGAAAAACAAGCTTTTCACAAATTAATTGGCTTAACCTCTCAAAAAATATATTTTAAAGTAACAACGTAACTTATATAGTTTTTTGTTTATGTTACGTTTAGATAGATCCTTAAGCTTTACTTATTTACATTTTGCAATAAAAATTGCGAGTTATTTATTATTTTAGAAGGGTTTCTTGCGGCATGAAGAAAATATCAAATAATAAACAGTTACAATTGAATTATATCAAATTTCTTGTTTTCATTTACTAAAGCACATGTAGTATGACACATTACATTTAGAATAAACATGGTTGTGGAATAAAAAGTAATAGAAACTGTGGTTTGAAAGTAGTTATCACTATCAATTAATCGAACGTAGATATACGTTCCGGCGTAAGGATAATAGCGCATATGTACGTTCCGGCCTGTATCATAAAGGATGTTTCATTTTTCGATACTTTATCAACTGTTTATTTTGAATTGACATGACAGACCGCATCTAAAGTTGTAAGCATAGGAAATAAAATCATGTTAAAAAGATTATATTATCTTTATTTTTACACACGATATGCATCAAATAATTTTAGAAAAACAATTATACATTTTATGTTGTGTACCTATACGTAACGTAAAGCAACAGGGACGGAATACTGGAGATGAATGGAGTCATATTTTACACAATCAGACAGAGAGCAACGTAAAGTGCTCAAAATGCAGAAAATAATGCTGTCTCATGATACACTGCATGATGATATCATGCAGTGTTTCATGTAGACAGGATTTCTTGTGTATGATAATCACGCCAGCATTTGCCAATACACAAAAACACTCTGCATTTTGAGCACTTTACATTGCTCTCAGTCCGCTTTTTATTTGCAAGAGCTAGACAACGCACACAGCGCCCCCGTTTATAGCGAAGACGTCCGCGAATTTCTTCATGTTCTGGAAAGTGTTCCATTCCATCCAACCTTTCCCCTATTGAAAATTGTATGGCAGGTCTGATGCGAGTTGTGAGAATATGTCGCCGCGACAACGCTTTAGCTAGGGCATAGCGATATTCGCGATGTGTCAGTTTGCGCGAGTGGTCTTTGGAGTTTGCGCGATATATTATGAAATTGTTCAGAATACTAATATTTAGTAGTCTTCTGAAAACCTTTATATACCATTTGACGCCCCTTTTGCGTTCCAATAAGTACATGGATAGTTTCTGGTCCTTCAAATCGACCCCACCCATGTACTTATTGTAACTATGGACCGCAAGCGGCTTATTGCACTCTACACCTGCTCGTTGCCCTGGTGCCGTATCAGCATTATGATAAGTTGATATCATAGTCACTAATTTGACATCCTTCCACGACAAGACGGTAATATTTGAGCAATGTCGAGCGACTATTTCGTTCTTCTTCATACGTCTTTCAACTAAAGTTTTTATATCAAGAGGAGTGTCTTTTCGCCGCCGATTTAGCGTACCAAGTACATCAGTACCACACTGCTCTTTTAAAAATCGGGTAAGAGCCACATTATTGTAGAAATTATCCATAACTAGACAGTGTCCCTTATTAAAATACTCATTCATTAGCTCTATAACAATCTTACTTGAGGCTCCTGTAAATCCATGAATTGCTTGGTTTTCAGAGTTTGTATCTTTTTTTCCGGTATAAATGGCCATTGTCAACAAATATCCTGTTCTAGCTTCACAGAGCTCGTAGCTCTTGATGCCAAATCGTGCTGCTTTGGAACGGATGCATTGAACCCAGGATAGCCTCCCTTTCCAAAGCAGCAGCGATTCATCAAGACTTAAGTGCTGCTCAGGAACATACATCTCCTTAAATTTGCGGTTGCAATGGTCGAGAATAGGAGCTATTTTTGATGTTTTACGATCTTGTCCATGTAAGTTGAAATCCAAATTATTATTATCTACGAAATGCAAAAAACGTAGTATGAGAATAAAACGATTTTTTGGCATAATCTGGCGAAATTGAGGCATTTCTAACGTATCCGTAGTCCAATATTCGTCTATTCGTCCTCTCTGACACAAGCCCATGTAAATTAAAATGGAGAAAAATTTGTAGAGCTCCTCCACGGTTACTTCTACCCAGTCGTTCAATCTTGATTCTGGTTTTATCCCAACTTCAGTAAGTTGCACAATTGTCTGCCACGCATACTCGTTGGTTTCGCGTACAATTAATTCCATAATATTTTGGTCCCAGACAAAAGAGAAAAGTTCAAAAGGATCAGTTGTCATTAGTGTTGGTCCTGGTTGCTCGGTGTAAATTTCTTGGACACCTGTAAAAGTTTGAAAATCAGATGACCAGCTGACACCATCCGCCAATGCTGGAGGAACTTCTTCTTCTTCTTGAATGTCATCGTCATTTGACTCCAAAATTTGACGAATAGTCTCTTCAGAGTACTCTTCGTCGTCGCTCTCCTCGCTTCCCGAATCAATAGCCAATGCCTCAGCAAGATCCGCGGGTATAATATCAGCGTAAGAGACGTTATTAGCCTAAAAAATAAATAAGTACATTATAAATAATAATGTATGTAAAATACAATCTGTTTACCAGTTTAATAGTGAAACCTACAGAAGAGCTAGATGGAGATTCTAATATAGAATTATCTTCATTAATACGTAGACTGGGCTCATGGACTATTTCATGCTCAATCATTGAAGGTGGAATATGAATGTTGCCCTGAGCGTCATCCTGAAAAGAAAAATAAATTTTACAAATTGTCGAGATTCTTGTTATTACTAATACATGTATCGAATTCTAATACATACAACAGAGGATCTAGGTAAGCCATAAGCATTCTCCAATAGGTCTTCTTTACGTGCAGCACCATCTGGCAATTTAAATGGTAATAACCTTCCTGATTTTGACCTTTTCAAAATAACTCTGTCATTCGACAGCACTTGTATTCTCCCACTAGGAGATTTTTCTACCATGAGTGCTGTAATAAGGGGATTTTCTTGATATGGTGGATCATCTTTAGAATTTATATCGTTTGGTTCCATCTATAAAAAAAAAATTGGTATAAATTTTTACCTGCAGCATGTTTTTGTTTTGCTATCAGATTACATTACTGGTACTACTAACGTAGAAATTGGGTACCTACGTAGATACTATCCCATACTTAAAACGATCGGAAAAATAATCATACAAGAAATCATTAGGAAAAATTTATATTTAAATTTTATAAGTTGCATCTTTTTCAATCATTTCTATTATGCGTTATTGTTTGATTTAGTTTTATAAAAAAATTAAAATAAATTATAACAAAAATCGCACTCATCACTTAAGTAGTGATCGTATATGGCGAAATTACAATATTCACACCAAAACCAACTGATGCTTATCAATAGTCGTATATTTTGAACGCTGTTAGTATTCAGGATAAAATGAGGTGGTGCATTCACGTTGGGCTTCATGTTGCATATAAAACATTTATTTTGCTTGATATAATGAGTTATGCTCCATGGCCATTTGCATTCATATATGCATAACGTGTAGTCATCTTTATTCAGATGATAATCAACATCCATTATAACCACCATGTTCCTATAACAAATCAACAAAGCCAATCATGTTTCAGATACGAATGTAACAGTCAGTAGGTATGTACTTATTTATGAATATTTATCGTAGTTAAATAACATTGTTAACATAAATAAACTAACATTCATTTTCATAGAAGAAAAATAGGTACATCGTGTGACACCACTTTTAAACACCATGTATAAACGACTTGTGTAGGGGATTTACTAGTCGATAAATATAAAGCCTAATTGCCGATACTGTAAATGTGTTGTGGGATGTAATGAAATATTCCAATTACGAGTAAACTGTTGTACAATTTGATGTTTATAACATAAAGAAAATGTTATAATTGTGATAAAAAATCGTCGGTTGAAATTGACTCAACCGTCGTAATTTGTAGGTATCTTTCTGTTCTTAAATTAGTATTTTGTACATCTTTGTACTTTGACCTATAAATAGTATATTAGGACTAACAAAAACACAAATTTACATGTAAATACTTACTTTAGCACAAAAAAACACTTCCGTAAACACTTCGTAATCACGACACTTTCACTCGTTATTTTGAACTAACTTCACAGATAAAAAAATATTTCGAGCAATATTTTTGGTTCGTTCGGTCATAATCTCAATCAATAAATGCGTTCAAAGTAACTTAGACTCTCGGTTACACACACAAAATTAATTTTTCGATGTCACGTAATTACGCGTAGATGTACGCTCCGGCAGACTAACACCAACTTATTTTGAGCGTAGATGTACGTTCCGGCATACGAAAGGTTAAGAGACTAAGGAGGCTTAATTTTTCCTTCCACTGACACTTACCAAGTTTGTACTGCGGCAGAAACTGTTATAAGAAAAATTTTAAAAGAAAACTTTGTGATAAAAACAAAAAATGATTATAACTATATAATTTCAAAAATTTTAAAAGGTTTTATTGGCAATGAAACTATATTCACCAACTTGGAAGATGAACATTTAAGCTATGGAGTTGAACATAAATTAAGCTTAATAAAAATTTTGCTCGAAAAATATTTAAGTATACGCCTCCACTATATAGCAAAAATAGAAACAAATGCCAGATGTATCGAGGGTAAAAGACAATATTACAAGAAATTAGTGCAAAATAAAGGCTGTTAATTACCTGTGTTTAGATTTCATTACTGTAAACCAAGTAACTAACTAATAAACATTGTTTACAAAAATAAAACCATTTCTATTTTATATGCAATATTTTTTTTTATTTGCAAACAATTGTTTCATACAAACCTTGTCCTTACAATTACAAACTCAACAAAAATATTTACCTAAATAATGAAATATTTTGGGTAATTTTTATTATTATCCTGGCAACCGTAACGCACACCGAGGAAACGTGTTTTTATAGTGCTGTTACGCACACGTGTCTACAAGCGTGCTTCACATTATTGTTCCGTGCGGTCTATCTGCCTTTTGTTTTATAATCTGAGGTTACGACATGCATATTACTGAGAAAAAACTATCCAGAGTTATGAAAAAAAGAGATGTTGACAGAGCAAAAAATTCTAATGGCAATATATTGATTTTCGATTATGATTTGCAAGCCGTCGTTCCATTGCCACAAGGAGAAGTTTCTACATTCTACTACAAATCAAAGTTAAACTTTATTAATTTCACTGTATGTGATATAATTAATAAAGATGGTATTTGTTATGCTTGGCACGAAGGTATTGCCAAAAGAGGGGCCAATGAAATAGGGTCGTGTGTTTTTTCGTTATTAGAAAATGTGGGTCCAAAAACAGAAATTATCTTTTACAGCGACAATTGTGGTGGGCAAAATAAAAATAAATTTATTCTGTCAATGTATATGTACGCAGTGCAAGCTTTACCCATAAATATAATTACCCACGACTTTTTAATAGCAGGACACACTCAGAATGATGCTGATAACATTCATTCCTTAATAGAAAGAGAAAAGAGAAGATTGCTGAGAAGTGGCCCAATATTTACACCTGCTCAAATGACAATGGTACTGAAATCAGCCAAAAAAACTGGTAAACCTTATACAGTCAATGAAATAGGCTACCAACAGATTTATGACTGGAAAAAACTGTCTCAAATTATGAAAAATTTCAACATAGACGAAAATGGTCAAAAAATTGTATGGGGTGACATCAAATGTATCCAAGTAAAAAAAGAAGATCCATACAAATTTGGCTACAAATCTTCATTTTCAGATCTTGATTTTAAAATTGTGAAAACCAGAAGGAAACAAAGGGGCCGCATCTCAGAAAACATAACTCTGGAACATGCTTATAATGAAGCACCAGCAATACCAAATCACAAAAAGAGAGATCTGATATCATTGTGTACTGCCAATTTGATACCTCAATGTCATCACAGCTTTTACGAAAGTCTTAAAACTACAAATAACCAGGAAAATGAAAGCGGCAATAGTGATGATGAAAGCCTGTAACAAGTAAATTGAGTATGATAAAAGAATTAATTAAAACAATTAATTCACTATTGTTATTAATTAATTATATATTATTTTAATTTTATTATAATGCTTTATAAGACTTGCCTATTTGTGCCATTAAGATTCACATAAATAACATAATAGCACTGACTGATTATTATAATAGTTAAAATGACTTGTGCAATAATAATAATAAGATTTTAACTGATAATATGAGACTGATTTGTGCAATTATAATACTAGGTAATAAATAACACATTACAAGCAAACTAATTTCTCAGTTTTTATTTAATTTTCCTATCCCTTTACCAAACATTCCGCGGATTTAGTCGGACAACTTACATTCTTAAATATCGATGTGCTGCAATACTAAGATATCTTAAAATTATGTCGATCTCTGTTGATTTTCCATAAATTTGGAAGCTTGGTTGGATAAATCTTTAGTATTTCTTCAACAAAACAAAAAACAATAACTCTATGAGTTACAATACAGACTTAATTTTTAATAAACCATTTTAGAGACAACTTTAAAATCACAAAACATGTTTTATTTAGTCTTAGTTCAATATACGGTTATCTTATTATTAAAAGCCTTAAAAATATTATACAAAATATTTTATTCATATTGAAATATAAATAACTCCGTAACACATTAAACTAAGCTATAGTTTTCAAAAATCAACCACATTTCAATTAACAACGAGTGAATTAATGACACTAAAATCATAAAAGTATGAATAACTCAAAACATACTTTGTTCAACATATCTTACTGTTGAACAAGCCAGCGATAATATCATTTTCCTGAAAATATTGACGAAGTGGAGATGAAGCGTCTCTAAAAAGTGAAATCATTATCTGAGCATCTGATGTGGTAGCTTTATATGGGCCAAAACAATGAACAATATATCCGTCGCAAGATACAATTAAAAATGGTTTTAACAGATTTCTGTACTTATGAAGTGAGTACGTGTCTTTCTGAAACATATAATTAGAACTTTTATTTATATAAATGTAAGTACCATCACAAATTACAATTGCCTTTGAATTATTTGTGTTATTAAATACACCATTTGGTATTATTCTGTTTCTTGATAACAATTGTTCTCTATTTAATTGATTTATTCCTAAATTAAGGGGAACAAAATCTATAATTAATATTTCTCTTACTTTATTCATTAATCCTTCTAATGTGCGACGTGGTATTTTCATAAGACTTGCTATTCTCTCGTCTAAATCACCTGACCTCAATTTAATTAATAACCCAGAGAGCCCAACTATACCATGCACAGTATTTGTAATACGGGGAACTTCATTTAATATAGTTTGGAAGTTCTCTTTTGATAACCCTAACCAGTAATGAAATAATTGATCTTCCATTGTTAGGACATCATTAAAATCAGGATATATATCATGTCTGTTGACAAAAGAGAACACATGTTCTACATGTTCAGGATCAAAACTTGAACAACTATTTTCTGAATCATATAGATTTCCCCAGAGATTGGATCTTAAGTGAATATCACATACACGAGCATAACATGGAAGATAAAACTTATGATCACATAGTATTTGAGAGCGCAAAGAATCAGATATCCTGTGTAGGGTACCGCTAGTACACCCAGGGAAGACACAGTGCCTAGATGTATTTGCTGCACGCTTATAATTATATAATAACATACTATTATTATGTCTTTCTTCAGGCACAGTTGGAGCAGAAGGCTCCACATTGCCAACAGGAGCAGACTGTTCTACATCCACAATTGGAGCTGATTGCTCTACTGGCTCATTTTGAGAAGATTGGGAATCACTTGCACCCACAGAATTGTCTTCTACCGTGTGAGAAATTGTTTCGGTAGATTCAATTTCTTGATTGGTTTCTCCCACAATATGTTGTATCTGTTGTTGCCGAGATGCTGATCGATTCATTCTCAACCAACAAGACTGGCATAACCGGCAGCTTGGAGACAACTGAAAATAAATCATTTGTTATTTTTACATAACTTACAACTAGCTTAAGATCGTTTATCCCACTCAGGCGGGCAACGTCACATTTTTACAGGTTTTTCATGATTGTTTTGATGAATTTAAATCAAATTACAATTTTTTTTTGCCCATGCACTAGATCATTGGTATTTATAAGTATGTATATTATTTTTACAGTGATTTTGGTATTTACTGTGAAAAAATATCATCATTGTCTAAATCGTTAATTTTTATGAGTAAATAACTGTAAAAAAGTAGCACACATACTTACCAATGATCTATACATGGCGGGAAAAAAAATTGTAATTTGATTTTAATTCATGAAAATAATCACGAAGAACCTGTAGAAATGCTATGTTGCCAGCCCGCATGGGATAAACGCTCTTAAGCAGCCCTCAAAGCTTATGCATCTCTGGCAAAAATGTATTAGTAGCCCATCTAGGTTTAGGTACTAGTGTAAATTGAGACTAACGTGAGAATGGCATGGGAATCAGTAGTTGAGGTATGATACAGTTTGTACAGTCGAGTTCATTAATATATTGGCCCTTTCAGGCTTCAAAAATATATGACCGTCAAAAAAAATCATAATATTGTGACAACTATCAGCATCATTAAATTGTGGTCAAGATTTAGATTCATTAATATGTGACTGGTTTTTCTCAGTAACATGTATACATCCAAAAGCACATTATTATATGAACAACAATATGATCATATTATCTGAACATTGTAGGATTCACAATTATGTATGCACACATGAATACAATAATATCTAAACAAGTAAATGTAATTCAAATTCAACCTTATCACTTACTTCATAAAGATGATTTTACTAGCAATCTTAAAATTGCATGGTCAAGGAGTTGAACATGTCATTCAACGATTTAATTCTACGATTTACTATACAATATTAATTCTATTGAAATATACCTACCCATTTAAAATAAAAATGTATAGAATTGATGAGCATACGAAACATAAAATAGCTTATATGTGTGAGGAAGGTGTTTCTAAATCAGCCATTGCAGAAGAATTAGGCATATCGGTAAGCAAAGTAATTTTAGGTATTCGTCCATGTTTTTCTCTGATCTCTAATGTGGTAATTTGGTCAGTGGGTCGTCTTAGGGGCGGAGTTTAATTTAATAAAATCGTTCTTTAACAGAGAAATACTGTTACATTATGGTGGAAAAGGTGGCAAGAAGAAGGAAATCTTACAAAACATGTATCTTTTGGCCGACCTAGGAAAACAACTCATGATCAAGATATGCAACTGGTTGAAAGTGTTCGAAATGCAAGATTTATCAGAACATCTACATTTGCAGCTGATCTGGCTGTATCCAGCTTAACTATACGACGAAGACTTAATGAAGCCGGAATTCATCACGGAATTCCAGCTAAAAAAATGTTACTAACGGAAAGGCATAAAATGTTACGTAGGTATATTTAAATTATGATTTTGAATACGTCGCTTTCATGGACGAGAAAGTTTTTGTCTCTTCGGCGGACGGGCGGATCTCTTTGTATCGTGCAGCCAATACACGATATGATGAAGAGAATGTAGTGCCAAATAGACGCAGTGGACGCATTACGATCGGGTTTTGGGGGTGGATAAATTCCAGTGGACCCATAGAATTCTGCGAAATATCTGGCCGAATGAGGAGTGATACCTATTTAGATATTCTAAAAGACGTGTTTTTACCAAGTGCAAAAATTGTCTATCCTGATAATCATCGAATTACTTTTATACAGGATAATAGTTCCGTTCACAATGCCAGACAAGTTCAAAATTGGATAGCTGAGCAAGTAGACTTGGAATTATTAAAAATTACACCGAAAAGCCCGGACCTTAACCCCATAGAGAATCTATGGGGGTTAATGATACAGAATTGGGACTGTAATGAGGCTCGCACGGAAGAGAATTTAAAGGCTCATGCATATGACATCTGGAATAGTAGAAATTTGGCCGCCAATAATTGTTTATAACTAAGATTAATTTTAGTTTAAGATAAAATATTGTTTGTTTTTTTTTTTAACGTAAGTCATGTGCTATTTTGTTGCCTATTACTTTAATATTTTCTTAGATATACTTGTCAAATAATACAGTTTAAACTATAATGTAATGATATTCTTTTCTTTCCCGTGACGTGAAATTCAATTCACTGCAAACAACTTCGTTAGTCATAAAAAAGTTGTGGTGGCAAAGTAATCAAATTTAAGGTCGAATCGTATTGCTATATAAATGACAGGTGGCACATAATTTTTTTACAATTCTTAAATGGCCATGCTGTACGAAAAACATATGGCATTGAAAGACACTCATTTTAAAAACAAACGGAAACGCGAGGAAAACAATGGAAACTACTGTCATTTCTGTAACAATGTAAACTAGATCTTATTTGTTCGAGCAAATAATTGACTTTCCCATGCATGTAGAGATAATTAAGAAGCTTACCCTGCTCAGATATTATAAAAGCCAATACTATATTTTTTAAAAGGGTGATCACATATTATTGAACTGTTCATGATCACATATTATTGCACAATGCACAGCATATATTATTGAACCGTTCACATGAGGACATATTTTTGATTTATTGGTTCTATAGAATTTATTGAGCTTTCTAACGCTCACAATATTTTGAATCCTTGACAGTGCCAATATATTAATGAACTCGACTGTACAAGACCATTTTACAACTTAGAATGGCTAACTAAAACGATGAAAATATTAGTAATTACCTCACGTGGCTGTATCTGACCAGATACAATACTTGCAATTGCCTGTTGAGTAGCCGTTGGATGAGCTCTTATTATTGCATTGCTCTGTCGATTCAATACAGATCTCCCACACAAAATACAAACTCTGGTATGACCCACAGTTTGCAGAGATGAAGATGCTCCTGTATCTCCAGATAAATTCACATTAACTGTCCTTAGGGCAAGATTGCGACACTCTTCGCAAACATAATCAGTTTCCAAAATCTAAAACAAACAGATATTTTCAGTTGTTGTTATAAATCAGAAGCATAAATAGGTACCTGCCAACTAGTGTGACTAGTGTGCCTACTGCCTAGCAACTGGACTATGGAGGTGTAACGACAGTCTGTTGTTCCTAATAAAATATTATACATTAGATTCAGCCACAACCGGTTAAACTGAAAGCCCGCTTAGGGTGGGTGTAAAATAAGAATCCGCTGGTAGTTAATCTTAGCACTAAGAAGTCGATACTGAAAGAGCTGAACAACAAATAAAAGACGTTTTTTTACTTACGATTCTAGGAGATATCCATTCGGAAAGGAGAGATATGACTCTTGTATCAAGTTGTAAAGCCAGATGACGTTTCATGCGATTTAAACTTATACCACAGTTAATGCACAATGATTCCATTTTAAACAAAACAAATCACGCAGGTGATAGTCAAGTCCAAATAACACAGCCAATTGTCGATTATCAAAGGTCCAGATTGTAATTCCGTGGTCACGTGTAGAAAAGAAATCGGTATCCGTAGGAAAGCAGAGGGTCAAGTTATCACTAATTAGGACTTCAGGAGGAGCCAAAACCGTAGAAAAGCGCGCAATACTTATCACAACGAAGCGAGGGAAGTATTGGACTAATGAGTTCAGTGACAATGACATGACACATCAGTTGACAAGTCGCAATGTCAGTTAAGGAACTACGCGTTTCATTAGACGAAAAAAATGTCATCGTGTTTAATGAATTTTTTTTTCGTCTGTTACACAGTGTCTGTATTTAATATTAAATGCAATGTTATAAAATATAAACTCCGTTATAAACAAAACATTATTATAAATATATATATACTATTAAAAATCTTTTAAACACATACTGAAGGGAACAATAACTTGCAACGGAACGTACGGAGCGAGATTTTGGGTGCGTTCGGAATCAATATCAGTTTAATAAAACATAAAAATATAAAATGTTTATTTTTATTTTACAGACATACTGCTAGTCCTAAAAAATATTGAATTATCTTCTTTAATAGAACTTTAATAGATAATTTTTTCAAGATATATTAAGTCGCTATACACAACTGGTGCCAAAATCGCCATCATTCTTTGGGCCATGCAGAGTATGCAGCAAGCAACATAACACCACACTGCACACTGACGAACCTGCACTTCCACAGCAGTCCGATACTACTGTGTCTCAAGACAAATGTGTTGTGTTAGCCTCACAGGAAGATTGCCACTCAAATATAGATTCAACAATTCAAACTGACGTTGTCTTGTCATCTACACATAATGGTTGCGTATTGCTGTCTACAGCACTCATAGACATTATTGATTGTAATGGTAGAAAGCATACTGTCCGTGCCTTACTGGATAATGGCAGCACATCTAACTTTATAACAGAGAAGCTAAGTAACCGACTTAAATTGCCAGTTAAGTCTACTTCCATTTCAGTGGAAGGTTTAAGTCAATCATTTCATGTAACTAAACGTTCTAGTTTGACTATATCCTCACGCACCGAGTCATACATAAACTTCATTGATTGCTTTATTGTACCAGGGATAACTGTTACCTACCACATGTTTTGATATCTCACAGCTGAACATTCCAAAGAACTTAAAATTAGCTGACCCTAGTTTCAATATTCCTTCAGAAATAGACATATTGTTGAATGCTGAAATCTTTTGGAACATATTAGGTACAAAACGTATGTCTTTAGGCAGGAACAAACCAGTTCTCATTGATACAAGAGTGGGTTGGTTGGTATCAGGTGGAGTTCGGCCACCAGGATCCCCCAGCCCGATCCCCCAGGGGATCCTAGTGAACTCATCAGTTCATCAGAATCCCCTCATAATAAAATCAAGTATAAAGATGATATCACACCGAATCGGCTTACTTACATTAAAACAAGTACCTATTAAGTATTTATATGTTTTTAATCTATATTTTTTTTAACTGGCTAGTATTATTAAATGCAATCTTCTTGTTTATCAAATGACGTTATCAATAATATACGTAATGTCAATCGTGACATGCATTTCCTGTTTTTTTCATTGCGTTGCTTTTGCATTTAATTTCGTAATATAAGATGAAAAGAGAGATACGTATCTTTCTCGTCCGACGAACTATATCTTTCATCTAGTTCACTAGTTCATTTAGTTCAATTACTGACCAGTATAAAATTACCTATCATTGTTAGGTACGCTTATAAGATTCGAGGTCAACAAATATTGGTTTCTATACTTATTTAAAGATACGTCATCATGATTTATCTATTCTATTAATTTTCTAATTTCTACTGTATTCACATATACACAACTTACCTACATAAAAAAAGTTAGTAGAAAAAGCAACAAATTGATTTCCCTTCATACTTGTCAGGCTTAGGACTGTCAACCTCCATACACAATAAATTTAGTTAAATTGGGTTCTATGTATTATTTTGCTTTTAGCTATATTAAATTATAAAGTTTCATAATGAGGTTGGCGTATTTAAAAATCAATTCGTGTGTACATTGATTAAATATACATTATACAATGATATTATATCGATGCCTCCCACGCAAAAAGTCGAAACATTATTTTTTACAAAAATCGTTTTTTTGTGCCATTAGAATCCTGCTGAACAGTATTACATATTCCGAAATCCAAATTTTTATTATATTTTATAAATAATGAGTTTTTGAATTGATAATAGTCTTAACATTTAAACGCTCCCGCGCATAAAGTCAAGCTGATAGTTCCGACGATACGCTCCGATCTATTGGACTGCGGCCGGCCAATCAGCGCACAGTACCGACGTCGTATGACACGAACGAAGTCTCTCAGTTTTGAAAGTTAAAAATATTATTGATGTTGTGTTGTTTTTGTTTAATTTTGATAACTTAGACTTGTGCAATTATAAACTAGTGAAATGAGTAACGTACGTTCGTCAAAGATTTTGAAATTGGTGTTAGATAAGCCCAACTCAAATAGCGAAGTATTAACGGCCAGTCAAAATTTTGAAAATAGAAATGTTTTGCATTAAAACAAAACAGTTATTATGTTATGAAAAACACAATAACACTTTGAAGAAAGCATCTCAATTATTGCCTTATATACTATAAATAGTTAAGATATACGTACTTACATTCCCTTTTAGTTACCTGTGTTCTTTCAACATGTAAGAAATGTCGCGGTGACTATGGTCTCAGCGAGCTTGAGTTGTCACTGTCAAGTGTCATTCATAGAAGTCTTCAAAATTCAACAGCAAGCGCCTTACTCGTGTTATTGTGTTTTTCATAACATAATAACTGTTTTGTTTTAATGCAAAACATTTCTATTATGTTTCTTTCAAAACACAATAACACTTTGAAGACCTGTTTGATATCTGCTGGTGAAAGAATACCTGAAGGATGTAGACGCTATGTGAATTATATATATATATATGGAATGAACGAATACTACGGTCTATATGTATTCATTAAATGTTCAAATAAATAATTACAAGTTTTCCATCTATTTATCCTAGAAACTGCAAAAATGAACAAATTCCATAAAATGTTATTAGAAACGTTCAACTGTCATGCTATGTATGAGACACAATTAAATCACTATATTATTGTTACCAACCTTTATGAGGTTGGTCGACAGTTGAATCAAATCTATTTAAGTACCTTATTTAAGGTGAACATGAATTATCAAGCTTTAATGATAATCCAAAATCAATAAGATCTAAAACTGAATTAAAATCATAATCTCATTACTAAAGGATAATTGAATCACTCATATACTTAATTAACACAAGTTAGGTAATGTTGGATATGAGTACTTGGAAGTTATGAGATCAATCAACAAATATTTCTGAATCTCATAATTTTATAAAGATGTGGAAAAACAAAATCAATGTCATTCATGACACAGTTAAAATTCCATTGAAACTAAAATATATTTAGGACCCTTCTTTACACTAAGTACTTTGGTCAACAGATTAGTCTAAGTAGTAGACACATGTAAATGATCTAAGAAGGAATTCTAGTATAAGTCTCTTCATTTATCAATTAAAATGTCTTGAAATGTGAATCATGTACCTCTACACAAATATATTTAATAAATATTATAAATATTTTCATAGGGAATTAATAATTATCATAATGATAAACCCTATTCTCTCACAGAGAGGTGACCTTTGTCCCAAAAGTGGGAATCTTATAGGCTGGTCATTCTTAATTATCTTGAGAGGTAACCATCTCCTTTACTACTTTACAAAAGTAATAATTCTGTAAGCCTAGTGGCTCTTCCAGTTTAATTTCATTTGATGAACTATTCTCCAGTCAGCCTCCCGAAGGCTACCACAGACTACTTTATGTACCTCCAGAAGGCTTTTCGTAACTTAGTCTGTTTAAAAATATTTCAAGCAAGCTTAGCCACACACGTTATTGTAAATCAAAATCAACAACGATTATGGTAGATTTTAAGTAAACTTCTTGATTGAACCACACCTTGGTCGCACTGTTATTCAACATTTAAAAGCTGTGACTTACAATATTAGAGTATGTAAAACTCTTCTGGCAGCCTCATCATTCTGGAATTAATTTCATTTCATGACTTTCTGGGTAGTGGTTTAGCTAAGGATAATGCTTTTGAAACAATGGACACAAAACTGTTTAGATCTAACATCAGTTGGTTGGTACCATAATTATGTGCTTTATGCGTAAATATAAATAAATTGGGATCAGATTATTTAGGACTAATGCCATGCACTCTACACTATGACATTCACCTCTGAATAGGAGCTTTATAAGTAATTACTGTAGATTATCTCCAATTACACTTTAGCAAGGTTCTTGTCTACCAAGCCTTGCAACCTGATTGCCCCCCTCCCCCCCAACTTTCCAGGGTAGGAGTTGCAGCTTATCAGGTCTAAGACGATCTTACATAGATCTTATACTGGTACTGACTCTCCGAGGCCTCGTCTCCAAATACGGGAGCCAGTCACATTGGGTTCAGTATGGGGCGATTTCTACATAGTACGTCCCCGTCCCATTTCCGAGTTCACATGACTGAGCACTCTCTCTTAAGTCGGGCGAGAAAAACCCATGCTAGTTGATGCTGTCACCTCTGACTGAAAGCATCGCAGAAGCTTGCCAAGCCATCATTTGAGTCCCATATGACGTACTGTCGCACAAACGGCCGACTTATCTGACGTGAAAACGTCGACGCCGGGGACGCCCCACTTTGTAACATGGCCTCCGAGGCCTGGGGCCTGGAGCAACAGGAGCCACTTCTGCTGGTCTGTTCCTAGATAAGCGGTCGGCTAACCCGTTGTTACACTTTTAACCTCCCCGGGAGGTAAACCGCTAACAGAGTGTTCAGCTAATCTGCTAACTTCCATCTTGCAAATTAGGTTCAGAAACGCTAGGGGACGTATCCCTCGCTCATCTTAAATGTGCGACAAATGGTCTGTTGTCGGATTGAACTCTGAATCTAATATGTGCACTCTGAAGACTGGCTTTTTGGCAATACTGCATATATGGCAAACATCTCTCGCAAGTTCAAGTACAATTTTTTCTGGTTTGGTCAAGTTCCTGACTAGAGTAGGATATAATAGAATATTCTTTATTATGTACACCTTACCACTAGGGTCACAATGGGCAGTCTTATCACTAAAAGCGATATTTTAAAGACATCCTTTGGACTCCCTTTGCATGAATATATTAGCCCGTTCATGTAGGCTCCTTACCCTTCCTCCACGGAAAGTGTGGACAGGAAGTGGGTTACTCTACCCCTGTGTAAGTGAACTGAGCTGTGGTCTATCAGTAGCCTCTGGCCACCACATTAACTCTATGCAAACCAGCGGGGCAACCTTTTTCCATTTGTCCTGGTCTGCCCTTCTCAAATATTTGTCTGGCAACAAGCATTCCCATACAGGGATAACAACATTTTTGTGTTAATGAACTATGAACTTGTTTCAGGGAACAAAGTGTTGATATTATTATCTTCCTTTCAACCTTGCCTACAGGCCGGGCCTTGTGATTGGTAGCAGTGCTCAAAAGAAGGCCTACATATTGTTGTTGTTGTTGCTCCTGATTGAGGTTTAGAATTGACTTAGGAAATTCACTCGTCACCCAAGCTTTGTTAGGACCCAGAGTCTCCGAGACAGAAATCAAAAATGCATCTTTTCCTAGTGGACCAGTAGGAAATTATCTAAACTAAATAAACAAGAATGCAGATACCACACGCTCTCAAATTCTCTGTCATTCAGTTGCCCACCGCTTCACATAACCAGGGCACTGAAAAAATGTCAAAAGGGTGTTCTGTCAACTCGTGTGAACAATTTCCCTTCATTAACATATCATTGCTTCCGTCTTACTTTTTAGTAATAACAGAGTGTAAACAATAGGCTATTTGATTATGATCATAATCTTAGATTTCTGCATAGACTATTATGGATTTAATTTGTATTAATTATTTTAACTAGTAGCTTTATTACTTAATATATATAGCTCAAAGTAGAATTGTATTGAATGTTAATATTTTCAGTATTTCATTTCCTGTTATGATCTTCAGGAACAGAAACAGGTTTGCAGACTTTCATTCCCAAGCTTTTACATGGTTCCTTAGGCAGCCTGAATCTTGTCAAAATTATGAATCTTGGCCTAGTTATTGTTGCTATGATCCGATTTATCATGTTTTTAAAATAATCCAAGAACTATTCCTGCTCTAAATAATATCTTGTCAGTTTTAAATTGTTTGGTGGCTGTATTTGTTCCATTTCTAATTTTGATAGAGCACTTATGATCCTGCTCATAATTATAAGATTTCCATAATTATTACAAATATAGAAAAAATATACAGTATACCATTATAAATTATATTTTTTTTTTATTTAGCACTGCTTATTAGTTAAGTACCTATAAAACTTGATGTAAACTTTAATTAGTAGTATTTTAATGTTCTAATTGCAGATTAGAGTTCATAAGAGGTGCTGAACCTCTTTAATTAATTTATTTATTTATATATAGGTACTCCAACAACTTATGCATTAATAATATATTACAAAAGAACTTTATTTTATTAGTGTGGTGACTTTGTCACTTAAAAAGTACACATCTTAACCAGAAATGGTAAATATATACAAACAATTATTTTAAAGTGATTTAAAAAACTAACTTATCTTTTGTTACAATGAAAGTAACAATTGCATACCACCTGCAAGCATAAACAATAAAATTGTAATTTAAATACACTTCTCGATGGGAGTGTTTGGACTTCCGAAAGGGAAAGTAGGATACAGTTGTAGTGGGTAGGTTGCTGCCCAAATAACAAGTCCCTGTAGACCTTACTTTAGCAGCTAGCTCTGCCTGCTCTAGACCTACATTAGAAATCCCAGCCAAAACTCCCTCCGCGGGGGCTAAATAGTAGGATTTAGTTTTGTTGAGTGGCATAAGTACTCATTTACTTCTAATGCACTGTGTGAAACACATGGGGTGAGTGAGCATAAATGTAAGGTTTTCTTATAACGGATTATAACTTTTCATGGTTGAATGTCAAAAACTGCTTGAGTAGCTTTAGCTCCTCTAGACATTCTGCATTTGCTTTAGGAATTACTACCTAATTATCATAATTTGCACTGAAATCTTTAAGTTGTAATATTTCTGTCTATTTAGTTAAACACAACCGGGTTGTTTAGAAAACAACAATGCGCTTCTAATGTAAATAATAGCAAGAAGCAGGTTAGAAGTTTATTGATAATGTGTCTGAGTAAGGTCAGTGGGTCGTCTTAGTAAGGTTTGGTGATATAATGTGGAAATTGTGTCATGTTAGCAGAAACTTAACACTTACTTGGCTACTCTTAGTACTCATTCGGTTGTAGGTAAGTGCATAGAGTAGGTCGGTCTTACAGGAAATCATTTCGATCTCATTACCCTGGTTTTAGCCGGTGGGAAGAGCGTTCTTCCCCATTACAGCACTTAGGAGAATCGAAATACAAACGGTTGCTCTCCAAAGGCACTGGCGACCATGTATATATTTTGAGGTATCGATCTCCACTTCGGCACTTCGCTGACTCACGATCAGCGTAACACTATATATCACTTACCACAAGCACTATTCTTATTCACTTTTAATAAAGTTTTAACTGAAACTTTACTCATTTTCGATTAAAATTATCGAGCGAAAATATTTTACGTATACATTGGCGGCAAAAATTTAGACGCTATGAATGACACTTGACAGTGACAACTCAAGCTCGCTGAGACCATAGTCACCGCGACATTTCTTACATGTTGAAAGAACACAGGTAACTAAAAGGGAATGTAAGTACGTATATCTTAACTATTTATAGTATATAAGGCAATAATTGAGATGCTTTCTTCAAAGTGTTATTGTGTTTTGAAAGAAACATAATGGTAAGTTTTACTGTGTTATCTTATTATTATTGTTCAATTCACTTCTTTATATGTGTGATAGGAATATCATATTAGTATGTGATAGTGTTCAATAGTCCTCGACATAAAAAATATGGTTCCGACGCATAACGTCGAAACGTCTATGTTACGACCATATGCGCTGTAATCAATCATTAACAGTCGTCAGTTAAGACTTTTTACTTCGTAACAAATTCGTTCTAGGAGTCGTAACTTATACTTACGACCTTATGCGTGGTTGAAATATAAAAATAATTAAACGTATAAAGACGGATCATAGACATACGACTTTATGCTCTGTTGCAAAATTGAGATACGATTCTTTGCTTTTCAATTATAGCTAATATATCATTAAAATAGATTTGTTAACTCTCTTTATAAGTATATTTGTTATTTGTGTTAACTTTTTAACTAATTGGCCGTTTTTATTTTTAGTATCACCGGTACCACTTGAAGCTGAACACCAGTGGGAGCAGTACAAGACGATGTTCGGGCACTATTTTAATAATAGTACAGGAAGTTTTGACAGCAGTTTTGAACCAAGTATTCACGAGGTAATATCAAATCCAGCCGCAATGTTACCCTTAACTGCTTCTCCAATGCCAAACGAAAACCCTATAGGACGTAAGGATTCAGAGCCATGTGCTGTAGAATTTTCACATGAATCAGCTGATATTATAGAACCTTCTTTGGATATAACACCAATGCCTTCTCCGAATAATGATTTTTTCGAATACAATGTACCCACTTCGACTCCATTATTTAGAAATTTATCTATTTGTGATGCTGATAATTGTTCATCTAGTAGTGCTAGTAGAGCCAATACACCACAGCTCAGTAACGCCTCGAGTCAGGATTCGTCTGTGTGCTCCTCAAATGAAAGTACACCGTCAGGCAGAATTTCAAGAAAACGTCACCGTCGCCGTGATGAGTGGATAGACATTAAAAGAAAATGTTTAAAAAATATGGGAAAAGCGTATTTGAGTAGGAACGGAGTTCAAAGAGATGGAAAGATTTTAAAACAACCATGTCCGGTTACTTGCCGACTTAAATGTTTTCAAAAGTTTGATGCACAACAACGGGAACGTATATTTTGTTCTTTTTGGCGAATTGGAGATCATTGTCGACAGTGGGATTACATCGTCAACCATACCGAAATAGGCGATACTAAGTATCCTTCTACTACAAAACCTGTGTCTAGGCGCAAGAAATCGATTAAGTATTGCTTGCCTCTTATTGAGTCTAACTCTGACATACCTAATAAAGTGTTCGTTTGCAAAACGATGTTCCTAAACACGCTCTCTGTAGGGGAAAGAACTGTTCAAACAGCATTGGCGAAATGGCGCTCAGGTGGTGGCTCTGTTTCTCCTGATCGACGCGGTGGTACCAGAACTATTGTCATAGACGACGAAATAAAACAGGATGTTTTAAGGCATGTCAAAACGTTCCAGCCCGTTGAATCTCATTATGTACGTAAAGATACTACTAAAATTTACTTAGAGAGTGATCTTACATTTACAAAAATGTTTTCTTTGTACAATGAGTGGTGTATTACTGAAAATATAACTAAAAAAGCAACGACAGTCCGACAATACCGAGATGTCATCAATCAAAATTTGAATATATCATTTCACAAACCGAAAAAAGACATCTGTAACGAGTGCCATATTTACAATACAAACAAAGATACAATGACGGAAGAAGGAAAACAAAAACAAGAACTCCACATGAGTAACAAGATTAAAGCTAGAGAAATGAAAGCAAGTGATAAAAAAGAAGCTTTAGAAAGCGAAGGAAAAATAGTTACAGCGTGTTTTGATTTTCAAAAAATTTTGAACTGTCCTCATGGCAATGTTGGTTTATTTTACTATAAAAGAAAATTATCGATTTATAATTTCACTATATTTGATTTAGCTAGTCAAGAAGGTTTTTGTTACATGTGGCCTGAAAGTAACGGGAAACACGGGTCATGTGAAGTAGCAAGTTGCCTATCGAAATTTATTGAAACTAAAGTTAGTCATGGTGCCAAAGAATTCAGATTTTGGTCCGACAACTGTGCCGGTCAAAATCGAAACCGTATTGTTTTCGCTTTTTATACACATGCAGCAAAAAAGTATAAAATAACAATAGTTCATAGGTTTTTAGAGCGTGGGCACACGCAGAATGAAGCCGACTCAGTGCATGCTCTTATCGAGAGAAATGCAAAAAATAAGCTTATTTACACCCCTGCACAATGGTTTGCCTTAGTAAGATGGTCAAAAGTCAACCCGCCAAATTATATTGTAATTGAAATGAGTGTTACAGATTTTCACAATTACAAAGTATTACTAGACGGTAGGAATTGGGCTAAAAATACTAAAAACCAAAAAATATCTTGGACCAAAATTAGAGAAGTTCAAGTAGTGTCAAGTGAACCCTATATTTTAAACTACCGTTATAATTTTGAAGAAGACAATGTTATGAGTTTAGTAACTAAAAAGGGTTATTCATCAAGAAGGAGAAATAATAGTTTATTAGATACAGATGTTTTGGAACCATGTTACACTGATCATTTACCTGTTACATTGGCAAAATTTAATGATTTACTAAGTCTATGTCAAGGACGTATAATACCCCAAGAGTACCATAGTTTTTATCAACAGTTGTCACACAGTGGCACTTTAGCTGAACAAAACAGAAGTGATTCCTCTGACTAATCAATTATTTAGAATTAATTGTTATTCTCTCATAAATACATATATACTCGTATACCTATAACCTACTTAATACCTAATTTTAAAGTGATTTTCATTTAATTTTGAAGATATTATTATTTAATTATATTTCTATGTCATTTAGTTTGATTATTACAAGCTTATGTCTAACATAATATTACATGTTAATTTTTATTTCATTAATCTATCTGAGCCTTGAAGACTAACTGGCAGTTTTAATTTTATTTCTTGAGATAATGTGTTTTATGTTTTTTTTTTAATAAAAGTACCTATATCAACGTCTATGGTGATTTAAGAAGACTGAATTATGTTCCTATGATGATAATTATTATAATAAAGTTGATTTGAGATTATATTTGTCATGGTTTTTATTCATCAAGTACCTTCTTACGACCTCCTTTTTGAGAGATATGATAATTATCACGTCGCATATAGTCGTAATTCAAACATACGACTTTATTCGTGTTGTCTATATCAATTTTATGAAAAGCATAGAGTCGTAACAATAAGATACGACTTTTCTCTTCTAAGTATAAAGTCGTAAGTTACTAAAATGAGTTTTTTTGCGTAAATTTGATTCCTTATAATATCCAGCGCCTAGGGATACGTTCTTTAAGTAATAATTCATAACATAGTGCTAAAACACCCGCTGAAAATGTTTTACAAATCAATTTTATCATTATCCTATACAAAAGTTACTCTCCTGAAAAAAAATTTTTTTTGGCCTTACGACCTTATGCGTGGGAGGCGTCGATATGTAGAAAGAGGTAGATAGGTTACACACGCTCCGCAAGTGGCACGTCAAAATCTGGCTAATTAGCCACATTTTCGTCGTCTTGTCTCTTTTTCGCTCCCGATAATTAAGACATGCCGTCCTACTTCCACATGTCATCTAATCGTACGAAATTGTGCCGTTTTTGAACACCGAATGTTGGGTCGGTAACCTATCTACGTCTTTTTACATATAATATCATTGACATTATATACATTTATATTTACATTATATTTACAGCCTGTCAAAAATGGGTTTTTATTAATCAGCGTTACTATTTATAAATAATATTTCCGATAATTTTTTAGATCGTAACCTCGTACGTCTCTCATTAAGCGTATAACCCGCTTTTGAAAAAATGCGCTCGCACGGCACTGAAGTGGCGACGACATTTAAACGTTTTAAGATGTAGTTGTATAATAGAGGATATACCAGCTTTCGCTCGTGCCACCACTGCAACGGATCCTTTTTTCTGTTAAGGATGATTTCGTTTATGTATTTGTCAAACTCGACTGTCCCTGCTGCTGTAGTGTTTTGGGGCATCAATCGAGCTATTTCCGTGTCAAATTCATCCCAAACTGATTTTTTTGAACTTGATGAACTTGGGGGTGGTACTGTTTCTGTAACTTCGACTGTTTGATTTGCGACAACTGCGATTTTAGTTTTTAAATTATTTGCTGCCCGTACATAATTTCTGGGATCACGAAAACCTCTGTTTTTGAACCGTGGATCCAAAATTGTAGCTTCCGCGTAAAGAGGGTTGTTTTCATAACTTCCGAAACGACGTTCCGATTCTCTATATAAAGTGTTCAGCAATACATTTATTTCAGCTAGAGGTGATGGTTGTCGCATAGATAATCTAATATTGTTTATAATAATTCGGCTTAATGGTATTACTTTCGATAATGAGACGGATTTTTCCGAGCTAATTTCTTCAGTCACTTCATAAAAATGCTCCAAGATTGGAACCGCTGCTTCTATAATATTCCAGTCATTTTCAGTGAGTGACAATTCACTACGTAAGAGTGCAACAGCGGCTACGACTGCATCTTTAATTTTCAAAATCCGGGATAACATATCATACGTCGAATTCCACCTGGTGCACACATCTTGTTTTAATTTTAATGCAGGTAGTTGCATTTGTGTTTGCAATTCTTTTAATTTATGTTGCGCATGTGAACTTCTTTTAAAATATTCAACAACTGCTTTCACTTTTGTAACAGTTTCGGTTATTGCATTAAGCGCTTCCTTAACCAACAAATTTAATGTATGGGCATAACAGGGAACTTGGCGCCAGTTTCCCTCTCGTATGGCAGCAGTGACATTAGCAGCATTATCGCTAGCAATAGCGACAATTTTGTTTTCTATGTTCCATTCCCGGCTTACGTTTTGTATATATTCACACAGATTGCTGCCCGTGTGTCGTTCTGTATATTCCATACAACCGATCAATACAGACTCAAGAGTGGTCGCACGTTCAGTCTTCATAATAAAATGAGCAGTAATTGCAAAAAAACTTTCATTATTTATCGAAGTCCAACCGTCAACTGTGAGGCAAACTGCCGCCGCGGTAGATAATTTATTTTGGACTTTTGTTTTAGTTTTTTCGTAGAGTTTACTAATTATATTTTCTGTCAAAGTTTTTCTGGTTGGCAAACTGTACCCAGAACACAACATATTCACGAATTTTTGAAATTCTTTACCTTCAACTATACGCAAAGGATGATACTCCTTCGCAATCATTTTTGCCAGTTGCTCATCTAGCAATTCTGACCGGCGTGGGGGCAAAGGTTTCGCAACAGTCACAAACTCATTAATTCTCGGTTGTGATCGAGCTACTGTAATTTGGTTGAGAATCGGGGTTGGATGAGAATCCGAGACTACTGAACTGGGCAGTTCCTGACTTGTGACCGCTGGATCTGGTTGCTCTTGACACTGAAGAAATGGCAATCTTTCCATAACTATGGACACGGTTGGGTGCTTCATTTTCATATGTCTCCCTAGATTACCGACACTGCCGCCACTTATTGATAGAACATTCGAACAGTACGAGCACTTAGCCTTTTTATTGTCAATTTCTGTGAAATGATTTTACAAGGCACTTCGTTTCCTATTTTGTTCACTCATTTTGAAGTCTATTTGTATTTACAATTTTTGTTACAAGTATACACAAAAGTCTCTTTTTATACTATACCTATCTATTTACACTAAATATCTTAAACTACTCAATTTACAGGACTATAAACAATAATTAATCACTAAATTAACGAGAATAACGAGTCAATCACTAAATTAAAGAGAAAGAAATTATGAATTAGGTCACTAGTTCGCCCAAGGTCAGTGTGACACGATTACGAACTACGAACTAAATGAGTGCAATAGTGCATTTCAAATTTTGAATTTAAAATAAATAATACGCAAAATTGCCTATAGTTTATTGTCAAAATTCTGGAAAACGGTACCGTATTGTTTGTTACGTAAAGTATATTATTGCTTGTTCGGCAACGCGAGCGATGCATATCTATTGTCTCACATTATTACGTAAATAAAAACAAGACAGCCGATAGGCGCGCTATCGACTCGACGCTCGTGCTCGTTCGGTTTTTGTCGGTGTCGTGATTCATTTAGTTCCGTCGTTCAGTTCAGAAACGAAACGAGCGATCGTCGCGCCGTTCGGTAGTAGTTCTTGAGTCAAAATGGTGTACGTTACCCCAGCAAGAAAGTGTCTCGTAGAGTTATATGAGTAGAACGTATAATTGGTGCCGCCTTATCTGCTGTAAATGTGCCCCCACATAAAAAATGTGTGCCCCCCGTCGTTTTGGAAAAAAACGGAAAAAACGATTCTTGCTGGGGTAACGTTTTTCTAGCAGGAAAATTCTAAACGAATGATCGGAGAGAGAAAAATTGTGCATGGCCAGAGAGCTTATATGTGTGCCAAAATGTGCCCCCAAAAATAAAATCTGTGCCGCTTCAGGTTTTCAAGATATTGCATTTCCTGCTGGAGTAACGTTTTGATGAATCGTATATCTCTAAAACCATTGCATGTGCCCCTGTAGAATAAACATACACGAGTAGCTCTTAATGTGTGCCCCTTAGTGCCCCAATTAGATTTAAGAAATTATTATTATATTATTTTTACAAAGAAGACATTATTATTGTTCCGGTGGCTCAAACTACAAGATTCCAGAGCCTTGTATTAATTTATTTTAATAGTTTTTTTAAAAAAAATTAAAAATGAGTCAATTCCTAGTCACCCCGCCGTTGGGGTCAATAGGGACGAGACAGGGGTAAATTGGGAAAATGCCAAGGGCTGGCACAAATAATTTTAAAAATTACTACCTAATAAAAGTTTAATATTAAAATAATTAAGAAACATTTAAAGGATAACAATTAGAGATCAAACTTTGACTGCTGACTCAGTCGTATTACTTTTACTTAAATAAGGGTCTCCCTTGTTTGACCAAAAGGAATTTGACAAATTTTCACTTCCCAAAAATTTTTTCGCATAATTTCATTTGCCAAATTATTACTTAGCAAAAAATCTATTCACAAAAAGTTGTAACGCAAACCTAATGTTTGGCAAATGAACGTTTAAACTATAACTTGTTTACCAACTAGTACTTCTAACATTTTTTATTTAGTCAAATATTTCATTTGGAATAACAGTTTTTATGCAAAATCAAATAAGCCAAATACTTATTTAGTATCGTCAGTTTTCAATTCACCCTTTCCTATTCAGTATCTGAAATAATTTTAATTTTCTCTCTTTTAGAATCTGTATTAAGTCTTTCTTCTACTGTACCTTGCTTTTCAGTTGATATACAAACTTCTTGTAATCCAGAATCTACATCATCACTAAAAATAATTGGCATTGAATTAATGTCAACTAAATTCATATCATTCTCTATAATCAGGTAATCATTTATTTCATCCATGGTTCTTTTATTTCGGTTTTCTTTATTTGTTGTTACATTATTTTCTTCATCTAAATCTTTTTTAATCTTTTGTGTACTATGTATCTCAGCCTTAGTTACAACCGTCTTAAAGGAGATTTCATTTTCTGTATCTTCAATATTAATGCATTTTACTCTGTTTGTATTATTTTGTTGTTCTTCAAGTACTTTTTTAGTAATTATAATATCATTAATGTTTTCGTTTTCATTATTTCCACCATCAACTACTTCTGATTCTCCCTGTTTACACGGATTGCTCATGTCTAAGCCCACTAATTCATATTTCTCATTACCACTCGTATTTTGTGATAGATTTTTTTTAATGGTTTTTTTACCGGTTCCTTTCCCTTTGACCGATGTCATGATTTTAGAAGCTGATGGGATCCTTTTTTGTTGCTTTTGGGTTTTCTCGCGGCTGTTTCAGACGTTTGACTATTGCCTTCTTCTTCATTGACGCTTCTACCGGCAATTACATCTAGCTGTCTCTTTTTTTTCGGCTCGGTGATATTTATTGTACCATAGCGCATTTCTTTGAGTAATTTTAAAAATGATTCATCTACTGCATCTTTAATTACTTCTGGATTTTCCTTTTCTGTAGGTAGCCTTGTCAATACCGCATTTATGTCCAAAGGCACAATGCCAGCTTTTCTAAACCCCGCTTGAATATTGGCTTTCGAGTTTATATTTACTTTATCAATCAAAAGCTTCAGCAACCGAGGAACACAGCCCTTTGGCACACATGTTAATACTCTTCCATCAGTTTTTTTCCACTGATCTAATATTTGTCGCCAGGCTACTTTCATAGGTCTAAAATACGCCACATCTAACGGTTGGATGATGTGCGTGGAGTTGGCGGGCAGAAACACGAAATGAATATTCTTCTCTCTGCACATTTTTATTACTTCTAACGATAAGTGAGATGCCAAGATGTCACCAATCATTATTTTTTTTCCTTCTTTGTCTTCAAAGTACGGTATCACTATAGTTTTAACCCAATCAGTAAACGATGCACCGTCAAACCACCCAGATGCGGTTCTATTGTACCTGGTACCAGCAGGTCCATTTTGTATCCAACTATCATATAAATGTGTCGATTTGTAGACGACGTAAGGTGGCAATAACCCCCCTTCTGCCGTACCTGCTATCATAATTGAGACGGAGCCTTTCGAATGATTTAACACTCTTTCGGGGTATTTGCAACCGCGCCTTACGATAACTTTTTTACGCCCAGGGTCATCTGTGAGATTGGTCTCATCATAGTTGATTATATTAGCAGTTGGTACATCTTGCAAGACTTTTCTAGTTCACCAAAATATTTTTTAAGCGTATCTGGACTTACTGCGGCTCGGGACCGTTTAATATTTTGGCAAATTCTTGTGGATATTTTGCCATGGTCCCTTTTTAGGAATCCCTCGATATAATCCGGGCCTGGATAGTTATTTTTGAATTTCTTGATAGAAATCTGAGCAGTGTCTAAATACATCTTTACAATGTAGCGGAGATCAGTTGTATCCAAAGGATAACCCCAATCAGCACACATATTCAAGTTTTCAACTATATATTCCTCAGTATCATTAGTGAGCGCAGTCTGACCTCCGAGAGGTTTCAAACATTTAGTCTTATGACGATGAAGTACGCTTTTGGAAATTTTATATTTTTCGGCCACGATTTTCAAACTTGTATTTGGTTTTTCAAGTTCCATAAGTGCTTGTTGGATAATTGTCTCATCATAAGTTTTATAAATTTTCCTTCCTGGTTTGGGTTTATAGGTACGTGGCATGATTGAATCCTAAAATGAAAAAAAAAACAATTATCAACCTAGATTCCGCTAAACTATGCTATTCAACTTTGAACGAAAAGGAGAACCTTCAAGCTTCATACCTTTATAAACAAATATCAGCGCCGCGCGGTTCTACCCGCGTTACCCGCTCTTTTTTGCTGCATAGTCAGTTTACCAAATTTTATCAAAATCGCTCCAGCCATTTAGACGTGAAGAAGTACCTAACAAACATACACACTCACAAACTTTCGGCTTTATAATATTAGTAGGATTGTTCTTCACAAACTAGTCGCTACATTATCTAATTAAAGTGGCATTAAAACACGCGAAAATTTCTAACAGTACCTACACGACATAAAACATGTAGGTAGGTACTTACTGAAGATTGGCAAAATGGGTACCGAACCAAATTGGGTCAATTTTAAACGTTTCAAAAGAAGACTAACTGCAATTTGCAGATCAAAGCACTGTTGATATTTTCCAATTTAAAATGTTTTGATAGCTGTTGGAGGTAATAAATAAATCTTAAAAGTTAATTCTTATGCAATCGTAAATAATTGTAATGCAAAAACAAAACGCATTAAAACAACTCGTACAAAGCGTGCTGCCATATTCAGCAAAGAAATCGGTATAGTTAATCGATCATAGACATCATCCGATTTTAAAACCGGTGCTTATTGTATTAAAAAATGGTTCGATATAAGTAGACTAAACATATTTCGTCAAATATTATATTAACGAACATCTATTTATATAATCTACATTTCAATCACAGAAATAATTTACTTAATTATAATGATAGGCTAGATATCAAATCGATTTTTTACTGATTTCTGTACTAATAGTGGCAACACTAGAATAAAAAAAAGAAAGGATTCTTCAAAACAAAAATGTCTTCCGTTTTATCTCGTGCTCTCGTTCATGGTTTGTGGTATTTTCGATACTGCGTAAGTGAATGTGAATTCGAGCTTTGTGTTTTGATTTCTCGTGTTGTATGTACTTACCTACATACTGTTCACGATTTGTGGAGTTGAACAATCTTGTTCCTCCGTAGGATTGAGTGACAGTGAGACAGGACTCGGTGTATTGTTTAGTTTTTTTTTTCTATTGTTTTTATTAGTTTAATTGAGAAAGTGACTCTTGTGTTATTCCTATTATAAAATGTCGGCGACCGATCTTCGCTGCATAAACTGTGATATGCGCCTAAGACATCTAAGGCGACATGTCATTTCTGGTGAAGGTGATGGTCTTAAAGCTGTAATCCAACACTGGACCTACCCTCGAAATGTAAGTAAATAAATAAAAATAACCCTAGTTTAAACATATCAATTGATCTCGGCATTTTGTTCAGTAAGTGTAATGATTAAATAAAAAGTATTATAAGGTGGGTAAATGTAATAAGGAGTGTAAACAAAACTTTATTGACTTGTTAGACGTATAAACAGTGTAGTAAACATTTAAAATGTATGTGGACTTGAGAAAATATGTAAAATACCTAATTGATAAAAAGCGCTTTTGGTTAGGAGTGGTTTATTTTTATCATTTTCTGTAAATTGACTAAAGGTTTTATAAAGTCATAAGATATTATAAACAAATAAATAGTTATCCTATTTTCCGAAGCAATGGTTTATTTTAACTGTTTATTGTTGCTATATACATTTTTTTTTTTTTTTTTTTTTTTTTTTTTTTTTTTTTTTTTTTTTCATGCAGTATACTAACGGTTGTTAGTGCTTAATAGAGGAACTTCTGCTTTACATACTCCCCGACAGAGTTCTCTCTTACTTCCCCAATCCTCCCTACCTGTCGTTTAATCGAGGCCTTGACGACGTCAGGGAAAGTGAATCCCCGATTGTGTGATAGAGCGTACCATGTCGCTGGCGCCCTCCCCACAGTTTGTACCCACAAGAGATCGGATGGTTCCTCTCGGTCCTCTCCCCCTACCCCGTCTTCCACCTGGTCTACCACCATTTGGGCGCTGTAATCGACCCCGTCTTGAGCGAACTGCGGACGGAGTTCCCCGCCTCTCGAATGGGCCCATGCGACCAACACTGCATTCAGTCCGAGATCTGCCAGATTCCCTTCAAAGAAGAAACGGGCGTTCTGTGACCTCCTGTGACCTAGCAGAGTCCCGATCACGTTTATCCATGTGTACAGGTAGGGATTAGCATTAGATGAATATGCTGATCGCCCTACAAGTCCCATCTCGGATTGGTACGGGAAGTATGAATACTGGTCACCCGACTCCTCATTCTCTTTCGTCATCCGGAGCATCTCGTCTCCCATCTGAGTCAGGAAGATCCAGTCCATGAGCTCTCCGGCTCCTATCCCGAGAATGCGTAGTGCATACCCCACCGTGGTCAGTCCTGCACAATCCTTGAAGCGACTTCCTAGGGTTCCCAATCTAAGGATGGAGGCAGAGTGGTCCTTGAATCTATGGAGGAACATATCGTATGCCGCTACGATCTTAAGGTAATCCGGATCCGATGTCCAACCCGAATACAACCCCTGCGCTCCCTCTAACGACATCCCCCTTCCTCCTTCTGCACTGATCACTTCAGTCATCCTCTTCTGGAGTGCCATCAGGTAGTCGTTGTTCTGTATCCGGGATAGGCGATAGACGCAGAAGATGTACAAAGCTAAGACTTTCGGACCCCAATTAGAGGGATGGTCTCTGCCCCCCGGGACCCCCGCAGCAGGCTGAGTGGAGGGAGTCTCCCTCGGGACGTGTCGATTCCCGTCCTTGACAGCCAGTAGACTCATCGGGGTTAGAGAGTCTCCTTCCTCCCCAATCGTAACCCCGTAGGATTTCCATTCCTCCTGCACAGGAGTCTTTAGCTCTTCAGCGTATCTCCGGAGAAATACCTTGACTGTCTCCATAGTTAGGCCGGATGTTTGGATCCCCCCCCTTACAGCATTGAGTAGTGACTCATAGGTCTCCTGACTGGTGGGGATTCCGACGGTCGGACGCTGGTCAACATTGGCTACGAACCAAGAGCTCGGGTAATCTACCTCTGTTAAAGGATCCTTCCATTGGAGTTCTGTTCTGACCCCCGTCCTCACAAAAGTCGAAAAATTCCTCAAGACATCCATCGTATATGCTGTTGGCAACTTACTGTTGACTAACGATGTTCAAATGTGTGTCGGCACAGAGCATGAGGGGTGTCAAAGGGTCTGAAAGGCTAGCGGATGACTCCTTCAGTCGACCATTTCAATTTGGCACACGATGCACCAAACACCCTGTATAATGTAATTAATGCATGATAAGTTCGTATATTGTACCACTCGCCCTAAAGATAGACCCACTCTAATCCAATCCCTTTACTTACGCACGCTTACACAGTCGCACATTCATGCTCACGTACCTACACACACACACACCCACACCCCCTCACCCACCCTCTCACACACACACACAGATCCATACACGTACACACGTCACACATGCACACCATGCACACTTACCCATGCACCCCCATACACTCATGTACCTATACACGTAAATGCGCTCGCGCTCTAATTACCTTTATTAAATGTAACTTTTAAAATTAAAATTATAGTAATACAATTAGAGGGGATCGCCACTGTTACTCCTTAATACAGGCTATTTCATAGCCTAGCAAGGAGAGCAGCACGTCACCCACTTGATTGTTAGAGATACACAAACCACTTTCTAAAAGATGTTACATGTACTACAATCTGTTTACAAGTAAAGTCAGTTAAGTATAAATACTTTTTATTTTTACCAGTTACAAACTGTCTCCCTAATCTAATATAATAATTATGCTGAATCAGAAATAATAATATGTTATTATCTATAGAGATTTTATTCTTTTATCAATATACAGCGTTATTGGTAAAACATTAACAACCTCTTAAAGGGTCATTGTACTCATCATTGAACAACATTGACCAAGCCTGAAATCGCAAAAAAAAATCAGCCCTTATGTTCGCATTACTCGTCAAAATGTAGAGAACAACTGATTTTTTTTTCGCGATTTCAGGTTTGATCCCATAGTAAAAGTTGTTCATAATGATGAGTACAATGACCCCTTAAGAGGTTGTTAATGTTTTACCAATAACCCTGTATAAGTATGTAAGTAACATACATGTTATACATGCAACGATTCGTGGTACTGTTAGGGTCAGCGCACACCGAACTGCAAAATGCTCGCGTATGGTCGAGCAAACTTGAATCTCAAAAGCTAGTATGCTCCTGCATGGTCGAGCATCAAGTTTGGACGTGTATTTATTTTAACAATGTATGGAATTGTCATAAGATTCATTTTTCAATAGTCTCAGAAAATGCTCTGCTCTGCTCTGCTCTTGGTGTGCGCTGCCGCTTACTGTTACAATTCCCGGGTGGACAAATGTAGAAAACAAACTATATTGTTTTTGGTTTGGATGGTTGTGGAACTATCGTTGTTTTCGATTACCTATCATAACATAAATGCTTTAACTACTTAGCACGGGAGCGGAAGAATGTGTAATTACATTCTTACCGTTGGTAATATCAATTTATGTTTTGGGAAAAAAGCATTACAAATCATAAATAATAATTCCTAATATTTTTAATAGTGTATTGTAAATAAGTATATAATAGGAAGTATCTATCGACCTACATACAAGGTAACCTTAGATAAAAATAATTAATTAGGGAGACTGGACCTATACCTAGCAGTGGGTGGGACAGTATGGTGTCATTGAGATCCAAATATTTTGTTGTTAATAATATCAAAATAATATGTGATAAACCCTTTTTACAAACGTCGAAGACGGATTCTTACTATGTACTTAGTCGCATTTATGAGATGAGATGCAGTTCTTCAATGGTGGAGAATCAGAGGCCGGTAGAATATACCGAAGTGAAATGCGCGCGAAGAAATAAGGTGACGTCAAAGCCAAGCGCAAATATATAAAATATAGGTACCTGCTTAAGTATTAATTTCACGGTTCTAACCTCAAAATATTAATCCACTTAGGTTTAATATTTTGAGGTTAGAAGTCGATGTCAACATTTTTATTCCCAACACCTACGTAAATGCTACGATTACATTCTCTTCTAGATTAAATTAAAGCATTAAAATGCACATATTTACTTTACGATACGCAACGTCTTTATGCGGTACTGAAATTACATGGGCATCTGCCATTCTCCTTTAAAATGTACTAACCTATCAAAAAGTTACAATTTCAACAAAAACACGAAAGTGCCAACTAGGGTTGAGAGACGACTAAGGGGTGATTCGGTATTTCTAGTTAGGACTAGAAATACCGAATCACCCCTTAGTCGTCTCTAATCACCTCTTTCCCGTCCCGATATACCCCGTTCGCGTCCTTAGTAACCCAGAGTTTAGATCTAGTCACCCCTTACTAGTTCCTATTCACCCCAAAATGTATGAAAAATCCCCCTTGAAACTAAAATAATTATTATGCACATAATCAATTCTTGTTTGTACTTACTTTTTATTTTAGAGAGCGCCTCTTGAATCAGAAAATGATATTAAATTGTATCCGCTGGGCAAGAATTACATTAACACAAACAAAATCAAAAGTTTTTATAGCTGAAAATCACACGACTTGTAAGCCTCGACTTTAACAGTGACTTTTTTTTTTTTTCTGGATTTGGATACTTGGTGTTGCCAGAACTAGGACTATGCATAATTTACTATAATCGTATAAACTTGCCCAAATTATGCTGGTAGCCAAAGCGTTGTAAAAAGTATTAACAGAAAAATCTTGTTTCCGTCCCTAGTCACCCCGCCGTCCTTAGTCACCCCGTTTTACGGTAGTAGTTCTTGAGTCAAAATGAGTGGCGAATCACGAAGTGAACTAGTGAACTAGAGATACAGTCTGTACGAAACTGAACGAAAGATTAGTTGCTGCTTTCCTAATGAACTAGTTCATTCTTGTCTTTCGTTCGTGAACTACCCAAGTCTACTTGCGAGCAAAAACTTTTTTTTTAAATGGGTTAAAATCTTAGGTAGGACAAAAACAAAGATTAAGACTTTTAAAATCTACTGTTATTTTTTATTCCTTTAAAAAATATTGCCTTATTCTTTTGGTAAAAATGTGTCATTTCAACTGTTTAAAGGTATTTCGACATTTTTAACACTTCTAATCTAAAAATCGGTTCTGCGCTGGTCCGCCATTTTTGTTCCAGTTTGTCCCTACCTGTATTACTATTATATATAGCTGAAGACCCACTCACTCACTCACTGACTCATTGACATAATTGTTCTCCCAGAAGGAGGGTTGGCGGGTGAAAGTCGTTTATGGGAAAAGTGAGGGAGTGGTTTTGGTGAGTATGGGAAAATTCCGAAATCTTTGAAAACTGCTCCTCATCAATGAGTGACCCAACGGCCTGGTCAAACAGTGGGGAATAGGGGGGGTGGTTCTCAAACTAATTTTGGAGCACACCCTGGGCAGATTCACGAAAAGCTGAAAAAAAGATGGCCGCCATACAAAAACAGATGGCCGCCATACAAAATAAAAAGTCGAATAACTCGGAAACGGTTAGAGGTAGTGGGAGGGTGCTCGAAGGAATGTCAATGTCATACCCTAAATACTAGTATACGTATAGCGTGCATGTAAATATTTATGAACCTCGTTGTCGTATATTCTTTCAGGAAAGTTCTGTTGTGAGAGCTATTTCACACACACTGTCATGCGAGAGGAATGTTGATCAAAACGATATTGATCTTGCAGTACATAAATGCAAAGATAAAATAAGAAAATTGGATTCTCGACCAATTCGAGAAATATATGATAAATGTTTTTGTCCCTTAAAGAACAAAGGAATAGATTCCGTGGCAAAGGTACCATCACTGAAATCACTAAAAAGTGCGTTATACAAAGTTAAGAATGAAACTGCAGATGTTCCGAAAATATGCTTTAGTAAAGTGAATGAAGTTGAAATTCCTAAATCACATTTGGACTTCGTTATGTGTGAATATCTAAATGTTCATGAAACGGAAAAACCGTCGCCTCGTATAATAATTTTCTGTTTAAACGAAAACAAAGGAATTTTATCGGCAATAAAACATATATTTTGTGATGGAACCTTCCAGTGTTGCCCTCCACCCTTTGACCAATTATATGTAATGCACGGAGATGTAGGCAGCTCTCAAAGTACAACAAATGTTGTGCCTTTACTTTACGCATTGTTGAGTGATAGAAAAACGGAAACATATGATTTATTTTGCAAATTAGTTTCATCTCAAATAGATAACTTTTGCCCGAAAAAAATAACAATGGATATGGAGCAAGCGGCTGTTAATGCTTTCAAGAAAAACTTCCCTGATGCTGAAATAAAACTATGCTATTTCCATGTCAAGCGGAATATTCGTAAAAAGGGAAAAAAACTTAATTTACTTAAAAACAAATTTACTAGTAGAGTGGTTATGTTGTGCGGTGCTATGCCATTGTTACCTACGGAATATATGACTGAAGGGTGGAACTACATTTTAAAAAACATATTAAGTATGAGTAAAGATTATCCAAACATGCTGAAGTTAGTAAATTATATGAAATACTGGCTCAAAAATGACGATACCAGAAAAATGATGTCAGTTTTCAGCGAAAGACATCGCACAAATAATTGTTGCGAAAGTTGGAACTCGGGTTTATTAAAAATGATTGGTCGAAAACGCCCTAACATTCTACAGTTATTGAATGCATTAAAAAGAGATTCTGAACAAAAGCGAAGGCAACCAAAAAAAAATACGTAAGGTAGATCAAATAGCAACTGATAAGTTTATACAAGAAACACAAATTGAATTAATAACCAGCGACATAAGCATAGGTCATTTTTTAGATATTGTTAAATAAAATATTTTTAAGCAGTGTGATAACATCTTTACTTGATTTTATTATGAGGGGATTCTGATGAACCGATGAGTTCACTAGGATCCCCTTGGGGATCCTGGTGGCCGAACCCATCAGGTGTGATGCATAAACAAGAAACTAAAGGTAATAAGCCCACCGCCTACACAACACAGCTCACTGTAATTATTTAAATGATGGCCACCTTCAACAACAATTAGATAGATTCTTCGAATTAGAATCCGTTTCATCACCCCGTACAACAACAAAGGAGGAAAATGAGTGTGAACAAAACTTTATAAAAACAACCACTCGTGAGAAAGATGGCCACTTTGTCGTAAAAATTCCTTTAAAACAGTCACCAGAAACATTAGGTGACTCATACGAACAAGCTTTATCTAGGTTTCAGTCTTTGGAAAGTTCATACGTGACTCATTGTACAAAGAAAAATACTCAAATTTTATTAGAGTACATTGACCTCGGTCATATGTCTTTAGCCAATCATAGTACCGATAAATGCTCATATTTCATGCCACATCACGGTGTAGTTAGAGACACTGGTTTAACTACTAAATTAAGAGTTGTATTCGATGCGTCAGCAAAGACTACCATCACAGTTGTCATTTAATGACATACAGTATGTGGGACCTACAGTCCAAGATAGTTTAATAGATATATTAATCCGATTTAGGTAACACAAATATGTTGTTACATCTGATTGCGAAAAAATGTAGGTACCGTTGTGTACTGGTAGCACCAGAGCAACGATGCCTTCAACAAATTTTGTGGCGGTTTGATGCCACTCACAAAGTAGATACTTACAAGCTGAATACGGTAACCTATGGCACTGCAGCCGCTCCATACATGGCTACACGGTGTCTAGTGGAACTAGGTCAGGAGTGTACTTCTCCTCTAATACGTGAAACAATATTACACGACTTCTATGTGGACGATTTTATATCAGGCCACAACTCGGAAACAGAAATGCTGCAAATATGTCAAGGAGTCATTAAGGAATTAAGAAAAGGTCAATTTCATTTCAGAAAATGGCGTTCAAATAACATGTCTATATTAAACAGCATAAATGAAGGTGACATTGATGATCATTTGCTCAAATTAGTCAATGATGATCATGCAAAAACATTAGGTCTGCGATGGTCTTGTACGGCTGACACTTTGAGTTTTGCAACAGTTAGCGACCCTTTAAGGAATAAAATAAGCAAACGATCTGTTTTGTCAACAGTGGGACAGGTTTTTGATCCGTTAGGTCTTGTAAACCCTTGCATCTTAGAGGCCAAGGTAATGTTGCAAGAATTGTGGGCTTCAAAAATTGCGTGGGACGATGCATTGCCACCTGAATTTGCAGAGAGATGGTTGAAATTTTTGAAATCACTGTCACAATTAACTAACATTATTATACCGAGGCTCATTCTATGCGACAAAGCTGTCACTATGAAATACATACCTTTAGTGATGCTTCCTTGCAAGCATATAGTGCTTGTGTTTATGTTCGGTCAGTCTCAAGGGATGGCAACGTTGTGGTCCAGCTTGTCATGGCTAAAAGCAGGGTAGCGCCTCTAAAGGGCAACAAACACCAAAGTCATCTTTATAGGCATTTGTTCGCAATAGAATCAATGAAATAACTGATGCTACCAATTCAAAGGATTGGAATTACATTTCTACCAAAATAAATCCAGCAGATATAGGATCTAAAGGTAGTAATGCCACCCAGCTGGAAGTCTCTAAACTGTGGTGGACAGGACCACAATTTCTATCACAACCAAAACCACAATGGCCAACTCAAACCCATACCATACCCATCAACCTACCAGAAACTAAAGTACTGTGCAATCGTGTTCATGAAGAAACCAAATTTATTCATAAGTTTTCAAGCTTTAGTAAATTGCAACGTGTCACTGCAACGTGTCACTGCTTACATATTACGCTTCATAAACAACTGTAGACATTCCTCATAATAAACCTACAACATTTCTATTTCTGAATTAAGTTTAGCAACATTACTTTTATGTAAACTTATTCAACTAGATCTGTTTTCAGATGAGTACTCTACATTAAAGAAAGGCCAGTCATTAAAAAGGTCACAGTTACTAAATCTTAACCCATTCGTGTCACATGAAAATGTAATAAGAGTTGGAGGTAGATTATCAAATTCAAATTATACTTATGATGTTAAACATCCTATTCTAATTCATGCTTCTCATCATGTTACAATAATTTGGACCGTGTTGTGCAGTAATGATCCAGCCAACAAAAACTAAAAGAAAAGTTATGATGATTTAAAACATAAGTTCATTTCTTTTGTGACTGTGATCCTAATACACCATCTTATACTTATAGGTTTATAAAGAATTGAATATAGATTTCTATATGACTCTTAATGTTTATTAAATACCTTCATATTAATAGATAACTTAAAAAATAATGATTGGATCATTTCTGTTAAATTAAAATTTTATATGAATCACAATATTTAACAGTTTTGCTATAATGATCCAACATTACATACAACAACATTACATTGAAATTCCTTATTTTGCCACCAACCATTCTAACATTTTTCAGGTATATCACTGCTCAAAAATAATTAAAAAAAAAAAAAAAAATTTTTCAACATTTATTTGCTTCCAAAAATAAAAAAGAGCTCAAGGTTCAAAATCAAAGTCTGGGACTGTACCAAACCCATCTACATCATCAATAATTTGGTTACTTCCTTTTAAATTTTCATAAAATGGGCGACAGTCAGCTGGTATTAACTCAAACATTGACTTCAAATCATCAAGTTTAGGTTGGGCTATTGCCTTGCCATCGGGCCATAAAGGGACCAATTCATTCCTTTGGATGTTAACTCTAATAATTCTTTTTCCTGCCCGCTTTTTAATATCCAGTTCTTCGAATTCCGATTCTTCTTTGATGTCACTTCGCATGAAAATAGAAAAAGGAAACTCTTTCTTCAAAAGAATTTCTTTAGTACGTAGCCAGTTCACTTTCTTCTTACTTGTGTACATTTTTCTGTTTATAATATTTTCTTCGATGGTTTTGCAGCTCAAAAAGTTTTAATTTTTCATTCTTATGACCTTCAAAGGATTTCGTGTTTTACATTTCCTCATTATATTCATGTAATCATCTACTGTGTATATCCTTTCATATTCTTTCAGCTTTGACTCTATTTTTGAAAAATCCGTATCATTAGGCAGGAACGTGTGCCCTGGCTCTAAAAATCTTAAAGAAATACTTTTCAAATTGCTGTGTGAATGTAGTGCTGTCTTCAGCATTAAAGTTAGCTTGATGTTGCGATTTTGTCCTCCGCAAGAATCACTCCACAAAATAAGGTGCTCTGTGTGTGGACGCAACTCATTATCAATATGATGAAGTAAACACGAGCCAACTTCTTGGGCCCCTCTACCGGCTTCTCCCTCAACCCATACATAGCAGTGACCTTTGTCATCAGAAGCTGAGTGTATGCCACTATTGTAGACCCACAACTGGCGTTTATAAAATACCACATTCGTAGGTATTCTAGGAAGTGGCAGAGTTTTCTCCAGATCAAAAGTTAAACACTCAACATTCTCTTCTGTCTTTGCTCTTTCAAAATCTTTCTTCATCTGTGTTCTTAAGTCTTCTGCTCTTTTTAGATGTTCCTGATGTTTATTTTCGTCATTCGAACCGTTTTGTTTCTCTATAGCATAGGTATCACACTTATTACATGTGTCTTTTTTTAACATATGCCACACCTAAAGGCGTACACTCTTATCGTCACGACGTTTCACATATCCCCATATCCCTAGCTCCAGAGTACATTAAATACCATGGAAGAAGGAGGTCAAACTAGGTAGGTTTGCTATGAATTGCCTTGATTGTTCTTTTAGGTATTCTATTACTGTTCCTAACCACTTGTTCACCCAGGAAACCAACCTATAACCATAGGAGGCTCTGGCAATGGCAATAGTATGACCCAAAGACTAGTACGACCTTTCATTTGATCTTTCTGAGGTTATTTAGGGGATTACCGAACTGTTTGTACAATAAATAATTGGTAAATACTTGAATTCCCGACCCTTCTTGATAGTTTATTATGTGAAATATAAACTTTCTCCTGTCCCTATCTCGTAAGTAGACTGCTATTAGTATGCCAAGTTAATTATATGCAGTGGCAGACAAATAATCACCAAGTATGAATTTAATTTTTAGTACAAATTAACTTGATAATAATGTGTCACATATCATAGAGGGCTAATAGCTATTTATTTATAATATTGTCGCCTCATGAAGTATTATGCCATTTTTAAAAAGGAAAGTAATAGTAGTAGAATGGGGTATATATATTTCTACTACTTGGCTTGAGACAAAATGAAAGCAATCTTACTACACCGGTTACCGGCCATAAATATTGCACATGGATTGAAAAGTACATGAAACAAGTACCTAATATGACACATCAAGCATTACACAAAGAATGTCACATATTAGGTCTTTACCTATGAAATTGCCATTCTGCGGTACTGGCCATTTCAAATCAAAATAATTTTTGTTTGGCTAGGAATTCTAATTTCAAATTAATTTTATTTTAAAAACATGGATTTCTTTTTGCAAAAGTAGTCATTTGTTTATTGATTAGTGTTACATTTTCATCGCATTTCAATCTTTTTCGTCATCATGGATACGTTAAAAATTTGAGTAATTATGGAATATGAGTACCGTCGTGGCAGCAACGCGGCACAAGCGGCACGCAACATCAACGACGTTTACGGAGCTAACACTACAAACCAACGCACCACTTGTTATTAGTTTGCTCGCTTCCGTTCTGGAAATTTCGACCTGAAAAATGAACCTCGCGGTCGTCCGAAGACTTTGGTCGACAATGACGAATTAAAGGCGATTGTGGAAGCTGATGATACACAATCTACGGCTGAATTAGCAGCAGCTTTCGACGTTAGCGTCAAAACAATATTGGTCCATTTGCGTCAAATTGGCAAGGTAAAAAAGCTTGACAAATGGGTGCCCCACGAACTCAATGATCGCCAGCGTGAAGTACGCGTCGAGACGTGCCTTGCACTGCTCAACAGGCACACAAATGAAGGAATTTTGAACCGCATTGTTACCTGTGATGAAAAATAGATTCTGTTTGATAACCGCAAGCGCTCAGCAAGTTGGTTGGATCCTGGTTCAGCACCTAAACAATACCCTAAGCGAAAACTTACCCCTAGAAAAGTGATGGTCACTGTTTGGTGGTCTAGCGCCGGTGTGATTCATCACAGCTTCTTACCAAACGGGGTGAGCATTACTTCAGATGTGTACTGTGAAGAACTGAACACAATGATGGAGAAGCTGGCACATCTCCAACCAGCATTGGTCAATCGCTCGTCTCCGCTGCTCCTGCACGACAACGCGCGACCTCATACTACACAGCAGACGGTCTCCAAGTTGCAAGAACTGGGGTTGGAAGCTCTCCGTCATCCGCCCTACTCACCAGGCCTTGCGCCTACAGACTACTACTTTTTCCAGAATTTGGATAACTTCTTGGCGGGAAAAAAATTCAATACCCGAGAGGCAGTACAAAATGCCTTTGAAGAATTTGTTGCCTCCCGTCCAGCTGATTTCTTTAAGAAGGGCATCAATAAACTGCCACTGCGTTGGCAAAGATGCATTGATTGCATGGGTGATTACTTCGATTAATACAAATAAAAAATGCATGAAAAAAATTCGTTTAAATTTTTTCATACAAAACGGCAATTTCATAGGTAAAGACCTATTATAATTACCAGTGAAAAAGATGACTCCCTACAAAGCCCAACATTTTATAAAAATCCCATGTGCAATGTTTACGGCCGGTCTGTTCTTTTATGGTGAAATACGAAACTATCTAATGAAAAATTCGAAATTATTTCAGAAATAAGTATTTCAAGTTGATTAACAGGACACAATTTTTTTTGTTTTTTTTTGTTAGAAATTCATTTTTATCATTGTTTAGAAAGTAATCAAATAGAATTTTGTTTAAATGTTCTTTGTCCCAAGCTCTGCTGAATCAGGTTTAGTTCCTCCAGTGATTGATTTAAGTTACACACCTAATTGTTTTATGTTTTTGTTTCAGGTGTGCCTCTACACCTGTTCCCTAATCCAGAGACAAGTTCAGAGAAATTTAAAACGTGGATTTTAAATATTGGTGGTGAAATATCTACATTGGATCATCATACTGTATATGGCAACTAACGTGTCTGTCATAGACATTTTGAAGAAATTTGTAAATATCCAACTAGTAGACTGTCTAAATTAGCAATTCCGACACTACATATCCCAGGTAATACTATTAATAGTTAATTATATACAGGGTGTGTCGTAAATAGTGCTCCAACGTTAAGGGGTTGATACACCATAATATACAATACCTTGAAATCAGAACATTTCAAAAAGAGATTAAACAATCAATGAAATTGTATAGGAACAGACTGGACAATCATCCAAATGTACTAGCTGTGCACTTGATGAATAGTAATTCAACATTCAAAAGGCTAGAAAATATGTTCCCTAGAGATTTATAGAAAATATTATACTTTTAAGGGCATATGTCGCTGGACTGACTGGCGTTCAAGACAATTGATACATTCCTAACCTTCTGCTGAAAATAGCCAGTAGGGTTAATAGGAGGAATAAGTAAGCACTATATATGCTTAGTATTCATATTTGTATAATATATAACAGTAGCATAATGTAAACTGCTGAAAATGTCCGAACCAAATAGTAACAAAACCCTAATGCCATAAAATTTACCAAACCCGATATGTTTTCTATAGCTATAAGAATAAACATAAATAATTCCCATAGATTTAAGAATGATGCCAATTTGTAATGTAACGAATGTAATAGCCCTAAATTAAATGTAAATTGATGTATATGTCCCACAGACATAAGAATATATAATTGTAAATGGAAAAATGTGACATAGATTTATAGATGTAAGGATATACAGAGATAAGGAAATAAACATTGTATTAAAGATAGAAATAACCAAGAATGTAAAAAACTAGAAATGTAACAAATTATAGTAAATAAGGTCTCTGATCATGTCAGAGGGACATTGTTAAAAAAAAAAAAAAAAAAAAAAAAAAAAAAAACCTTCTGCTGAATGTTCACATACAACGGATTGGTATGTGATAGCTGTATATTATGGTGTATCAACCCCTTGATGTCGGATCACTATGTACGACACACCTTGTATATTCATACCATCACCTACACCATAATAATTCATATTCATACCAACACCATAATATTCCATCAATGCATTTGTTTTGTTGAAACCATAATAATTAAAGACAATATTTTAATATCATTCTAGGTCTGCAAGGACAATCACTTGATGAAGCAATAGTTATGTCAACCTGATATATCCCAAAGAAAACAATTACAAGACTCTGATTTTAACACATCAGGTATGTGACTTTTATTACTATCTGTAAATCTATGCATCAATTATAATTTTATTCATGTAAACCATTATTATGCACTTATGAATAGTCAGACTCCAGTTGCATCGCTCCAGTGTTGATTTCCTATGGAGACGAACAGGCAAAACAACTCCACGGTTACTCTTTGAAAATCAAAATTTTGTGCAACAATATTATATGTATAAGTGTAAATTTATACATTGATCTCAAATAATCATTATGTAGGACAAAAGAGTTGAGACTTATTAAAAGGTCTGTTGATTCAGGTTTCTTAATTATCCTCTTCGCAAACCGTTGCATGATTGCTTTTTGGGCGTCAACTGAATATTATATTATATTTTCTTTCAGGAAAAGATCTCATTGAAGCTATAATAAGCACGTCGCCCTTAGCTTTAACATCAAATGTTGATGTTGAATCTATAATCAGCAAGCCGGCAACAAATGTTGAAGCTTTAATAAGCAAGCCAACCCTAGCTTCCACATCAAATGTTTTAAGGACACAGTCAAATGATTTGATATCAGGTTTGTATTACTTATATTTATACTAATACTAGCTTTTGCCCGCGGCTTCGCCCACGTGGATGTCGGAAATTATCCCACAGGAAACGTACTACTGGGATAAAAAGTATCCTATGTCCTAATCCAGGTCATGGTTTACCCATGTGACAAACTTAATCCAAATCCGTTCAGCCGTTTTAACGTGAAGGCGAAACAAACAAACAAACTCTCGCATTTATAATATTATAGTTGGATTATAAAGAGGTAAAGTTGTTTGTAAGTATGGTTGTTGGAAGTAATCTCTGGATCCCTCTTTGATAATCCTATGTTAATTAAACATGTTTACATTTTAAGCAATCTGACAATAACTAAATATTTCATTTACAGGACATCAAAATGCTATACAACCTAACCAAACTCAATGCAGAGAGTTGAAAAGAAAAAAGACAACTAAATCAAAAAGTATGTACCTATATAATTTAACTACCTACTGAATTGCATAAGTAAACTCGTAGGAGATCCAGCACCCTAATTGTGTAACACACTGTCAATCGGAATCTGAATCAATTTGAAGAAAATTGTTAATCCATTGTCTTAAGTTCGAAAAAATTACGTCTGCTCAACAACGTAAATGGGTGAAATGCAGAATAAGTGTACACAGTCATGATTTAAATTGTCCCATAAGTTTTATACAAAATATCGTCTTAAATATTTACGTTATAAAAATGATTTCTACATTGATCAGTAGTGTATTTATTTCTCAAAATTTACATTTTTTATTTCTTTGATGCAGGCTATTTTGACATATAAAAAATATTATTAAAAATTTTGTTCAAATTGACTTTCATACAAAATATAGTGTCTCCTTAAGTACCACTTAAGTGCACTTGCACTTTTATTGATTAATAAAATAAAAAAACTTTGTTTATTTTAGCCTTTTATTCGTTTATAAAACTATTTATTATCCAAATTATAAAATAGAATTTGATGTAGTTCAAAAAAATATCCAGGTTATAACAATAATGCTTATTTAATATTTGTCTGCATTTTTGTTAATTTCGTAACTCAGGGTTAGTAACGATGTGTTAAGCACAATATAACAAATATTCTACCATTAAATAGTATTTTTATAAAATGGCAACACTTTCTTAAGTTTTTTCAAAGTATTGACATTAAGACAGCCGCCATATTTGCTTTTAGTTCGGTGACAGATCGTTGGTGAAAAAATTAACACATTTTCGTTAAAAAAATATATCAGGGTTAATAACGCGATTTGCCTGTAACCGGTAAGTTTGATTTACAAGTTATTTGTTGATTTTTTGTTTTTTGTTTACTATGTAAGGTGTACAATACCCACTAGGATACGAATTATTGTCAAATCAATAGCGATTCCTGTAGGAGATAGTTTTAAGGTTATGATTTCTCAGTTTCGATACGTTTCGTAACGTTTCGTTACGCAACGAAACTGAGTTCTCAGTTATGTTACACTAAGGTTGCGTTCACAATTAGTTCTTGATATAATAAGTAACCTACTCAAACATTAAAAAATATAAATTTATAAAATTATAATTTAAAATGTATTTTTATGTTATTTTTGTACCTACTTGTTGACCAAAGTAGGTTGTAGTGGATAAAGTAAGTGGATAAAGTAATGACGAGAATCAGGGATGAATGAAGGAAGAGAACGTACTGCGCCGACCCGAAGTAATTAGGGAACAGGGCAGGAAAAGAATGTTGATTTTAACTTGCCATGTTAGTTATTATGTCAATAGGGGGGGACAAAAACTTGTGTCGAAAATGACATTTTATGAATAAACGTTTTTCAGGTATGGCACCGATGACAAATGCAGAGGCAGAAAAAATACAGGCAAAAATTAAAAGAAAATAATCCAGAAAAATATAATGAAAAAAGAATAGCCCATTTAGAAAAAGTAAAAGAGAATAAAAGAAAGATTTCAGAACTTACCGATAATGAAAAAGAACAGAGAAGAAGGAAATGGAGGCAATATTCCGCTAAATACTATGAAAAACAAAAAAATAACAACACTGATGAAGACAAAACTAAAAAAGAAGAAGATTTAAAAATTCAAAAGAAGGAAAAGAAGCGCAGGCAATATACACGGAAATTAAAAAGAGAAATATCAGATTTAACAAATAGGCTACAAATTCAAATAAAGAAAAACAGAAGCCTACAGAAACAAATATTGAGGCTGAAGAAAAAAACAGAAACCATACAGCCAGATGATTCTTGCTGTTTACTTACCAATAGTTGCAAACACAAACAGGAGATTGTTGTTCCCCAATCAATTGCAAAAGAAGAATTGACACCTATGAAGAAAACTGAAGAATTTATGCAAAGTTTAAGCTCTGTTAATAAAGATGACAAGGAAAGACTTAAAGAAAAGATTTTAGAGTTAAATGTTTTGTCAAATTCTTTAAATTCAAGCTATAAAACGGCAACAAAAACTGAAAAACAAATTTTCAAGAAAATTGTGAATAACCCACAAATATAAAGTGCTAACAAAACTCACAAAAAAAACTCTTGGACTCAAAGGAAGAATCAGAAAAAGTCAACAGATTACTCAAAAAAGGCGAGAAGCGCGAATACAAGAAATTCATAAATTTTACGATCGAGACGACGTTACCAGATGTACAGCTGGCAAAAAGGAAACAAAAACAAAAAATAAATGCAAGGCGCAGAGAAAATACTTGACAGATACAATAAAAAACCTTTATAAAAAATATAAAGAAGAAGGAGGAAAAGCTTCTTATTCGAGTTTGCTTCGACATCGTCCGTTCTATGTATTGCATCCAAAGTTGGCAAACTGCGAATCTTGTGCATGTGTCAAACATGAAAATTTTAGTTTCATAGTCTCCAAGTTGCATAAAATTGGTGTCCTTAAAACTGCATATATAAAAGAAGTTTTGACAGAGTTATCCTGTGATGTAAACTCAAAGGCCTGTATGTATGGAGATTGTCGTGAGTGCTATCAAAAAACGAACGTAATAGACACTAACAAAGATATTAATATTGAGACTAGAGTAGCATATTGGCAATGGGTCTTAAAAAAAATTCAGTATCAAAAAAAGAAACAAGATGGTACTCTACAAAACTTAGAAACAAAAAAGTACAAAAAAGAAGTTATAGAAACCAGCATTAAGGAATTAATTTTAAAATATCAAGAAGAGGCGAAAAAATTTAAAAAACATTATTTTAACATCATTCATCAGCAGAAAAAATTTAAGGAAAGCAAAACTAAAATCAAAAGCAATGAGGCTGTTATAATTTGCGACTTTTCAGAAAATTACAATTGCAGATACAGCAATGAAATACAAGGAATGCATTTTGGATCATCACATAACCAAATTACCCTCCATACTGGAGTAGTATATGTAAAAGATCAAGAACCTATTTCATTTTGCACATTGTCACCCTGTAACGAACACAATCCTTATAGTATTTGGGCTTATCTTACTCCAGTGATCAATGCATTGAAATTGCATTTTCCAACAATCAACAAAATTCATTTTTTTTCAGATGGGCCTACAACACAGTACAGACAAAAACTTAATTTTGTTCTGTTTCCAAACTTACAAAAGAATTTGGTTTCAGTCACTTTACATGGAATTATTTTGAGGCTGCTCATGGCAAGAATGCTGCGGATGGTATAGGGGGTACAATAAAACGGATTTTAGACTCCCATGTAGCATACGGAACGGATATTCCAGATGCTGAAACAGCCTATGAAATATTAAAAAAGTCTTCCAAAATATGCCTTTATTATGTAACAGAATCCGACGTTTTAACAATTCAAGAATTTATGGCTAATATTATCGCCAAGCCCATAAAAGAAACAATGTCTGTGCACCAGATTTTAACTACGGACGATGAATCAGTAATTAAATACAGAGATGTGAGTTGTCTTTGTGGTGAAATAAGGGGCTTTTGTGCGTGTTTTGACATAAAAGATCATAAACTGATCACTGAACCTAAAAAATGTAATGAAGCAAATGAAAACAGAAAAGTAACTGTGTTGTCTGATATAAAAATTACGGAACAAGATAAAATATTCATCCAGGACTTACCATTATGTCTAACAGAAGTAAACCTCAATACACATTTAATCTCTGGAAACTCTGTCACTGAAGTTCGCAATCGCAAATATAAGGACATATTAAGCGAAAAATTCCATAGCAGATCAAATGTACCCAAGATCGATGTAAACGAATATGGATGTCTAAGTAGTGATGAACAATCAGAAGTTCCGAAAAGCACTATGGAAACTTGTAAAACGATGAATAAAAAGAAGAGAAAGAACAGTGCTTCTAGTGGAAAAAATAAAAATATGAAGAGAAAAAGATCGTCGAATTCATCTACTACTTCTGAGAGTGTTGAAATTAGTATACATAGTGATTCTGATTTACAAAATGCACTAACAGACATAGAAAGTGAGGATGAGTTTTACACTGAACATTTTGGAGGAAATAATTTAAAAGAGAAGATAAAGAATACCTCGGAAGAAAGTATACCAAAGCAGGCTGATCACATGGATTTAGAACTGCAAGCAGCCGACGTTGAGAGAAATTCAATAGTACAGATTGATGTAACAGAAAAAAAGAATTATGTAAATACTGCTGAAGAAATAGTGGTGATGGATGTTACAGAGCAAGAAATAGAAATAAGTAGCACGAAAGAACAAGAATTTAGGAAGATTGATGGGGAAAGTGACTTTAAGGAATCGAACTTACAAACAGATATAACTGAAACCGAACAAGAAATATATGATATAGGAGACAATGTTCTTGTACGATATTATATGAGAAAGTCTTGGAGATATTATATAGGTGTAATCGAAGATATCCATGAAGATTCTATGAAAGTTGAAAAATTGTACAACATATCTTTCTATAAAACTCTTAATTCAATGAATACACTTAAATTTCGTAAACTGCTCCGAGAGGATAAAGACACAGTTCCAGAAAATTCAGTGGTAAAACTTGTCCAATTACTACAAATATCGGAAAAACCTGAAGAATATGCTCTATACCACGATGAAGATCTGGTATATTTTAGGTAGAAATATAAAACTCCAACAACAATAATGTTGATTTTTCTTTTTTAATAATAAAGTTTATAGACTCAGGATGGCCTATATCAGAATCTTCCATGTTTCACGTGGGTCAGAAACTCGAACAAAGTCACTAATTGATTCTCCAATGATTTATTTCTCCTTAACTTCACAGATTAACAAAATATAACGCTAACACTCTTTAATTAGGCATAGATAACGATACTAAATTAAATCAACTTAGAAACTGTTAAAGATAGCGTCGGAAGTAAGCGATTCGTCGAGCGCGTGGTGCGTTGGCGGTTCTCGATTCCGAAGTGAACAAGATGGCCGCCCCGCTCCCACCGGTGTGACGTTCCGCAAGAATGGCAGCTGACAGACAGCTGACATATGTCATACTGCCATTCTGTTCCGACGTTGTCGACAGCAAACGTCAAATGTCATGTGTCGCGCCGTCACGGCCGGACTGACATTCGACCGTCCTCGGGCGTAGAGCTAACGTTGTCCTAAAACAGGCAATTTTATTATTTCATGGTTAGCTGCTCGTCCAGCCTGACAAGCAACACAGCACTAATTCTAACAAATTTCAGAAGCAACATTATGAAACCATGTATCCCTTCGACCATTATGAATAATGGACCGGATGACATCTCTCAAGCTGGACAACACAACCCGGACCGGACGAGTGTGTCCTTTCGACCAGCTTCAATGCATGGACCGGACGACACTGTCCCTTCGACCGGTTCTGACAGGGTCTAGACAAGTGTGTCCCTTCGACCAGCCCCAATGGCATGGACCGGACGGCACTGTCCCTTCGACCAGATCACAGACAGAGTTTAGACAAGTGTGTCCCTTCGACCAGCCCCAATGGCTTGGACCGGACGGCACTGTCCTATCGACCAGATCACAGACAGGGTCTAGACAAGTGTGTCCCTTCGACCAGCCCCAATGGCATGGACCGGACGGCACCGTCTTTGCGACCAGTTATAACACAGCATTTTAAATACAAAGGAACAGAAATGTGGCATACCTATAAGTTACGGACAATCTTGCTCATTTTGAATTTCGACTTCATCTAGTGCGCCGGGATCAGAGTACACACTGAGTGTATCGGACCCGGCAGTAAGGGTAACTGAATTTGCCGAGACAGTGTCCGAGTCTGTGTTCGACCTTTCATCTCTAATATTTAGGTCATCGCCTCCCTGAATTGGGCTTTGTGGTAGCATGACATCACTACTGGATTCTAATTGCTCCGCATCTTCCGGCGCCGTCTCGGCCTCCTCATCGTTCAACAAACAGGTAGTGACTTCAAGCAACCCAGCGTGTCCCTGAGGCACTGCGCGCAAACTCTCGTGTGCGTATTTATAAGTGCGGTGTGAACCACTTACACTTTTTAGCTCGTACCGGTCATTTTCTAACACGGAGGTAACAACGAACGGTCCCCTAAACTTTCTATCTAGTTTAGTTTGATTTCGTTCACTGTTCTTGATAAAAACAAAATCGCCCTGAGCAAATGGTTTAATGGTAGCACGGCCCCGGTTAAACCTTAGAGTATCCGCCGCGGCTGCCTTTTGAATATTTTCCGATGCACTTTCTCGAATGGACTCTAAATCTAAACGGTTATTTCGCTCATCAGAATGTGAAGATATCTGGGACATACCTAATGATTCTGCACGTATCCCGAACATCAGTTCCGTAGGTGAGTACTTAGTAACAGCCGATTTTGTACTGTTGAGCGCTAGTTGTATATGGCCTAACTCCTCGCGCCATGTCTTATTGGGGTCGTTTTCGACTATTGTGAGCAAGCTTTTTAGTGTTCGCATAACTCGCTCAACTTGTCCGTTAGCCCTGCTGGAGCCGGTTGCAATGAAATGCAGATCAATTTTATAATTTTTGCAAAAGTTTCTAAATTCACTACTCACATAGCATCGGCCCTGATCAGCAATTACGCGTGCCGGAGCCCCAAAAAGACAAACAGCCTTTTCGAGAGCTCGCACCGCGCTACTTGCATCTAGTGATATTGTGTGTTCTAGCAGGACATACTTAGTAAACGCGTCTATTATGACTGAACAATACTCTTTCCGGTCGCTCTTACCACTAAGCTTCCCGGTAAAGTCTATGTGGATTGTGTGCCATGGCACAGATAGTTTTGGGATCGAATGTAACTGAATGGGTTGAGCGCCTGATGGTCCCTTCGATGCTTTGCAAACTATGCAGGAGTCAATAAACTTACGAACGCACTTGGACATTTGCGGGAACCAGTATTGTTCGTAGAGTTTATCTAGTGTCTTATCACTACCAAGGTGTTGAATTTCGTTATGGACGTGGTTGATAAGAGTCCAAATCAGAGAGCGTGGAACGACCGGTAACCAAGAAATTGTTTTGTTGCGCCCAACCTTTCTATACAGGATACCATCCCTAACATCGTAAGTATGTGCTACTGTTTCCGGGAAGTCACCGTTTTTATGCTTACTAATCAAGTCTTGGATTTCGCTATCGCGTTTTTGTTCAACTGAGAGCCATCCTTGATGTAACTCAACAAACTGGACACTTTTAGTACTAGGGGTTTGGGACGAAGACGCGCCAGCATCTGACTGAAGGTTACGGGAAAAGAAGTCTGCATGTTCCATACTACGGCCTTCACGATATACTATCTCAAAGTCGTAGGCTTGTAGGAAAGCCCACCAACGATGCACGCGAGGCGTCAGATCAACCTTAGATTTTGATGCTTTGAGCGAATTGCAATCAGTGTAAACTACAAAATGTCGGCCGTACAAATAATGCCGAAAATGTTCTACCGCTCGTACGACAGCCAAGGTCTCTAATTCGTACGAGTGGTAGCGAGATTCTACCTCAGATGTACGCCGGCTGAAGTACTCCACAACATGGGGTAAGTTATTCGCTCTTTGTATAAGGATCGCACCATAACCTTCGGCACTCGCGTCTGTGTGCAACTCGACCGGCAATTCAGGATTAAAAATCGTTAAAACTGGTTCTGAAGTTAGTATTTTAACCACATTTCTACGGATATCTTCATGTTTATCGGTCCAATTAATGGGGCCTTTTAGTTTAGTTAACGGGTATAACGGTCCAACAACATTTGTAAACCCAGGTATAAATTTCCTAAAATATGACGCGAGTCCGAGAAACTGGCGAACCTGCGTAGCTGTATGTGGTGATGGTGCTTCGACTAATGCTTGAATTTTGCGGGAATTGGGTCTAATTTCCCCAGACTGTAAGGAATAACCTAGATAGTCTACTTTTTGTTTCATGAATTTGCACTTCCGAAGGTTAAATGAAAAACCTGCCGCAGTTAAGGCTTGTAAGGCCTCATCTAGGCGGTCCAAACCCTGCGAAATATTGGAAGAATAACAAAGTACATCGTCCATATAGACGAGAGGCCTGTCATTAAGGTGTTGTAGTGCTTTTGTGATACAACGCTGGTACACAGAAGGTGCGTTGCGTAAACCGAAAGGCATCGCGAGGTACTCATATTGGCCCTCCGGAGTGACGAATGCAGTCATCTCAATTGAATCGGGGTGAATGAAAATTTGGTGAAATCCGCTAGCCATATCTAATGAGGAGAAGTAGTTGGCTCCACTGAGCTGGTCTATCTGTTCCTCGATGCGAGGCAAGGGATAGTGTTCCGGCTGTGTGTTGGAATTCAGTTCCCGATAATCAACGCACATTCTGTCGGTATTATCCTTTTTCTTTACGAGGAGTATCGGACTTGCAAAGGGAGAGGAACTCTCACGAATTATACCGGCATCTAACAATAGTTGTATTTTTTCTCGGACTATTTGCTTCTCTATAGGTGCTAGTCGATAGGGAGACCTTCGAACTATTTTATGAGGATCTATCAATTTAATGCTCAACTGCCCTGTAGTAACGTGCCTAGTAGGTATACCGTCTATAAAATAGTCTGAATATTTACTAATTATTTTTGACAGCAGCATTTTATCTTCACCTTCTAAGTCAGTATCGATTGAAGAAATATCAAAATCTGCCGAGTTAGTTTCACAAAAATTAGTATGATCTTTGGTCTTAAATAGGACTTTGTCATTATCGATCGTCACAGAATAGCCTTTATCTAAGATATCCCTGCCTACAATAATTGGCACAGACATTACCGTATCTGGAACGATGTGAAACATAAGGTCTACTGAGGCGTTTCCAATTTTTACGGTACTTAAAATTTGGTAAGTGGACTGTACGTCATCACCTCCGATACCAGAAAGATGAACTAGATTATTGCGCACAGTACCCGGAAACCGACAGCGAATACTTTCAGATAAAAGCGAGCAAGATGATCCGCTATCAAATAAAAATGGAAATCTCTCACCAGCTGATGTCTCTAACGTAGATCTGGAAAGTTGGTGGTCGCAAAGGTTGACTTCCTTCCTTTCAGACTTTCCTCCATTCTTCTTTTCTGGACAAGTCGTAGACGCGTGACCAGGTTTGCCACACGTGTAGCAGGTTATAGACGGCTTGTCTTGATTATTTGTAGAACTGGATGCTTCATGAGACTTCAATGATTTGGAGTCATCCTTTCGCTTCTTGCATTCAAACTGTCGATGTCCTGGCACGCCACACCAATGACACTTTCCAGGAAATCTAGGGTCTGTCATTCGAGGTCGCTTAGAATCGGCGTCTTGATTTCCATCACTGACGTCCAACCGTCGCTTTAGTGATATGCCATTGAGGATCCGAAACAACTGAGCACGAGTAGTTATCACATGTGCTATCAACTCTCTACGTATCAAATTATCCTTTTGACATAGCACCGATATCACGAACACAGTGATAACTTCCTCAGGAAGGTCAGTTTTTGGTATACGTTCGATCAAGTTCCACAATCGCATTGCAGACTCTGATGCGGTTTCTTTGACATTAATTTGAAATCGTAAAATGTCATCAAAATGATCTTGCATTAGTTTGGGTTTAGCAAATCTAGCTAGCAAAGTTTGCTTTAACTGCAGCCCATGTTAATTCCTTGAGGTTCATTCTGGTCAAGTGGGTCGCTGCGCGACCTTTGAGCGCCTTAGTAAGTGCCATCAACAGATCAACACCTACAAGATTTTTCTCCTGCACTATTACTTCTGTGACGTTGCACCAGCCCTCGATGTCAGATTCGGAATCATCAGGATCAAAGTCAATTAGTTTTATCGTGTTGGTACTCACAGGAGTTGATGCTTGCGACATCGCAAAAATCCGGGTAAACATTTCCTCCATATTCGACAATATTCTCATTGCAGGGATGTTTTCTGCAGGCTGCGTGTTCCCTGTTTGTGGCCCGTGGGATCCCACTTCTGATATAGACTCAGGATGGCCTATATCAGAATCTTCCATGTTTCACGTGGGTCAGAAACTCGAACAAAGTCACTAATTGATTCTCCAATGATTTATTTCTCCTTGTTGCGGCGGCCTAAAGCCTTGGGGTGAAAATCGAAATTTTCTTAGTAGACTGTATGAGGGGCGGTTCGGTGACACAAGTAGGTGTTTTGGTGGTGTGGGAAAATGATGATGGTACCTGCCTGGTGAGCTATGGCGACACGACGAGAAGGGTTTCCTTAGCCACGTGGCTGGCGCGTCCAGGATATCACGTACGGACGAGAATCTGCACTTTCCACAACACACATACACGCACTTGCACTGTTCAATAGCAATCTTCGTTCTTCGCGGTGAAAATATGAGTCCTTTTTCGACTTGGGATTAATTTTACCCACAGGCGTCGATGTTGGTTGAGAACTGGCGGATCTTCTTGGCGGCAGCGTATGCGCGCCATTGCGGATCTTCCTTCTCGCTCTCACTTAGGCATTATAAGGGTTGTGGAAGGGAGAAGGAAAGCGGAAGGAACTTTATGTTACACAGATACTAATTAATTAGAGTTGCCAGTAATTAGGCATGAAATATAAAACTAAAGAAAGTAATGGCGTTAACATTCCTCGCGGCCTTAAAGGGTCACCTTTAAAGAGAATGATATAATAATATATACAGTGAAATTACACTTAAATCTAACTAAAGAGGGAATGGACTGAATAAGATATTACTGAGTAGGAATGGGGCATAAGCGGACCACAGGTCGCACAAGAATCCCATTAGAAGTGCGTACTGAAACGACTCGCGTGCTACCGTCTATAGACGTATGCAACTTCTCAATAACACCTAGAGGCCAGGATAGAGGAGGCGCATTATCATTAACTATCACTACTACAGTGCCTTCCTTAATCATGTCTCCATCAGGTTTATTCCATTTTAAGCGTGATTGTAAACTATGAAGATACTCGCTTCGCCATCTTTTCCAGTACGACTGGACTAATTTATCCATAAGAGAGTGTCTTTGAAGCAGGTGATCAGACAGTAAACCTACTTCCGCGGCGGGTAATGAGTTAAGCGGTACAGTATGTAAAAAATGCGAAGGGGTAAGAGCTTTAGGCTCTTCCGGATCAGCGCTAAGAACAGTAAGAGGTCTGGAGTTCAACAGGCACTCTATTTGAGAGAGAATTGTAACTAATTCTTCATAAGATAGAAGTTGTTGACCTATTGTCTTGAAAAGGTGAGTCTTCACGGCCTTCACCATGGACTCCCAACATCCACCAAAGTGCGGTGACGCGGGCGGAATAAAATGCCAATTAATGCGATGCTCAGCGAGCTCCTCTTCAAAGCGCGGGCGGTATTCTTTATTTATGAAAGTATACAAGTCGCGTAAAAACGAATTAGCTCCTCGAAAATTGGTCGCGTTGTCCGAATACAAGCATTGTACCGGTCCACGGCGGGATAAAAACCGTTTCAACGCGGCTATGAACGACACAGTCGTAAGATCTGTAGCTAATTCAATATGAGCAGCGCGAGTAGTCATACAGGTAAAGATACATAAATAACCCTTGCGACTCTTCGCACCTCGAGTGCGTACGGGCACATACTGTATAGGGCCAGCGTAATCACACCCTGTATGAGAAAAAGCTTTGGTTGCAACATTTACTCTAGATTTAGGGAGATCGCCCATAATCGGCGGACCATGAGGTCGCGGTCTCCACCTGTGACATGCGTTACACTTGTGGATTCTATGACGAATAATGCGTCTAGCGGACAAAATCCAATACTTATGGCGCAATAACGACATAGTGAGTTCTGGACCTGCATGTAAATATTTTATATGATAATAGTCTACGAGGATTTCAACTATGCGATCATGTCGGGGTAACACTACCGGGTGTTTAGTACTATAGGCCTCAGCCGAATGAGTTAATCGACCCCCAACGCGGATTAAATCATCACCATCTACAAATGGCTTGAGTTTAATAAGAGCGGGTGAACAAATTTTATTATTTTTTAACTCGGAATAATCATCCATGAAGTGTTTTCTTTGAACATGACGCAACAAAATGGTTTCAGCGAACTCGAGGTCGCTAGCGGTAACGGCGTCAGTCCGACGCGGGAGTTTTTTCATGAAGCGGTATATGAAAACAACAATACGCAGCAGTTTAGTCCACGACGACGTACGTTCTGCGAGTGCGAGTAGAAGCGAATTTTCCGAACTTGAATCCGCGACTATGGGATGCGCGTGGACCTTTTCTTCCGGAATGGGTTCCGAATTCAAGTCTGTAACCTTATGTATGGGCCATTCGGAAGGGTCGCGCTTAGCCCAAGCGGGTCCGTGCAACCATAATGGGTGCTCAATGAATTTGTCAGGTGTTAAACCACGTGACAAACAGTCCGCTGGGGTTTCAGTACCAGCTACGTGGTAGAAATGTTCCGCGGGGACGTTGTCTACGATGCGAACGACACGATTGGCCACAAACGTGTGCCAACGATGCGGAGAAGAATTTATCCAGCAAAGAGTCACCTTTGAATCGGTGAATGCGTAAATAGCGGTAACATTATAACGCGGATTATAAGTGTCATGAACACGGCGAAGAAGTTTAGCGAGGAGTTCGGCACCACAGAGCTCCAGTCGAGCGATAGTCAATGGTTTAACCGGCGATACCTTCGACTTGGCACAAACCAGCTGAACGACTACGTCATCGTTGCGAGTGACGTGCGCATAGATGACAGCGCCGTAGGCGCTTTCACTGGCGTCGGAAAATCCAATGAGGCGAAGAATACAATTTTCAAAAATACCTAAATGGCGCGGGATTTTAAAATCATTTAAAAGCGGCAGGGCAGAGCGAAAAGTTTGCCAAATATTTATGATGTGACGCGGGGGAGTGTCATCCCAATCGAGCTTCAGTAACCACAATTCTTTGATAAGTAGTTTAGCATAGAGAACTACAGGCGCGACAAGCCCCATGATGTCCCACAGTCTAGCTACGGCCGACAGAATAGCACGTTTAGTACACGTGTCTGGCGGTGCGGAAATAAGAAATTCAAAACAATCATTTGACCTACACCAGCGCAAGCCGAGAACCTTTTGTTCTACCGACCTGTCGAATTCTAGTTGTTCGGTCAACCTATGCGACGCGGGAATACTGTTTAGTACAGTTTGAGAGTTACTGGTCCACTTGACCAACTCGAACTGACCTCCTCTAAAGAGTTTAATCAGTTCGTGCGAAACCTGGACTGCACGTGATTCGGAGCTTACGCTGTAGACTACGTCATCCATATACAGCGAATCCGCGATGATAGCGCTGGCGCGCGGGAAGTGATGACCATCGTCTTGAACCAACTGTTGTACTGTGCGGATCGCATGGTAGGGACTTGACTTGAGACCAAAACAGACACGGTTAAACTGATATAGAACCAGAGGATCGTTTGGACTAAAACGATATAAGATGCGTTGAAAGCGACGATCGCTTTCTCTTACTTCAATCTGTAAGAACATTTGTCGGCAATCAGCCGAGAGCGCGAATGCGAACAATCGAAAATTCAGAATTATAGTAAACAAGTCACCCTGTAAATTCGGGCCACTGTGTAAAATATCGTTGAGAGATAATCCAGTACTCGTTTTAGCACTAGCGTCTAACACGGAGCGTAGTTTTGTTGTTGTCTTATCTAAACGTACAACTGCGTGATGCGGAATTACATAGTCAGGACAACTACTGTCTGAACTATCGAGCGGAGCAGGAGATAAATATCCTTTATCAATATATTCGCGAATGACGTCATCATACGCAGTACGTAACTCGGGTGCGGATTCTAATTTCTTTTCTAGGCAGAAAAAACGTTTTTTCGCGATCTCGAGTGAGTTCCCCAATGAGAACACATCGCTGCGAAACGGTAGGGCTACAGAGTATCTACCTGTGTCCCCATCGCGTTCCGTGGTCGAATTATAAAAGTACTCGCACTCAAGTTCGTCGAGCGATTTGCTCGTCGAAAGAGTGACGGGCGCTTCATCGACCTGCCAGAATTTTTTCAACGCCGATTCTAACGAGTCTTTGTCGGATGGTTGCGAAATATGTGAGTAACAAGACTGTGGAGGCTTATTACGACGTACAGGCAGCGCGGGCACAGTGCCCATGATGACGTAACCGAGTACCGTCTGCATGGCGGGCGGCGCGGAGGAGTTGCTGCTAACTACGCGGGGCAGCATAAGATGCGGGAAAAGCGAAGCCCCGATCAACACATCGATGCGACCGGGTTTGCCAAACGATTCGTCGGCGAGCGGTAAACCTTTTAAGTAAGGCAAGGCGGAAGTATCTACGGGAGCGGTAGGTAGATTATCGGTGATTGCATCGACAACTAGCGAATTAACGTTAAAAGTAACGTTCGGATTAAAACGGGAAAAGAAAGCGAATTGTACGGAACCCTTAACGGATTTTTCCGTACCACCGATACCCTTAACGGAAGGCGTATCAGATGAATGTCTAGTCAAACCTAATCGTTTGCAACATTCTGCGGTAATAAAATTAATTTGTGAGCCACTGTCTAATAGACAGCGAATAAAATGCTCCTTACCAAATGAATCTCGAACTATTACAGTAGCGGTTGACAACAAAATAGTAGTATTCGTATTACATTGCGCCTTTGATACGCGGGAGTTCGAGTCGTAAAAGATCGACGCAGCAATGGATGCATTACATTGCGGGGCGCTCTGAGCGGTGGCGGCGAGCGGCGCGGCGGCGGCGTGAGCATCTTGCTCGCTCGAAGCCGTGGAGTTTGAACCCGATTGTGTACGTGCGATATCATCAACACCGTTCGATATTACAGTCGCGTGCGATTCGCGATTAAAGTGTAAAAGCGTATGATGTTTATTTTTACAAGATTTACATCTAGATTCAGACTGACAGACTCTGGCCTTATGTTTAATACTTAAACAGTTAGTACATGCATCGTTTTGCTTCACCGATTTGAAACGATCACTTGGTGTCATTTTAGAAAAGGCAGGACATTTAAATAAATGTTCATGAACAAAGCTATCACACAAACATTTTGCGGATTTATCAATTACAGTGTAAGATTGCGGTTGCGGAGTTTTGGACGTTTTTTTATTTACAGGATTGTTGTTAGACTGAGTGAAACTCAAGCTGTTTAAAGCTTTAGTATTTTGTAAAATGCGAGATTGATTTTTAATGAACTGTACTAAATTGTCGAATTTAGGAATTTAGTCTTTTGAGTTCATTTCAAAAAGTCGAGCGGTTTCAGAATCAACCTTTTTTATAGCGACATGGAAAAAAACAAATCTGATAAATCATTTATTTTAAGGTTTTTTAATGCGTTTGCGGCGGAAACAAAATTATCAGAAAAGGATTCGAAATTTTGAATAGATGCGGTATTAAAAGATTTATGTTCAAACATCCGATTAAGGTAACTAGAAGCTAATATACGTTTGTCTTCGTACTTGTTTATGAGTGAATTAAAAATTAATTGGTAGTTATCGCCATTAGGGCAAACTCCTGAGAACGCGGTTTGAGCCTTATCTTTCAATTTCCCCATCAAATAATATAATTTCTCCGAATCAGTCAATGTATTATTTTCGTGTACCGTGCTTTTAAAATTAGCATAGAACAGGGGCCAGTTACGAATATCGCCATCGAATGACACAATTTCAATGGGAGGCAAGCGAACTGTTTGCTTATTGACACCACTACCACTAGAAGTAGGAGCCGATGTGGCTGATGATTTTGAGTAATTTGAATAATTATATTTAACGCAGCAATATAATTCCTCAAAACTAATCCACGACTGATCATCAATATTATTTTCCGGGTCTTGTCTTAGAAGAAGCGAGTTATATTTATTAAATGCCTCGAGGAACTCGGTGCGCAACGCATCAACATTGACACACGCACACAAGAACTTCTCTACCGGTTCCATACCGGACTTCATTTTTTCCATTAAATCGTAAATGATTTGCATGCGGGCAAAAATCATATTACGACATGACAGTGCTATTTGAATCGCGGATTCTATCTGATCATCCGAATCCATGGTCACTTTCTTAGGCATTTTCGATATTTTTGTAGGTTTTTATAATAGCTAAAATAAATCGCAAACTTCAACGAGTTGCGCGCGGTGCGGGATTGGTAGGTGGTACCTACGAATATAGTACCGAACGATAGCGAAGCGAGCGAGCGGTAGATTTTGCTTCTACCTACGTATATTAAAATATTAAGTTGAGCGGGATGCGAAATACCTGTGAATGTACGCAATGACAAGTAGGTACCGTAATAAATGAATAAATGAAAGCGGTTTAGTATAAGAGTATAAGGAACGAAGATTGAAATGAAATATAGTTGCGGGATGATGATATACGGATATAATATTGATATCCGTTATCAAGAGAATAAAGAAAAATAGGTATCCGTGATCATGGGACCAAAACTGTTGGATATCTGTGATCGTAGGACCAAAAAATGTTGGATATCCGTCTCGAAGGACCAAAAAATGTTGCGGCGGCCTAAAGCCTTGGGGTGAAAATCGAAATTTTCTTAGTGGACTGTATGAGGGGCGGTTCGGTGACACAAGTAGGTGTTTTGGTGGTGTGGGAAAATGATGATGGTACCTGCCTGGTGAGCTATGGCGACACGACGAGAAGGGTTTCCTTAGCCACGTGGCTGGCGCGTCCAGGATATCACGTACGGACGAGAATCTGCACTTTCCACAACACACATACACGCACTTGCACTGTTCAATAGCAATCTTCGTTCTTCGCGGTGGAAATATGAGTCCTTTTTCGACTTGGGATTAATTTTACCCACAGGCGTCGATGTTGGTTGAGAACTGGCGGATCTTCTTGGCGGCAGCGTATGCGCGCCATTGCGGATCTTCCTTCTCGCTCTCACTTAGGCATTATAAGGGTTGTGGAAGGGAGAAGGAAAGCGGAAGGAACTTTATGTTACACAGATACTAATTAATTAGAGTTGCCAGTAATTAGGCATGAAATATAAAACTAAAGAAAGTAATGGCGTTAACACTCCTTAACTTCACAGATTAACAAAATATAACGCTAACACTCTTTAATTAGGCATAGATAACGATACTAAATTAAATCAACTTAGAAACTGTTAAAGATAGCGTCGGAAGTAAGCGATTCGTCGAGCGCGTGGTGCGTTGGCGGTTCTCGATTCCGAAGTGAACAAGATGGCCGCCCCGCTCCCACCGGTGTGACGTTCCGCAAGAATGGCAGCTGACAAACAGCTGACATATGTCATACTGCCATTCTGTTCCGACGTTGTCGACAGCAAACGTCAAATGTCATGTGTCGCGCCGTCAAGTTGATTTTTCTCAAAATATTTTATTTATTTCTTTGTTTGTGTAATCTCACCCTATCATTATCAGTTTCGTAACAATCTATCAGTTTAGTTACATTCTCAGATTAGTTACGATTTCGTTACGGTACATCTATTTTGCATTTCACCCTAAATCGAAAATACGGCCGAGTTACAATACTGTATGGATATTATTACCGTGGTTTAGATTTTTCAACATTATTGGTAGGTAATAAGTTCTTAAGAGATTTTATTCGTCCTCGCTATGTTAATGGGTTCTAGGTTGAGTCTGGATGAAGCGCCATGCATTTCCATGACGCCAGCCAATAAGCGTCCAGACAGTCCATGAGCCACCGCCATAAGCAACCCTCTCTTCAAAGCAGCATTGTGCGAAACGCTCTCCCGTACGTCGGTAGACCTTCTTCCTTCCATCATTGCCATGTAACACAATTTTAGACTCATCAGAAAAGAGTACACGGCTCCAATCTTGCTGTGTCCAATTTAAATGACTGCGTGCGAAATGAAGGCGCGCTGTTCGGTGGGCTCGCGTTAGTTTGGGGCCATTAGCTGGCTTGCGTGGTACCATATCGCGTTCTTTTAACCTTCTCCGAACAGTTCGAGCGCTCGCAGATACTCCGTGGAAGTCGCGAAGTTGGTTTTGTATCTCAATGGAGGTAAGGTGACGATTTCTTAAGCTGGTCGTCACGATGAATCGATCCTGCCTTTCAGTTGTGACCCGAGATTGTGGCCTTCCTTGGCGACGAACAAAGCCGCCAGTCTCTAGGTACCTCCGATAAACATTTCGAACCGCAGATCGACTTAAATTAAGTTGAGCACTCACGTTTCTTTGGCTGTGTCCGGCCTGAATAAGTGCCACAGCTTGGGCGGCGACTTCAGGTGAAGTATCCATAGATTATTGATAGAACCTCACCTTAATGTTAAGAATAAGTAATGTTTGTTGCAAAACCAAAGAAATCAATCACTTTTTCAAGAATTAAATCCAAGTAAACCAATAAAACCAAGTTTTCTTAGTATTCGATTGTTTGATATCAACAAACAGGCTCCGAATTGTCTTTTGTTTCTTTAAATTCTGTGTTCGAAATTCAAAAAAAGACTATTGAATGAAATTGTGAATGTGCCAGGTTCAAAACTGCATAAAAACTTTTTGCTCGACCTAATATAAAATTTTAGCTAGGACCAAACGAAACTGAAAATACAAGGTGGGCCAAAAGATGTGTCCAGAAGTGTATTTTATTTTAAGTTCATACATACTATAATGCGAAAAGACTTTTTCCCCAACCTAATATTATCCATTTGAGGTGCTGAGGACGCCCATCGGCGTTATAGACGAAAACCACCCCGCACCTGAAATAATAGGTCTTTACCTATGAAATTGCCGTTTTGTATGAAAAAATTTAAACGAATTTTTTTCATGCATTTTTTATTTGTATTAATCGAAGTAATCACCCATGCAATCAATGCATCTTTGCCAACGCAGTGGCAGTTTATTGATGCCCTTCTTAAAGAAATCAGCTGGAAGGGAGGCAACAAATTCTTCAAAGGCATTTTGTACTGCCTCTCGGGTATTGAATTTTTTCCCCGCCAAGAAGTTATCCAAATTCTGGAAAAAGTAGTAGTCTGTAGGCGCAAGGTCTGGTGAGTAGGGCGGATGACGGAGAGCTTCCAACCCCAGTTCTTGCAACTTGGAGACCGTCTGCTGTGCAGTATGCGGTCGCGCGTTGTCGTGCAGGAGCAGCGGAGACGAGCGATTGACCAATGCTGGTTGAAGATGTGCCAGCTTCTCCATCATTGTGTTCAGTTCTTCACAGTACACATCTGAAGTAATGCTCACCCCGTTTGGTAAGAAGCTGTGATGAATCACACCGGCGCTAGACCACCAAACAGTAACCATCACTTTTCTAGGGGTAAGTTTTCGTTTAGGGCATTGTTTAGGTGCTGAACCAGGATCCAACCAACTTGCTGAGCGCTTGCGGTTATCAATCAGAATCCATTTTTCATCGCAGGTAACAATGCGGTTCAAAATTCCTTCATTTGTGTGTCTGTTGAGCAGTGCAAGGCACGTCTCGACGCGTACTTCGCGCTGGCGATCATTGAGTTCGTGGGGCACCCATTTGTCAAGCTTATATACCTTGCCAATTTGACGCAAATGGACCAATATTGTTTTGACGCTAACGTCGAAAGCTGCTGCTAATTCAGCCGTAAATTGTGTATCATCAGCTTCCACAATCGCCTTTAATTCGTCATTGTCGACCAAAGTCTTCGGACGACCGCGAGGTTCATTTTTCAGGTCGAAATTTCCAGAACGGAAGCGAGCAAACCAAAACAAGTGGTGCGTTGGTTTGTAGTGTTAGCTCCGTAAACGTCGTTGATGTTGCGTGCCGCTTGTGCCGCGTTGCTGCCACGACGGTACTCATATTCCATAATTACTCGAATTTTTAACGTATCCATGATGACGAAAAAGATTGAAATGCGATGAAAATGTAACACTAATCAATAAACAAATGACTACTTTTGGAAAAAAAAATCCATGTTTTTAAAATAAAATTAATTTGAAATTAGAATTCTTAGCCAAACAAAAATTATTTTGATTTGAAATGGCCAGTACTGCAGAACGGCAACTTCATAGGTAAAGACCTAATATTAAAAAAAGGTTAGAGTTGCCAGTATACTATGGTAGTCTTTGCCTTTGAATGACAATGGCAATTTATATGCCATCATGTTCTCATTTTCACATTTTCGACAGTACAGACGAACAGATTGTGGTTATTTGACTTTTGCAACAGAGAACGAAGCACTAAATAAATAAAAAAATATGACATGCGACCTCATTGACATCTGTCACTTGTCAGAGAAAGACTCGTGACGAAGTACGTATTTTGTGGTTTTCAGTTACATCTCGATTTATCTCGAAATCTGGAGTACCTTTTTGTAAGTAATTACATTTATTCTATGAGTTGTTTATTATTCTTGACGAATCATTGAATATTTTTGGAAAACAATAAATATTATTTACGTAATTTTCAAAAATCATGTCGGCAATATATATGCCACTGTCTGTATACCGTAAGGGTACGACGGCAACATGTTTGCCAATACCAGTTTAGTACTTACCTATTGTTTTACATATTTGTATTTTTTTTGTGTATTTTATAGGAATATGGATCGTCGTGGGGTGAATCTGAGACCTGATGAAGTAGAAAGTGCGTTAGAAGAATTATTTGGTTTCAGTGATGGAGCGAGATCTGAAGATGAAGCGGAGGATTCCGATGTGGAAGATTTATCTGGTATGTTGTCGTCAAATAACTATGACCCAATCAACACTACGATCTTCCCAGAACTAAGCCCTCGACCAACATCATCACCTCAACCAGGGCCCTCAAATGAAAATGTTATGCAGCCACCCCCACCAAGAAGTTCACGACACAGTCCTTCACATATAGAACTTGAACTTCAAGAAGATTTTGATCCATCAGAAATTGAGGACTCAGACGGATTTGATGCAGATGAAGACGAATGGAAAAAAGTGGCCTGGTCACAGAATCCCGTAGTTTCTCTTTTTGATTCTATTCAATTACAACCAGTTCGGAACATAGCCAATAGGACTAGGCCACTCGTATTTTTTGAAATGTTTTTTGACTCTGAAGCTATCGATATGATTGTAACCCAATCTAACCTATATGCATCACAATGCAATGACCAAAAATGGGAACAGACGTCAGTAACAGAGATCAAAGCTTTACTGGGCATGATGATTCAAATGGGCATTCACAAATTACCCTGTATGAAGATTATTGGTCCAGTGACCCATTACTGCATGTTGTTGAAATTGCTGAGACAATGACATTGAAGCGGTTTCAAAAACTTATGAAATATTTACATCTCAATGACAATGCCAATATGCCGAACAGGAACGATGATAACTACGACAAACTGTATAAAATAAGGCCGCTGCTAGATTACATCAACGTAAAATGTCAGACAAATGCCAAAAACACATATTCTCAGTCAATTGAGTGTATGATAAAGTTCAAGGGGCGATCTACTCTAAAGCAATACATGCCCATGAAGCCCATAAAACGGGGCTTCAAGGTTTGGGCTAGAGCTGACAGCCACACAGGATACTTGTATCAGTTTCAAGTGTATGTTGGAAAGACCGAAAACGTCGAAACAGGATTAGGCAGTAAAGTTGTCATGACATTATGCCAGTCACTCATAAATGACACCTATATGGGTCATATAGCATTTGATAACTTTTTTTCTAGTCCAGCTTTACTACAAACATTATACAATAATGGTATATATGCAACTGCTACAGTCAGAAATGACCGCCAAGATATGCCACTAATTGTAAAAAAGCCCAAAGCGACTGGTAATAAAGAAATTGATGAAAAGATAGCAAAGGCTGTAAAAAATGCAAACCAAAAAACAAAAAAGCTGAAAAGAGGAGAATGGAAATGGAGGGTAAAAAATAATGTTGGCTTTATTATCTGGAAAGATAACAAATTAGTAAGCGTTTTGAGCACTGCATTTCATCCAAAGCAGAAAACATCTTGTGAAAGAACTCAAAATGATGGATCTAAAAAATCATTCCCCTGTCCGCTGACAATTACAGAATACACAAAGCGTTTGGGAGGAGTGGACCGGTTTGACCAAAAGAGAACCCCGTACGCAGTCGGAAGAAAAAGCTCGGAAGTGGTGGAAACGCATCTTCTATTTCCTTATTGATGCTGCTATAACAAACGCGTATATATTGTATGATTCTAACAGACGTAACCACACCGTATTGTCTCAAAAGGAATTTAGGCTGACATTGTCTCGAGAATTAGTAGCAAACGCAACATTCCGAAAGAGACCCTTTGCCACCATGCCAAAGTTCGCGTCCAAAAAAAGTAAGTCTGTACAATCGGAAGAAAGTGAATCAAGGCAAAAGAAACTATTTGGAGTGCCTCGAGAAATTCGTTTTTCTGAGCTTGGAGCTGATTGGCCTGTAGAATTACCCACCTATAGGTGTCGCTTGTGTAGTAGTGCACACAATAATCAACGATCCAGGATACAATGTGATAGGTGTCAAGTGCCATAGTGTGCAGTGCCTTGCTTCAAAAATTACCATCAAACAGATACATAAATTGGTAAGGCTAGACTGATGGTGGTTTATATGTTGCCATCATGTTTTTTTCTATCTAATAAATAAATAAAAAATAAAATAAAATGTTTAAAAAAAGTAAAAAAAATATATGATTCAAAGTAGTGAAGTTTTATTTCATTATCTAGGCTCATTCCCTCTACCAGTTAAAGGGTTAACCCTTAAATGTGCAGTAGGAAAATTATTCCCACATCTTTATATGAAGTTCTCAAAGGGTCAGGAAGAAATAGTTTCCCACAATCTGTCAAAATAATAAAACTACGTAAAATTGTCTATGATAAAAAAATAGCGTGAATTGGAACGCACCACTTACGAAAGAAAAAAAACAAAAACCCCCGACGTCTCCTGTCAAAACATCAGCTGAATGTTAATTTTATGCGTGTTTGTGCGTTTTTTGGTCGAAAATGTCGAAAAAAATACCGTAAGTATAATTTTCTTACAGATTTGTTATAATTATGATATTTGCTGTACATTTTATGTAAAAGTTACCTAAATAGTTATTTGGTTCGACTTTTATGGGCTTCCAAAATATGTGGGAACTATTTTCCTACTGATCATTACGGAACTACATCCAGTGAACGGAAATAAACATGGAAGCATTCCTAGCTCTAAAAAATAACCCAACGCAGATTGCGCCCAGGTAGGCGGGGCTTACCGATTGCGCCGCGCACGCTATTAGTTCGTCTGCAGCCGGCAACAGCGGCGGTCGAATATTTATTTATCGGTTTTTGCGTGACAAATATTTTAAAATGCCTTCTTGTGTAGTAAAGTGGTGTATCAATAAATCACACGTGCATAAAAAGAATGCTGGGATTAGTTTTCACGTGTAAGTACATCGCTATACAGGGTGTAAGGGACAGCCCTCCACAATTTAACAGGGTGCATTCAGCTCCTTATTGTGAATCATATTCCACCGGAAATTTTCTCCGGAAAATTTTAATTTTTTTTAACGTTTTTTCGGCTTATATTCCTTTATTTCAATGTAAAATTACATTCTGTGTTTGCAGCACTCCATTTATGTAAATAAAACAGCTAAAATACAAAAAACAGCAATGGATGTCGAAATACTCTAACGAACTACGCGCGAAATCAGCTGTTCACTTTCTGCCTAGCTTCAGAGTTCATCAAACTCTCCGCATACTACTTGCATACAATACAACACAGACACGCGAGACGCTCCGATTTACCGAGTCGCAACAGTATTGCCAAGTTATGAGACCTCAATTTGTGAACGAAAAACGCACTTAATGTGCCCTTGAGTATACGTGGTAGGTACATACTTAATTAATTCTACTTTTCAAGCGATCACTGGATCCAGTTTCCAAGCCACCCAAGGGGTTTTTCATGGCTTTACGACATCTACCGACTGGTAGTCGAGTCGGGAATCGAACGTAAGCCCTCTGCAATGGAAGCCCAGTCTTCTATTAGGGCCAAGCCACACGATGCGGTGCGGCGGCGGCGCGGCGCCTGAGCGGTGCCGCTCCGGTTTCCTACATATAAAAATGTATGTTATGGCACACGGCGCCGTCCGGTGCGCTCCGGCGTTGCACCGCAGGCGCACCGGAATGGAGACGAGGCGGGGAGGGGTGTAAGTATTGCGGCGCCGGAGCGGCACCGCTCAGTTGTGTGCGCGGCAGAGTGAAGTGCGAACGTTGTTAATTTTTATTATTTCGTGTCAGCGTTTCGTGTACTTACCTGTTACAAAAATGAGTACGTATGAGGAAAGTATTGAAATGGACTACCTCATTTCGCTAGTTCAAGAACGAGAAATACTGTGGGACAAGTCTCATATGGATTTTAAAAACAATAATTTAAAAGCAAAGGCATGGGAAGCAGTTATAAAACATTTATTTCCAGATTATGATAACTACACTCCTGATGAAAAGAACAAAATTGGTGAGTCCGTATTTCTCTTCATACTGGTAATATAACTAAATTTTTTTTAATTGCCACTTCAAAGATCCTGCACTGCTTATGAAATAGTCTGCTAATTCTTCTCTAATACCATTAGCTGCTACCAATTCATCATTTTTGGGTTGGAGCGAGTGAAATTCGTCACAAACTATCATCAATTTTTCCTTTGGACGAAAACCATCCCGATCGGCCACAAAATTGTGTAGAACACAACATGCTTTTACAATGGCAGTAGCAAAATCATAGGACACGTTTATCGGTCTGTGAAAAATGCGCCATTTATTTGCCATTACTCCAAAAGCGCATTCAACATATCTTCTGGCCCTGCTAAGACGATAGTTGAATACCTTTTGTTTGACATTGAGATTTTTACCACCGTAGGGACGCATAACATGTTTGCTCAATCCAAAAGCTTCGTCACCCACTAACACATATGGGATTGGTCTATTGAAACCACATAATGGTTGGGGATCAGGCAATGGCAGGTTCTGGTTAATCAGTAACTCGTATAGTTTTGAATTTTGGAAAACAGTTGAATCACACTCTTTACCGTATGCGCCAATGTCGACAAAAGTAAATTTATAGTTTGAGTCCACAACAGCTAGCAACACAATAGAAAAAAAGGATTTGTAATTAAAGAAAAGTGAGCCACTATTGGCAGGATTACACAGGCGTACATGTTTTCCGTCAATGGCTCCAACGCAGTTAGGAAAATTTGCTCTGACATCAAAATCGGATGCAATTTTTTGGAATAGGACTGTTGTCAGTTCAGGGATGTTGTCATGAAGTAGATATTTCCATATAGCTTCACATACTCTCAATATCATACATGCAATCGTAGATCTCCCCCGTTTGAATTTGAATTCTAAATCTTGAAACGAGTTTCCGCTTCCTAGGTACCTAAAACAAAAAAAAATATTAAAACTTAGATTATTTACTCTCTAGTAGGCATCGTAAAAAATAATCCAATTTTTCTAATACGCATGCGCCGATTATGACAACCAAATGTCAAAAACGCGCGCTCTGTCATTTATAATTATAATGTTGCCATTTTAGGAACGTATTCACTTAAATGGGGAAAAATTCGAACATACTAAAAACGCTTCTCCGCGCGTAGGAGCGGAATATGTGCTAAGGAAGCGTGTTTTCATTACAAAAACAATTAATCAGACAAAAAGAAACACGCTTCCCGCAGATCCCGCTCCTACGCGCCGAGAAGCGTTTTCAGTATGTTCGACACTGCGTGTTTTCCATACAAACCGGGCGTACGAAGTTGCGGGCACAGCTAGTCAAAGTATAAAAATATGTTATACTGGTAAATGTAAATCTAATATTATATTTTCAGGTAATTCTGTAGTGAAAAAGTGGAGAAACGTTAAGGACAACTTTAATAAATATTTAAAAAAATTGAAAGAAGTTTCCAAATCTGGCTCAGCGGCTAAGAAGCTTACAAAATACCATTATTATAATCAGCTTTTATTTCTGAAAAAAGTTGCACAGAATACTACTGACAGTAGTTTAGACTTGGATGAACAATGTAACACGAGTTCTGCTGAACAAGGTAACACGAGTTCTACAAATGATGCAGTACCTAAGCCGTCCCGCTATGTTCCTGTCACCAAGAAGAGAACAATAGCAGAAATGGACGAGTTTGAAAAAGAAACTTTAAAAGCTCTGAAGGAGCCACAAAATCGCCACTTGTCCTTTTTTAAAGGCATTTTGCCATCTATTGAAGATTTTACGGAACTTCAGACTCTGACGTTCCAAGCTAAAGTATTACAATTAATAACGGAAATGCGTTATAGACAAATGACTCCACAATTTTCATCCGCTAGCTATGAAGAGCAAGTACAACAAGCACCACACGGGTATCAAACCCAAAATTACCAAAACACGAGCAGCAATTACATAAACTCGAATTCTAGTGTAACTATGTCTGAAAATAGCGAAGATTTAGAGTATGAATATGATTTTGCAAACTTGTAAGTAAGAATACTGCCCTTAAAATGGATATTAAAAATGATTAATAAAGAGTAAAAATTAAAAGTTTTTCATTACTTACCTCAAAGTTATTCCCAGCATTTCTATTGGCTCCACTGGATTCCTCATATTAGTATACTGTTTCCGTATATGTGGTTCTAAGGATTCCAATAAACTTTTGAAAGTAGCCTCACTCATTCGAAAAAACTTGTAAAACCTATTTTCGTCTAAGAGCAACTCTTGATATTCTTTTAAAAAAAAAAGTCCGTCACTATTCCTTATGGTTATAAACGGACTGACCCAATATCGTCGTGTGTTTCTACGTCGTCGTCGGTTACGTCGGTGGCGAAGTAATAGCAGCAGCAACACACGTCTTTCCCAATCCATTTTTTAATACAGACTGTCGTCGGAATGGGGCCAACCCTTCTCTTCCGTCGCCGCTACGGTGCCGCAAAACGTTGCGGCATCGTTGCGGCGCCGCACTCACCGTGTGGCATGTAGTCCGGCGAGATGACCTGCGGTGCGGCGCCGCACCGCATCGTGTGGCATAGCACTGACACTGGGCTATCACTACTATTAATTTCCTTAACATAAACTTAGAATTAAATTGACAAATTAATCGTTTCATTTCTCCAAAAAAAATAACAGCTAACATTTAGTCAAGCTTAAAATAGTGGTATTTTTGTACAACATTTTTGCAAGTTTCATGCAAAATTTTTTGAGCAATTGACAACACTGTTTTACTGTGATTTTTCGTGAAGTCATTAGTGCAGTTTAGTTGTCCTGCGACTGTGTCGCACGCGCGTAGTATTACAGTATCGCTCGCTGTTGTCCGCGCAGTACCCATTTGAGTTAATTTATTTTTTGTTGTGTTGTTGTCTGTGAGAAATGGCTACATTTAGTGCTCGTGAGTATGGCGAAATGATAATGTGCTCGACTATTGCGCCGGAATCATGGAACCCGCGTCTCACACTGGTCCGTGCACAGAACGCTGCGAAGGGATCGGCAACGACCTTATGTGATACATAAGGTCCAAGCCCTATTGCCTCGTGATCGTGGTCATCGAGTAGCGTACTGCCGGTGGTTGCGGGCTGAACAGGATCGAAATCCAAATTTTATCTCCCGTGTGATATGGACCGACGAGTCGACTTTTACGCGAAATGGTATGTGGAATCGTCGAAATGCTCATTACTGGTCGCGGATGAACCCCTTCGAGATCCAAGAGTTCGGACATCAAACGCGTTGGTCGGTAAACGTCTTACCTAACGCCTTTAGACTTCTTTTTGTGGGGCTACGTAAAGGAAAAAGTGTTCGTTAGTGCATGTGCGAGTGAGGAGGAAATGCGAGATCGCATCATAGACACATTCCAGCAGCTGCAACGAAGATCCCAACTTGCTGACCCGCTTACACGCGGAGACCCTGCGCCGTGCCAATGTGTGTGAAGGTCTCGGTGGAGGTCATTTCGAGCCGTATCTCATACGACCGGAGCGATTCTAAGGTAGGATTAATTTTTGTGCACGACGCACTATCAATTACAGCCCTGATTGATACCTATTGAAATAAGACTGATTGATTTCTATTAATTTTCTATGTAATAATAATTATACTTATGGTAAAAACACATAACGCTCCTTTTTTAACTTGCCGCAGTCGGGTAAAAAGGGAATTCCACTTCGACGTTAGTTGTAGCTATTGTTTGGCACAAAATTTACTCTATTGTTTATTATTTTGTTACCTTTACTCGTTTTACCAAAGCGGAATTCCCGCTGTGTGAAAGGGTGGCTAATGAGAAGTGCATGTTTGCAAGTAGTATTTTTTTTTATTTTTATTGACTGTTTGTTTCATCTGCTTGTTATTTACGTTAAGTTTTAGACTGTTGTTGGTTGAGCGCAAAATACTTTTGTATTAATTTGTTTAAAAATGCCTCGCGGACGATACAACGTTTTACGTAGGCAAGCCAGAAAAATGGTTTATAACGTCATGCAATCTATGAAAAAAGGAGAATGAAAATGGCGTTCAAATTCCTTTGGAGCTAGTGCAAATAAAAGTTTTTGAGGAAATACAGTCATTATCGTAAATACAAAATAAAAACATTATTCCTTATTTCATAAAACCTATTTTATTTTTCATTGAACCCTACCCGTACTTGACAAACTGACCAATAAGTAGGTACCATACACTACTTAAAACATTCAAACAACTTTCAGTTATAAAAATAATTAAATGAAGCCTAAATTATTGTCGCCTTTACTGTACCTACTCAACTAACCTGCGATCCGCCACTCACTGTCACTCTCGCTAGTTTAAACCACGTGGCGCGAGAATTGACCCCGTGGCGGGTGGGGCAGCCGAAGACACTGCGCTACCGTTCGCTACGTGCGTTTTGTCACGGATGCAATACATTGCGTGCGAGGTAATAAAACAAATCAGGTTTATTGGATTCCCATAACGTTCCTGAAATAATTTCATGTACCGGTCATCTTAGTATGATGTACTGAATGCACCATATCAGTTTGCAGAGGGCTGTCCCTTACACCCTGTATATTATATTTCTATTAAAAATGAATTATACCACAAAATCTATGGGGATGACGTTATGCTAACCAAGCAATTCACTTTTCTACCTGACAAGAATGATTTTTTTTATGATTTTGATTACAATCTTAGATTCAACACACACCATTTTTTGTGGGGACGGCATTATGCAAAATATACTAAGTTATTGTAGGTAAAAAGTTGACATAAAAAAAAAAGGCGGCTGTCAAAATTTTTAAAGTCATGGGTATCGTTTTTGACGTTTTAAAATCCAAGATGGCGGCAGCGAAAATTTTGTTTTTGTTTTAAATCACACGTGATAAGGAACATCGTTCCTGACGATGGTCCCCCGACCACACACGTTTTTTTATGCTACTTTAATTCATTATATTTTCTTTTAGATTTCCGCAAGATCCATCTCAAAGAGAACTATCGACGAAAGCTGTTCGTTTAGAAAGACAGCAGAGTGAATGGAGCCCAAGTAAAAAGACAAGGATATGCTCAGTTCATTTTAGAAATGACGATTTTTATGAGACAAAAAAAGGATACACGAAGCTTAAAACAAACGCTATTCCAATTTGTACGGTAAGATGGATTCTTTGATAATGATATTTCCATAAGGCTATAGTATTTGTAAAAATATTACACCTCGTGTTTTAAAGGTTTCATACTAAAAACCTACATATGATTTCAGATGGTCTTTTCGATTAAAAAACCAGTTCAATCGACTCCGCCAGAAACGTTGCAGTCGATTCTAACACCCGAAAATGTTAATGTCAAGCAACTGATAACTGTGAGAGAAAATGTTATTGAAATACCCAATCCTCAAATATCCTCCAAATCAGGAAAACGTCACTTGGTAGGTATAATTAATAGACATCTAGGGATCTTAACTCTTTTTAATTATAAACTTAAATTTATAATAAAAAAATTGTAAAAATCTGATCGTTCAGTTGGTATTTTTATCTTTTAGGTGGCCTGTCCAAGCTGTGGGTGTGAGTTCGGTGTACTAATTGATGCTGCTGCAGAAGATCTTGGGAGACAAACACAGTTATCGTCATCAACTGATTCAAAAGTTCTTGATACAAGATGCGGTACTCCTTTAAACATTTTGTCTTCTGACATTGAATCGGCTCTAAATACGCCAAAAACGCATAGGCTGAAAAATTTGATTCAGAGAAAGACATTACTTTCTGAAAAAAGGTTGTCTAAAATAAGAAACCTAAAGCGACAAAATAAAAGACTATTAAAAAAATGCATATCACTAAAAGACAGCTCTAAAGAAGAATAAGTTTGTAGACATGAATTCTGAAACCTCACTTTCTGAAATTTCGGGTGATATTTTTTCGATGCTGAAAAAAAGCAGAATGCAAAGGGAAAGAGAACTGTACTTAAATTTACCCAAGCGGTCAAAAAATTTGCCCTGACCCTTAACTATTACTCACCGTCTGGTTACAACTACGTCCGTAGACAATTTAAATTATGCTTGCCTCATGCCTCAACATTATCCAAATGGTATCAGGCGATTGATGCAAACCCTGGCTTTACTGAGGAAGCTTTTAGAGCTCTTCGCTCCAAATTTGCCCAAAGTGATAAAAGGCTCGCTTGCCTTATGGTTGATGAAATGGCTATAAGACAACAAAAAATATTCAATGGGAAAGACGTCGATGGTCTTGTGACATTTGGACCTACAAATGAAATAGCTACGCAAGTGTACGTATTAATGTTAGTGGCACTAAACGACGCATTCAAGCTGCCGTTGGGTTATTTTTTCATTAGTGGAATGAATGCAGAGCAAAGGGCTAACATTATTAAAATGTGTCTCAGAAAATGTTATGAAGTTGGTGCAGACGTTGTAAGCCTAACTTTTGACGGGTGTGCCGCTAACCTGGCTACCGCGAATTTGCTTGGGTGTAATTTTGAGAATCCAACTGATTTGAAAACATATTTTACCCACCCAGCAAACGGTAGACAAGTAGTGGTATTTCTCGACCCCTGTCATATGGTAAAACTAGTGAGAAATACGTTCGAATCGAAAAAAGACTTTGTTGATGAAAATGGACACTCTGTACAGTGGCGCTTTTTGCAAGAGTTAAAAAAAGTTCAAGACAATTTAGGGCTTCATTTTGCAAACAAACTGACGGAGAGGCATCTAATCTTTCGAAATAGTATCATGAACGTGAAATTAGCTACACAACTACTGAGCAATAGTGTCGCTACAGCATTAGAATTATGTTCAGACAAAAGTTGCCCGAATTCAAAAATGTCGCTCCAACTGTTAAGTTTTTGCAAACTATGAACAACTTGTTTGACATTCTAAACGCAAGTTCGTTGAACAATAAAGGATTTAAGCATCCTATTGAAATGAAAGACAAAGACTTCTTCTTCAATTTTCTTGCTGAAACAGAGTCTTATATACTGGGACTGAAAGTAAGGGTGCCAAATGTAACAAGGCGAACAGTAAACGGGCGTAAGATTATAATGCGCTCATTAGTGGAAAAGTTTGTTATACAAACGAAGCCAAAAACAGGATTTTTGGGGTTGGTGGTTTGTATCAAAAGTTTTAGACTTTTGTTTCAAGAGCTCGTCGAAACAAAAGTTTTGCGATTTATTCTATGTTATAAGTTCAGTCAAGACCACCTGGAACTTTTTTTTGGCATAATCCGAAACCATGGGCGATGTAACAATAATCCAAATGTACGCCAATTCATGGGAATTTACCGCAAAACTTTACAAAATTTAGAGTTAAGCTCCAAATTTACAGGCAATTGCATTCCACTAAAAGACTTTCCTGTTCTCAATTGTACCAGTTCATCAATAAAACTGATTAATGAAACCACACTTGGATTTAGATTTGATGCCAACGATGAACCTACTCAAAACGTGAAAATATCTATTGAAGAGAACAACTGTGATATATTTACAACAATGCTAGATACAAATACGCAATTGCCAGATACGATTGAGCAAATAATTGGCTATATTTCCGGGTTCGTAGTAAACAAGCTGAATTCTAAAATCAATTGCGAAGAATGCACGGAATGTTTATTTGCAAGCGAAAAACTGTATTTTCATAAATTAATATGTCTTAAAGATTTTGGTGGATTGGCTTATCCCTCAGTAACTTTGTTTAAAGTATGCTACCGTTCTGAGTGTGTCCTACGAAATATTATGAAAGTTCAATCAGAAAAATGTTTAACCAGCAAGCATAACCTGACTGTAATAACAAACAAATGCTTTCAATATGTGACCAGCTATAATGACATATTTAAATTTATTAAAAAGCACGCTACTGATATCCCGTCCCACGACATACCGTTTATCAAAAGTATTATTCAAGAATTCCTTAAAATTCGTTTACATTATATTGCCAAAAATGATTCTCTACTGCACTCATCACGGCAGAAATTAAATAAACTTACAATTTTCCGAGGCACATAACAAGTCAAACACAGTAATATCATTGGGATTCACGTTATTAAGTCATGATAACACTGAGCACTAATAAGAAGTGTTATAATGTTATTAGTCAATATCATCATCTGCCTAGCCTTTTCCAAACTTTATTGGGGTCCGCTCCCAGTCAAACAGGATTCAGCTTAATACCAGTATTTTACGTGGAGCGGCGGCCTACCAGACCTCCACAACCCATTAAATAGTGACACAAAATTTGTTGGCGAGACTGGTGTCAGATTATCTGGCTTCTGACTATCCGTAACGACTGCCAAAGATCTACAAATGACACCCGGGCGGGACCAACAGCTTACCGTGCTTTCCGAGGCACGGAGGAAACTCGATATGTTAAGATGTTCACCCATCTACAGACCAACCTCGGCAAGCATTGCTTAACCTTGAAGATCGATCGGTGCGGCTTTTATTACTTAGTTCCGTAGTACCGAGTTATTTGGTAATTAATATAATACGTCAAATACCGATATTAATGAATAAAAAATGCACCTAAATTGTGATATCTAATAAATTAAAAATAGACCACACATTTTTTTTATTTACCTACCACATTTTTAGCATAAGTACTTAAATCTATTATTCCCTAAACACTGCTCTATTTACAATCCTTAGAACAACTGTTGCCTTAGGGTTCATGAAACATATTTTTTAACATAATTCTTTATTATAATACGTACAATAACACCATCAATAACACGATTTAATTATTTGCGTTGCACAATATTACATAAAACATCCCGGCAGACGACGTGGCGTCGTAGAAATGTCGTTAGCGGCCTATACGTTACAAGCTAATTTAAACCCAAATAGTCAGGAAGTAAGGTCCATTTTTGGCTGTGCATCCTAAGTGGTAATAAATATTCTTTATACGGTTTGACTAATCAGCGACGGGGTTCCGTTGTGTGAGTTTGTTCGGCTTTTGTGTCAAGATTCGCGCCTAGTTTCGTTGAAGAAATGCTTCCATGTTTATTTCCGTTCACTGACTACATCTTTGTTTTTTCTTACAGGTGATACTGAGGAGAGAGTTGAAAGATGCACAGATTGAATCGGAATTAATAGAATGATGTCCTCCGATGACGAGGAAGATGAGGACGATGAAGAATTTACCTTCGTGAGTGAAAGGCCCAACTTATTTAATATTTTAATATTGTTGACTCAATATAGTTCCCGTTAAACTACACAAACATACACATGCACACACACATACACACACGCACGCAAACACACACACATACACACACACACACACACACACACACACACACTACACTACTCTGCTCATACCATATATCACTTTTGTTTACGTACTATATCTTTTCTAAATAGTTTATTTGCCCGTTTATTTATGCTGCATAATGGACTAGTCATATTTTTTTTGTAAATGGCATGTATGTAACTAATTACAATTAAGAAACATCCACTTAAGGGTCGGGCCCAGCATCTTTAACACAAGTTGTCTTGACAACTTAGCAAGGGTGTTGGTGTTGCCACAATATTGTTTAATTTTCCTTAAATTGTATGTATTAACATGTATCTAATGTTAAATGTTAAACTTGATGCAAATAAATTATTATAGGGAACTGCAGCATATTTGGGATACTGCAGGTAACTTGGAATACTTCGGTATCTAAATAACTAATAACGCCATCTATGTTTTTTCAACGTAAAGATTACGTCGTAAGACACACTACGACATCTAGCATTAAAAACAGGACGCCATTTTGACATTCCGGCTACCAGCTCCGACGGAACAAGACGACATATTTCAAAACTTTTTTGGTAAGTATGCAAACAGTGATAATTATTTACTCTCATACGTAAAATATTAGGTTGGGGAAAAAGTCTTTTCGCATTATAGTATGTATGAACTTAAAATAAAATCTCTTTGGCTATACTATTTTTATTTGGCTGGTTTTGGTATCATTGAAAGTTTAAATTTTAAAGAATATAATTCCAAATTCAAATTAGGAAAATGTGAGATTTTCATTTGTTTTTCGTACTGTCAAGATGAGTGAATCTAATGAAGAAATTCGATACATTTTAAAATTTTTCTACAAAAAAGGTAAAAATGCATCTCAAGCCGCGAAGAAAATTTGCGATGTTTATGGGCCCAGGGCAGTGTCTGTGAGAGTAGGACAAATTTGGTTTAAACGTTTTCAATCCGAAAATTTTTATGTCAAAGATGCACGTCGCTCTGGTCGCCCTATTACGGATAAAATGGATACCATTTTTGAAATAGTGGAGCAAGATCGGCATATCAGTAGTTACGACGCAGCTGAAGAACTGGGAATTGACCACAAAACAGTTTTGGCGCATTTGAAAAAAACTGGGTACACAAAAAAGCTCGATATTTGGGTACCTCACGAGCTCACTGAAAGAAACCTAATGAACCGTGTACTCATTTGTGATTCTTTATTACGACGTAATGAAACCGAACCATTTTTGAAGAAGCTGATAACTGATGATGAAAAGTGGATCACGTACGACAAGAACGTGCGAAAAAGGTCGTGGTCAAAGGCCGGTCAGGCTGCACAGACTGAGGCGAAACCCGGGTTAACTCGCAACAAGGTGATGCTGTGTGTGTGGTGGGATTGGAAGGGCATTATTCATTATGAGCTGTTACCATCAGGCAGGACCATCGATTCTGAACTCTACTGCGAACAACTGATGAGATTAAAGCAAGAAGTTGAGAGAAAGCGGCCGGAATTAATCAACAGAAGGGGTGTGGTTTTTCATCATGATAACGCTAGACCTCACACATCTTTAGCCACTCAGCAAAAATTAAGAGAGTTTGGCTGGGAGGTGTTAATGTATCCGCCGTATAGTCCTGACCTTGCACCTTCAGATTTCCAACTGTTTCGGTCTCTTCAGAATTCTTTAGGCAGTGTCAGGTTAACATCACGAGAGGACTGCCAAAACCACTTGTCGCGGTAATTTGATCAGAAGTCCCAAAATTTCTATAGCAATGGGATCATGTCTATACCTACAAGATGGCAAAAAGTTATCGAACAAATTGGTACCTACATACTTTAGATAAATGTAAATAATGTATATTAAAAAACGTTTTGAATTTTCTTAAAACATGCGAAGAAACTTTTTCCCCAACCTATTATTTAGTGTAATCATTCAAACTATTATGTGATCTTTTTAGTTAGTGATTTTACTTTGATTTTGTGAATATTTCTAGAATTGAAAATGCTACTTGCTGTTTTAGGTTAGGATGGTACGAGTATGTTGTTAATTTGGGATACTACACGTAAACATAATTTGGAATATTCCAAATTATATGCACATTTTATAACTAGATATTAATTCGCCTGTTTTTATTTTAGAAATGGCATCACCTCAAGTATACAAAAAGAGACAGAGGTGGGAGAAGGAGGAAATGGCCGCTGCTATCGCCACCGTTCGAGAAAAGAGGATGGGATACTTAAAGGCTGCTAAACACTTCAACGTTCCCAGGTCAACACTTTTTCGTTTTGTCAATGATAAAGACTCTCCGATTCAATATCGGTAATGAATAAAGTTATTGGTCGAAAGCCAGTTTTCGGTCAAGATATTGAAAATTTGCTAGTGGAGTACCTACATATTAACTATGGAGAATAAGTTTTATGGGCTTACCAGAATGGACTTGCGCCGTTTGGCGTATCAACTGGCTGTCAAAAATGATTTACAAAATCCTTTTAAGCATGGGTTTGCTGGAAGATACTGGCTAAAAGGATTTTTGAAACGACATCAGGCAACTTTGTCTATAAGACAGCCAACTGGCACATCTCAAGCACGAGCTAACGGATTTACTAAAGAAAGAATGGATGAATTTTACGACAATCTAGAAAAAATTCAGGCTGATAAGTCTTTCCTGCTGCGCGCATATTCAACGTTGATGAGAGTGGCCTTTCTATAGTCCAGAGTAAAATTCCAAAAATTATAGCTCGAAAAGGGAAGAAACAAATCGGAGCAATGACGTCAGCCGAAAGAGGGTCCTTAATAACTATCGTAATTTGTATGAGCCCAGCAGGAATATTTGTTCCTCCCATGATAATTTTACCGCGTAAAAATATGTCTGATGCTTTAATGCGAGGAGCTCCAGTTGGTTCTATAGGAAAAGCACATCCATCGGGATGGATCCAAACTCACTTATTTACGCAATGGTTTCAACATTTTGTAGAAATATGTGAAACCAACAGATGCATCCCCAGTGCTCTTGATCCTCGATGGCCATTACAGTCACACCAAGAACATAGAGCTGATAGATCTAGCAAAACAGCATTATGTGACGATCCCGTCACTACCACCTCATTGTACGCATAAAGTTCAACCGCTGGATCGCACTTTCATGGGACCCCTAAAGTCTTATTATAGTGAAGAAGTTCGTGTGTTTCTCAGAGAAAATAATAGACCTTTAACACCATATGACGTTGTCGAGCTATTCGGAAAAGCCTACATCAAGTGCCAAACTGGTGAAATTGCTGCTAATGGTTTCAGAGTTGGTGGCATATATCCATTTAATCGAAATATATTTACTCAAGCCGATTACATGGCTGCTGCTGTAGAGTTTGAAGAAGATCAAGATTGTCAAACGACGCCGACGTTAACTTCGCCCGTGGTTGCTACTTTGCGAATAGAGAATGTTGATGACACAGAGCCAGAGCCGTCAGGCAGTAGGACTGAAATTCGATCCCTTGTTAGTCCTTTTCAAATTTCTCCCGTACCCACAGTAAAAAAGAGAGCTAGCAACAGAGGCCGTAAGCCAGCAAGATCTGCAATAATCACAAGTTCTCCTTATAAAAACGACCTTGAGAATGCACAACTTAAAAAGTCTGACAAAGAAATTGGACCAAAGAAAAAACTGATCAAGGAAAGAAGAAAGTAACAAAAAAGACAAAGAAGAGAAATATGACAGACAGTAACTCATCAGATCCGAATCCTGATGCTTTATCAGGTAATAACACAGACTCGTCCGACGATGTAGCAATAAGAGATGAGACTGCAATCCCTCCTACTGACAACGACGCTGTATGTTTTTTCTGTAACGGAAAATATAGTGAGGATAAAAGGGGTGAAGTTTGGGTGCAGTGCTTAATGTGCGAATTGTGGGTTCACGCTGCTTGTGGTGGTTATGAATCTGGTGTTTATATTTGTGACTACTGCAAAAATAGTAATTAAGCATAGTAAACTATAAGTTTAAAATTAACACTGTTCTGTGATTATTGTGACTGATTACTTTATAATAAGATTATTTTTGATATTTTGTTTAAAAATATTGATTAGTTAGAGAAGTCAAGACTATAAGACTGTTACAAAGATTAGAAATTTATTACTTTTTAAGATAAAGTGTTAACAGTATGTTAATGAAAAATGTGAATATAATTTGGAATACTATATTCCAAATTACCTGCCCTCTAAGTCAATTCAAATAATTTTTAATTTGTTGTGCTTTTTGTTTTTTGATAAGGTTCCTGACTTTTGTTCCATATGATAGTTATTAATATTAAAGTTTAATAGTTTTTCAAGTAATAAACGTATTTTTTATTGAGCTATCCCTTTTTTCTTTAAATTTATTCTCAAAAAACAAACTGGTATTCCAAATATGCTGCAGTTCCTCTATTATTATTATTAATAATTTAGATGCAAAGATGAATAAGATTCAATCTTATAGCTACAAAGAACTCTTAGACATTCTTAATGACTGTAATCAGCCAGCGCAATCACTCTCCCCAGCGCAACCATCCACCCCAGTGCAAGCACCCTCCCCAGTGCAGGAATTTACCATACGTTCTTCACCAGAGAGGAATGTTTCTGAGAAGGATGCAGTTGATGAGCCCATGTCATCTTTTTCACTTGAGAGTAATGTTCCTGTGGAGGCTGCAGTTAATGAGCCCATGTTACCTTCTGCTCTTGAGGAAGATGTTCGTTCAGAGCCTGTGGCTGAAGAGCCCAGACCGCCTCCTATACCTACACCTGCCTATCAACGTAGAGGACCTTCCGATCAACAAAGATTTAGATCCAGTTCAAATTATTTTGATTTATTGAAGAAATCGCGAGAGTGGTCCAATGATTTGTCTAGATTCTCATTCCCCCCAAATTTTGAAAGGCCTTTGACTGTAAACAAGCAATATAACAACCGATCTACTCCATTGTCCTATTTCCGGGATATGTTTCCAGAAGAGTTGGTAAATTTGATTGTGAGAAACACAAATATCTATGCAGCTTATAAATGCTCAAGACATTGGAAAGATACAACATATGAAGAAATTAATGCATATTTTGGGCTTATGGTGTTGATATCAATAAACCCAATACCTGATATAAAGATGTACTGGTCTACTGACGAATTTTATAGAAATTCTGTAATTAGTGAAGTCATGCCTTTCAAACACTTTCAGAAAATCACAGAAAATTTTCACATTGATAACATATTAGAAGAAGCTCAACGCGATGACCCGAGCTATGACAAACTGTGTAAAGTACGACCTATAGTGGACGCTCTGAACGAAACCTTTCAACAAAACTGCTCCTCATCTCAAAATCAATCCATTGATGAGAGTATGATAAAATTTAAAGGCAAATCATCTATGAAACAATACATGCCTAAAAAACCGATTAAACGAGGTTATAAATGCTGGTGTTGTTGCGATTCTAAAACTGGGTACCTCTATGAGTTCCAAATTTATACAGGCAAAACAGATAATACAGCTGAAGAGGGATTAGGGTGTAGAGTTGTTTTGGATTTATGTCAAAATGTGCCAGAAGATACTTTCATAGTTTTTGATAATTTTTTTACGAGCCTGCCGTTGCTGGAGATTTTGTATTCAGAGAAGATATATGCTGTAGGAACCATTTGAGCGAACAGGAAGGGATTGCCACCAGAAATTAGCAAGCAAAACAAAGATCTAAAACTGAGTGCTGGTGAGTTCATCTTCAAATATTCCAATCCTATTCCTCTTCCCCTCGGACCGCCAACTGGTGCAAACGTGTATAGATTCACTATTTCTTTATTTAATTATTATTTAACTCAAAATTCTACTCAGTTAAATCTTTTGTAAAAATAGGAGTGCATAAACTGAAGGAGCATTAGCGCGACCTTAGCGGAGCAACATCGCCGACCTCTTCGCTTCACCTAGTACCCTGGTACATTGAAGTAACATCGGCCACTTGCAAGGTACGATTTGTTATAATCACCTGCCCATGCGCACGGCAACGCCCCTGAGAAGAGAATAGACCGCCTTCTTGCTCGTCATTGGACAGTTCAAGGACAACCTACCGTGTGGAGTTGACTGACGCTGTGTGCGTATATTAATTTGTACATCACACTGCTATAATCCTTTCTCTGAGCACGTGAGCTTGTATTACTTGCGTTTTATGTTTCCCTGGTACTTGCTGCAGTTTAACTCATAGAAAACAATACGGAACGTTGAATTGTAAATAACCACGGTACAGACGACAAACCAATTTGCTTACTACCTGTCTATTTTGTATTTCTACTCTGTTTTTATTATCTCCTGGTATTTGAAATGGAAGACATGAGCTGCAAATCCCTATCTGAATCGGACATCTCCGTTCAGCATGAGTTAAACACCCCCCCCAATATCTTACCACAACGTAATTTAAAGAGACTGAGAGAACCTAACTACGAGGCTGACTTTTGTGCTTTCAAAGAGGAAGTTAAAGCATTAATATCATCTTTAATGTTGCCACAACAAGAAGAGCTTAAGAAGATATACCCGACACTAATTGAAATTAAAACTACTAATAGCAACATAGAATCCTCCATGGCCTCCCTTTCTGCGCAAAACGAAGAATTAAAGGTCAAAATAGATCAGCTCGAAGTTCAAGCAAATAAAGACAGAAGTTATATCACTTTATTAGAGGATAAAATTGAGGACATGCAGAGAGGCAGCCGTAAGACAAACTTTGAGATAAAAAAATGTACCATATTTGGCTAAAGAATCCAAAGAAGATCTAATAAAAATGGCAGTGTGCTTATCCAATGTAGTGGGTTGTACCATCACGAAGTCGGACATTAATGACATATTTCGAGTAAAAAGCAAACGAACTAAAAACTGTCCAATTATAGTAGAACTGACGTCGGCTATTCTTAAAACCGATTTCGTGAAGATGACTAAAGACTTCAACAGGAAACATAACGAAAAATTATGTGCGAAACATCTTGGATTTAAGACAGAAGAGTATACTCGCAATTTTTGTATCAGAACAGTTAACTACAAAGGGAGCTCGACTGCATTTCCTCGCTCGTGACTTGGCAAAATCCAAAGAATATAAATACTGTTGGACAGCCTACGGTAAAGTACATATTAAGAAGGATGATAACTCTCGTTCTATTGTTGTAAATAGTGAGTCACAGATACATAATCTTTTGCAGCTTAATTGACTATTTGTTAAGTTGCAAGCGACCTGTCGTCATAATAATGTTTTCTTACACCATGTCACCTTTTTGTTAAACTTTCAGCGATATTTTAAACGCCTAAAATTAATTAGCATTAAGTTAAACTTTAAGTTAAATTTTAAGTCATATTGTCTTAACCAATTGCGCTCCAACACTCACTCTTCATTACTCATTCCAACATTCATTCCGAATATTAAAGTTACAGATTTTCAATTCACACACATCTCAACACACTCACAGATACATACACTCATCTACACTCACATACGATATATCTATTTAGTTACGTTCCCCTGCACTTTTAAAACTTATGATTATGGATAATACTTTATTAACTATGAATGAAATAGATAACTCTGAAATAGCCCAAGTTTTTGATCTTGAAGTTTATGACTTTGCTAAGCAAATACGACCTAATTCTTCCGACTTTACCATTGTTTCGCAAAATATCAGATCTATTTACTCTAACTTCGATGATTTTCAATTAACCTTATTAGATCTTAAAACTGATATTGACCTGTTAATCTTAACCGAATGTAGGCTTAACCCCATTAAACCAATACCTCAATTAACTAACTATAACTCGTTTCAAACTTCAAACCATCTTAATAAAGCTGACGGAGTGGTCGCTTATATTAAGAACTTCCATACTTATAAAAGTAGAGAAATAAAACTAACTCATGCGTCTTGTTTAGAGATTCATATCACGTCTGATCTTGTAGTTATTGCGATCTATAGATCCCCCTCAACTACGAACGCCGACCAATTTATTAATTCCTTAAATAATCACCTATCTACCATTGCATCAATTAAAAATATAATAATCACTGGTGACATAAATATAAATTTGATATACAATGAAAATGAGCAATCTCATGAGCGTAATAATAGACTTAGTTATCTTAATATGCTGGCAATGCATGGGCTTCTCCCCGGTCATTCGCTCCCCACCAAAGATAAAAATTGTTTAGATCATTTCATAATAAAACTCAAACCTGACAGTAAAACTGCTACCATTGCAATAATCCATTCAACTATTACTGATCACTTCATGACTTTTTTAAAAATCACAAACCATACTAAAGTTAATAGTCGTTCAAAAACAAAATCAGTCTTTAATTTGGAGAAGGGGCTTGAGTACCTTAATGCTAGTAACCTTTCAGACTTGTTAAAACTAAATAACCCTAATACACTTACTAATAATCTGATTATAATACTACAAAATTGCGTCGCTCTTAGCACAATTACTCTTAATATACCGTCAAAAAATAGAATGTTAAAACCTTGGATGACTACTGGCTTATTGCGCTGTATTCTCAATCGAAATCGCATGCAAAAGAGACTTAGACTTGACCCATTCAACGAAGTCCTAAAAATTACCTATAAAAGGTATCGAAATTATTGTAATTCCATTATTAAAAAGCTGAAAAGGAAACATGATAGTGACCTACTTTTTAATGCGCGTAAGAATCCTAAAAAAACTTGGGATATTATTAATAACGTTACACAACGTAAACCTAAAAAAACTAGTAATTTGGAGCTGTTGGAGTTATCTACTACCCCTCAGAAGTCGGTTGATGAGGTCAATGACTATTTCTCTGGCATAGGCAAACTTTTAGCAGATAAGATCACAACTTCACTGTCCTCAACAGTAAGTAATACCATTCCCGACTCTTCCTCGACAAATTGTCCTCTGGTCTCATCCTTTGTTCTACTCGACACAGATTCTGACGAAGTTCGAGCCACTCTTATGAGTTTGAAGCCAGATAGTGCTCCTGGTTGGGACAAAATACAAGTTAACTTTCTAAAAGCAGCACACGATCAAATTGTACCAATCATAACACATTTAGTAAACTTATGCTTCGAGCAGGGACTTTTCCCGGATGCTTTGAAAGTGGCCCTAATAACGCCTGTGTATAAGTCTGGGGACAGGGCTGACCCGTCGAACTACAGGCCAATTTCAGTTTTACCTGCTATCTCTAAAATCCTTGAAAAACTTATAAACTCACGCTTAATTAAATTTCTAACTAAATATAATATACTGTCATCGTCTCAGTTTGGCTTTAGGCAAGGAAAATCTACTGAGGACGCAATTCTGTCACTAACGTCTGCCCTGGTAAATAGTGTGGATAGTGGTAACAAGTGTCTAGCTATTTTCCTTGACCTTAAAAAGGCCTTTGACACGGTCTCTGTCCCCATACTTTTACGTAGGCTAGAAAGCATTGGCATAAGGGGACCCCCTCTTGAACTTCTAAAATCTTACCTGAGTAACCGCAAGCAATCAGTTAAAATTGGGGATTACACTAGTTCTGAAGTAACTATTACTTACGGAGTCGGGCAGGGCACTGTCCTTGGCCCGACCATGTTTCTTATTTATATTAATAATTTATGTAATATGAATATACACGGTGGTCTCATATTCTCTTACGCAGATGATACCGCTATTGTCTTTACTGGTAAAACTTGGGCTAGTGTTAGAAGGTTGGCTGAGCGTGGGCTGGCGGTGATAGCAACCTGGTTAAACCATAATCTTCTCACTCTAAGTGCTTCTAAATCCAACTACATCTGCTTCACGAAGTATAGCAATTCACAACCGTCGCTAGATTTCCAAATTCAAATTCATAACTGTCCCAACCCCTCAATCCCCGACTGCTCATGTGTAAAAATCGACAGGTTACAGCATACTAAATACCTAGGGGTTATGATAGACCAGCGTCTGTCCTGGCACATGCACACAGAACTACTTATGAAAAGAGTTAGGAGAATGATTTGGACATTTAAAACATTGCGGCATATTGCCTCAAAGCAACTACTGAAGCAAGTATATGTATCTTTGGCCCAATCGATTCTCACATATTGTTTGCCATGTTGGGGCGGGTCATCAAAAATAAAATTTTTGGAGCTTGAGAGGGCGCAAAGAACTTTGCTTAAGGTCATGTTCTTTAAACCTTACAGATTCCCTACCCAGAACCTTTATATACTATCTGACGTTCTGTCTGTTAGGAAACTTTATTTGCTTCAACTCATTCTAAGAATGCACGCATCCCTCCCGTATGATCACTCTAAGCCAAGAAGTAGAAGGAGCTACTTAGTCGCTCCAACTGTTGCGGTCAGGTCTGTTTTTGCTAAAAGGCAGTACCCAAGGCAATCTTCCCAGATATACTATTTGATAAATAAAAAGCTTGGTATTCACCCCCTGAAGCTCCGAGACTGTAAAAAAGTGTTTACCGAATGGCTTAAGTCCAGCACATACGATGATATTGAGTCTATTGTATCTACTCTTCAATAGTTTATTACTATACACGTGTTTTTTATATTGTTAGTGGAAGGAGTTGTAATAGACTTCTTCCGATCCCAAGACTCCGTCGTAGGGCTAACTTAATCTTAAACTTAGACTTAAATTTTAACTTAATACTTATACTAACTCTTAATTTTATTTCTATAGTCGCGCTAAATATTTGAATTTTTTTAATTCAAACAGTATACATCCTCACACTCTCATACACTCACACTCACTTGTTTACACCACACATACACGCGCATTGTTACCTTTTTCTTCGTAAAATGTTTATTAATTTAGATTTTTTATTTTTCTTTCTTGTTTATCATGTTTTCAATTGCAATTTGTAGTTAAAATCCTAGCGGAAGAGCGGAGTCTCCTAACACAAGCAACTATTGCTTAAAAGGAGATCTCCAATACATTTGTGACAAAGCACTTTGTAATTGAAATAAACATTTTTTTTATTTTTTTTTTTATTGCATGCATTAAATGGATGGATACAAAAGATGTATTAGTAAGTACTACAGCGCATGATCCAAGGTCTGTTGAAGTAATACAAAGGACACAGAAGAACGGCTCACAAAAAGCAATGATTTGTCCAGTTGCTATAAAGAAATATACAGAACACATGGGAGGAGTCGATCTATTTGATCATTATAGATCATCCTATCCTCTGAGTCGCAAGTCAAGAAAATACTGGCACTGTTTGTTTTGGTTTCTTTTCGAGGCTGCTGTGGTGAACTCATATAATCTTTACCATCAAAACAGTCTTATGACACACAGAGATTTTCGTCTCCGACTTGGCCGTCTACTCATAAACAACTTCAGTACCAAAAAAGTTACTGTTCCCCTTTTTAAGAACAAAAAGGGTGGAGTGTACGGTATTTATTTATTTATTTATTTTAAGGAGAACCAACAGCTTTAACAGATAGATAACAATTGAATATAAAACATAAAGCCAATTACAGGTTCTCACGGGTAAAAACAGAAAAAGTAGTACAAATCTTAAGATCACTAACAAGCACGATAGAAAGAAAAAAAAAACACAAAAACAATATTATATACCTACATACATAATATATAAAAGGTACAAAAAATCTATGCAGTTTTGAAGAAGTCAGCGAAGTATAAGTGTTCCTGATGAAATCAGACTGCTGAATGTGGGACTACATCTACCTCAAGATAATTTGAAATTCGCAGATGCCGCTTTTGTTCTACTCGCGTAAAAGAGAAACTCTCCAGATTCATATGCAAAACTTGCAAAGTATCTATTTGCCCCGAATGTTTTGACAACTTTCATAAATAAATATGGTGACATGTAATGAAATGTCTATCATTCTTCCTTACCCAGATGTGGGAATAATATTCATGTTGTATCTCAAAAACAACAATTACAATTACAATTTAGTAAGAACAATACTTCGAAATATATGCTAATTAATGCCTGTCACTGTTATTTCTATTGCTTGTATGTGGTTAACTGTACTTAATAGGTATTTGGTAAGTAAATCTTCTAGTTTTTGTAGGTTTTAAAATAGGTAGGTAGGTAAATAAGTACTTCTTTATTTAACTTCAATGGAAACGACTATTCGAATGTTTTGTTGATTTTATTTATTTATACTTAGGTAGGAATTCATATACTTACCTACATCGCGTAGCAATTCGTAGACATCGCGCCAGAGTGAAAAATTAAATTGAAATAAAAACACAGATTTTCTCGATATTTAGGTTTTATTATTGATCATCATCTTCTACATTGGTAATTAAAATATTATCTAAAAATTGTGCAGGGGGGTCGACGTTATTTTGATGTCTTGCGAAACTCAAGTACCAAATAATGGTCATAATGTGGGCGCAGCAACCTATGGTCCTGCGCCCAACGACGCAATTGCAGCAATACTGCACTATTGCTTGTCTGCCTATCTGTGTAGAGTTTAATAAAATATATACAAAATAGGTTTTGTTACTTGTATGACGGCTGTGAATTTTGCCTCGTAGTAGCCATATATTTTCTGAAGAAATTAATTCTAAGTCATTAATCAAATTCGGGTTGACCTCCCTGCACACCTCAATAATATAAGAACCATCTTGTCTCACATGTTCACCATAATATGAGCGGGCTTGTTTTATTTGGTATATTCCTAATGGAATTAAAATCAAATCATTATAATCCATTTGTGGGAATTCTTGAAGATTTTCACTATCAACTGTAATACTTTCAAACTGGGCCCATCTCCTATTTAAATTATTTTGCTCCACAAAATCAGCCAATGAATTATTACTAAACATTTTTTCTTGAATAACAGAGATTATATTTTTTGCATCCTCTCTGTCTTCTAAAACTGGGTGGAACTTATTTATTAATGCTGCTGCAACCCTAAAATCTTGCATCAAATGCTTCGATGCCCTATTAAAATATTCCTGTCGCAGCAGCTTAAAATCCCTCTTGAACCGTCCGTTGACTACCTCAACCACCCAACGACACAGAGTCACTTTACGGGATTCATTTGCATTTACAGTGCTCAACTGATGTTCACCCGGTTCTAGTGACAGTGGATAATGTACAGAGTAATTTAAACTTTGCAATAAGGAAATGCTGTCACGAAAGCCCCGGTCTAATATCATGACATCACCATTTCTAAAATATTGTCTCATAGGTTTTGAAGGGACATGAAATTCATCCTTTAAAATATCAGCATCTGAATTTGTGGCTGGATAGGGGCCCAGGACATCAATTATGTAACCATCACAACATACTATCATGAACGGTTTTACAAGGTTCCTATATTTATGGAGGGAGTATGTTTTTTTCTGATATGCATAGTTGCTACTCTTCTGGACATAAATGTATGTTCCATCCATTATTATTATTGCTTTTCTATCCTCCATATCACTTCCGGGGTTTCCAAACAAGGATTCAGGAATGTAAAGGTTTCTTGATGCCACTTCTTGTCTAGTCATATGTTGAAGTCCTAAATGTGCTGGCACAAAGTGTTCCGTCATCATATCTCGTCCTTTGGTTATTAATTTCGTAAGAGTACTTCTTGCAATATTTAATAGCGTCGAAATTCTGTCATCAGAATCTCCTGTTCTGAGTTTTATTAAATAAGCTGCAAGTGATGTAGCCCGTTTATAAAAATTAGGGAGTTCAGCTAAAAGTTCGCTGAACTGTTCTTTTGAGCGTCCGAGCCAATACCACACTAGATTGTCCTCCATTTGCTCAATATTTTCAAAATCTAAGATATGGTTGTCATTTTTCAATAACTCACAAAAGTCTTCTATATGATTTGCAGAAAAACTATGGTTCACATTTTCAACATCAAATAAATCTGTCCATGACTGCCTTGCTAAATGGAATGCACATATACGACAATTTGGTGGTATATAGTAATTGTGATCTCTAAAAAGCCTCACCCTTAAAACAAATGGAACTATTATATGTAAAGTACTGTCACATTGTGAAAATATGCATGTTCTATGTGTATCTGATGCTCTTGAATAATTTGGCAAGGTTATTCTTTCAGCTTGTTGTGGAACTGGAACAATGTCTGGTTCAGGTAATGTAGCATTGATAGAGTCAGTATTTGCTCTCTGATAGCATCTATGACAGAGTGAATCTGATGGTTCAACCTTTAACAAAAAGAATTTTACAGGTTACTGATAGTACATAATTATAAAAATCTAAAACCTTGTGATTTGTATTTATCATTTTAATTTCATCCATGATCTCAAGGTGACAAGGGTATTTTAATTTCATCCATGATCTCAAGGTGACAAGGGTATTTTAATTTCATCCATGATCTCAAGGTGACAAGGGTATTAGATATCTTAATATATTTTAAAATCTTTAAACTGAAAGCTAGTTCTTAAAATGTATTTTAGGATAAGTATGTTTTTTTAATTAATTTATTTATTTTCTTATGTTTATGTATATAATAAAGTGTAATAAAATAATTACATTAACTTACTCTTTTATAATAGTTAAATGGTCATTGTTATAACTTATAACTCACCTCTCGTGGTTGAATCCAATTCTGCACAACATCTAAAATATGACGAGCACTCTCTTCTCCTAAAGAGTGTCTTCGAGTTTGTGCTAATGAAACACCACATGTCAAACAAACATGTTGATGACCGATGGTGGTGGTGTCCTGTAACCCTTGTGAGGTTATTATTTGACTGCTACCAACAATCAATGTGTGACAAGCATCACAGATATAGTCATTTGCAGTCACCTGTAAAGCAGAATGCATATTAACATCACTTGAATACTGTAATTACAGACACAATTAAAAAGTCATTGTGTCTGTACCCGATCGGGTACGCTGAGGCTAAACCGGTTAAGTAGCATTATTTTAGGTCATCATCATCTGCCTAGCCTATTCCCAACTATGTTGGGGTCGGCTTCCAGTCTAACCGGATGCAGCTGAGTAGCAGTATTTTACATGGAGCGACTGCCTATCTGACCATTATTTTAGGTATTAATTCAAAATAAAAGATAAACTGATCACCTGTGGTGAAACTTGTTGCTGTATTTGCAGAAGAATGGCAGCATCGGTAAGAATATGTCTTCTCCGTCTTATCAAATTAATACCACAATTGGCACATCTCAACTGATTACTTGCTGTTTGTGTGGTTCTTGATGAAGATGGTGCAGAATAATGCCTGGCAGCATGATCTGCTCTTTGCCAGCAAGGATGGCAAATATGGTGAGATGCATGAACCTAAAATAAAAATGACATTTTATTCAATTTTAATAACAGCAACAGGATTCACTGTAGGTATATATTTAAAAAATAGTGTACTTCCAATGGTACAAGTCTTTCTACGATAAGATTTCTGATATTCATATGATGTTGAGTATCACTTCTCAGTGCAATCACTTGATGTGAGCGTGTTCGAGGTGGTAATGTCTTATTACAGAGTACACAGTTTCTACCAATATTGCTAACAGACGTGGTTCTTATCATCTCTTGGGTCATGGCCCAGCATGTTATGCATATAAGATCATGAGCTTAAACCTGAAAAACAAATGACACCAAATTGAATTTTACTTATCAACTGTTGCTTTAAAAAAATATATAATAATCAACAAGTTAATCCATTGAAAAAATACAAGCTGAAAAACACTGGATAAAAAATCATAGCATGCCTTAAGGGCAATGACGACCCAAACTAGTTTCGAGGGTGTGCTTGACCCCGTAAATCCGAAATCGACATTCATAGTTTATCATTATGTAAGTAGGTACGTGAACACTTGAATATCGTAGCCCCTAAAACAACCCACTGACCGAAATGTGCGTTTGCCAAAGAGTGGAATAGGTAAGCATTGTACCCACTTACCAAAAGAGGTGCAGTCAATTGTTGTATACAGTGAAGAACCTGGTCATCTCCCAACACCATGGAACCACCAGCAGAGCCACAATTAATACAATATCCACTTTCCATTTCGTAAGCAAAGTCCGTTATCAATGCCAGGTGTCGTTTCAGCAGATCACAAAGTCCGTATATCACAGCCAGGTAACACGTTAATGAAAGCAATCAGAGTCCGTAAAAAATAGCAAGGTCGTCGAATGTATTCCGAAAATAAAAGCAAATTGAACGTACACAAAGCAATCACAAACAAATGCGCGCGAGTGTGACTGCAATAACACTTTGACACTTTTGGCAGTTGAGTTGATTGACAGTTTTATGACAAAGATAAGGGATGCCAATATCGATTATCTAAATATATAAAACTCAAAGGTGACTGACTGACATAGTGATCTATCAACGCACAGCCCAAACCACTGGAGGGATCGGGCTGAAATTTGGCATGCAGGAAGATGTTATGACGTAGGCATCCGCTAAGAAAGGATTTTGATAAGTTCTACCCCCAATGGGATCAAATAGGGGATGAAAGTTTGTATGAAACTTTGTCAATTTTAAGCCGATCGGGCTGAAATTTGGCATGCAGGTAGATGTTATGACGTAAGCATCCGCTAAGAATGGATTTTGTTAATTTCTACCCCCAAGGGGATAAAATAGGGGATGAAAGTTTGTATGAAGCTTTGTCAATTTTAAACCGATCGGGATGAAATTTGGCATGCAGGTAGATGTTATGACGTAGGCATCTACTAAGAATGGATTTTGTTAATTTCTACCCCCAAGGAGATAAAATAGGGGATGAAAGTTTGTATGAAGCTTTGTCAATTTTAAACCGATCGGGCTGAAATTTGGCATGCAGGTAGATGTTATGACGTAGGCATCCACCAAGAATGAATTTTGTTAATTTCTACCCCCAAGGGGATAAAATAGGGGATGAAAGTTTGTATGAAGCTTTGTCAATTTTAAACCGATCGGGCTGAAATTTGACATGCAGGTAGATGTTATAACGTAGGCATCCTTTCAGAAAGGATTGTGATAAATTCTACCCCCAAGGGGATGAAATAGGGGATGAAAGTTTGTATGAAACTTTGTAAATTTTAAACCGATCGGGCTGGGACTTTGCATGCATATAGCTACTATGACGTAAGCATCCCCTAAGAAAGGATTTTGATAAATTCTACCCCCAAGGGGATAAAATAGGGGATGAAAGTTTGTATAAATCTTCTTAGATTTTCGACTGATTGAACTGAAATTAAAGATTGGAGCTACTATGATGAAGACGTCCGCTTAAATAGGATTTTGATAAATTCAATTCGAAAGTAACTCTGTCTTAAGTTACCTTTTCACGCCTAAACCATTGAGCGGATTTCAATAAAATTTGCCAAAAAGATAGATGGCATCCTAGGAAAAGACATAGGCTACTTTTTGTTTTAAAAATAATCCTAGAGGGGGTGATATAGGGGATAAGAGTTTGTAAGGGAAACCTAGCATTTGGGTTTTTTTTTGGGTTAAGTTAGGCATAAAGAATCACGCGTTTCAGCGTTATTTCAAGGGGGTAAAACAGGGAATGATTTTAAAATTCACATGTAATATTGATATTTTTATGTACTTATTTTTAAGAGATTTAAAGGTTATAAATACAGTAATAGTCATATTAAAATTGGTCTACTCGGTCAAAGTTATTACAATACACAAAAGAAAACTTTGTTAACCCGTTGTACGAGTGTTGAATGTGTCATTCACTTACGGGCTACGGGGTCAGTGGTAGTCAATCACAAAAAATAATGGTGATCATATTAAAATGAATAAGTATTATTCTTATGTTAAACATTTAGGCCCACTAGCACCACAAATCACAAAATACGTTGAGCGCTAAACGAATTGAAAACATTGTTCTATTTCTGTTAATTTTGAAGTTGTCAGGGTTGGAATGATGTTTTAAAAATGTTCAGCGCTAACTGTATTTATGGTTTTTGGTGCAAGCGGGCCTTGGAATCATACAAACCTGTTTTATGTATAAAAAAGATTATTTGAATTTATTATTTGTCTGTCTGTCTATTTGTTACCTTTTCACACCTTAACGGATAGATAGGCATTGACCTGGGTACGAGCATAGGATAATTTTTATTCTGGCAGTACGTTCCCCGGGGATAATTTCCGAGTTACACGCGAGCGAAGCCGCGGGCAAAAGCTAGTTTTAAATAAAATCGATAACTACCCAGCGTGTATATTTGAAATATTACAATGCATCTCACTTATGTGTAGTAATTGTTTTAAAAAGATAATTAATTATTTATGATGCATGGATTAGGATATGAAAATCGGTTTTGTTGTTGAATTATTTTCACTCCTAAAGTGTATAGCAATACCAATAAAACCAATGGTGTCTACTAATACAAGCGGCGCAAAAGTCACTATAGAAGCATGGATGTGACGCATGTTTCTCACAACCATTCCTTATTTTATTTTTTTTTGTGTTCTGTTATTTTTTGCGTCATGTTTACCGCAAATAAACGTATTTTCTTTCTTTCTTTCGTATGACGCTTCTGTAGTGACCCGCCCTAGAGCGAAAAAGGTTGAAAAGGAAAGTACTTATGAATGCGTATGAAATCCGTGAGCAGGTAGCCAACACAAGTAATCTAGCTCTCGATGTTTGTGAAATGAAAGATTGGACATCACTAATATTGTCAAGTCTAATATAATTGTCAAAGATGGCGGCATATTTTATGTGATGTCGATAGTCGCTCTTTTAATATTGTTCATTATGGAACGCAGTGTCCGTTTCATACAGATATTCGCAATTAGTCTAATAAAATATATTTATAATTATTATGTAGGTCAGATGTTTGTTGGTCCTGGGGCCATTTCCGACGATGTCCTTCATAACTTTATGATGGTTAGATCACTCACAACCCATTAAGGGTTAAATCCTCCGTGACCAGGTGACCCAGATATTTAAAGCTACTTACAATTTTCAAGGCCGTTCCATCGACCATGATCGGAGGCACTGCACCAGGTCTGATTGCCTGCACTAAAAATCAGTACCTCACTTTTTGTGTGTTATACCTCAGACCATGCTCGGATGCATAACGTTCGCATATTTGAACCAATGTCCTTAGGGCGTTGACCGAGAGGGCCAGCAGAACCATATCATCAGCATAGCTTAAGTTGTTGACACATGTTCCGTCAATGTAGCATCCGACATGTCCTGCTGAGCTCCTCGATCAACTGGTTCACATATAGGCTGAAGAGGCCGGTCGAGGTGAGGCCGCCCTGCCTCACCCCGCATTCCAACCTATATTCGTCAGATAATGTATCCACCCATCTCACCTGGTTAGTCTGGTTTTTATACCAGAATTTAAAAATCCTGCTATATTCCGTTGGCATACCCCTTTCCTCCAGCTTCCGCCACAGTATGTCATAGGCCACTGTGTCAAAGGCTTTTGACACATCGAGGAAACAAGCATAGACCGGTGTCTTTCTCTCCGTGTAATACCTGACAATATGCTTAAGGCATAAGATAGCACTCTCAGTGGATAGCCCCGCCCTGAAACCGAATTGTGCGTCATGTACATGTATTTTATTTTATTTTATTTGGGAAAACAAACAATCGTACATTGTATATTATATCTAGACTAGCTTTTGCCCGCGGCTTCGCTCGCGTGTAACTCGGAAATTATCCCCGGGGAACGTACTGCCAGAATAAAAATTATCCTATGCTCGTACCCAGGTCAATGCCTATCTATCCGTTAAGGTGTGAAAAGGTAACAAATAGACAGACAGACAAATAATAAATTCAAATAATCTTTTTTATACATAAAACAGGTTTGTATGATTCCAAGGCCCGCTTGCACCAAAAACCATAAATACAGTTAGCGCTGAACATTTTTAAAACATCATTCCAACCCTGACAACTTCAAAATTAACAGAAATAGAACAATGTTTTCAATTCGTTTAGCGCTCAACGTATTTTGTGATTTGTGGTGCTAGTGGGCCTAAATGTTTAACATAAGAATAATACTTATTCATTTTAATATGATCACCATTATTTTTTGTGTGTGACTGACCCCGTAGCCCGTAAGTGAATGACACATTCAACACTCGTACAACGTGTTAACAAAGTTTTCTTTTGTGTATTGTAATAACTTTGACCGAGTAGACCAATTTTAATATGACTATTACTGTATTTATAACCTTTAAATCTCTTAAAAATAAGTACATAAAAATATCAATATTACATGTGAATTTTAAAATCATTCCCTGTTTTACCCCCTTGAAAAAACGCTGAAACGCGTGATTCTTTATGCCTAACTTAACCCAAAAAAAAAACCCAAATGCTAGGTTTCCCTTACAAACTCTTATCCCCTATATCACCCCCTCTAGGATTATTTTTAAAACAAAAAGTAGCCTATGTCTTTTCCTAGGATGCCATCTATCTTTTTGGCAAATTTTATTGAAATCCGCTCAATGGTTTAGGCGTGAAAAGGTAACTTAAGACAGAGTTACTTTCGAATTGAATTTATCAAAATCCTATTTAAGCGGACGTCTCCATCATAGTAGCTCCAATCTTTAATTTCAGTTCAATCAGTCGAAAATCTATGAAGATTTATACAAACTTTCATCCCCTATTTTATCCCCTTGGGGGTAGAATTTATCAAAATCCTTTCTTAGGGGATGCTTACGTCATAGTAGCTATATGCATGCAAAGTCCCAGCCCGATCGGTTTAAAATTTACAAAGTTTCATACAAACTTTCATCCCCTATTTCATCCCCTTGGGGGTAGAATTTATCACAATCCTTTCTGAAAGGATGCCTACGTTATAACATCTACCTGCATGTCAAATTTCAGCCCGATCGGTTTAAAATTGACAAAGCTTCATACAAACTTTCATCCCCTATTTTATCCCCTTGGGGGTAGAAATTAACAAAATTCATTCTTGGTGGATGCCTACGTCATAACATCTACCTGCATGCCAAATTTCAGCCCGATCGGTTTAAAATTGACAAAGCTTCATACAAACTTTCATCCCCTATTTTATCTCCTTGGGGGTAGAAATTAACAAAATCCATTCTTAGTAGATGCCTACGTCATAACATCTACCTGCATGCCAAATTTCATCCCGATCGGTTTAAAATTGACAAAGCTTCATACAAACTTTCATCCCCTATTTTATCCCCTTGGGGGTAGAAATTAACAAAATCCATTCTTAGCGGATGCTTACGTCATAACATCTACCTGCATGCCAAATTTCAGCCCGATCGGCTTAAAATTGACAAAGTTTCATACAAACTTTCATCCCCTATTTGATCCCATTGGGGGTAGAACTTATCAAAATCCTTTCTTAGCGGATGCCTACGTCATAACATCTTCCTGCATGCCAAATTTCAGCCCGATCCCTCCAGTGGTTTGGGCTGTGCGTTGATAGATCACTATGTCAGTCAGTCACCTTTGAGTTTTATATATTTAGAAGATACACAGTATGCTATAAATAAATGTACAATCCACTACGTTTCCACATGTTACTAGTTTAAAAAAAAAAAAAAAGATAGTGTTGGGAAAATTAAGCAGTAATTAATTAGCTATTACATGTCTAAATAAAAGGTACATAATAATTAAAATTTATGAGCAAGGCGCTTAGTAATTTGTTCTCTAAATGTATATTTAGATAGGGCAAAAACATCAATATCATTAAAGTTATTATTGTAAGCCTGAACCAATCTCTGGAGCGGCGCTCTCTCCCCTGCATTTGTGCGGCAGGGAGTTGTAGCAAACAGTGGATAAGAGCGCGCCTCACGTCTCAACACTGTTCTAGGTACAATATAGCATATTTTACTGATTAATTCAGAGCAATCAAACCTATTATGTACAAGTCCATGGAGCATCATTCCCTGGAGCAACAAGCGTCTAGAGCGTAATGTTAATAGTTTAAACTTACACAAAGCGTTTTTGTAAGATAAACGTACGGTGCGACATTTGTACTGCAATGTACTGAGGAACTTACGCTGAACTCTCTCAATTGCAGTATCATATTTAATATAATATGGATCCCAGATCATACAAGCATATTCCACCTGTGGGCGAACTAGAGAATTAAATAAATACAGATATGTGGCTGGTCGTTTAAAGTCAGTCGAAGTTCTCATAACAAAGTTATACATTTGAAATGCTTTAGCAGTAATTTTATCTATATGTAGATTTAAGTGAAGTTTGCAATCAAGATGAACGCCCAAGTCACAGATACCGGTTTCTTTAACTAAAGTCTTATCACAAAGTGAATAATCGTAGGCTATTACATTTTTATTTTTAGTAAAATTTATGTATTTACATTTGGGGATGCTTAATTTTAATTTATTTTCATCACAAAAATCAGATAATCTATCTAAGTCTTCCTGCAAAAGGCTGCTATCAACAGGATTTTTTATTGTTCTAAATACCTTAAGATCATCAGCGTATAATAAGAAATTACTATTTAGAAAGCAGTTACATATGTCGTTTATATATATAATAAACATTAATGGGCCCAGAATAGATCCCTGGGGAACGCCTGAGGTCGCCAGAAATGAGTCCGACTTGTACCCATTGCTCACTACAGTTTGACTACGATTGCTAATATATGAACAGAACCAACGCAGTAAGTTACCTCTGATGCCATTAAAGGCTATTTTGTTTAATAAAATTGAGTGGTCCACTACATCGAAAGCCTTTTTAAAATCAGTATAAACAGCGTCGGTCTGATAACCTGCGTCCATGTTATTGAACAAGTGATCTGTAAAGATCATTAAGTTAGTCACAGTAGACTTATTTTTAACGAAACCGTGTTGCTCAGGTATAATATTGTGTCTCAAAAATGGATAAATAGCTTGATGAACGAGTTTTTCAAATATTTTTGCAATAGAACAAAGAATCGATATAGGCCTATAATTCTCAATGTTTTGTCTAGACCCACTTTTATGCACTGGTATTATATTTGCTTTCTTCCACGCAGACGGAAAAGTACCAGTTTGGATACACTTGTTAAATAACATGGAAAGAGGCATACAAATTGTTTCAGCAGTCCTCTTAAGAAAATAGGGTGGTATGCCATCAGGCCCCGGTCCCTTATTTATATCTAACGATTTTAGCTGTCTGCAAACTTCATGGACAGTGAAATCTAAAGTACAAAGAGAGCTGTTATTGCCATTACTCAAATCAGAAGCTGGGCACCATCCGGGAGAGAGACTAGACGGCTCATAAACTGACTGAAAGAATGTTGAAAACAAATTACAAATTTCCACCGGGTCGCTAGAAGTTACATTATTATAGAACATGCAGGTCGGTATACCCGTCTTACCTTGCCGATTAGCAACGTAAACCCAAAAGTGCTTCATATCAATGGTAATACCATCCTCGACACTATTTATATATTTGTGAAAACATTTGTGACATTCATCTTTAAAACGCTCTCTATACAAGGAAAATACTTCGTAGTCACTTATATTACGGTATTTTTTCCATTTAGACCAGACTTTCTTTTTATACTTAAAAATGTGGATGAGCGGTTTGGAAAACCAGACCGGGAAATGCGAGTTTGGTGGCTTCGATAGCGGTATGCGGTTTTTTATTATACCATATAAACAGTTATAAAAAGTATCGATGCACACATCAGTCGAATTGCTCCCCAAAGCGTCTTCCCAGTTAATCTCATCGATGTCCTCGTTAATCACTGTGTAGTCGACTTTACGGTAATTATATTTCGGTGTATGTAGAGGTTTGGATAAACTGATATTAATATTAAGGGACAATAGTGCGTAAAACGGTGGATGGTGGCTGTCAACCGGTAAAAGATCTTGATTAGGTCTCAAAACAGTGCATCTCGCATCAGAGATAAGGAGATCTAGTACCCGTCCATTCGAGTTTGCCATATGATTGAATTGATTGACATCATGAACAATCAAAAAGTCCCTCAAACGGTTACAAGTTGGTGAGGTGCCCAGGCAAGTCATATAGTCTTGAGCGGGATCCAATTTAGCCCATTGTGCTATAGGTATATTATAGTCACCTAGCAATAATATATTATCCGTTTTTATTGAGCTGATTAACTTGTCCAAATTATCAAAAAGAGTATTGTATACAGCAAAAGGTATGTTATTCGGCACATAAGCTGCGCAGATAAGGGTATGTGAAGAATTGTTGCTACCAGGAATGATAATTGCGACTTGTAACTACCCACTGAGACTCTGATTAAGCAAACTGTCAAGTATCTTAGCTGTTGTATTAGCAAGTGAGATGGGTCGATAATTTCACCTATCCGATACATCCCCTGTCCTGTTCTTAAGAATGGGTACAACCAAGGTTTTCATCAGCGATTGCGGCAAGTATGAGTGACCGATACACAGTGTAAAGAACATAGCCAGTACACGCGGCAGATGTACACCTGCGTGCCTGAAATGCTCAATGCTGAGGCCGTCATACCCTGGAGACTTACCCCCCTTCATCCTCCGAATTGCCGCGGCAACTTCTTTTGCTGAAAAGCGAGTATTCCCCCCGGGCATGCCAGCCCCAGCGCCACCTGTATCAGTCATCTCTGGCCCTAGGGGAGATCTTACCATAAAGTGATCTCTAAAATTATTGGCAAATACCCTTAGGATCACTAATGCCACCGACGCTCACCGGAATACTTGGCTTGGGGTTCATCTTGTTGGTATTCTTCCAGAAAGCTGAAAAATTCCCCGCAGAAAGATTTGAGGCAAGAATATCCATCCTAATTTGTTCTTGCCTGCTCTGACACCATTTCAACTTGGACTTGAAAACCCTCCGACTATCACACATTTGTTTATAAACAGTCCCATCTGATGGTCTACCAGCTAACACCCACAGCTGAAACCCCAGCCTAGCCTCCCTGTGAGCGCCCGCGACATGCCTGTTCCACCCGGTGATGTACCCACCCCTTCTAAAACAAGCCCGACTGTGGGATCTTACAGACGCTTGCGTTAAAATGTCTATAAGCCTAGTGTACATATTATCTAACAAGGCTGTATGAGCCGGGTCAGAACAGAATGAATCAGCGCATGAACTGAATTCCATTGGGAAATCCAGCCCAATGGAATTCAGTTCATGCGCTGATTATTTTTTTTATAAACTGAAGTTTATTTTTTTTTGTATTATTTAACCAATTTGATACAAAACTTCTTATCTACTTGTTTTCTTTCTACTGTAAGCCACTCAATAAAATCAATAATAGTGCAATATTTTTATGTTCATATTCAAGCCCAAACGCCATACAAAGTGGTTGATGTCCTTTATGATCTGACCACTCTGACAACAGTGCATTAACTTCCTCTTTTGAGGACAGGTCCTTTTTATTTTTCATAATTATATTTATGTCTGGAAATTTTGCATTATAAGTTCCTTGATAACAAGGCAGAATATAAGATGATTGATAAATGTTTATATTTTTAATGAAATTTATGAAACTATGAATATCCTGTAACATATAAAATGGCTTTACACCTAATCTAGAATTGGAATGCAACAAATTGTCCAAGAGACTATTATTAGTTACACTAAAAAGTTTTATTATAAATCTTTCTTTTAAATAATCGAATCGGATTCTTAATGGTGGAACATTACATTCAATCTGATCCAAGACCTAATAAAAGGACCAGGAATAGATTTCACCAATGAATCAAATTTATCCTTACTGAAAGCTGGATTAGAATTTAAGGGACTATAGAAACTGACTATACTCATCTCCTTATTATTAACTGTGATTTTTACACAAATATTTTGTAAAGAATTGTCGTAATAAGTGATAATTTTATTATAAATAATACTTTTATGAATTATTAGGGCAACTCCGTTGTGTTTGTTACCACAATCATTCCTTTCAATATTGTAATTTTTTATTTTAAAATTTTGATCCGATTTAAACCATGTTTCACTAATTATTGCAATGTGAATATTGTGTGTGTAGAGGAAACTGGTAAATAAATGTTTGTTGCTATTAAGACTTTGTGCATTCCATTGCATTATGTTTAAATTTGATATACCCATTATGGAGGTGAAGGAATTTTATTACTTAAAGTTTTTTTTAAAACCTCTTTAATTGATGATGTGTTTATAGGGACATCTTTATTACTAACTATTTTGGTAATTGTCTCTACTAATATATTTATAAATTTATCGGATTTCATTAAGTTATTAGTTTGTACATCTATATTTTTTGCTGTTAAAGCTGGAAAAGTATTAACATTAAAAAGATCAGAGTATGTGGCACTTTTTGACTTTATTTTATTTTCTTAAATTTTTTGTTTTTTTATAGGACAAGATTTGCAATTTGCACACTTAGCATCTTTTGGGTTGACTAGACAATTCTTAAAACTATGATTTAATGTACAAATTGAACAAACCTCGCTATTGCGACAAAATTTGGCAATATGACCATACCGAAGGCACTTCAAACATTGCTTTACCTGTGGGACATATTTGCTTACCTCGTGGCGCCATGAGTCTAGATAAACATAAGGAGGAAGAATGGTGGAAGCGAAGGTAACAGCAACTGCCTCCGTTGGAATAAATTCAACGCCGCCAAAACCCTTTACCCTGCGCATGAAGCGCCTGACCTGTATTACATTTTTCGAGCTACCAATCAATGAAAAAATTTCCTTATTGCCCATGACAGGGACTGAAGTGAGTACCCCAGTTACCTCTGTGTCTGCGGCAGGGATGGATGCTCTTAATGTTGTGTTCCAATATTTTTTTTATTTTTTATAAACATTTGCATTATTCGGCAAATCAAATGTGATGCCGACTTTGTGTTTATTGATGGAGCGCAAATGCATGACACCTGAGACTCCATGCTCACGTATTCCTTTAGATAAAGCCATACGATCTCTATCGCTAAATGGTTTATTTTCTTCCAAGTGGTTTAAGAATACAACCAACTCTTTTTGACTGGTATCTTCTGGGTAGTAGCGAGTGTATCCCTTTACTTTATAAATTTTATATTTTTCCTTCGGGTCCTTGTCAGCAATAGAATCCTTGTAAGATAAGCAAGTTACCGCCGATTCCGCTTTGTCAGAATCGGTGGCTACTACCTGCTGGGGATCCGGAGGCGGTTCCCCCTCCTTCCTTTTTCTCTTCTTAACCATTCTAATTAATGAACTAACACTTAACTATTAATAAATAATTACAGAGATATTATGCATGTACAAATAAAATATTTTGAAAACAAAAAAGCGCGCCTTTACCCTATCACGTTGTCCCGCCTTTCCCAAACTTTTTATAGAGTCATTCGCCCCGCGCACCGCACCCCCCGCTGCTGGTATAGTGGTGTGCCGCGCGCGTTGTCGCACGCGGTACGGTACGGTTCTTCAACCCCTAAGGTTGGTGCACACGATGGCGTGCACATATGCCCTGAAACAATGTTGTTCTGCTGCACCTTCTGTGGGTAGGAGATTTGCCAACATGAAAGATGATGATATTTTCGAAATCTTAGTGATTCAGTGTTATATTATCATTTTTACATTTATAAATAGATTTGATTAATTGTAATCCATTTTTTTCCGATATCTTATTTGTTTGCATCTTTTTTATATAAATATTGGCCAAATTTGACAAATTTTAACGTCTAATAATGGATTTACGATTTCTTCGACATTCCAAACAGATGTGTAACAAATTCTTTACGAAATTTTAGCAGCCTCATCTTAGAAGTTCGATCTTGTTTTCGAAGAAGCCTGTGCGCATTTTGTACGTAAACATCAAATATATGCAGAGCCAACTTTTTATGCCATCGCAATGTTTTTCTCAGGCAAGAATAATAGGAGATCATTTGGTCACCTCGGTCGACTCCAGACTGTTAGAATTGTCTTGGGCCAAAAGGCAATGTACTCAATTATCTATAGAATGTCTTTGACTATAGACAATGTCTCTTATGTCATGTATTTCTTGCTCTCTCTTGTAGAGACCACAGGGTCTCTCATAAAAATGGCTGTGTCCTTGTGTTCTGCAAAACTTTCTATTAAAGAAAACAGTATTAACAAACAAGTGTGGTCATTTATTAAAACCTTTAACACAGACATGCCTAAATTATAATCAGCAACTATGTTTGGCTTATCTGAAATTCTCCCATTCTGGTTCTTTACTTTTACCATTTCCAGCTTGTGTTTGTTTGAAATAACCAAAACATCTCGCTTGTCTCTCCACTTGCAAACAGTTATGTCGGCACATGACTGAAAAGCCAGTTCACCTTTTCTCAGTCGTGCTGTAGTCACGGCTGCTGGATTGCCTTTTCGGTTACTACGTAAAGTACCACACACATACGTCTTTTTCTGCCCAAGACGTCTTGTCAAATCTACAGAGTTGTAAAAATTATCTGCGTAAAGGACATGGCCTTTGTCTAAGTACCCATCAAGAAGATCAAGAACAACCTCTGTACTGTGCAATGTTCCGGGCGGTGGTCTTTCACTTTTGGCCCTATAGACACGAATTTTCATTACTAAACCAGAAGACTCACATAATCACAGAACATATCGTCGGTCAGAGTCATTATTGGAACATCTCCAAAATTATTTTATTAATTATTAATTACTTTGACGTTAGGCCAAACTGTCAAAATTTGCCGCGTTTCTTGGATTGTTTTTATTGTTGATCGAAGGTATTTTCTTGCTATGAATGGTACTTAAAATGGATCAAATGGAAGCTGGAACCTCTAGTAATGTAGAAAACACAATGCAAGGTAAGCAAAACATGATTTATAAAAAAAAAAATAGTTAGATTGAGTGTTGTAACTAATTTTCTCAGTTTATGCTATTTTCTAAGCAAATTATTTTACTTTCAGAAATCTTTGGTGTAGATGAGGAGGATCCCTATCAAGATTCAGGCTCTGAGTATTTGCCAACAAGATCGCCATCGCCAACTGCCTTGGATCTACTTGACATTTTAGCAGATAACCATTCTCCAAATGACGCCTATTACCCAGGAAGCCCTCAAAACGATCAAGAGCAACGGAAGCCAAGAAAGCGAGTTCGACAGCCAAGTAAGTGGAAAAAGAATATCCGCAAGGCAAAACGCGCTAGAGGGGAGGAATATGTGAATACAAAAGGTAACACTGTACTTTCGAAAAATATAAACACAGATATTCCATGTAGATGTGGACTAAAATGCCACGATAAAGTTGGTGCTGCACAGCAAAAAGAACTTTTCGACAGGTTTTATGCCATGGAAAATTTTAGTTTGCAGTCATCTTACCTATTTTCCTTGGTAAAAGTGCTCTTTTCTCACTGGTCGACAAACTGAGTCTAGACGCTCCAATACCCGGGTATATACTGTTCCAAATTCCAATGGATTGTCTACTACGGTATGTAAAGAATTCTTCAAGAAAGTGTTTGCAGTATCTGATGGAAGAATAACCAGAGTTTTAAAAACGAAATTGTCCATTCCTACACCACCTATTGATAAAAGGGGAAAGCATGTTCCTGTCAATAAGACAACTGAAGAAAAGGTTCAAAAAGTAAAAACATTTATTGACAAATTCCCTAAGTATGAATCACACTACACACTACACAAGAGTATGAACAGAAGATTCTTAGCTCCAGATCTAAGTTTGCCAAAAATGTATTCCATGTACTGTGATGATACTTCAGTCAGAAAAGGTATCAGATTTTATGTTCCTGAAAATTTTTAATGAACAATTTAATTTATCATTCCATGCACCTATATCCGATTCATTCAAGAAATGTGACAATTTGAAGATTAAGATAGATGCAGCTCATTCACAAGAAGAAAAGGACCAGCTTGAGTTACAAAAAAAGATACACCTCTCAAAAGCTGACTCTGCTAAAGATAATTACAAGAAAGATAAAAACCTTGCTAAAGAAGACTCAGATGTCACTGTCATTGTATTCGACCTAATGAAAACATTGCCTACTCCAGTAGTGTCAACGGGTGTGTGTTATTATAAAAGGCAGCTGTGGACGTATGTACTAGGCATACATGATGCTGCAAATGACAACGCAACTATGTGTGTATGGGATGAAACAATAGCCTCGAGAGGACCACAAGAAGTAGGATCTTGTTTATTGCGATACATTAAAGAACATGTCAAGACCAAGAGGTTAATTTTATATTCTGACCCAATGTGGGGGTCAGAACCGCAACATAAAAATGGCCACTCTTTGTCAATATATCACTAGTTATCCAGACTATGTTGTGGAAAATATAGACCACAAATTTTTTGTTAGTGGTCATTCTTATTTGGCGTGTGATCAGGACTTTGGATTGATAGAAAAAAAGAAAAAATATTTTAAGAATATTTTCATACCTGATGATTGGATTGAAGTTATAAAGGCTGCTAGAAAGAAAAATCCCTTTAAAATTATAAAAATGACCAAAGAAGATTTCTATTCAACTAAAAAACTGGAAAATAATATTACCAATCGAAAAGTCACTGCAGAAAAATCAAAAGTTAAGTGGCTAAGTATTCAGTGGCTCCTTTATGGGTGGTTTTCAAATTAATTGTACCTTTGACTCAAAATGTTTGTCCACTACCTTAATTTCATAATTGTGGGGAAGTTTTTTATTTTGAACAGTTTTACTTATACAATTTGCCATAAAGTTTGGTTTATCTATTTTTACTTACAAGTTTAATAATTTTATTAAATTATTTAGTTAAATAGTTTTAGAATAGGAGCTTATGAAACATTATTTCATTTTTTTCCACCCATACAAATGTATCATGTCCTTTTGCTACCTTTATCAAGAAAATTGTTCACAACTTTTACATTTATAGGCGTAGAGTAGAAATGTAAACTTAGACCTTTAGATTAAAGGGCAAGCTAACATGAATTCTATTTTGTTTTAAATTTTAGCTTATCCGTTGTTTGGTGTATTGATTCAAACAGTTGTCCAAGGTTTTCTTACGTGTGAGTTATAATTGTAACGGCATTACTGCGCTTAAAGATAAAGAAAACTACCACGGAATTATTTTTTTCTGTTATGGCAACACTAGACTACCGTTTGGTGTTAAAAAAATAATGCCATCTTGTCTATTGTTTCTGTCATTGAGGTTAATGTGAGTGCCGTCTTGATATTTTAGTTGGAAATACATGTGAATAACACGTGGTTTTATATGAAAGGTAAGTGAAATTGATTATTAATGATAGGGGGTTCTATAGAACTAATAATTGTGCTACAAAAGCGATAATTAGCTTGTTTTGACACCATGTACTTTTAAGGTTATGTTGCCAAAAGTCCGTGTGACATTCATTTTTTCTTACATGTGACTAACGTTACGTTACTCACCACGTATAAAGACGCGTTTACATTGGTGATCGTTACTCACATGTTTGTTATTCACATATTTGTTACTAACATGTGTGTTACTCACAATATTTGTTATTCATACTTCCCTAGATGGCGCCGATGACGAATGCAGAACGCCAAAAAAAATACAGACAAAAACTGAAACAGAATTCAGAGCAGTATGAAGAGAAGAAAAAGCGTCATAGGGAATATATGAGATCTGTAAGACAACCTATACGAGAACTTTCTGAAGATCAACAAGATAAAATAAGACTTCAGTGGAAAGCCGCAAATGAAAAACGAAGACAAAATAAATTAGATGGTCGTGTTCCGAAACGAAAATGTGATAAAGTATTGGTTCAGCAATTACGGAATAAATGCTTGAAGCTATCAAACACACTTAAACATTTTAAAGATGTTGTGGAGACATTATCGCGACAAAATACAGCTTTTAAAAAACAAATCTACAGACTAAAAAAAAATATACTACGGAATGCTACATCACATATCGACATAAAATCAGCTACAGTTTCATCTTGCCTTGTTAACCCGCAGGCTACACAGGAATTACAGAATAACAAAGAATTAACTCCAATGACAAGAACCAACACGTTTATACAAGAAAATTTACCTGAAGTGCGAGAAGAAGACAAAGAAAGAGTCAAGAGGAAAATATTGGAACTTAATGTGATAAAAGAGTCTATCAATTATGAATACCACAAAGCAGCAGATAATCAAACTAAAAACGTATTGAAAAATCTGGCCATAAACAATGTGGCTCAGAAATATAATATGAAAACGAGTATGGCGAAGACACTTGGATTGAAGGGTAAAATTAGAAAACGGATGAAGAAACAATATAATTATAAAGAAGCGGAACAAATACGGACGTTTTTTAACCGGGACGATAATAGCAGAATGTCCGCGGGTAAGAATGAATGCATAACACATAAAAAAAGTAAAAAACAAAAACGTTATCTTCTGCAAAACATAAAAAAAACTATATATAAAGTATGTTTCTGAGGGTGGGAAAGCTTCCGAAACGACATTTCGTCGAAATAAACCGTTTTATGTTGTACGGCCTAAACTAAGTGATCGAGATACATGTGCGTGTCTTAGACATAGCAACTTATTGTTTAAGGCCCAAAAATTGCAAAAACTTGGGATACTTTCAACACACGATTTAGAAGAATTAGTTATTTCTGTGTCATGTAGTACCAAATCATACAACTGTATGTATTCTAACTGTATAATTTGTAAAGGCAAAAGTCCCCCTCTCAAAACTGAAATAGTTAATGACACAGAATGTTCATGGTTGCAATGGGAACTACAAGAACATAAATATAGTACTCAGAACAACGATGGCACCATAGGTGTTAATAAAACAAAAAAAATATGTCAAAGCAGTTAAACAAGGTACTGTTACCGAGCTAACCTTTTCGTTCCTAGCGGATCTAGAGGTTTTTAAAAAACATTTTTTTAATATACAACACCAGTATGCTATGTATAGAGAGACAATTGATCATTTAAAAGAACATGAGGCTGGTATACTGATAGATTTTTCGGAAAATTACCAATGTAAAATGTCGAAAGAAATACAGTCTCTACACTTCGGTGCCTCCAGGGTTCAAATAACGCTTCACACTGGAATTATTTACACTAAATACCAGAAACCGAAAAGTTTCGTTTCAGTGTCTCCATCCAACGACCACTGTCCAGGTGCGATTTGGGCCCATTTGGAGCCAGTTATAGATTTGCTTAAAAAAGATTTTCCGGAAATTAACGTGATCCATTTCTTCTCTGATGGACCTTCAACTCAATATAAGCAGAAAAAGAACTTTTACCAGATGTGCAAGCTGTTAGAACAAAATGGCTTTGACTATGGGACGTGGTCATTTTTTGAGTCAGCACATGGTAAAAGGGCCGCCGATGGTGTAGTTGGAGCTGTGAAACGGGTTATGGATCAGCAAGTAGCTTATGGAAGGGACATTTTCAGTGCTATGGATGCTGCCAACACATTAAAAGAAAACACGAATATTGAAATATTTTATATTCCGGAATCTAAAATTAAAGATAAACAGAGTCAAATTCCCGGCAACTTAGCTCCAATTCCAGGCACTATGCGCATTCATCAGATAGTTTTTCACGGAGGCAAGTTGAGTTATCGGGATATCAGTTGCTGTTGTGGCACACTAAGAGGCGTTTGTGGCTGTTACAACATAAAAACTCATGAATTAGAAAAACAACCCTTGATAAATCCTACACAACAAAGACCAGACAAGATCTGTAATAATACCAAACGGCCCAAAACAAAACCTGGGTTACCAAAAAACAAAACAAAGTCCAACAAATCAAAACCAAAGTCACACAGAAAACGTAAAATTAGCGAAATGGAAATTACAGATACCGATACCGATAGTTCAAATATATCCTATGCAAATACAGACGACAGTCCCTACGTCCTGGAAATGTCTGATGAAGACATGGAGTACATCCCAATTTATCAAAGTACTACAGAGGAGAATGTATATAATCTTATGTCTGATTCGTGTATCAATGATATCAATGCCAGTCTTGCTGTGATTGCAACGCCTAGTTTCGTTAGCTGCGAGACCGATAGTACGATTCTGATCCCTGACCAGATTACAGGCAAAGTTATAAATGATGTAACTACCCTGCAACGAAACACCAGCAGGAGCAAACATCCAGAAGTTTTAACAAACAAACCTGCTACAAGCCCAAAATACGACACACGCAAGATTAAAACTAAAAGTCAAACCCCTGATTCGACAGTTTCAGATTCTGCTAAGATACTAAACTCCGGCAATAGTAATAAAAGTCCGAGTGCGCTTTTTCAATCTCAAACTACAGTCCATAAACCTCAATTATCACCACTATTAAAAACCCCCGGATCATTACAAGGATTTTGTATTGATGGTGTCAACAGACAATTATTTTGCAAAAATACTAATCTTAATGAAAATGTGTCCCCAAAAGAAATAAACCTGGTAAAATTCAAACAAACTGGCATCATAGAACAGAGGGAGCATTGGGATTGGGATTCATCACCCAAAGCTGTAGATGACTTTTGTAACTTGAGCGATGTTTCAAAAAGTAAACAATTCTTACCAATTATGGCAAGACCTGCTGATGACATACCCAGTGTCTTAACAACACGTGCTGGTTCATCAAATATAAAAATTCTTTCGAATATTTTAATTAAAAAACCCACTTTAAAAGACAATCATTTACATCCGACTGTGTCCGGCACTTTTGAAGATAAGTGTGACAATACTAAAGTTACAAAGGGATGTATAGCGACAGAAGTCGACACTGATTCATATAGTAAACAAATTATTGCACAACATACACGCAAAACATTAACCTTAACGTCTAAACAATCCGAGAAACAAAACAATAGAAATTCACGACAGAGAACGGATAATAGATCAAATAGAGAGACTCAAAAGGGACGTCCGATGAACAAATTTAAAATAAGAAAAGGATCCAATAAAAATATACGCGACTTTGATGTTGATGATGAATGTGGTTATGGAATAAATACTGACACTATAGGACATGGCTTATTTGAGGGTGCAAAAACAAATCATAATTCCGACGGATATCCTAATAATGATTTAGGAACGGACGAGAATGTAGATCATAATAATTACTTAGTAAGTGAAAAGACTGCAGAAAATGAAAAGACTGAGGAAATTCCTAATAATGACTTGCACAGTGAGGAGACTGAAAATAACAAAAGGCTTACAGAGTATTTTCTCAACGACCACGTTTTGTTCAGATATTATAACAGGAACAAGTGTACGTATTATATAGGATTAATAGAATCAATAGATAAAACTGGAAATGACGAACCCATTTTTATGGTCAAATTTTTAAAAACAATTAAGAAACCGAAACTTGTCTTTAGGGTGACAAAAATAATCGACCGAGCTGAGATTTAACAAATCTCAATTGTAAAGAAAGTTGATTTAATACAAAACCCTGTGAAGTCAAACGAATATGTATTATCTGGAGAAGACAATAAAGTTTACTTTTGAGACTACATCTTATGATAGTTATAATTATTGTAGAACTCATTTTTAATTAAGATGCTCCATAGGTTTCATAGCTATCTCGCTCAAATCATAACATTTTTAATGTTTAAAAAGTCTAAATGTGTTGGGCATGTGTTGTGTTGTGTACGTGGACTTGTGCCTTTTTCTATCGTCACATTTAGCCTTTACAATTATAATAAAAATTCGAGGAGACGGATGTGAAACCTGCATTTTAAGTATTTTTGTTAGTGCCATAACTGTTACCAAATATGTAAGTCAAACTTTTTCTTCTTTTTTATTCTTAATTCGTTAGAATGTTAATTATTTAAAAGGTAACTTAAGCAAGGTTTTTGTTGAACTGTTTTTATTTTTATAAGTTAGAAGATGTTGATTATTTGCAATTTTTCGAATGTTATGTTGATAAGCAACTACGAAATACCTTTATTTGTATTCCTTAATAAGCTTTATCAATATTGGCGAAAGTTGGTAAGCTTTTTTATAATAAGACGTTGATTGACATGCAGGCAACACACGTAGAAGTCGGATTTAGTCCACTTCTTATATAGACTGATTTCATACAAATGACTTTTCTTCAAAACCTCATATTTCTATAACATATTAGGGTAATAAATATGATGGGAAAATTGTGAGCCTTGTGTGTGTACCTTTATGTTACATATGAGTCTATTAGTTACAAAAACCGCAATGTCCATAAAAAATGAAAATGACTTTATTATGGTACAAAAATCTATAGATAAAATAAATCATTTTTATATTAGTCATAAGAACCTAATTCCGCATAGTCCAATAGAAAACGGCTGTGAAACTGTAGAGTTTGTTACAAAATCAGCATTGTCCGTTCCTGTTTGTATCAAATAACGCATAGTCCATCGCCACCAATCACGTCACGTCTGTCAATATGGCGAATTCTTGTGTGCAGTCGTAAATTTTCTCTTAGTTTATTTTAGTTTTCTCGTGTTAAAATTGATTAATTCGGCATAACTGTATTAAAATATTTGACATGGAGTGTTACCCTGAAGTTGTTGATAATAAACAGGCACGGAAACGACGAGTGAATGCTGTAAATTGGGCAAAGAATCGTGCCAAGGAACAACGGTGAGTATACTATGGCGATTATGTCTTGATACTTTTTACCTACTTAGGGAAAAATTTATTACAAACTTTTTATTTAAAACAATTCATATTCATAATTCATTTTTTTTTATTTCATTTCATTTCACTCCATCTCACTTTCATAATGTTCCTCCATTAATGTATCCCTTTATTTCTGCTTTCATCCTACATAGCAGTTAGGTACCTAGTATAGTGGAACCAACATGTGCTTTAGTGGGTTATTTTGCTCGCACCGCAACTATAAGAATGATTGCACCGGAATGTCCGACCACTGTTTATAACTACAAGTCCAAATAACAAGGATTTTTTTTTTCAGGTATGCAGCAAAGCATTTGCCTGTTAAGCCGACTTGTGAACATAAATCCAAAATCTTACAATGCTCTGAAATTTCGCTGCAAGATGTACGTAAATTCCATGAGTCCTTTTATCGATTGAAAGGCAAATTGACACAAGACTCATTTATATTGAAACATGTGCAAGGTATAAAAACACAACGTCGCCGTCCTAGATTTGAATCTCGAAATAATTATAAAACTAGAGCCATTCAGCGTAAATATAGAGTATACTGCAGATCGCAACTTAAAATGATGCAAGTTTGCCAAAAAGCATTCCTTCAGATTCTGCAAATCAAGAGATACCGCATAGAAAATGTATTAAAGAATTATTACTTACATGGAAATTTTCCTAAAGAAAAACGCGGAGGTGACCACAAGTCCCACAAATACCAGGACAAAAAAGAAAATGTCATTAAATTTATAAAGACATTTAAGTGTTCTGAAGCTCATTATTGTCGTGGCAATACGAGACGTATGTATTTGCCTTCAGAGTTGAGTATTAATAAAATGGCCAAAATGTACAACGATCAAGCACCAGAAATCCTCAAAGTGAAAAAGATGTATTTTCGATCCGTTTTTAATCACTGTTTTAATTTGGGCTTTGGGAGTCCTCGGGTTGACGTGTGCTCAACTTGTCTTCAGATTGACGAAAAAATAAAAACTGCGCAAAATGATAGTGACAAAGCTACGCTGATGGCTGAGAAAACAGTACACAAACGTCGAGCTAAAGGATTTTTCAAAATGTTAAAAGAAGACAACCGTAAAATAAAGATTCTTAGTTTCGACTGCCAGAAAAACATGCCACTGCCGAAAATACCAGACCAGAGTACCTACTATTACCGTCAACTGTACTTTTACAATTTCACTATTGTGGAAGGTAACTCCAAATCAGCATTAACAAAAGAAAATGTGTTCAGTTATTGCTGGACAGAGGATGAATTTGCAAAAGATGCAAACCTCATAATATCTTCAGTTTACCATCGGCTTTGCAGTACAGTTTTTCCACCAGAATGTAATCAAGTTCGACTTATGGCCGACGGGTGTTCCGGTCAAAACAAGAATTCTATGCTTATAGCAATGCTCTCACATTGGCTTACAAAAGATGCACCAGCTCAAATACATCTGATTGAAGTAGTCTTCCCAGTAGTGGGACACTCATTTCTTCCGCCGGACAGAGTATTCGCTCGTATTGAAAAGGAATTACGGAAAATTGAAAATATAATCACACCAAAAGAATACTTTGATGTAGTCGAAAAACATTCTACCGCCATAAACGTTGCTACTACGGTTCAAGTACGCAACTGGAAAACCGTCGTTAAAGATTTATTTTTGATAACTACTAAATGGCATATACCTTTTTCTAAATGCAAAAGGTTTTATTTGAAAAGAGCCAGTAGAAGCAATGACATGGTTGGCGTTAGAGGAGAACTATACTACAAAAGTGATGCAGGCCAATATAAAAGCGTTTGCAAAAAAGGAAAAGACACAGCTATGATTTCTCCAACCGCTGTTCCACAGGGCGCACAAATAAAACCGCTAAAATATAGGGATGTTAATAAATTGTTAACTACTCATTTCGGGGACAAATGGCGCGATTTGGAGATTTTGGAGTACTACAATAAAGTACTACCATCATCACATGAAATACCAACTGAAGATATGGTTGACGACATCGATTCTCCTGAAGAGGTACTATGTGAAGAACAAGAAGAGTCTCCATTACTTTCAATTTAATATAAGTTTTGTTAATAAAGTTCTTATAAAACAAGCATAGTTTTATTTAACATTATAGACGTCCGCGTGGACGTTCGAAAAATCCCTATGGTACCAGAATAGAAAATATGATATCCACGCTATCTTGATATGGTGTCAGATTTAATTCAAATTCGTTCAGCTGTTTTTGCGTGATTGAGTAACAAACATACAAACTTTCACTATATTAGAGGCCTACTGTTACCTGTCATGTACTTTAATGGTATTTCAATTAAAAAGTATCAATATGGTTCAATCATTCTAGGCCAAGATAGGTATGTTTCAAAGCCAACAAAGTCCATGTTGTTTTTGCAACAAAAACCGCAAAGTCCTGCCGAGTGTTACAAAGTCAGCAATGTCCATAATGTTTTCCTGATTATTGTTCTAGTTCGTAAAGATTTTTCATGATTAAGTTTAGTAATTGATTAAATACATTATTTTTCATCAAACTACTATAGTTTCCAATATAACCACAGGCGCCCATAATGCGTACTACGAAAATAATTAATTACTCACAATTTCATAAAACGGACATTGTGGTTTTTGTAAATAATAGACTCATATGACAAACAATTTTGACATGTGAATAACGTTACATGTGAATGCCATGTGAGTTATGGTACAATTAATTTGAAAACCACCCTTATCACAAAAACCACCCATTCACCATATTTTTTAAATATTCAAATAATGCAGAGGTCCTGTTTGAAAATGTGGACTTGAAGAAAAGAAATTCTATTGCTTTAGCTAATTTACAGCTTGATCTTTTGTATCCAGTGGGAAAACAAATGTGTGGAGAAAAAAAAGGATTTGGTAGAACTTCTCCAGTACATTCCCCCGGTGCATCATGACTATTATACTAATATTAAGGACAATGCTTCAGTAAGGAATGATTTGCATGTGGAAGATGAAGAAATTGATGGTGATTGATGCATGAAAGGAAGGATTATTAATGTATGGATACTTTTATTATAATAAATACTTTGGACTAACTGCTTTTTTTTTCCAATAAATCTTAAAACCCAGATGCCAGTGGCCTATCTAACAAAAAAAATAAAATAATGGTGCCTAGGGTTCAAATGATTCCTAAAAGATAAAGAATTTTACATACTAAGAGATTTGAGCACCAAAGAATAATAAAATATACTAAATTTCTAAAGTTACAATTTTTTAAAATCTGGGCTTGTGTTTCTTCCCTACTACTGCAAACTATTGTTTAAGTAATTAGGCCACTCTGGCTCTCATGGCCTCATTTGTTGTTATGACATGCAGGCGATACTCCAAACACCGTCTGGAAATGACTCCCTCTTCTTCTATAAATGAAGATTAAATGTGTATAACTGCACTGTCTATGACATTCTAAAAAAAACAGCTTATTGTTATTTATGGAATGAATCTTTAGGGGGTAAAGGTTGCGATGAAGTTGGGACGTGTATTTATTTCTTTTTAAAACAGAATTGTGTAGGAAAACATGTCATATTCTACACAGATAATTGTTCAGCCCAGAACAAAAATAAATACTTATTGAGTCTTTACCACTATGCGATAAAAGTTTTGGGAGTTAAATCAATTACGCACAAGTACTTAGTAGTTGGTCACACTCAAAACGAAGGAGACAATGTGCATAGTGTCATCGAACGGGAAAAGACAAGAATTTTAAAAAATGGATCTATTTTCATCCCATCACAATGGATTTCACTAATTCAATGTGCTAAAAAGACTGGGACTCCATACGGAGTATACGAAATGGACTGGACTGACATTTTAAATTTAAAAGAATTGATAAAAGAGTTTGGCAAAAACTTTACGGTTAACAATGATGGTGATCGAGTAGTATGGAATGACATTCGAAAAATTTATATGCAAGCATCTTCTCCATACTTAGTTTTCTATAACGACACCTATAATTCAGAAACGTCAATGAAATGCTTGAACGTGCGTTACAAAATAAGAGGCAAGAATGCAGCAAATGACGGGAACCCACAACTTCAGAAAAAATACCATACCCGACCAAAGATATCGAGCTTGAAGAAAAAAGATTTACTTACTTTATGCGATGCTAATGTGATTCCCAGCGTATACCGTGACTATTACGAAAGTTTGGAGGCTACCGACAACACGGTTGAACGTGAAGATAACTACGAGTGATTAATTTTTACTAATACTCGATTCTGATAAGCTGCTGTTAATCAAAACATTCCTTTTTAGAGATTTTTAAGTTTAAATACCTTTTAAATTTTAATAAACCATTTTCTTGTCTATATTATTGTTTTTTTTTTAATTTAATTTATTCACAAAAAATATTCCACTATGTAAATCTTTATTTGTAAGCATATTTCAGTGGGTTCCCTATTTCATTACTGGAACATTTAGGAATATTCCACTAGATCTTTATATTTCGTATTTTTTTTTAATTCACTACAGGAACATTTCAAAAACATACAAAATACTGAAAAACTGAAAATGTTGCACAGTTAGAGATAAACTACGATAACATGGCGCGCCCCTCCAAATTACTGTTTCAATGTGTGTAGTGACATCCTTACGAAGGAGTTTGTATGTAGTTGTACGTATTCGTCTTTAGTAGCAGGCCGGCAGCGGTCTGAGACAGTCAAGTTACTAATTCTACGTCGCTCAGTAATACGAAAGTACTGATTGCAAAACAAGTTAGTCATGGAAAATTCAAGAAAAAAAATGATGCGGAGTCAGGTAATTTTGTTTGTTTGTGAAATAAGTTTATGTAATGTTTTGATTGACTTTTATGTCTATTAATTAATTAATGTAAACACTTTTCTATATATTTTAGGCACGAGAAGTGATAGCTACAGTATACCAACATATGAAGTACGAGGCTGAAAATGGAGTGGAGCGCTTGACAGACGCTAGATGGAGAACTTCAAGAGCTGTGGGGGTTAGTGAAAGGACTGTAACAAGAATTCTCAAAGAAAAAGCACAATGTGATGCAACTGGCACACAAATGAGTTCACCGCGTAAAAACCAAAATCCTCGCAAACGTTTAAAGCGTAACATTGATGAATTTGACAAGGGAGTAATAAGGCGTACTGTCAGTAACTTTCATAGAGAGTATAAACAATATCCAACATTAAAAGCTCTGAAAAGGGTGCTTACTGAAAAGATAAATTTTGACGGATGTTTGGAGACGTTACGGCGTATACTTCTTGATTTAGGTTATGAGTGGAAAAGTACTGAAGACAATCGTCAAGCACTTGTTGAAAAACATGATGTGCAGTTCCTCCGCTATAAATATTTAAAACAATTGAAGAAATATAGAGAAGAAGGGAGGAATATTGTTTATACTGACGAAAGCTACATTCATACCACACATGTACAAAATAAGTCATGGGGTACTCAACAAGGAACTGTAGCAAAGAAAAAAATTTCTAAAGGGTTACGCGTCATAATAGTCCACGCTGGTGGAAGAAATGGTTTTGTCCCCAATGCTTGTTTAATTTACAAGGCCAGTTCCAAGACAGGCGACTACCACGACAATATGAACCATGACAATTACAAGAAGTGGTTCATAACACAACTACTGCCTAACCTACCAGAAAAGTCCGTAATTGTTATGGATAACGCCTCCTACACATTACACACACACACACACACACACACATACAGAAAAAGTTCCCACCTCCAACAGCAACAAAGCAGCCATGAAATATTGGCTGGTGAATAAACACATCGAATTCGAGGAAGACATGAAGAAAATCGAACTCTATGACCTCATTCTAAAAAATAAAGATAATTCTAGAAATTACGCCGTTGATGGCGAAGCAAAAAAATATAATTGCGATATTTTAAGACTTCCTCCATATCATCCCGACTTAAACCCGATTGAGAAAATTTGGGGAGTGTTAAAAAACTATGTAGCAAACAAAAATGTAGATCAAAACTACACATCCATCATGAAATTACTTCATGAACGTCTAGACATGATCGATTGCACGATGTGGACCAACACTTGCAGACATGTGGAGGAGACTGAATCCAAATACTGGAAAAACTACGACGACGAGCAAGAATTTATTATTCACGTAGGAGAATCCGATTCTGAAAATGACACATCAAGCTTCTATGACAGCGATGAAGAAAATTTTAGTTCCAGTGCCAATAGAGATCAATAAGATTTAAGTTTGTTTGATTTAGGTACGTTTTATTAATGTTGTGGGCCAAGTGATTAATGAGGATATAATTATTAATGCCCGGGCAGTATGAATAATGCCTTTGTTATCACTTGGCTCGTAACATATTATAAACTTTCTTATAATAAAAAATAAATAATGATTACGTATTTTTGTAAATGATTTTGATGTGTCACTAAAAATAAATGTGTTATAAATAAATACATTATAAAGGTTTCATTTTATTGAAAACATTGAACATGCAAGATATAGAGTAAATTACATTTCAATATTTGAACACAATAAAATTAATTCATAGTTTTTTTGCAATCAGTACTCGTAATATCTCACTTATTACCAGATTTGTTGGTCAACTAATCATAAGTTGCCGAGCGCCCAAGACAACGCACGTGTCGTTTTCATAGAATATGTCAGTGCAGCGCCATTACTAATTATAATGAGCGATTAGAGCGTGACTAGTCGAGCAACAAATCCGTGGATTTGTTTTTGTTTGACGGCCGTCTCATTACGCACACATGCGTTGTGAATCTTGGTGGTGCATTGTAAATACTTTCACAAATACTTTCAAACGTTTTGAATTTTGGAGGGGCGCGCCATGTTATCGTAGTTTATCTCTAGTAATAATCTTATAATAAAATATAGTTTATTTACAACACGTAAGGATATAAAACATCAAAATGGTTAAAAATTAAGTGAACAAAATTGGCCTTTCAAAATATCTAAAAACTTTAACTTGGATTTTGTAATTTGAATTGTACCAGTAATGATTCCGACCGACGATATATGAGTCGTCTAGTTTCAAATTCCGCTAAAACGCTTTTCTTTCAAATTTTAGCCTATTGTGACATTTAAAAGTATTCTTGGAGTAGTACAAATTCGTAAATTTGTTTCGTATCAAACTCCGTCATATGGGAGTCTAATACGTTTTAAAAACAGTGTTCGGTGCAAAGTACTCTAAAACAAAGTGTGTGTTTCAAATTCCTCCATATCAAATCCAACCAATGGCAGCCCAATATTAGATCACGTGACACAGTTAATTAGTATGGCCGATTCCGTTACCTGCGAGTGTTATTGCTGTGGTTTTTTATTGTTTTTGTACGGAAAAAATGGAGGATTTACAACAATTTATAAAAAAGTCGGAGCCTGGTAAAGCACGCAAGAGATTAGTCAATAAATCAAAGTGGAAACGTGAAGTATTGCGTGAAAAAAGGTTGGTTACTTTCTTCTACTAAACAGTCAACTGCTATTTCAAAACTTGTTATGCAAAACAGGACCATAAAAGTGGTTGAACATGCTTTGGTGCAAAAATACAATTTTTTTTTCTTGTTATACTGAGTAACTAATATAAATTTCCCTAAAAGTTCTTTGCATTATCCCGACTTTATACGAATGGGTTGTGTGTGTGTGATTGCATTTGCATTGCGGCATTTATATTAAACATTGTTACAAGTTATAATAAAAATACTGTTTTATTTTCGAGAAATTTGTAATCTTACATTGTTACTCGGTTTAATTTTTACTTTTACTATGGTCTGACTAAAAAAAGCCTGTTCAAATACCGTAATATTAACATTATTTATTATACTAATAATAAGTATGTATGTGTACTTATTATAAGTATAAAAAAATGAATGTTGGTTGTTTTGTTCGTTACTGATGCATTGAATTTGATGAAATTTGGCACAGTATGTATTTTTTTTTCAATTGGTAGTCAAATCTGTATTAATAGTGAAAATTCAAATAATGCTTATTTTTGTTGTAGATACAAGCCAAATACCCTTCCAACATTCCCATCATGTGGACACAGGCGTAAGGCATTTCAGTGCGCGACTTTAATATGCACAGAAATGAGAAAATTCCACCAATCATTTTACAAACATCCGACAAAGATTTCCCAAGATAATTTTATAATAAAACACTGTACTATCACAACATCTAAAACTGCAAAAGTTGGTAGCAAGCGAAATCATTCGTTAAAATATTTCATTCGTAACAAGAGCGGCAAGATGATCCCTGTTTGTCAAAAAACCTTTACTAAGGTATTGTGTGTAAAGACCGTATACAAGGAGTAATGCGTAGATTTTATGAAAAGGAGGAGATGGCAAAAGAGCGTCGGGGTGGAGACCGAAAAAGCCAGAAGTTTGAAGAGAAAAGAAAAGCGGTACAAGCCTTTATAGAGTCATTTAAAGCCAATGAAAGCCACTATTGCAGGTCAAAAAATATAAAAAGATTGTACTTACCCCTGAACTAATAAAAAAACTTTGGCGTATGTTTATCAAAGAACATCCCTGCTTAGAAGTAAAGCAGCATTTTTTTAGAAATATATTCAATTGTTGCTATTGTTACGACGGGTGGCCAGATATTATAAATAAATAAGACGACCAGACTATTTTATGTATCGTGTATTCAGCCATTGCATGACGAGCGATCCGAGTCGGTGACAAGACAACAGGATCCGGAAATACCACAGATAATATATATTTTATAAAGACTGATACACATACGTAACATCTCCCTTATTAAGAAAAGAAAATGGAATCATTACGTGGAACATGGTACGTAAGTATACTCTTTTTTTTTTTTTTTTTTTAACATTAACAAAATTCTTATATACTAGTAGACTAAGTGGAACGGAACATCTCTAAGAAGTGACAAGTTGACTTGACTGACATTTACATTGCGACAGTTCTGACAGTGACGTCTATCAAATTGACTTAACTAAGTTTTGACAGCTACTAACAAAACAAAATTAGGTTTGACAATGCTTGTACAACAAACAATACATTTAGTATATTAAATTAAAACTAAGTACAAATTAAGAACTTAATCTAGACCAATTTTCAAAATCTTCGGGGCTTTATTATTGCTCTACCGAATGAAGAATAAGTTGTGTGTTGAGTTTGTTTATTTGGTGTATGTGATGTGTTTGTTTTTGTTTCAGATTCTTGGACAGGATTACTTGTACAAGGAGATTGATAATTAGATGGAGATGACGACGGCAGTATATTGGAAGGCGACGGTGGATCAGTGTCAAGTGGAACTGATGGTGATTGAAGTGAACTTCTTCTACTAGGAGCGGACTCAGTTGGTGAATGTTTTGGCTGTAGGATATGTTGGCGATTACGGCGAAAAGTACCTTCCGGGGAGACAATAGTATATGATCTAGGCTGTGGACCTATGTCTGACACAGTACCAGGTGTCCAAATACTGTCTGGCTGTTTCTGGAAGTAAATTTTATCACCAATGTTTAGGGAAGACAACGGTTTAGTATGTTTATTATAATAAATCTGTGATTTGTTCACTTTTATTTGAGTTTTATTTGTTAGAGACCTGTAGTTAGGTATTTTAGGTTTCAGAGTTTGTTCTAAGACTGGAAGTTTAGTTCTGAGTGTCCTGGACATTAGTAATTGGGCAGGCGAATACATATTTTCTTTAGGTGTATTCCTATACTGTAATAATCCTAGATGAGGGTCTGTATTATCAGTAAGACATTTCTTTAATATGTTTTTAACCGTGGCTATGGTTCTTTCTACAAGACCATTAGACCGTGGATAATAGGGACTTGATGTAATATGTTGTATTTGCCAATCTAAAGCAAAATGATTAAACTCTTTTGAGTTAAATGGGGGACCATTGTCTGAAATTAGAATGTTGGGTATTCCATGTCTGGAAAATATAGACTTTAGGTGACTAATGACAATTTTACTAGTAGAACCACCTGCTAGCTTTACAAGCTCGACATATTGGGAAAAATAATCTACGACTATGACATACTTGTTTGAATTGAAATCAAATAGATCAACTCCGACTTTATTCCAAGGGATTGATTTTACCTCATGGGGCTGTAGTGACTCTTTGGAATTGCTGCGTCTGTTAGTGAGACAGTTATGACAATTATTAACATATTTTTCTATATCAGAGTACATATTGGGCCAGTATACTAGATTTCTTGCCAATCTTTGGCAACTATGAATACCTTGGTGACCTTCATGTATCTGTTTCAAAATGTCTTTTCTCATGGCTACTGGTATAATGACACTGTTGTTTTTGAAGACAATACCATTAATTATATGTATATCGGTTTTTAAAGGAAAATAAGGCCTAAGTATGTCTGGAAGCAATTTTTTATGTTCAGGCCAACCTGTTATGCAATATTTACTTAAGAGTGACAATTCATTGTCTTGGGAAGTCTGTTCTTGAATAGATTTAAGTTTATTTGGACTAACTGACAGTGATCTAATGACTAAATTGACATGTAAATCTAGATCAGAATCTAGATCATGTAATGACTGTTCTGGTAAAGCTGCTCTAGACAGAGTATCAGCTACATAAAGATATTTACCTGGTTTGTAAGTTACGTTCAGGTCATATGGTTGTAATCTTAGCATTATTCTTTGAAGACGGGGTGGAATGTTATAAATTGGTTTTTTATACAGCGATACTATTGGTTTGTGATCTGTTTCAACTAAAGTGTGGCGACCATAGACATATTGGTGAAACTTTGTACAACCAAATAGGATTGCTAACAGCTCTTTCTCAATCTGAGAGTATGACTGTTGACATGAGCTTAATGAAGCTGAAGCATATGCTATGGGGTGTTTATCATGGCAAATCACTGCACCCATGGCATCTTTAGACGAATCAACTGACAGTGTAATTGGTTTATTTTGATCATAATATGTCAAGACAGGGGCTTTTGTTATACATTCCTTTAATTCATTAAATTCTACATTATGTCTCTCTTGCCAAGACCATTCATTATCTTTAGACAGAAGTGTTCTTAAATTAGAAGTTTTATCTGACAAATTCTCTATGTATGAGCCTAAGTATGTAACCATACCTAAAAACCTTTGTAATTCTGTGACATTTGTTGGTGGTGGCATACTGCAAATGGCTTTCACTTTGTTTTCATCAACTCTCACACCATCTTTAGAAAAGATGTGTCCTAGGTACTTGACTTCACTTTTACATATATTAGACTTGTCTTTATTAAATTTTATTCCTATTTCTCTAGCTCTATCTAAGACTTGTTTTAACCTAAAATCATGTTCTTGTTTAGTTTGACCGTAAATTAGGAAATCATCCATCATGATTTTGACTCCTGGAATATCACTGAATCTATTTGTCATGATGGAATGAAACAGTTCTGGGGCTGCATTTATCCCGAAGGGAAGTCTTAGGAATCTATATCTACCTTGAGGTGTGATGAATGTACATAGTTTTGAGGAAGCTTCATCTAACTTTAGCATATAAAAACCTTTGTTTGCATCTAGGGTAGTGAAATATTGTGAACCAGAGAGGCTGGATTTAATTTCATCAATAATTGGAAATTGATAATGAGGACGCATAATGGCTTTATTAAGTTTTCTTGGATCAATGCACAGGCGTAGTTTACCATTTTTCTTTGATGCAATTACAATTGAGCTTACCCATTCAGTAGGTTCCTCGACTTTGACTATAATTTGATTTTTTTTTAACATGGCTAATTCTTCTTTTAATTGTTCTAAGAGACTGAATGGAATTCTACGACAGGCATCTATAGACGGTACAGCATCAGGCTTCATTGACAAATGACATTCATAATCTTTAAGACAACCTATTCCTGAGAAGAGATCTTTATATTTGTCAAGCTGTGATACATTGAGTGACTCATGAAATTGGACATTATGGACTCTTTTAACTAATTTTAAATTCTCACAACTGTTGCGACCAATAATATTCCTACAGGGTATATCTATAATGTGGAAATTAACATTGTATAGTTTGTTGTTATGTGTGACAGACAGAATGCATTGACCTACAGTCGGTAATACTTCACCGCTAAAGGTTGATAGTTTGTGACTACTTTTCTTTAAACTACTCAATGGCAAATTAAGTTTTTTATAAGAGTTAAATGATAAAATGTTAGTGTCAGCACCTGTATCAAGTAAAAAGTCTACATTCTTACTATTTATGGACAAAGTTGTATGATAAGGGTTTTTTTTGCTGACAGAAATCTCATTAGTGAAAAGACTATTTAGAAAATAAGTATCAGTACCCGTACTTTCTTCTTCTTCTTCTATGGATCTCACATGTTTGCTGCGGCAACACTTGGCAAAGTGATTGGGCTTGTGGCAGTTGTTACAGATGACTCCTATGGCTGGACATTTTGTTCGGTGAACTTGACCACATCTGGAACAATTCTTGGTTGACTGTTTGGATTGAGGTTCTTGACTGGACGATGCTTTACTTGATTGACGACTTTGACTTGTTTGAGACTGATGACTTTGACTTTCTTGACGGCTATGACTTCTTTGACGACTGTGACTTCTTTGACTGTGACTTTTTTGATTGCGACTCTCTTGACTACGATGTGTTTGGCGACTGTGATGCGATTGACGACTGGCAACGACACTTACTTCTTGGCTTGATAAAGCTTTAGCCTGTAACCTAGTATTTCTTAGTGTTTTAGCGAGACTGACGGCGGCATCAAATGTTGATGGTTTCTCGATCAGGATACGTTCTCTGATGTACGAGCAAGATGAATTTAAGTTCCATGAGAATATGTCCTTTACTATATCATCGGCAAGACCTTCAAAATTGCATTGGATACTTAGATTCTTGAGATCCGTGGCATATGTCTCAATTTCTTCATCTGGACCTTGTTTTCTGTTGAACAGCTTATGTCTTTCGACGGAAATATTGACACGTGGTGTGAAGTAGTCTTCAAATTTGGCGAGTAAATCCTTATAGGTGATCTTGTCAATTTGTATGTTAAACGAGTAAAATATCTGAAGAGCGTCTGGGCCTATGATTTGTAGTAAAATGGCTACCTTTCGTTTGTCTGGTTGTTCTTCTAAATTGTTGGCTATCATGTAAATCTCTAGACTTGTGTTGAAATTTCTCCAAGCCAATGGCATGTTCGAGTTGTTGATATCTAAGCTGAAATTACTCGGCGGCAGGGGATAACTTGTATTATTTGCGTTTTTATTTTCCGGCATTTTAGGGCTGGACCACGCGGCGACGTTTTACTCGAAATTTTTTTTTTTTTTTTTTTTGACTGTTTGCGGCACTTACTTTTGTGGTTTTTTGTGACTTCTTTTTCTTCTGTATCTTCTGACACCATGTTACGACGGGTGGCCAGATATTATAAATAAATAAGACGACCAGACTATTTTATGTATCGTGTATTCAGCCATTGCATGACGAGCGATCCGAGTCGGTGACAAGACAACAGGATCCGGAAATACCACAGATAATATATATTTTATAAAGACTGATACACATACGTAACAGCTATAACATTGGTTTTGGCACACCCAGGTCTGATGTGTGTTCGACTTGTCTGCAGTTAGATGAGAACATTAAAAAAGAAACAAATGCTGAGACGAAAAATAAATTGATAATTGAAAAAAGAGTCCACCGTTTGAGGTTCAAAGCATTCTATGAGATCTTGCAGGAGCAAAGAAGTGATCTTCTAACAATGAGCTTTGACTGCCAAGAAAATTTAGGGCTACCTAAAGTGCCAGATCAGTCCGCCTACTATAGCCGCCAAATCAATTTCTACAACTTTACTATAGTAGTTGGTAGCTCTAAGGCAAAACTAACCAAGGATAACATATTTGCATATACCTGGAACGAAACCACACACAACAAAGGTAGTAATGAAATTATTTCAGCAGTTCATCACTTTTTAACTCATTTAGATATCAAAGAAGAAATTAAAGTTTTAAGAATAGTAGCAGATGGCTGTTCTGGGCAAAATAAAAATTCCGGTATGGTAGCCATGCTTGGAAAGTGGTTGACAACAGAAGCACCCAGACACGTCAAAAAGGTTGAAATAATTTTTCCAGTGGTGGGACACTCTTTTATCCCACCCGACCGGGTGTTTGCTCAAATAGAGAAAGATTTGAAAAAGTGTGAAGTAATTTCGTCACCAGAACAATATCAAGAAATTATAACTCAATATTGTAAATTGACTGCTTTAGATACAATTGCCGTAAGAGATTGGAAATCGGCCTGCGCACCAATTATTAAACCGACCACTAGCTGGCATGTACAGTTCCAAAAGTGCAAAAGGTTTTTCTTGACACGTTCCAAAACAAATAATTTATTGCTTCAAGGAGAACAGTCATATAAAATTGACATTAACGTAAAGAAGCCGATAACAAAGAAAAATAAAAGCATCACTATGTTGAATCCAGTTGTTATTCTAGCAAACCAGGTAATTCCAAAGAAAGCAAAGATTACCGATGTTTCAAATCTGTTAACAAAACATTATGGAGAGCAATGGAGAGAAAATGAAAATTTAGCATTTTATAAAACAGTGGAAGACAGAAGGTCTTATGAGCAAGGAGATATTGAGGAGGATACAGCAGAGATACCGAGCGACCTTTGTGAAGACGGCTTTGACGATGTCAACCTAATAGTATGATTTAACTTTTTATGTTTACGTGATTTGCAATGTAGAACAACTACCTTACTGGTTTCTTTTCAAATTATATTTTTGATTAAAAATTGTTCATCTGCATTTTTATTTACTTGCTGGCCAGTCGTTACTGCATAATGTTGACCATCACTACAGAATAGCTTAAGTTTCAAATCCCGCTATTTCACAAAGCTCAGTAGCAAATGACTCTATAACACTTAGTAAGTTTCAAAATCCGCCATATTTAAAATCAAAACCTGTTTTTAGCCTAGTTTTTATAGTAATTGCAGCCTTTTTTAATTTTGTTAATATTAGGTATCTTTTATTAGGTAATTTTTATTTTTTACATTGCTAACAATGAAAAAAATAAAAATTACCTAATAAAGTACAGTTGTTTCTGTTTCTAGCTTTTTTTTTCATTTCAGCAAAATTTTATTGAATCGTTTTAGCGGGATTTGCAACTAGACGACTCATATACTCCTACGGAGAAGAATGCTAACTCCTTACAATATTTAGTAGAGCGGTTACTGCCAGCGCCATCTATATTCACCCCCAAGAAAAAACTTTCGTATGGCGGTAAATTCAAACGTTTGAGTAGTATTCCCAGAATATTGAAAACCATGGTTTTTTGGTACATTCCCTTGTAAGAAAACTCAGTTTCTTACAAGAGAGTGTACCTACCAAAAAACCTACAGAGTGAATATGGCAAAATAAAACGATAAATATTGTAAACAATTACTTATTTATTTTAACAGTATGATTACAGTTAATTATTATCGTGTTCATGAAATTTATTGAAAATAAAGCATTTGAATATAATAAGATTCAAATGCTTTACTTACAATATTTTAGCAATAACCTCAGAATACAGAATAAACCAGAAGCTTGTTTTACCTTCAATACAGTTAGGTTTTGCTCCTAAAAACCTGTATTTATGTAAATATTACTGTTCTCATTTTTTTTTTAATATTATATGAACTTTCCTGGCCCTGTACCTACTGCTAAATACTAAAGTCGTTAGGCTATACAATAGTTAATAAAAAATTGCTTGAAGAAGTCATGAAAAAACAGAGCCTACCTAAATATTTAACCACGTACCTATGTTAAAATCTCTATAATCAATTTGTGACTGATATCCTTTTCTCCAAACAAGTGTTTTTGTTTGTTGATAAAGCTTAAATAATGTGATATAACCGTAAGCTTAAGCGTTTTCTTTTAACCAAAAGTATTAATTATTAAGTACAAAAGCTAAACCAGTATTATATCAGCAATAACTAGATTAATAGTAGATTTTTGTAGAAAAAATGTTGAATATCCACTGTGCCACAAAGTTAGCTAGCTCTAGAATACCGAATTCTTTAAATGAATAGTCCAAACAATTTTAAATTAGAATTAAGTAAAATTTAATAACAAGACAACTCACAGATAATTCATACCATTAGAATACACATTTCAATTGTGTAAGTTTGAGATTGTGTGTTCTGAATCATCTGTACAGATACCTAACAAAATACCTGGACAAACTATAGTTTGTCCAGGTATTTTGTTGGGGCCTTATGATAATATAGCATAACGAAGTTTTAGTAATTGTTAATGGTGCAGATAGGCAGTTCCACTTCTTTTTATTTATGTAGAATTATATTCATTTTACGTTTCAGTGCTGCAGCTGACGCTTCGTCAGCAAACAATCTGTTTTTCAATGTACAGAATCTTTTAATACATATAATAAAAACATTTTCTATTATGTTAAGAATGTTCTGTTCTTTGTGAATATTGCATTTGTCAAGAAAATTAAAATTAACAACGTTTTTTACAATTTCTAATATATCTCTCTTGAGATGAGTAACATGACTATTTTCATTCAAGCATTGATTTATTGCAGTAGCACAACATTCAACGCATGTAACCATTTCTTTAGTGGCATAGTTTAACGACTTTTTTACTTCCCAGTACTCCCGACACTCTACAAACTGATGATGTTTTTCAATATCTTCTGACACAAACATAGGTTTACAAGCAAGGCAACTGTTTTTAAATCTGTTAAGTAAAAACCCACACACATACGCACATGCCTGTATCTCTGCACTGTCTTCGTTGATAAACTCTTCAATGTTAGGGGGTAATTGAATGATTTCTGATGCAATTTCATTTCCGGTAGGCTTTGTGCGCATGCAAATGGGTTGTGACACAGACAAAAATGTACTGAAGCTATTAATAATAATTTCATTGTTGTCTTCTTCACAATTCCCGCCGGTTCCAAAATGGGCTAAATTAGATATAATGGCAGTTTTTATACCTGCTGTTAACGCCATTACTTTCTTTATTTTATATTTCATGCCTAATTACTGGCAACTCTAATTAATTAGTATCTGTGTAACATAAAGTTCCTTCCGCTTTCCTTCTCCCTTCCACAACCCTTATAATGCCTAAGTGAGAGCGAGAAGGAAGATCCGCAATGGCGCGCATACGCTGCCGCCAAGAAGATCCGCCAGTTCTCAACCAACATCGACGCCTGTGGGTAAAATTAATCCCAAGTCGAAAAAGGACTCATATTTTCACCGCGAAGAACGAAGATTGCTATTGAACAGTGCAAGTGCGTGTATGTGTGTTGTGGAAAGTGCAGATTCTCGTCCGTACGTGATATCCTGGACGCGCCAGCCACGTGGCTAAGGAAACCCTTCTCGTCGTGTCGCCATAGCTCACCAGGCAGGTACCATCATCATTTTCCCACACCACCAAAACACCTACTTGTGTCACCGAACCGCCCCTCATACAGTCCACTAAGAAAATTTCGATTTTCACCCCAAGGCTTTAGGCCGCCGCAACAGTTTTTGGTCCTACGATCACGGATATCCAACATTTTTTGGTCCTACGATCACGGATATCCAACAGTTTTTGGTCCTACGATCACAGATATCCAACAGTTTTGGTCCCATGATCACGGATACCTATTTTTCTTTATCCTCTTGATAACGGATATCAATATTATATCCGTATATCATCATCCCGCAACTATATTTCATTTCAATCTTCGTTCCTTATACTCTTATACTAAACCGCTTTCATTTATTCATTTATTACAGTACCTACTTGTCATTGCGTACATTCACAGGTATTTCGCATCCCGCTCAACTTAATATTTTAATATACGTAGGTAGAAGCAAAATCTACCGCTCGCTCGCTTCGCTATCGTTCGGTACTATATTCGTAGGTACCACCTACCAATCCCGCACCGCGCGCAACTCGTTGAAGTTTGCGATTTATTTTAGCTATTATAAAAACCTACAAAAATATCGAAAATGCCTAAGAAAGTGACCATGGATTCGGATGATCAGATAGAATCCGCGATTCAAATAGCACTGTCATGTCGTAATATGATTTTTGCCCGCATGCAAATCATTTACGATTTAATGGAAAAAATGAAGTCCGGTATGGAACCGCTAGAGAAGTTCTTGTGTGCGTGTGTCAATGTTGATGCGTTGCGCACCGAGTTCCTCGAGGCATTTAATAAATATAACTCGCTTCTTCTAAGACAAGACCCGGAAAATAATATTGATGATCAGTCGTGGATTAGTTTTGAGGAATTATATTGCTGCGTTAAATATAATTATTCAAATTACTCAAAATCATCAGCCACATCGGCTCCTACTTCTAGTGGTAGTGGTGTCAATAAGCAAACAGTTCGCTTGCCTCCCATTGAAATTGTGTCATTCGATGGCGATATTCGTAACTGGCCCCTGTTCTATGCTAATTTTAAAAGCACGGTACACGAAAATAATACATTGACTGATTCGGAGAAATTATATTATTTGATGGGGAAATTGAAAGATAAGGCTCAAACCGCGTTCTCAGGAGTTTGCCCTAATGGCGATAACTACCAATTAATTTTTAATTCACTCATAAACAAGTACGAAGACAAACGTATGTTAGCTTCTAGTTACCTTAATCGGATGTTTGAACATAAATCTTTTAATACCGCATCTATTCAAAATTTCGAATCCTTTTCGGATAATTTTGTTTCCGCCGCAAACGCATTAAAAAACCTTAAAATAAATGATTTATCAGATTTGATTTTTTTCCATGTCGCTATAAAAAAGGTTGATTCTGAAACCGCTCGACTTTTTGAAATGAACTCAAAAGACGAAATTCCTAAATTCGACAATTTAGTACAGTTCATTAAAAATCAATCTCGCATTTTACAAAATACTAAAGCTTTAAACAGCTTGAGTTTCACTCAGTCTAATAACAATCCTATAAATAAAAAAACGTTCAAAACTCCGCAACCGCAATCTTACACTGTAATTGATAAATCCGCTAAATGTTTGTGTGATAGCTTTGTTCATGAACATTTATTTAAATGTCCTGCCTTTTCTAAAATGACACCAAGTGATCGTTTCAAATCGGTGAAACAAAACGATGCATGTACTAACTGTTTAAGTATTAAACATAAGGCCAGAGTCTGTCAGTCTGAATCTAGATGTAAATCTTGTAAAAATAAACATCATACGCTTTTACACTTTAATCGCGAATCGCACGCGACTGTATTATCGAACGGTGTTGATGATACCGCACGTACACAATCGGGTTCAAACTCCACGGCTTCGAGCGAGCAAGATGCTCACGCCGCCGCCGTGCCGCTCGCCGCCACCGCTCAGAGCGCCCCGCAATGTAATGCATCCATTGCTGCGTCGATCTTTTACGACTCGAACTCCCGCGTATCAAAGCCGCAATGTAATACGAATACTACTATTTTGTTGTCAACCGCTACTGTAATAGTTCGAGATTCATTTGGTAAGGAGCATTTTATTCGCTGTCTATTAGACAGTGGCTCACAAATTAATTTTATTACCGCAGAATGTTGCAAACGATTAGGTTTGACTAGACATTCATCTGATACGCCTTCCGTTAAGGGTATCGGTGGTACGGAAAAATCCGTTAAGGGTTCCGTACAATTCGCTTTCTTTTCCCGTTTTAATCCGAACGTTACTTTTAACGTTAATTCGCTAGTTGTCGATGCAATCACCGATAATCTACCTACCGCTCCCGTAGATACTTCCGCCTTGCCTTACTTAAAAGGTTTACCGCTCGCCGACGAATCGTTTGGCAAACCCGGTCGCATCGATGTGTTGATCGGGGCTTCGCTTTTCCCGCATCTTATGCTGCCCCGCGTAGTTAGCAGCAACTCCTCCGCGCCGCCCGCCATGCAGACGGTACTCGGTTACGTCATCATGGGCACTGTGCCCGCGCTGCCTGTACGTCGTATTATGCCTCCACAGTCTTGTTACTCACATATTTCGCAACCATCCGACAAAGACTCGTTAGAATCGGCGTTGAAAAAATTCTGGCAGGTCGATGAAGCGCCCGTCACTCTTTCGACGAGCAAATCGCTCGACGAACTTGAGTGCGAGTACTTTTATAATTCGACCACGGAACGCGATGGGGACACAGGTAGATACTCTGTAGCCCTACCGTTTCGCAGCGATGTGTTCTCATTGGGGAACTCACTCGATATCGCGAAAAAACGTTTTTTCTGCCTAGAAAAGAAATTAGAATCCGCACCCGAGTTACGTACTGCGTATGATGACGTCATTCGCGAATATATTGATAATGGATATTTATCTCCTGCTCCGCTCGATAGTTCAGACAGTAGTTGTCCTGACTATGTAATTCCGCATCACGCAGTTGTACGTTTAGATAAGACAACAACAAAACTACGCTCCGTGTTAGACGCTAGTGCTAAAACGAGTACTGGATTATCTCTCAACGATATTTTACACAGTGGCCCAAATTTACAGGGTGACTTGTTTACTATAATTCTGAATTTTCGATTGTTCGCATTCGCGCTCTCGGCTGATTGCCGACAAATGTTCTTACAGATTGAAGTAAGAGAAAGCGATCGTCGCTTTCAACGCATCTTATATCGTTTTAGTCCAAACGATCCTCTGGTTCTATATCAGTTTAACCGTGTCTGTTTTGGTCTCAAGTCAAGTCCCTACCATGCGATCCGCACAGTACAACAGTTGGTTCAAGACGATGGTCATCACTTCCCGCGCGCCAGCGCTATCATCGCGGATTCGCTGTATATGGATGACGTAGTCTACAGCGTAAGCTCCGAATCACGGGCAGTCCAGGTTTCGCACGAACTGATTAAACTCTTTAGAGGAGGTCAGTTCGAGTTGGTCAAGTGGACCAGTAACTCTCAAACTAAACAGTATTCCCGCGTCGCATAGGTTGACCGAACAACTAGAATTCGACAAGTCGGTAGAACAAAAGGTTCTCGGCTTGTGCTGGTGTAGGTCAAATGATTGTTTTGAATTTCTTATTTCCGCACCGCCAGACACGTGTACTAAACGTGCTATTCTGTCGGCCGTAGCTAGACTGTGGGACATCATGGGGCTTGTCGCGCCTGTAGTTCTCTATGCTAAACTACTTATCAAAGAATTGTGGTTACTGAAGCTCGATTGGGATGACACTCCCCCGCGTCACATCATAAATATTTGGCAAACTTTTCGCTCTGCCCTGCCGCTTTTAAATGATTTTAAAATCCCGCGCCATTTAGGTATTTTTGAAAATTGTATTCTTCGCCTCATTGGATTTTCCGACGCCAGTGAAAGCGCCTACGGCGCTGTCATCTATGCGCACGTCACTCGCAACGATGACGTAGTCGTTCAGCTGGTTTGTGCCAAGTCGAAGGTATCGCCGGTTAAACCATTGACTATCGCTCGACTGGAGCTCTGTGGTGCCGAACTCCTCGCTAAACTTCTTCGCCGTGTTCATGACACTTATAATCCGCGTTATAATGTTACCGCTATTTACGCATTCACCGATTCTAAGGCGACTCTTTGCTGGATAAATTCTTCTCCGCATCGTTGGCACACGTTTGTGGCCAATCGTGTCGTTCGCATCGTAGACAACGTCCCCGCGGAACATTTCTACCACGTACCTGGTACTGAAAACCCAGCGGACTGTTTGTCACGTGGTTTAACACCTGACAAATTCATTGAGCACCCATTATGGTTGCACGGACCCGCTTGGGCTAAGCGCGACCCTTCCGAATGGCCCATACATAAGGTTACAGACTTGAATTCGGAACCCATTCCGGAAGAAAAGGTCCACGCGCATCCCATAGTCGCGGATTCAAGTTCGGAAAATTCGCTTCTACTCGCACTCGCAGAACGTACGTCGTCGTGGACTAAACTGCTGCGTATTGTTGTTTTCATATACCGCTTCATGAAAAAACTCCCGCGTCGGACTGACACCGTTACCGCTAGCGACCTCGAGTTCGCTGAAACCATTTTGTGGCGTCATGTTCAAAGAAAACACTTCATGGATGATTATTCCGAGTTAAAAAATAATAAAATTTGTTCACCCGCTCTTATTAAACTCAAGCCATTTGTAGATGGTGATGATTTAATCCGCGTTGGGGGTCGATTAACTCATTCGGCTGAGGCCTATAGTACTAAACACCCGGTAGTGTTACCCCGTCATGATCGCATAGTTGAAATCTTCGTAGACTATTATCATATAAAATATTTACATGCAGGTCCAGAACTCACTATGTCGTTATTGCGCCATAAGTATTGGATTTTGTCCGCTAGACGCATTATTCGTCATAGAATCCACAAGTGTAACGCATGTCACAGGTGGAGACCGCGACCTCATGGTCCGCCGATTATGGGCGATCTCCCTAAATCTAGAGTAAATGTTGCAACCAAAGCTTTTTCTCATACAGGGTGTGATTACGCTGGCCCTATACAGTATGTGCCCGTACGCACTCGAGGTGCGAAGAGTCGCAAGGGTTATTTATGTATATTTACCTGTATGACTACTCGCGCTGTTCATATTGAATTAGCTACAGATCTTACGACTGCGTCGTTCATAGCCGCGTTGAAACGGTTTTTATCCCGCCGTGGACCGGTACAATGCTTGTATTCGGACAACGCGACCAATTTTCGAGGAGCTAATTCGTTTTTACGCGACTTGTATACTTTCATAAATAAAGAATACCGCCCGCGCTTTGAAGAGGAGCTCGCTGAGCATCGCATTAATTGGCACTTTATTCCGCCCGCGTCACCGCACTTTGGTGGATGTTGGGAGTCCATGGTGAAGGCCGTGAAGACTCACCTTTTCAAGACAATAGGTCAACAACTCCTATCTTATGAAGAATTAGTTACAATTCTCTCTCAAATAGAGGGCCTGTTGAACTCCAGACCTCTTACTGTTCTTAGCGCTGATCCGGAAGAGCCTAAAGCTCTTACCCCTTCGCATTTTTTACATACTGTACCGCTTAACTCATTGCCCGCCGCGGAAGTAGGTTTACTGTCTGATCACCTGCTTCAAAGACACTCTCTTATGGATAAATTAGTCCAGTCGTACTGGAAAAGATGGCGAAGCGAGTATCTTCATAGTTTACAATCACGCTTAAAATGGAATAAACCTGATGGAGACATGATTAAGGAAGGCACTGTAGTAGTGATAGTTAATGATAATGCGCCTCCTCTATCCTGGCCTCTAGGTGTTATTGAGAAGTTGCATACGTCTATAGACGGTAGCACGCGAGTCGTTTCAGTACGCACTTCTAATGGGATTCTTGTGCGACCTGTGGTCCGCTTATGCCCCATTCCTACTCAGTAATATCTTATTCAGTCCATTCCCTCTTTAGTTAGATTTAAGTGTAATTTCACTGTATATATTATTATATTATTCTCTTTAAAGGTGACCCTTTAAGGCCGCGAGGAATGTTAACGCCATTACTTTCTTTATTTTATATTTCATGCCTAATTACTGGCAACTCTAATTAATTAGTATCTGTGTAACATAAAGTTCCTTCCGCTTTCCTTCTCCCTTCCACAACCCTTATAATGCCTAAGTGAGAGCGAGAAGGAAGATCCGCAATGGCGCGCATACGCTGCCGCCAAGAAGATCCGCCAGTTCTCAACCAACATCGACGCCTGTGGGTAAAATTAATCCCAAGTCGAAAAAGGACTCATATTTTCACCGCGAAGAACGAAGATTGCTATTGAACAGTGCAAGTGCGTGTATGTGTGTTGTGGAAAGTGCAGATTCTCGTCCGTACGTGATATCCTGGACGCGCCAGCCACGTGGCTAAGGAAACCCTTCTCGTCGTGTCGCCATAGCTCACCAGGCAGGTACCATCATCATTTTCCCACACCACCAAAACACCTACTTGTGTCACCGAACCGCCCCTCATACAGTCCACTAAGAAAATTTCGATTTTCACCCCAAGGCTTTAGGCCGCCGCAACAGTTTTTGGTCCTACGATCACGGATATCCAACATTTTTTGGTCCTCAAAAAAAAACTAGTCTCATACGTAGTGAGCTTGTGTTACAACTTGAAAATAAAGTATTATTAGAGACCTAATTTTGTGGGTCCTTCATATTTTTTTTAATGTTGGCAATGTAATATTTCTGCCCTGGGTACTTTTCCTACATTGGCCTATACAAAGTTGTTACCCCCTGCACATAATTCATACAGTTTTACACCATATTTGTGTTTTTTGTTTTTTATATACTGCCTGAAAATCAAACGCCATCTCCATAATACCATAGATTCGTCTATGCTAAGATCTTTCTTTGGGTTATATATTTCCGGCATCAAAGTATTGAGTCTTTCCAAGATAGGATTTATTTTATGAAGGCGATTATTCGTAGCTTTATCATCATCTTTCGAAAAGTGAAAATATCTTAGCAACAACTGAAACCTGTTTCTACTCATGAGGGATCGAAATAATGGCAAATTGTAAAGTATCCAATCGCCAGTAATAAGAAATCACTGGTAATTGTACAATGCCCATATAAAGTAACATCCCGATGAACCTCATTTCGTGAGGATTGGTATCTTTCCAATATTTGAACCGTGAATGTTGTTGTAAAGGTCGAGCTGTTCGGTTGGCATAGTCATTAGTAGCATCCACTAAAGTTTTGACGAACTCTTCTGAGAAGAATAAATCTGCTAACCCCTCACACGGTTCATCCGTGAGTAATTTTGCCTAATATTGTGCGTGGTATGGGTTCTATACCGGGAAAATATTTTTTTATTATTAACGTTGTTCCATCACTATTAAGTAATAGTAAAAAAATTACTTAATAGTGATGGAACAACGTTAATAATAAAAAAATATTTAAAATCTCACGGACCCGATTCACACCGAAACCGTATGAGCGGCTAATGACGCCGGTGTGAAGTTTGTATTTACTTTTATGCCTGGCTCACCTGTAAAAACAAACTGACTCGGTCTTGAAGATCCATGCGTCCACTGATATTCTGGGTCCAGTTCAGATGAGTGCTTCGACCAAGGATTTATTGGCACGAGCTTAACGAAGTGGTAGACAAATTGCTATCTATGTTCTTCACGTCCTGGGCAAAATTCTTCGCCGGAACCAGAAGAAAAATCACCGTTGTCAGAATCTGAATCTGATATTATATGCAAAAATTGCTCATCACGTACAGGACGTCGTCGCCGTTGAGAATTACGAGACATTTTGACCGGCGAGAACGCGCATGCAACGCGCGGTCTTCCCTTGATCGCTTGTACAGTACTAAAAGGCTTTTAGTACTGTACAAGCGATCAAGGGAAGACCGCGCGTGACTCTTAGTAAGTCACGCGCCGCGATCATAGCTTTTAGTAAAAGCTATGATCGTCTGGGTCAGGATGACTGGACCAAGAGAGATTTTTGAAGTTTGAGCAATACCAAGTTTTAGTACCTATTTGGTACCAGACATCAAATAATTGGTACCTCACTAAAGAGGGAAAACTATTACGAGGAAAGTGGCCAGCCATTCTGACTTCAGAATGGCTGGACCAAGTCGGCTTCACCTAGTTGTAGGTGTTATAACTAGTTCATCTTTTCGTTAAAATTTAGTACCTCATTGGTACCTCAACATATGTTTTTCTTAATTTTTTTCGATAAGCCAAAAATAAGTTACACCTAGAAGGAATTTTGCATGTAATCTGAAGCACGTTGATTTCACCTAGTTGTAGGCGTTAAAATTAGTTCATCTTTTCATTAAAATTTAGTATCTCATTGGAACCTCCACATATGTTTTTCTTAGATTTTTTCGATAAGCCAAAAATAAGTTACACCTACAAGAAGTTTTGCATATATAATAATGTTTATTTTTGTACTAAGAAAATTACCGAAAATAAATCATAACACACATAAATATTATTTATTCGATGATTGACACATTAATATTTTTTTGCATATAAATAACAGTGTGACGTAAAGTACCCAATTTTCGACAGAGCACCAATGATCGACATCAAAAAAGTTAACTACAAAAAATAAGAGTAGATTTACATTTCCGAACACATTTGAAGCATAAAACATAGACTTATATTATCTATCTGTCATTGCGGATGACGTTTCCTACATTCGGCCATTTTGAACAAAATGGCGTAGTTGTACGTATCGACCGGTAGCAGATCTCTATTGGAAATCCAGTTTTATTAGCGAAATCACTTAGGAGGTGAGTACAATATATTGCCCATAACTTTTATTTGTTTTGTTTCACCGAGAGTGCAAATTATTTATTAAGTTAGGACTCTAACTCATTACTTTTTAGTAATTTATTTGCAATGCTATGGTTATGCTTTAATGTGAAAACATGCTTGTCGATCATTGGATTTTTTTCTTCGCATGTTCCAATCATCGACAAATGTCGAAACGTTTTTTTTTATTAATTTGTGCAGCTTAATTGTAGGGTCGGCGGACTAAAGAACATAAGTCAAAAAATTCGATATAATTTTTACTGGGTCTCTGAGCTTAAAATAATTCAATACGCAAACTGACTAAAGCACATATGTCGATAACGAATAATTCATGGCGTGTCAAGTGGCGTACTTTATCAACCTTACACTCTTTAAACATTCAATGACGGAATAAAAAACATAACTTGACTTATGTTCAAAGGAACACAATATTGTGCTTAATGATTTGGAGCACCAACTTGACTTATGTGATAAGGTGCGATTTATCAAGAATTTATTATTTGCTTAAGTAGGGTACTTCAAGAATATTTATGATGTAAACAAAGTCTGGATGTGGGGTAACTTTAGATGCACAATCAGTCGCATACTGCTTATGCCATTAGAAGTTCGTCGCGAGTGTTCAAGTGTTATTAATTGTGATGGATATCCAAAGAGGAAAGAAATTAGTTGAAATGGCGTTAGCGAGGCAACCACAGGAAGATGAAGGTACATATTAAGTTTAACTTTAGAGTCTATGATTTTATTATGTGAATGCATTTTTTGCAATTTGTGTGTGCATTGCACATCAATGTTCATTAATGTACATCAACCTACCAGAAAATGTCAAATATCTGTGATAAATTTTCAATTTTAAAGCAATGCAGTTAGGTTTATTTACGATTGTAATAATTTGATAGTTTTTGGTACCTAATATTGAGAATATGTATGTCTTTTTTAGGAACTGAAAATCAAATCAATACTTTAGAGAATGCAAGTATTGTAGACGATCCTGTGCCTTCGACATCATCGGGTCATGTTATTAATGTAATGTCCAGAGCAGAGATCGACTTTTCAAGTGATGATTCTGTGCAAGATCCACATTACCAACTACCAAGAATGACGTCTTCATCAGATAGTGAAGAAAGTACAGTGCAACATACAGTGTCACCAAAAAAGAGTGTGCGTATATTGAAAAGGGAGAAGAAAATTAAACGTAACTTAGGGCAAACATACAAAACTCTGAAAGGAAAAGTTATACCCGACCGAGCAATGAAAGAGCTAACTCCATGCAGAATGAAGTGTATGGATCGCATAGCATTTGCCGATAGACATGCGATATTTACCGAATATTGGCAAATGGGGACGTATAGTAAGAGATCTGCATACATGTCATCTTTGATAGAAATTGAAGATAAATCTACACAAAGAAGACGTGCCACTGACCCTGAGAAACAAAAACATCGTATGAAAACATACAAATATTCATTTAGTATAAATGGAAAACGTGAACCTGTTTGCCGAGGTTGCTTATTAAAAACTTTAAATGAAAGTGAAAACTTTATTAAGACAGTGGCTTTAAAAAAAAGAACTTCTACAGGTGGAACGCTAACAGATGATTTACGTGGCAAAACTGTACCAAAACATAAAATTTCAGACGAAAAACGGCAAGAAATAAAGTCACACATTTTGTCTTTTCCAGCATATGAAAGCCACTATACTAGAAAGAGTACGTCAAAAAAGTATTTGCCATCTCACTTGACTATGCAGAAAATGTACGAACTATTTTGCGAAAATAGAGAAAATCCACCATCCATCAAAATCTACAGCCAGGAATTTCATAAGTTAGGACTGTCGTTTAAAAAACCTCGTGTCGACACGTGTTACACATGTGACAAATTTCAGATGCAAATACAATTATGTCAAGTAGATCTAGAAAAAAGTAATCTTTTAGCACAACATGAACACCATAAAGCGATTGCTGATGAAGCATATGAAATGAAAAGAACTGACACACAACTGTGCAAAAATGACGACAAATTTCAGGTGTACACTTTTGATTTGCAGCAGTGTTTACCTACACCTGCATTAAGTTCGTCTGTAGCCTTTTATAAGCGGCAGCTATGGACGTTTAATCTTACTGTCCATGACAACAAAACAGGTCAAGCTGTGTGCTATGTATGGCACGAAGCCATTGCAGGTCGTGGGGCAAACCAAATAGCTTCCTGTATTTATAAACATTTAGAAAATCACGTTCCTGCTAATACCAAACACGTTACTTTTTATTCAGACACCTGTGGAGGACAGAATAGGAACTCCCATGTTAGTTCTATGTTTACATGGTTTTTGCAAAAATCTCTTGAAATTGAGACTATCGATCACAAATTTATGGTTCCCGGTCACAGCCATCTAGAAGTAGATACTGATCACGGCATTATAGAAAAGAAAAAAAAGAAAACGGAATTACAGATATTTCACCCGCATGACTGGATACAATTAATTCGATCTAGCAGCAAAAAGTTTAAGGTTATAGAAATGAAAAATAAAGATTTTTATGAATTTTCTACTCTCTTGAAAAGTGCTTTGGTTTCAAGAAATAAAGACACTGATGGTCGCCAGTTTAAGTGGTTGGAAAAAAGGTGGCTGCGTTATGAAAAAGAATTTGGGGCTATTTCTTATAAGGATACATTATGTATAAATTCGCCATTTTTCATTTTTAATTTCAAACGAAGAGGATCAAGCATTCCAGATACTATTCCCATTATATCTATGCAACCATTGCCAATATCCAAAGAAAAAAAGAAAGACCTAATGGATCTTTTACCGTTAATACCAGATATCTTTCATGAATTTTATGTAAATTTACCTACATTAGATAATTTACGTAACACCGATCCTGATATTTTAGAAGAGGAAGAAGAAGCTATCGATGTATAATCTAATGGGCTTGATATCATTTGTAATTATGTTTTTTTTATTAGTTGCTACATACTAACAAAATTATTTCACTAAGTAAACCTTTATACGTAAGTCATACTAATATTATGTTCCGAATAACTTAAGTCACTTAAATAGGAAATTATGATATTTGCACTAAATTACTCTTTGGCATAAACAAACTATGTTTATAAACTATCCTTTTTTACATTAATCTAATTAAAACACATAGTTTTGTATTTTTAAAACGTTTTTTATTGTTCCTGAAAAGTTTGACTTTTTGACTTATGTGCGTTAGTTTGCCGACCCTAGAATTTATCGTTTACCTAAGTTTTTTCAGCACTTTAAAAATACACTACTTGCATTTAAATATTCAAACTGTTTCCAATGATCGACAGCCGTGTCGATGATTGGGTCTTCCATATGTTCCAGTAATCGACATGTAGCTTTTATTTTGCAGGAATGGCACCTAAAAAAAATTACACGCCTTTTCAAATGGCACAGGCGATAGCAGCAGTCAGAAAAGGTGAAAAAATTGCGACTGCAGCAAAAAATTTTGGTGTACCGAGGGTCACCTTACATGACAAAATTTCTGGTAAGACTCCAATAGAATGTTCTATGGGCCCTAATACATATTTGTCGGCGGAAGAGGAGGCTATTTTAGAAAAATGGATACTTGAAATGGCTGAAAAACACATTCCCATTACTAAAGATGAGTTGCTTGATAGCGTGCAACGCATCATCATTGACCAAAAAAAGACAACCCCTTTTACTGACAATAGGCCAGGTAGAAAATGGTATAATCTTTTTCTAAACAGACATCCTACACTTTCTGAGAGAACGGCGCAAAATTTAACAACGGCACGAGATGCCGTAACAGAAGAGGATATCAAGAGTTGGTTTGGAGAAGTGGAATCTTATCTACAGGAAAACAATCTTAAAGGAGCATTAGAAGATCCCACAAGAATTTTTAACACCGACGAAAGCGCCTTTTATTTGTCACCTAAAGCCGGGAAAGTCCTGGCTAAAAAAGGTGACAAACACATATACCAATCCTCTGGTGATGAAAAAGATAACCTAACAGTGTTAATTACCGGAAATGCCGCTGGGCAATTGGCACCTCCCATGGTAGTGTTTGCCTATGAGAGAATTCCATCCACATTTTCATCTAATTTTCCAGAGGAGTGGGCTATTGGCCGTTCACCGAGTGGCTGGATGTGTGGCAGCACGTTTTTTGAATACATGGCGAACATTTTTAATCCATGGCTGTTGCAACAAAACATCCAAAAGCCCGTTTTGTTCTTTTTGGACGGCCATAGGTCTCACTTGACGCTGCATTTGTCGAATTTTTGTGCTGAAAACGGCATAGAAGTCATAGCACTACACCCAAACAGTACGCACATTCTACAGCCCATTTTGAAAAGAAAAATAATATCATCAGTAAGAAAAAAAGAACGAATACTAATAATGCTGCAAAAGGAATAACTGATGAATCTGTTTTTTCTGATACGCCTTCATTGATAGAAAACTGGAGAGGTTTAGCTACAAAGAAAAAACAGCAAAAAACAAAGATAGGAAAACAAATGATTAAGGTAACTTTGTTGAGAAATGGTTCGATTACACCGTTTGCAGATAAAAATACTATCATCTCAAATACCTGCGCTTTTGATTCAGTTGCACAAGCGATTGCAATTGGAGTTGTTGATGAATATACGTTAAAAAGGATCATAAGAAGCAATGATGATGAATATTATAAATTTATAAAGATGATTATAGACAATGATACGGAAAACGTTTACAAACTTCGTTCAGATATACACTTCTGGACACATCTATTGGCCCACCTTAGAGTTTAAGTTTCGATGGCCCCTACCGAAATATGATTGCTAGATTGAACAAAAACTGTTGATGCAGTTTTAAACCTGATACATTTTACCATCTTTTTCGATCGTATTGTTTTAAATTTGAATTCAGAATACCATACGACATGGAGCTACGCCTAACAAGTCGGATATGCGCCTTGTTAAAGGCAATTGATTTTTGAATAAAAAACATGTTTTATCAAATAAAGGTTTAATTTAATAACGCGTGTTGCCTCCATGGGCATCTACCACAGCTCTCATACGATTAGGCATAGAGTTTATCAACCGCTCTATGAAATTTTGAGGGATCATCTCCCATTCCTCTTCTATGGCAGTTTTCAACTCCTGCATCGTCTGGGCAACTGGCTGACGAGCCCTAACACGTCTTTTTAGCTCGTCCCACATGTGCTCAATGGGGTTCATGTCTGGGCTTCTGGCTGGCCAGTCCATAACTGTGATGTTCACATCCCGAAGATATTCCCTGACGATGCCGGCCGCATGGGCTCTTGCATTATCATGCATAAAAAGGAAATTTGGGCCCACATAGTCCGCGTATGGTATCACGTGAGGTTCTAAGCACTCACGAATGTACCTTTCAGCATTTAATGTTGGCAGCCGTGGTCCTGTAACAACCTCAAGTTGAGTTTTGCCGCTCGCGGATATACCGCCCCAGACAGTCCATGAGCCACCGCCATAAGCAACCCTCTCTTCAAAGCAGCATTGTGCGAAATGCTCTCCCTTACGTCGGTAGACCTTCTTCCTTCCATCATTGCCATGTAACACAATTTTAGACTCATCAGAAAAGAGTACACGGCTCCAATCTTGCTGTGTCCAATTTAAATGACTGCGTGCGAAATGAAGGCGCGCTGTTCGGTGGGCTCGCGTTAGTTTGGGGCCATTAGCTGGCTTGTGTGGTACCATATCGCGTTCTTTTAACCTTCTCCGAACAGTTCGAGCGCTCACAGATACTCCGTGGAAGTCGCGAAGTTGGTTTTGTGTCTCAATGGAGGTAAGGTGACGATTTCTCAAGCTGGTCGTCACGATGAATCGATCCTGCCTTTCAGTTGTGACCCGAGATCGTGGCCTTCCTTGGCGAGGAACAAAGCCGCCAGTCTCTAGGTACCTCCGATAAACATTTCGGACCGCAGATCGACTTAAATTAAGTTGAGCACTCACGTTTCTTTGGCTGTGTCCGGCCTGAATAAGTGCCACAGCTTGGGCGGCGACTTCAGGTGAAGTATCCATAGATTATTGATAGAACCTCACCTTAATGTTAAGAATAAGTAATGTTTGTTGCAAAACCAAAGATATCAATCACTTTTTCAAGAATTAAATCCAAGTAAACCAATAAAACCAAGTTTTCTTAGTATTCGGTTGTTTGATATCAACAAACAGGCTCCAAATTGTCTTTTGTTTCTTTAAATTCTGTGTTCGAAATTCAAAAAAAGACTATTGAATGAAATTGTGAATGTGCCAGGTTCAAAACTGCATAAAAACTTTTTGCTCGACCTAATATAAAATTTTAGCTAGGACCAAACGAAACTGAAAATACAAGGTGGGCCAAAAGATGTGTCCAGAAGTGTATATTAAAAAAATATTTTGAAATAGTATATGATAGTGAATGCAATGTTGATATTTGAAAAAATATTGTTAGAAAAAATATACAGTGCAGAGATAAAAGAATCCTGTACAAATGTGGACTGTCCTTTAAACCAAGTTAGTAGGAAATGTGCCTTTTTGCCACTTGATTTTAACAAAAACACCTTAAGTGAGTCTGCAAATTCAATGCTAAACAGTGACAGAAATATGTCGAGTTGTAGACTTTCTGGTTGTCAAGGCATGACAACCGCGTGGTGCTTAGATTATACTTTGAAAGATATTGCTGCTTTTGAGCCCAATTCTGACGTCGAAATTTGCATTAATGATTTACCTAAAAATATAACATTAAAAGGAATAGAGTACCACCTTTTGTCTGTTATAGAATTTGTGCCACCTCCGACTCCGAAAGGCGTGGGACATTACAAATCACATTGCCGCAGAGGGTCCAAATGGCAATGTTACGACGACATGTCAAGTAGAATCACAATTAGTAAAAACAAAATGTATGCACACTGTTATTTATATGCAAAAAAATATTACTGTGTCAATCATCGAATAAATAATATTTATGTGTGTTATGATTTATTTTCGGTAATTTTCTTAGTACAAAAATAAACATTATTTTAAATGCAAAACTTCTTGTAGGTGTAACTTATTTTTGGCTTATCGAAAAAATCTAAGAAAAACATATGTGGAGGTTCCAATGAGGTACTAAATTTTAATGAAAAGATGAACTAATTTTAACGCCTACAACTAGGTGAAATCAACGTGCTTCAGATTACATGCAAAATTCCTTCTAGGTGTAACTTATTTTTGGCTTATCGAAAAAAATTAAGAAAAACATATGTTGAGGTACCAATGAGGTACTAAATTTTAACGAAAAGATGAACTAGTTATAACACCTACAACTAGGTGAAGCCGACTTGGTCCAGCCATTCTGAAGTCAGAATGGCTGGCCACTTTCCTCGTAATAGTTTTCCCTCTTTAGTGAGGTACCAATTATTTGATGTCTGGTACCAAATAGTACCAAATAGGTACTAAAACTTGGTATTGCTCAAACTTCAAAAATCTCTCTTGGTCCAGTCATCCTGACCCAGACCTATGATCGCGGCGCGTGACTCGCGGGGACGACGGGTCTTGGAAGGGTGCGGGGTGGGTAAGTACCAAGGATGCCGAATCTAAGTAATTATACGTATACGTACTTATACGTATACCGGCACCCAGGCTGGTTTTTTTTTCGCTGATGCCATATACGTATTATATCCGTAAATAGACAAATGTATGGTGGCAACCAACTTTGGCCGTATAGCCAATTTCGGCATTCAATGGGTTAAAAGATTTTTATTTTTATTTATTTTTTATTAAACACTTTCATAATATCTGCTAGATCGCGTTCCTCCTTGCCTTTATTTTTACGCAAAATTTTTCGCAAGTCACTTCGCAACGATTCGAATAAAAGTGATTTCGACTTTTTAATCTCTGCACTGGTGAATGCCGATGTACAAAGGATCATGGGCAAAAATATATGAAGCCTGGTACTCGGTCCAATAGCCATAATATATATATCATTGGAAAGGTCTTTTTACAAGGATTAATGATAACCGAGTCGCTTGTCTCCATTTGCTGTCGGAACGGAGTTATTTTGTGTTAAGTATTTTTTTTTTTTTGTTTTTGTTTGATTTTGTTAAGATAATGGTGATATTATATAATTTTCTTCTATAGAATCCTGTGTTTGTTGATTAATAGATACTAAAATGAATAAACACTCGGGAATAAAAAAAAAATAGAAAAAGTAAGAAACGTTATTTATTTTTTTAAACATTATTATCAACAATAATGACATCGTTGAGGAACGCTGCAGGAGCAGTGAAGCCTACATGTCTGGCATATCCTAGATACCACACGATTGAAACTATATGAGCACAAGTGCCGATTGTTCGTCGTCCGGTCAAACACGTGCAGTAGTAAGTATTGCATAAAATGTTATGGATATTGGTTTCGTTTTCATTAACATTGTTTTTTACTAATACATAACAATAATAAGTTCTTGACCGTACGTGACGCGACTGTATGCGTCCGCGTAAAAGCCAGGCATCTTCGTTTATACCATATTCATTTAAATCTTGGAGTGCGCTTTCTCTATATACTTGTAGAATGTACAGTCCATTTGATAAATGCTCGCTGCATTAGGATCGGGCTAGCTTCAGTTGATAGGTGCCCAATGAAAGTAAAATAATCTGTTCTTCCGTCAGTTGTGGGAAGTTCTGTATTTCGTGACTTTCTATTCTTTGAAAATCCGCTCTTCGGATATTCAAATGTTTTCTTTCAACATAATCATAAAGTAGATTCGGGGAATCTATTTTCTCCCTGATTATGTTTAGGAAGGCCTCTGCATGAATGTTGTCATCGATGGGTATGTGGAAGTTATTAAACATAGCTGCGGCGATTTTAAAATCAATGAACATTTTTGGTAGTGTTTTATTAAAATATTTTTGCCGCAAAAGCTTGAAATCTCGTTTGAACCTCCCGTTCACCACTTCCACTACCCACCGGCATAGTGTAACTGATCGAGCTTCATTACCTTGCTCAGTAGTTAGCTGTGTCACCCATCTGTCTTTAGATGGTGGAACGTAGGATTCATATCCCCATGCTTCGATAGCATCTAAGCTGTCCCGGAAGCCGCGATCTAATATGAAGACATCGTTCGGTTGAAGAAAGCAATGCAATGGGTTTTCTCCATCATTCATTATATCGCTCATGATGTTCGCATCGCTCTTAGTGGCAGCGTATGGTCCCAAAACATCGATTATATAGCCATTGGAACACACAATTAAAAACGGCTTCAGCAAGTTCTGGAACTTATGCAGGCTATAAGATAGACGCTGGAACAAAAAGTTCGAGCTTTTATTTTTTATTGATATATATATAAGTCCCATCGCATATAACGATAGCTTTATTGTTTTCTTCATTGCCAAATAACCCTCTTGGTATAATGAGGTTCTTTTCTAAAACGTCGTTTCTATTCATATGGTCCACTCCCAAGTGTAATATTACATATTCATTCATGAGGCATTCGCACACAATAGTTAGTAAACGTTCCAGCTTTCTTCGTGACATATTAAATAACGTCGCTAGTCTTTCATCTGAGTCTCCGGTACGTAGTTTCGTCAGATATATGCCTAACGCAGTTCGAGGCTCCTTGCACCTCCCACTTAGTGAGGGTGTTTGTTCTAATATGGAATCAAACTGTTCGCATTTGCGTCCTGTCCAAAAGTACATGTCCTCGTTGCTTAAAGCACCTCTTGTGTTGAAATCTAGCCTAGGTCCACGATTTAAAGCCATTCTCAACATGTCACAAACGTCCCTAAACTGTCGCGCATTGAAGTTATGTGTGACATTGCAGAATTGAGGCAGCTCTTCCCAAGCATTGCTCTCAAGATGTTGTCCACATACTCTAGCACCGTCAGGAATATATAACTTATATTCACAGAAAATGTGAATCTTGATCGTCTCTGGTATTCGATGGTGTGTTGCGTTTTGGCAAGTGTTAAAGATACAATGCCCTGGAGTGTTTGGAGCTCGAGTGTAGTCTGGAACCTGAAGCTCTCGTACATTCTGTTCTACTTCTGGTATGACAGGTGGTCTTCCTACAACGTTGTCAATTCTCTGCCAACATCGGTGACACACACGTCGTGTGTTGTCGAACTCTACCTGAAAATGGTAGAATACGATCTTGCTGATGTTATGTTGTATTTTTATGAAAACATTTAAAACAATGCGGTATGTAGGTATTCAGGTCTAAAGTCATGGCATACTTGTATTGTTTTCATATTTTAAGTAATGCAAGTAAAAATATATCTTATGTGTAGCCGATGTGACGGCTTAGTGAATAGATAACAATAGCAAACACACAATAGGTGGTCAGAGAAGTGTTTTAATAAGAAGAACTATAAACGTGCGAACTGAGTCATAAAAGGATTAAAGGATTGTGAGAAAGCTGCACAAGTCATTACTGATATAAAGGGATGCCGCTCGGAAGCAGGTAGCTAGTACTGCACGTGTTTTTTTTTCTATGAAGCGAACACCCTTAGCTACGTACCATACAGCCGCGCTACATACAATAAACACGTGCAGTTGGTAGTTTGCAGCTCGGTTCGGAAACGCACTTTTACACACAACACTAGAATAGTTCAATAAGTCCTGTAAGTGCGAGCAAGAGGTCCGATTAAAATGATTTAGGGTTCAATTCGCACGTTTGTAATGGCTCTGGTATAAAAACATAACAGACAATAATAATATAAACAAACCGCTTCTAAAAAGAAAAACTGAAGCTGGTGAAGTTCGAAATAGTTTAGTTAGTTAGTTAGTTTGGTTAGTTTTAGTTTAGTTTGAGTTAGTATGTACTAACCTCCAAAACGGCATGTTTTCGTATATAAGCCACAAACTCGGGGTGCATTCTTGGAAGATCATCAGTTAAAACATGCTGTTGGTATCTAGCATGATGTAGGCCTCGCCGACACATCACACAGTTGCGATTTTCTTCCATAACGATGTTCCAAATCGATAAGCACAACAATATTCCACAACACTAGCCAAGATAAACGTTTGTAGCGGGTAACAATGTCCAAAAGGGGCGACGGGATCAGTGATGAAAACGGTATAACAAAGTACTAGGTAGAATAAACAGCTGCGGAACGTCGTTTCACGCACAGAACGATACAACGACTAGTGAATGTCGCGACACAAAAGGCTGTCCACTGGCACAGCGCACCACCTACCCCACCCCGCGGCTGGTTCCCTATCCCCGAGGTCTATAGTCACCGTTGTAACAAACAACTGAAATGTTAAAGATACTACTCGTACTTTTTTTATGTAAAAAAACATATTTTCAAAAGTCTTCACCATTATCTTATCATATCACGATATAATGTATGAATAGTAACACAATAAACGTATAAAAAAAGAAGGACTCCGCGCCACGCATATCGAAAGTGAAGCACCGTACTGATCTATGTGTGCGTGATATGAGTACCTGCAAAGACGCCGTCGCTTGTGTCACGTAATGGCGTCCGGTTGACATACTATGATGTAAATGTGTGCGTGAGGCGTGTTTGTACAAACGGTCCTGGCATACTTACTGTGCTTCACTTTCGATATGCGTGGCGCGGAGTCCTCCCTTTTTTTATGAGTCTATGAATAACACAAAACATTTCTCGTTTTAAATAATGTTGTTTTACATTGTTTTTTTCGTATTTCAACCATGATAGGTATGTAATATTATCGTACTTGCAATTATGATATTAACTAAAACTGGAACTTTTGGGGGCTTGCCGTGGTTTTCAGACAAGGATTTGGGACATGTCGCCATAGTAAATATTTTTCCTGATTAAAAGACCTATCCAATGACACCACAATGATTGCTATTGGAGCGAGTACCAAAATGCCCATTCTCCTTTGCACCAACGTCACTTCGTCAATCACCGAAACTTTATTTTGTACATATGATAACATCTCGTCGATTACGATGTTACACGAAATACACTTTAGAACGTCCGTCATTTTTACTAGATAATTAGCGCTGCGTCGACGTTACGCGCCTGTCACGGTTGCGTGCGAGACCGAGACTGTTGATAATAGGTTGGGGAAAAAGTTTCTTCGAATTTTTTAAGAAAATTCAAAACATTTTTTAATATAATACATTATTTACATTTATCTAAAGTACATACTTTAAAAAAAGTTATCGAACAAAATACCTACACCTACATAGGTACCTACATAGGTACCATTTTGTTCGATAACTTTTTGCCATCTTGTAGGTAGGGACATGAGCCCATTGCTATAGAAATTTTGGGACTTCTGATCAAAATACCGCAACAAGTAGTTTTGGCATTCCTCTCGTGATGTTAACCTGACACTGCCTAAAGAATTCTGAAGAGACCGAAACAGGTGGAAATCTTTAGGTGCAAGGTCAGGACTATACAGCGGATGCATTAACACCTCCCAGCCAAACTCTTAATTTTTGCTGAGTGGCTAAAGATGTGCGAGGTCTAGTTATCATGATGAAAAACCACACCCCTTTTGTTGATTAATTCCGGCCGCTTTCTCTCAACTTCTTGCTTTAATCTCATCAGTTGTCCGCAGTAGAGTTCAGAATCGATGGTCCTGCCTGGGTAACAGCTCATCACACTAATATTATAAAGGCGAAAGTTTGTGAGTGTGTGTGTGTGTGTGTATGTTTGTTACTCGTTCACGCTGAAACGGCTGGACCGATTTGGATGAAATTCGGTATGTAGACAGCTTGTACCCTGTATTACTACATAGGCTACTTTTTATCCCGAAAAAATGTAGTGCTCCCGTGGGATAAGCAAGAAATTCAAATATATTTGTTACTCTTTCAAACTCAAACGCCTCGACCGATTTTGATGAAATTTGGTGTGGAAGTAGCTGACACTCTGGATAAACACATAGGCTACTTTATATCTCGAAAAATAGAGAAAGAACGAAAGCAAGAAAAAGTATTTATTGTGACTAGCACAGGAAGATCACCAACTGAACTAAAATCACAATAATAAAAGCTAGAAAACAAAAAAAAAACAAAAATAAATAATCACACTATCACATCACACTAATATTATAAAGGCGAAAGTTTGTGTGTGAGTGTATGTTTGTTACTTCTTCACGCTAAAACGGCTAGACCGATTTGGATGAAATTCGGTATGTAGACAGCTTATACCCTGGATTAGCACATAGGCTACTTTTTATCCCGAAAAAATGTAGTGCTCCCGTGGGATAAGCAAGAAATTCAAATATATTTGTTACTCTTTCAAACTCAAACGCCTCGACCGATTTTGATGATATTTGGTGTGGAAGTAGCTGACACTCTGGATAAACACATAGGCTACTTTTTATCTCGAAAAATAGAGAAAGAACGAAAGCAAGAAAAAGTATTAATTGTGACTAGCACAGGAAGATCACCAACTAAACTAAACTCACAATAATAAAACTTTGAAAACAAAAATAAATAATCACACTATCACACTAATATTATAAAGGCGAAAGTTTGTGAGTGTGTGTGTGTGTGTATGTTTGTTACTTTTTCACGCTCAAACGGCTAGACCGATTTGGATCAAATTCGGTATGTTGACAGCTTATACCCGGATTTAACACATAGGCTACTTTTTATTCCGAAAAAATGTAGTGCTCCCGTGGGATGAGCAAGGAATTCAAATATATTAGTTACTCTTTCAAACTCAAACGGCTCGACCGATTTTGATATAATTTGGTGTGGAAATAGCAGACAGCCTGTGTACACATAGTACACATAGGCTACTTTATATCCTGAAAAAAATGTAGTGTTCCCGTGGGATGAGCAATTTTTTTGTGAATACTTTTCTCACCGATTAAATAATACACGTTTTAGTGTATCTCATAAACCGCGGGTAAGTGGGATGAGCAATTTTTTTGTGAATACTTTTCTCACCGATTAAATAATACACGTTTTAGTGTATCTCATAAACCGCGGGTAACACCGCGGGGCACAGTTAGTAATGAATAATGCCCTTCCCACACACACAGCATCACCTTGTTGCGAGTTAACCGGGGCTTCACCACAGTCTGTGAAGCCTGACCGGCCTTTGACCACGACCTTTTTCACACGTTCTTGTCGTACGTGATCCACTTTTCATCACCAGTTATCAGCTTCTTCATAAATGGTTCGGCTTCATTACGTCGTAATAAAGAATCACAAATGAGTACACGGTTCATTAGGTTTCTTTCAGTGAGCTCGTGAGTTACCCAAATATCGAGCTTTTTTGTGTACCCAGTTTTTTTCAAATGCGCCAAAACTGTTTTGTGGTCAATTCCGTTCTTCAGCTACGTCGTAACTACTGATATGCCGATCTTGCTCCACTTTTTCAAAAATGGCATCCATTTTATCCGTAATAGGGCGACCAGAGCGACGTGCATCTTTGACATTATTTTAGATTACGACTTTGGTCGTGTCAGAGGGTGGACGTGTGTCAGTTTCTGATTCTTATTTAAATTTTAATTAATTCTATTGGCTATTGTGTTGAATTTTTAATTCCTTGTCACTACTGCGGAAGTGGTATGGACTGACTCCTCCTAGTGGGCGGTCTAAGAGCAGGACAACAATACGCGGCAGTCCTCGGCGTGATAAAGTGGTTGCCGATTGGCCGGTGGCTACTGGGATTTGAACCCGAGGCGCGTTGCGTGTGACGTAGGAGCGTCGACGCCTTAACCACTGCGCCACCGTGCAAGTTACCATGAGTGTTTAATATCCCCTTCCAACGGCGCGTGCGGCGTAGCCGATACCGCCGACCGCTACGAGTGAGCTACAACTGTGCTACGAGTGCTACGCTGCGCATACGTCACCGGCTACAATAGTACACTGCATCGTTGTGCCGTAGTAGATAAAAACGTAATATATGATTTTTGTTTACTATTTAACATAACAAGTTCCTGATTTTTAACATGCCTAACGTGAAAAAAACCACACCATCAAAATCTACGAATGTAAGCCTAACAAGAGAGCCTTCTCACTCCGACTCCGAAGTGATTCCCTCCCCGCAAAGGAACGTTACCTCGAGAACTACGCGCCCGCGCATGGAGTCTTCTCCTAACAAACAAGAATCGTCTAGTAATGTCTCACTTAAAATAATTATGAATACATTGACCGCTATGAAAACATAACAAGAAGTGACATTTGCCAAAATCTTCTCTGAAATGTCTGATGATTTCCTTGAGGAAAAAGTACACCAAATACAAAAAACTAATACAGAGATTGAGAAGTCGATAGAGTATATGAGTAATCACTATGAGGACCTGAAGCTCCAAATCCTAGACCTTAAAAAGACCCGAGACGATAATGCTGTCTATCAACAAGCTCGAGAGGCAACTCCAAGATATCAAACTGAGTTCGAGGTCATCTACTGTCGAAATTAGAAATGTCCCGAACAAAGAAAACGAATCGGCTGAGGAGATGATCAGTATTGTGTCACAGATCGGCAAAACTATCGAGTATGACATATCAGCATCGGAAATACGCGATAATATCGTCTACCAACCAAACCTGGGACGAACAAAACTATAGTGGCCGAGTTTTCTACTGTGCGCACAAAAACCAACTACCTGTCGGCAGCTCGCAACTTTAACAAAAGCCGAAAATTAGAAGATAAATTAAATACGCAAGTAGTAGCCATACACGGAGACAAAAAACCGATATATGTCGACGAATATCTTCCTGGCTCAATGAAGGAACTATTTCTGCAGTCTCGAGACTTTGCCAAAAAGAGTGGGTTCAAATTCTGCTGGATTGCGAACGGTAAGATTTTGCTACGCAAAGGCCCGGACCATAAAGAAACTTACACTGTTAAGACGGAAGACTGTCTGGCAAACATACTGAAAAAAATATGACTGTTCGATTTGTGCCTCATATTTACTTCGCCTCGCTTGATAGCTATTTACTACTTAAAAATACTATGTAAATGTCTTACAACTATGATTGTGAACATTTTTAACATTATACGCAAACATCGCACATACTACATTTTTCTCTCACACCACTCAGCCTACACGCGCGATCTATCACACATGAAGCCCTACTCCACTTGTACTAATATACGTACTTTCTCTCTACAGAAACTAACGCAATTACGTTCACAATACACTAAATCAAAAACATTAACTCTGAACATTTCAACACTATTTAGTGTTGAAGTGTATTTACACTTCAAATAGCCAACCGTTCCTTTAGACCTATCTTTAAATCATCTACTATACATTATAAATGGCTAGTATAAATAATATTCTTGATGAAATTGATCAACACAGTGTAGCTGCTTTTGAAGTATGTGCCCCTCATTCATACAATTCTTTACAAAAGGTAGCGCAATCGTCGATTAAAATAATTCACATAAATAATTGCATACATACATTGCATAGCGGTATTTGTTTGATCAACTGAATTAATTCTCCGTCAATAGTCCGCAATGTAACGAAACTCGCAAGCAGGATCTTACATCGTTTAAAACTCGCTGTTGAGGCCTTATCCTTAAATAAATAAAGTTAGTTAAAGTAGTTAAACGTGCTGTTATTTTAAATATTGGATAAAAACAAGAACATGGTATTTACTAATTAAACAGGAAAATGATAATGAAATGAAACGTAAAGAAACTATACTGTTAGTCGTTTTTTACCGAAGTTAAAGTATACTGTGCGTGTTACTAAAGGTGCGTCCAGACCTGGCGAATGCGCCGCTCGCGAGCCGCTTGCGAACTGCGCGCGTGCATTTCATGTTCGTACGCAGTCCCTGCGCCCCGTCCGCGTGCCGCTCGCACGCAGTCTACGCGACGTACTCGAGCGGCACAGGAGGTGCACGCGTGCCGCCCGCGATGCAAAGCAAATTCACAACTGAGGCTCATAGTTCACGCGTATGTGCGCACGAGCTACGCGCGCGCTGCACGCGCGACCCACTCGAGCCTTGCTAGGGTTGCACTAGAGCGGCGCACCAAATACAGGCTGTAACCGCACGCGAGCAACACGCGTACAGTTCGCAAGCCGCTCGCGAGTGTCGGCATTCGCCAGGACTGGACGCACCTTAGATATAATGTCGTACTTAGGTACTATGCAGCACTCTCTAGCCAGTTCGTTGTAGTTTTGTGGCAGATTATTATTTTGTTGGTGTGCTAAGTAATTTCTAAAAAGGCAGTTTTCGGTCTCATTTTCAGTATCTGATAAGTTGTCCATTTTATCAAGTTCGTATTCAGCTTCTGTTAAAGTCAATAATTCTGTTAAAGGCGTGGATGGGGTGGCACTCTCTTTGCAACAGGAGATGAGTGGTTCTCCTTTCATGCCCGATTAGTTTAATATTTTACGTACTAACATTATTTTTAAGACTGTAATACTAACAAAATGGAACCTGATTTCCGAAATAAACGATTATTATTATTAAATAAATTAGACCTCTTCAAGATGCATTTAAATTGCCGCCAATTTGTATCTGGTGCGGAATTCTCTATTTTTCTCAGTTTTTCATGTTTTTTTGGCCAGTACAAAATTCCATTTGCTTCCCATTCTTGGGGCACTGCAGTCAACATAGGACGGCCTTTTTCAAAAGTTTGAACTATTTTAAACGGCATACCTAATTATTTACGACTTATCTGAAAAAAATAAAATAATATTAGGTCTTTACCTATGAAATTGCCGTTCTGCAGTACTGGCCATTTCAAATCAAAATAATTTTTGTTTGGCTAAGAATTCTAATTTCAAATTAATTTTATTTTAAAAACATGGATTTTTTTTCCAAAAGTAGTCATTTGTTTATTGATTAGTGTTACATTTTCATCGCATTTCAATCTTTTTCGTCATCATGGATACGTTAAAAATTCGAGTAATTATGGAATATGAGTACCGTCGTGGCAGCAACGCGGCACAAGCGGCACGCAACATCAACGACGTTTACGGAGCTAACACTACAAACCAACGCACCACTTGTTATTGGTTTGCTCGCTTCCGTTCTGGAAATTTCGACCTGAAAAATGAACCTCGCGGTCGTCCGAAGACTTTGGTCGACAATGACGAATTAAAGGCGATTGTGGAAGCTGATGATACACAATTTACGGCTGAATTAGCAGCAGCTTTCGACGTTAGCGTCAAAACAATATTGGTCCATTTGCGTCAACTTGGCAAGGTAAAAAAGCTTGACAAATGGGTGCCCCACGAACTCAATGATCGCCAGCGCGAAGTACGCGTCGAGACGTGCCTTGCACTGCTCAACAGACACACAAATGAAGGAATTTTGAACCGCATTGTTACCTGCGATGAAAAATGGATTCTGTTTGATAACCGCAAGCGCTCAGCAAGTTGGTTGGATCCTGGTTCAGGACCTAAACAATGCCCTAAACTAAAACTTACCCCTAGAAAAGTGATGGTCACTGTTTGGTGGTCTAGCGCCGGTGTGATTCATCACAGCTTCTTACCAAACGGGGTGAGCATTACTTCAGATGTGTACTGTGAAGAACTGAACACAATGATGGAGAAGCTGGCACATCTCCAACCAGCATTGGTCAATCGCTCGTCTCCGCTGCTCCTGCACGACAACGCGCGACCTCATACTGCACAGCAGACGGTCTCCAAGTTGCAAGAACTGGGGTTGGAAGCTCTCCGTCATCCGCCCTACTCACCAGACCTTGCGCCTACAGACTACTACTTTTTCCAGAATTTGGATAACTTCGTGGCGGGAAAAAAATTCAATACCCGAGAGGCAGTACAAAATGCCTTTGAAGAATTTGTTGCCTCCCGTCCAGCTGATTTCTTTAAGAAGGACATCAATAAACTGCCACTGCGTTGGCAAAGATGCATTGATTGCATGGGTGATTACTTCGATTAATACAAATAAAAAATGCATGAAAAAAATTCGTTTAAATTTTTTCATACAAAACGGCAATTTCATAGGTAAAGACCTATTATATGGGTTAACTGTAACGATACTTAAACACGTGATTGTGTTCATGATACAAATAATATCCAAAAACTGCGTGTTTGACTGTAGTCTTATGTATTCTTTTAAGATGCAACGTAGGTATGTCCGCATAACTACAAAATATCTAAAAATGCTCGCGCCTAACAATAAAAGTAGGCACGATCGAACAGCTGATTTTTATCATGAACACAATCACGTGTTTAGGTATCGTTTACTGATTGCGAGTCACCCTATATAATGTGTACGTTACCCCAGCAAGAAAGTGTCTCGTAGAGTTATATGAGTAGAACGTACAATTGGTGCCTTATCTGCTGTAAATGTGCCCCCACATAAAAAATGTGTGCCCCCCGTCAATTTGGAAAAAAAACGGTAAAAACGATTCTTGCTGGGGTAACGTTTTTCTAGCAGGAAAATTCTAAACTAATGATCGGAGAGAAAAATTGTGCATGGCCAGAGAGCTTATATGTGTGCCAAAATGTGCCCCCAAAAATAAAATCTGTGCCCCTTCAGGTTTTCGAGATATTGCATTTCCTGCTGGAGTAACGTTTTGATGAATCGTATATCTCTAAAACCATTGCATGTGCCCCTGTAGAATAAACATACACGAGTAGCTCTTAATGTGTGCCCCTTAGTGCCCCAATTAGATTTAAGAAAATATTTATAGTTTTCAAGTTATCGCGGTTTTATGAAAACCCGAAAAAACATCGCAGCGCTTAAATGAGACAAGGTAAAAGTTCGCTGAAAACTGTATTCGGTCCTTCTTGACGCTAATAATAACCATACAAAGTTTCAAAACTGTTCATGCATGCGTTTTTGTTTAATCTTGCTAAAAGTCAAAACGATGGTGTCATAACTTTGACGGCAAAATACAAGGAACCGGCTCAATCCCAGATGTGTAAGTGTAAACCAAAATCATGTGCCTTTAGTCAAAAATATATGGTGAAAATATTCAGCTTGGAATTTTTCGCATTAAGTAAATATAAACAAAAAACCAAAATATGTAAACAACGGCTGGTTATCCGACCAAATTCCAATGACTTACTAAAAAGCGACTGATTCATACATATCGATGACCTTCTTTATTGGACGTATTATATCTAAGTGTTGTCCGTACAGGCGCGTTCAAAAGTTTTGGGGGCTAATTAAAAAATATATTAAATGTCACAAGGTTGTGACTATGTTAAATGAAACAGCTTGTTGATGTGGAAATTATTATTTTTAATAGTTCATGTATTTCGCTTGTTTAAAGCTGTAAAATATGTCTTTCCTATACGTGGCCACTCTTACCTGCCAAATGACCAGGGTTTTGCCTTGATTGGCAATTTAAAAAATAAACTCACCGTAGAAACTCCAGAAGAATGGGAAGACCTAATAAAAACGGCACGCAAACATCCATCCCCTTTTGAAGTGAAAAGTATCACTCATGACATGTTTTTTGATCTGAAAAAGTCACTAGAGCCTTATTTTTTAAAAACTTGTAAACCAGCAATGAAAATTAAAGATGCAAGAATGATTAAAATATATCAAGAATCACCTTAAGTATAACTTTACTGGAGAATGGACAAGAATCCATGTACGGACAAAGCGTCCACTGCCTTTGGAACTGAATTTTAGTCCATTGTACAAGGCTAAAATTCCATTAAATCCCAATAAAGCTAAGGATATTCAAAGATTGAAACATTTTTTGAGTGAACCCCACAAGATGATTATTTATGATAAAATATGTGAAAATGTAGCAGAGGAAGGAGAAGATATTGATATTGATAATTTTTTTAATTTTTTTTTTTTTTTTTAATAATAATATCGTTTATTTATATAAAAATGGTTCAGATTTACAAAAACTTAGAAATTAAACATTTAGAGGACACACTTGCTCATTTGCCTGAACTAGGTAGAACCTGTGTTTCAGGCTAGAAAGGTGCATAGAGTATTAGATTATAAAATTAACAACCTAGACTAATTAAAACTAATATTAAATTAAAAGACTAAAACATGTTTTATTTACAGACAACGAGTAAATCCTCTGTCTCACTGTATGATATACTAAGTAAAAATTGCAGAATAATCTTTTTACAGTCGTAATTATTTAATTTATAGATACTTAATTTCCTATTTAATTTATTGTACAAAAATGGGCCTAAAAATGTATAAAATCTGTTTACAAAGATATATTTAGAGGATGCATTTGACTCACATACAATATCATTCCGTCTCTTATTAGTACTTGCAATGTTATAGGAAAGCATGGTGTGCTGTTTTAATACCAAGTGCGATATGAAAAGCTGGCGAACAGTCAGCACGTTACAACGTTTGTATAGCAGATCTGTAGGATAGAGAAAGGGATGGAAGTTTGCTACCTTTAAAATAGCTCTCTGAGCTCTTTCAAGAGGCAGCAAGTAAGTTTTTGGTGCTCCACCCCATGAAGTAATACAGTACTGTATTACAGATTGACCTAAAGCCAAGTAAACTTGTGACAATAGTTTTTTATCCGCAATGGCTCGCAATTTTTTAAAAACAAAAATTAACCTGCGCACTCTTGTAACCAAACTGTCAATATGTGGTCTAAAAGAGAGCGACTCGTCTATTAATACCCCGAGATATTTTATGTTACAAGTTTTGAGGATAAAAGGACACTTACATATGCTGACTGAGCGGAGTCCGCAATGATGGGCATACAGATGAGAGTTAGTAATATTAGAAAGCGGTTTGCGGATGGAGAAGTGAATATATTTTGTCTTGTCGGTATTTAATGTTAGTAAGTTGCTGTGAAGCCAATTAGACACAGTATTGAAACCTATTTGAGCATATTCGTACAATTCGCTGTTTGTTTTAGCGGTGATAATTAACGCTGTATCATCTGCATACGATATAATTTTGCCTTGTTCAATATTTAAACTACACAAATCGTTTATGTAAATCAGGAAAAGGGTGGGGCCCAAAATACTTCCCTGGGGAACACCAAACCCTGTGTTTTTTTGCTCGTCGCTAAAAATATTGTCAATTTTAACACATTGATAACGATCGCCTAAGTAGTCAGCAAAAAGTTTCAGCGGCGTTCCCCTTATTCCTAAAGCCTCTAATTTGTACAAAAGCGCAGAAACGGAGACCGTATCAAAAGCCTTCGCCAGATCAAGGAAAATCCCCAGGGTCTGGTTTCCTTTACCAAGTTCTTCTGAGACATAATCTGTTAAACTGTGCACTGCATCGGCTGTGGATAATTTGGCTCTAAAACCAAATTGCGCAGATGATAAAAATTCATTTTTCTCTAGATAGTTAACTAGTCTACTATTTATAATTTTTTCTAGTATTTTAGATATAGAGGGCAGTAGTGATATTGGCCGATAGTTGTTAACTAAGTCTTTGTTTCCGGATTTGAAGATAGGGATTACAATTGCTTTTTTTAGGCATTTAGGGAAAATGCCTTCAGAAAAACACATACGAAAAATATGTGTTAAGGGAGGTACAAGGATATGCTTAAAGAGTTTAAGTGTCTTATTGCTAATATTATCCCATCCAACAGCACAGTCATCTTTTAGTCCACAGATTATTCGGGTAATTTCGTCTTCGTCGGTGTCTAGCAAGGCAAAAGATTTTAGGGTACGCCTATTTCCAGCCTTTTGGGAAGAAGGTTGAACACAGTCAGGTTTTGGAATCTGCTCAGCAAGAGTTTTCCCAACATTTACGAAAAAATTATTCACTACGTTGGCTGACAGGATAGGTGAAGGATTAGAAAGCAGTAAACTCGAATTTGATTCACGCTGATTTGACATATAGGTGACGTTTTTGATATGTTTCCAAAGTTGCTTGCTATTGTTTCCCGCTCTATTTAATTCATTTTTATCGTAATTTCTCTTTAAATCCTTTAGGAGGTTGTTACAAAAATTCCTGTATCTGGTATAGGTGACTTTAGTGACGAGATTATCTGGGTCCTTCCTGTATCTTTGATGAAGTTTATCTCTCTGTCTTATGCACCGAATTAGGCCAGGAGTAATCCAAGGTTTAATATTATAATTTTTCTTGTTTACTGTAATAACGGTCGTGTTGCGTAATATAGCTGATTGGACATGTTTTATTAAAAACGATAAAGCAAAATTAGCGTCAGCTGTATTGAAAACTGGGTTAAAATCAATGTTGCATAAATCATATTCAAGTTTGTTTATGTTTAGTTGCGTTTTGGTCTGTGGGCGATTTTGCTTAGGCAGCGTTAAGTTAAGGCACAGTAAAACCGCGTGATGGTCGGTAATTGTAGAGTTAGTAACAAGCGTAATAAACGGAAAACTGGATTTGATTATCATATGATCGAGACAGGAACCGCTTTGATGAGTAGGCAGTGTATGTGCGGACAGAAAACCATGGAAAGAGTAGATATTAAGATAGTCTTGGATCCCTGCATTGCAGTTATCAGCGTTAATGTTTATATTTATATCTCCTGTTAGAATAACATTCTTAAAAGTGCCTACTGCTTGAAAAATTTGGTTTAAGGAAGCAAGAAAAGCATCCAAGTTTCTAGCAGAAGGGGATCTATATATAGCAATTATTGCTGCGGTTGTACCAATTTTAATAATTAAGCAATTACTCTTAAAGTCGTGTATATTAGGTTCCTCGACTGTGACCATTAATGAATCTTTTGAATAGACAACCACACCATCATTTTGATTGTTATTGATTCTGGTAAATGCTACGTTGTACCCTGGTATTACTGGGAGATTATCCTGGCGATTTGATAACCAGCACTCGGTTAGTATTATTATATCACAATTAAAGTTAAGTCTATGAAGAAAAATGTTAAAGCTATCCATGTTCTTATAAATACTACGAATGTTTTGGGTTAGTATGGTTAGTGACTTTTGATACACGGAAAGATATTGTCTGCAGTCCTCAACCTTACATGACTTTGAAACAGTCTGAAAACTGTTATCTATATCCGAAATTAAGGTACTATCCATAGTATAATAAAAAAGTGTAAATAAAAAGTAAAGTCTAAAATAAAAACAGTTATGTGGCGCTCTTAGGCGCCTTCATAATCGATTGAGTTGATGTACCTGTTTTCGGCAGCCTTTTTAGCTGGACAATCTAGATCTCCCGTTTTGTGGCTCGCTGGTTTTTTGAAGCGCAGACATGTTGCACATTTTGGCACTTCGGCTTTCTTTGTGCAGTCTTGAGTGGTATGCCCTTCTTCACCGCAATGACCACACGTAGGGGCAGTGACTTTGCAGAACTTGGCTGCGTGGCCGTACTGTTGGCACTTGTAACATCTGGTTACCAGAGTGAAATCACGTATTGGGCAGGACGTCCAATTAATAAATAGTCGTGCTTGGGTGATCAAGGCCTTGCGAATGACGGCTGGAACTTCTAGTACATAATTGCAGTATTCAGTACCTTTTCTCCCAGATTTGTGGCTTAGTTTTGTTGAGGTCATAAATGTATCTCGGGACATAGTCGGCAGTTTGTCAGCTAAATTTTGTTCATAGAGACATTTAAAGACCTCATTTTCAGTCATACATGTGGGCACTCCAATTACTACAATGCGAGGTTTGCGCTTTCTGGGTTCGTTGACGGTAAGCTCTGACGAAGCAGTTTGAACTGTTTGCTTGAGTTTGTCCAGGTCCTCTTTAGTCTCCGTGCTAATTATGAGACCTCCTTTTCCGATTTTGCGTACGCCTCGTACTTTCAGCTTCATTTCACCTGGGCATATGATGTTCTGGACCATGTTCCTAGTTTCGTCACTGGTCTTTGAGTTATCACATGGAAAAATTGCCACGGAGCTAAGTTGGTTTGGACGAACAAAGTTGCTGGATCCCTTCTTCACCATATCGGCAAAAGATGTATCACTCCTCCCAGCTCCTTGCTTTGTACAGGACTCCTGAAAGGTGCGGTTCATCTCTGTAAGACAGTCCGCTAGGTCTCGAGCTTCAGTCATGGTTTTAAGGGTGGTATGGGTTTGTATGGCATTTGATTTCAGCGACTGGTATCGCACGGCCATTTGAGAAACTCCGTGTCCAACTTTTCGGCAAAGATTGCTGATTTTTAACTTCTGCTCCGAATTGAGTTTTCCATCATTAGCAATAGCACAGACCTCATTCAAGCATTGTTCAATGGATCCCATCCAGTTCTGGATCTCCGGAGTGGGGATTAGTTCAGCTGGGTCCACAACCACTTCTTGGTTCTGCTTGGGTTGTTGAGGTGGTCTTGGTGTTGGAGTCGATGGAGGGCTGCGCGATGTCAACCCGCTCCGAGTAAAGGGGCTGCCTTCCATACTTCAGATTATAAAAATAGTATATTATTATAATCTAGTCAGAATCATCCTTAACATCACTTGATTTATAAAACACGCTACTACACTATAAAACTGGGTCAGTATTTATGCAAGTGTTAATTTATTTATTTTTATAATGCATTGATGTGCACGTCTGTATGCGTTGGCCGATCATCGGTCAGTCATAATGAAGACGTAAGTGGAGGAGAAGAATAAATAATAAGTTAATTAGACTGCATGATGGCTGCAAGTGTTTTAACCCTTAAACCCTACCCGGGGGTCCAGCAAACCCCAGAGGTTGAATATTTGTACATATTTTTGCAATAACGAAACGCACTATTGTGTCACTCGAGCTAATCTTTAAAGTTATGATTTAATTAGTTTACTAAATTAATAAAACACTATTATAGCAAATGCAAGTGCATGAACGCATAAGGTGCGTTCAATGGCATATGCCTACCAGTTTTTTGTGGATGGTGTCATCCATAACGTAAACAACGAGTGTAAGTTATAACGGCGATAAGTACCTACCTAACAAAGGAAACGAAATATAAAATTCTTTTTTTTTTTTGATGTTTCAGATAACTTTGAATAATGAAGCGCAGACGACGATCAGATCATTTGATAGAGTTGGCTTTAGAAAAAGCAAAAGATGAATCCGATGATGAAAATTCTACTCTGGAAACAAGGTTAGTAGTGATTATGTACCTACGTAATATGTAATAAATATTCATACAAGTGGTGTTAGAAAAGTACACTACTAAAGAGTATAAAATGAACAATAAACCGCGATTAAATCCGTAAAATTACATAGTTTAATTTTGAATTGATTTTTCAGAAAAGTAATACCTACCTATTTTTATTTTATTTTTCCTGTGTACCCCCTGTGTGTGTACTACCCTTAGTCATCCTAGTATATGTATACTATACCGAATTGTTTTTTCTTTCTTTCTGCAGTATCAAAAGAACCCCTTCACGCCGTTACTCTGTACACGAAATACCTTCCCCGCAAGCGTAAGTTTCTAATAAACATCTACAACCGTTTTCACTAACAGCAAGTCAGTTATGTCATTTACAGAACATCTTAAGAACGTTTTACGTTTAGTAATAATGGGTATTAATAGTTCTTAAAGGAGATTGACCAAAAGCAGGCCATCATTTCGACAGTCATGCATCTTAACCACTTTTGTTTTGGAAATCTAAATTTTGCGTATATTTATGTTAGGGCGGAGCAACCGAGGGTTTTGAAGATAATGAATAAAAATTATACATAATACTAATTAAGCGAAGAAGCCACCGACATCTTTTAATGATTTTTACTTTTTGTAGCTCAATACTTTTATAAGTTCGATTGCGCAAATTTTCCCCCGAATATCATTTTTTTTTTTACATTATTCTGAATATAATAACTATATTTTAGCGATATATTAGTAGAGACGCTATAGTTGCCTGACTCCCATTCAAATTTGGACAATCTCCTTTAAAAGAATTGTTTTGTTTTCTAGATTTGAAACTGTATCATCAGAAAAAAGAAAAGCAAGTAAAAGATGTAGCCGCGCAAAATCGCTTTTTACTCAAAGCAATAGCCATGATTTCTCATTAGAGGCATTAGCTCAACCTCTCGATCAAGAACTTGAGGATAACAACTTGGTTTCGTCGGATCAAAAACATTCGGATAGTAAGGGTTTGATACTTACTAATCAGATACCAGGGTTTCAAACAATATTGGAATGTATTTCCCCTGTAGATAGTATAATATTATCACCAAGTTTTCAATCAAGCTCTGAATCCCATTCATCTATGACTAGTCATGCCCAGAAAGTTACAACTACAGCTATGATTCACACTAAAGAAGGTCAAGAAAAACAGATTGATGAGTGTGTCAATTCTGTAGCAGTTACAAATAATATTTTCCGACGTTGTGTAAAAACTAAAGGAGGTCAAAGTAAAAAACAAGGTATAAAAATATTGCGTTCCCAAAGAGTGGAAATAGACAGTGATAACTCAGTAAAATTAATTGATATCGAACAAAATGCTCAAGTTATCCCAGTTTTGTCAAAAAAGTTGTTAGACACAAGCAATAAAAATAAACAGGAAAGAACTCCTGATGACATATACTCCGATCTTACTGATAAACAATAATTTTGTTAGATTTTTCTTAGTTTTTTCATAACGGTGATATTTAGGACAGCATTTGGTGTTATTTGGGCCGGTTAGAGTTCAAAAAAGTTGAGGTGATATTTGGACCGGCCGTCCCAAATAGCCCGGCTTTTGCGAATTGAACATTTTCAGAAATACTGACGTGATGTTTCAATTATTCTTTTTCAAGGGACGAAAAAGTCTTATGTGAAGAAACAATGGGACGTACATATAAAAGGACTTACAGGCATACCAGAAATGGTAAATATTATACACCCTATAATTCATTTACGAAGGACGACCTGGAAACGGCAATGGAAGAAGTTTATAATAAACATATGTCAATTAGGGGCGCAGCAAAACATTTTAATATCCCTAAATCGACATTATCTCGTCACTGCATGAAGCACAATTTAATGCAAGAAAGAGCTGGACGTCCCACAATATTTAGCAGTGAAGAGGAACAAATATTTGTGGATTATTGTTTGCTCCTAAGTGAATGGGGTTTTCCGATGGATAAAATGGATCTAAGGGTTTTCGCTCAACGGTATTTGAATAAGATAGGAAAAAATGTGAGAAACATGAAGGATAATTTACCTGGTCCTGACTGGGCACAAAATTTTGTCGAAAGACATAAACACAGGCTGTCCCATCGGTTAGCTGCTAACATTTCATCAGACAGAGCTGAAATAACAAGCGCCGTCATTGACAATTTTTTTGAAAATTATTCTAAGTCCGCACATGGGGTAAGCCTGGATAACATCGTCAATTACGATGAAACAAACCTCACCGAGGACCCGGGTGCTAAAAAATATATATTTAAACGCGGAACTAAATACCCCGAAAGAATCGTTAATAACTCTAAAACAGCAGTTAGTCTTATGTTTAGTTGTGCAGCAAATGGCGAGATGCTACCAATATACGTAGTCTATAAATCAGAACATTTATGGGATCAATGGACGTCAGGAGGTCCAGAAAACACACGATATAATAGGTCCAAAAGCGGTTGGTTTGACAATGTGTGCTTCGAAGACTGGTTTTTTACTGTAATTATGCCTTACTTCAAAAATAAGTCAGGACGTAAACTTGTTGTTGGCGACAACTTATCATCACATTTTTCTGAACGTGTCTTAAAAAGCTGCCAAGAAAATGACATTTCATTTGTGCGTCTTCCTCCTAAGACAACCCATTTACTGCAACCACTAGACGTGGCATTCTTTGCACCATTAAAACGCTATTGGCGTAATATACTAACACACTGGAAAGCAACATCAGGCAGGAAGCACAAAACCCTTATTAAATCAGCTTTTCCCAATTTACTCTTAAAACTCTACAATAAAATTACCGAAAACGATACTGCTGCAAAAAACATTCAAAGCGGTTTTGAAAAATGTGGATTATATCCTTTAAATCCCGATCGCCCAAAATCATGGCTACCACGACAAACATTATCAGCTGAAAATGTAAATAACGCGACATCATCTGCAGTACTTGAAATATTACAAGAAATTCGAGGAGGAGATCAGCCAACAACTGAGAATAAAAGGAAGAAACGATGCGACGTACAACCTGGAAAAAGCATCACAGCAGCGGATCTTGAGTCAAAGGTAAAAACAGATACAAAACCAAAGGGAATAACAAAGAGAAGACCTAAAAAAATAACAGACAGTAGGAATAAGGAAAAAGGAACTAAATATATTCAAAATGCTGAAGTAGAGATTAATATATACGGCACTTTGAGTAGCGATGAGGAGAACCAGAATCCTGATTTTTTTTCGAATGAAATACCTATAACGCAAAAAAATCGTAAGCGTACAAGGAAAGCTAACGAAAAATCCATTAAACCTGCAAAAAGAAAAATTTCGCGCAGTATTACATCTACTACTACTGGAGAGAGTGGGGATATGAGTGTACATAGCGATAGCGACATTATAGATGTCAACGATATTGACTCAGATGGTACGTATTGTGAGGATGATAGCGAGCTAAAAAGGGTCCGTGAGTTAGAGGCGAATATTTGGGAGGATATCGCTATGCTGGATCAAGAATGTTTACCGGAAGAAAATGATGAGAATACTAATATTGACTGCACTGGAAATATGGAAGAAGTCCAGAAGACCGGAGACGAGACGGACAATGACCTAGAGGCGAACATTTGGGAGGATATCGCTTTGCTGGATCAAGAATGTTTAACGGAAGGAAATGAGGAGAAAACTAATATTGACTGCACTGGAAATATGAAAGAAGTCCAGAAGACCGGAGAGACTGAAAATGAGAAGACTGATTTTAAAAACACCAAAGATACAGCAAAAATATATGCCACGGAAAGTAGAGTGTGTTTATCTGCGAAACATGAAAACAGAGAAAAGATTGAAAATAAAATAGTAATCGGTTTTGAAAGCACCAAAATTACGGAAAACGTAGGAGAAAAGACTGGACAGAAAGAAAATAACACTACGGACTTTATAACTACCAAAGAAACGGAAAAGATATGTGGCAGAGAAAATGGAGTACATACTATAATACAAGAAAATAAAGCAGAAAGAGAAATAAACGAAACAAACTTTATTGAAAATATAGACACGTGGAATGTAGGCGACACTGTGATTGTGCGTTACTACATAAGAAAGAATTGGAAATATTATACTGGCGTTATTAAAGCCATAGATAATCTAAGACATCTTTACACGGTTATATTTTACAAAACCATAAAAAAATGGTCTAAAATTTGTGGAAAAGGGATGTCAAGACACAGACCAAGTCCCATTTTCTAATATAGTGAAAAAAATAGCCTTGCTGTCTATAAAATATAAAAATTCGAGCACAATACATTTATTGCGTGAAGACGAGGACGCGAATTTATTCTAATTTTTTTTTCCAAGGTAGCCACTTAGCTACGGTACCTAGGTACTACTACTTAGTTATAAGGAAAACTCGTCATTTTATTGAGGAATATCTTTAAATAGAAGAAGCTTTTTTGAACTTGTACTTGTTTGTTCTTGTGTATTCTTCTTTAAGAGATTTGCGCTCTCCATATGAACCTAGGTAGGTAGTCCCTCCACGTCAAGCCACAATTTCACTGTTTGCCACGTATTTGTGTCGTTCGGCGTACAGGGCAAGCTCTTGCTTGTCGCGTATATGTGACTATGGTGGCCAAAAGGTTTATAAAGAAGAGTTATGTGCCATGATTGCCTTTTGGCATTAAAATGGTGTCAAAACTGAGATCTGATGTTTAAAACTAAAGTTAACATTTTATTAAAGTTGATTTTTTTTACTTTCTTTTTTTTTTCTTCACAAAAACGAACTTTTTGTTCTGTGATGTTTTTTAAACGCGTACTTGGCAGTTTTGCAAATAGTTTCCACTTGGTGTTATTTAGTTTTCTAGTATAATAGTATTTTAAAATCAACCATTTATTTGCATGACCCAAATAGCACCCCTTGACGGTTTATTTGGGACACCCATTCTGATATTTTTTTTTTAGGAAATGGCAACACACGTGACAAAAGTCATTCGATGTTGTCATTGCTCGAGTGTTGCCTCACTAAGAAAAAAATATTCCCATTTTATACGGATAACGGTTCAGGTGTAAATACACTTTTTCTAAAAAAAATGTCCCAAATTACCCCGGTTTACGGTACTTAATTGTTAGGTATTTATTTAGTGGTTTGATTTTTTATTTCTGTGTAAAAAATTGTTACCTACCTACAGCTTGGCCATAAAGAGTAGAAATTAAAAAAATATGAACTAAATTGTTCCTCCGCATGGCAACTCTGAGAAATGTCAAAAATCATTCAAACTATCAAAATAAAAAAGAGTATTGTGAATTCTTGTGTTTTTCGGTAGAATAGTCGTTTTAGTCAGTGAATTGTTATTGAAAATGGGCAAGACGATAAAAAGTGGCGCCATAGAAGTTATTTACAATGTTTTTAAGAGATGTTTGGCGGAATATCATGCCGGGAAACTTCTAACAGAATTGGATGATCTCTACAAACGAGTTGCTGATATGACAGGTATTCACTCTAATTTTATACAATATACATAGTTCACGATGTAAGTTACAGTTTTCGTCAGTTAGGTCTTTAAAATATGCCATATCATCGATGTTTTCTACGGATTTAATATAACTTTAGAGGTTATGTTTACATAAGCAAAGTACTTTGACAAGTGACTTTGTATAGAGCGACTGCATAAATTTTGATCGTCACGCATGTCATTCTACATTAATGTTTTATTTGTATTTTAGAAAAATCAGAAAGCACTGTCCGACGCATAATCAACGAAGGCAAATTTACAACACCAGCCAAGCATAAAAAAAGCAACCGAGGAAGCTTTTAATAGCATTGGTCCTGAAACGTGGGGTAATTGTGTTGAACACATAAAGAAAATAGAACAAGATTACTATCACAGGGGAAGAACACTGTATGAAGATATAGACAGACTCGTAATTCGTGTTGGAGAGGACAGCAGTGACAGCAGCACAGATTCTGAAGATGATCAAGAGCTTGGATCAGACATGTTAGGTGTAGAGTATGATAATGATTAGAAAATATATTGTAATTAAAATATAAATAAAGATGTTTTAACTCCTAGGCTTGTTTATTTTCCAATTAGTCAAATTATTTAGAATGTATAGTATAACTTGATTTTAGGGAGCTTAGGATTCAGAGGGGCTCGTGGCTAAGTAATAAAAGCCGCATGGGTCGATTGATCAGGTTAAGCTACGCTTGCCGCGGTCTGTCCGTAGATGGGTGACCATCTTTACATACCGAGACCCCTCTGTGCCTCGGAAAGCACGTTAAGCCGTTGGTTCCAGCTGTCATTCTTAGATCTTTGACAGTCGTTACGGGTCGTCAAAAGCCCGAAAGTCTGACAAACAGGCTTACCAAGGGGTATCGTGTTAACCAGTAACTGGATTGTGGAGGTTAGATAGGCAATCGCTCCATGTAAAATACTGGTATTCAGCTGCATCCAGATAGACTGGAAGCAGACCCCGACATAGGGGGGAAAAGGCTAGGCAGATTGAGTATAATTTGATTTTAGAAAGATCTTCCATCTGATTTATCTTTAAAAATACTGCAAGTATCAAATTCTTTTATGTTATAATAGGTCTTTACCTATGAAATTGCCGTTTTTTTCATGCATTTTTTATTTGTATTAATCGAAGTAATCACCCATGCAATCAATGCATCTTTGCCAACGCAGTGGCAGTTTATTGATGCCCTTCTTAAAGAAATCAGCTGGACGGGAGGCAACAAATTCTTCAAAGGCATTTTGTACTGCCTCTCGGGTATTGAATTTTTTTCCCGCCAAGAAGTTATCCAAATTCTGGAAAAAGTAGTAGTCTGTAGGCGCAAGGTCTGGTGAGTAGGGCGGATGACGGAGAGCTTCCAACCCCAGTTCTTGCAACTTGGAGACCGTCTGCTGTGCAGTATGAGGTCGCGCGTTGTCGTGCAGGAGCAGGAGCAGGAGACGAGCGATTGACCAATGCTGGTTGGAGATGTGCCAGCTTCTCCATCATTGTGTTCAGTTCTTCACAGTACACATCTGAAGTAATGCTCACCCCGTTTGGTAAGAAGCTGTGATGAATCATACCGGCGCTAGACCACCAAACAGTGACCACCACTTTTCTAGGGGTAAGTTTTCGTTTAGGGTATTGTTTAGGTGCTGAACCAGGATCCAACCAACTTGCTGAGCGCTTGCGGTTATCAAACAGAATCCATTTTTCATCGCAGGTAACAATGCGGTTCAAAATTCCTTCATTTGTGTGTCTGTTGAGCAGTGCAAGGCACGTCTCGACGCGTACTTCGCGCTGGCGATCATTGAGTTCGTGGGGCACCCATTTGTCAAGCTTTTTTACCTTGCCAAGTTGACGCAAATGGACCAATATTGTTTTGACGCTAACGTCGAAAGCTGCTGCTAATTCAGCCGTAGATAGTGTATCATCAGCTTCCACAATCGCCTTTAATTCGTCATTGTCGACCAAAGTCTTCGGACGACCGCGAGGTTCATTTTTCAGGTCGAAATTTCCAGAACGGAAGCGAGCAAACCAATAACAAGTGGTGCGTTGGTTTGTAGTGTTAGCTCCGTAAACGTCGTTGATGTTGCGTGCCGCTTGTGCCGCGATGCTGCCACGACGGTACTCATATTCCATAATTACTCGAATTTTTAACGTATCCATGATGACGAAAAAGATTGAAATGCGATGAAAATGTAATACTAATCAATAAACAAATGACTACTTTTGGAAAAAAAATCCATGTTTTTAAAATAAAATTAATTTGAAATTAGAATTCTTAGCCAAACAAAAATTATTTTGATTTGAAATGGCCAGTACTGCAGAACGGCAATTTCATAGGTAAATACCTAATAGTATAAATAATACCATATAAACGATAGTAGCGCCCTCAATTTTTTTCTACTCTTTATGGCCTACCTATAACTGCAAAGATTAAAGACTGGTTGAATATGGAACATTGTTTTTTTTGACAACCCTAGCCTAAAACCCTCATTACCCCAGTTCTGAGTCTGTTCACCCCGAGCACGGGGTGAACCGGGTTTGACCAGTTTTTTACGATTTTCTCTGATTTTTGTTAATAAATCATTATAACTATGTATTTTTTAATAAACTTTAGTCTCGGAACATGTTATGTTTCGACCACGATTTTTATTCTTATTGTATAATTATACTGTTAATGACAATTTAAATTTTTAACCATCCTATTTAATGTAGGTTATAATTAAGTTAATGTTTTAATGACCATTTGAATTTTAATAATTTTATTTAATCTAATGATTTTAAGGAGAATTTAAATTTTAACAAATTTTGTATGATGAAAATGTTTGCATGCCGAATGGTGAAATATGGCAGAACTATGATTTATACCTATTACTATCTACTTATGTATTACCCATATTTGCAAATAAATGCTATTCTATTCTATTCTAAAACATTAAAAAAAAACCTTCAATCTTATTTTGTCAAGTTCTCATATATTAAAATTGTAAACAAAGTTCAAAAGTGACCCGCTTCACCCCATTTTACGGTAACGGAATGTGAGTGACAAACCAAGATTGTTACCATGCTAAAAAATCATTTTATGTCGCCATTGTTGCAATTTTGATAAATAAAAAACTACCAATTTTATTACATTTACAAAAAACGAGAGTGGCACACTGAACGCAACTGGTGCGTTGGTGGCATAATATAGAAATTTCATTCAACGCAAATGGTGCGTTGGTAGCACTGAATGGGTTGACGTCGGCGGCCATCTTTTCATTAGTCTAGCGTCAACGCTTACACATTGTACACGTAATTATAGCTATTTATGGGTCTGTCAGACCCCAGGGTAGTAATAACGTAGTATTTTGTATTTCTTTTTGTCGATACATTGGTGAATGCAGTTATTTTTGATACAATATTTTGAAGGGTAAGTTTAATATTTTGAACGTATATGGACAAATCTAGCAATTTTGTTGTTTCGTTTTAACAGTTTATTCAATATCGTGTTTTATGTCATTGTTTTAGTTTAAACGATCGAAAATTCGTAAGATGGACTCACAGATCACTCAGTGGTTGCATGAAGATCAATCAGAAGATGAAGAGGCGTGTGAAGTCGCTGTTCCTGACCTTGAAAATGATGTTGACGAAGACGGAATTATTGAAGACTTTCGAGCAGAACATCCGGATGATGATACAGAAGATTCTTCATCGGAAGATGACACTCCTCTGAGTAATTACAGTTCAGGTAATTTTCTTCGTGTCTTACCTGTCCCTAACAATCTGAAAAAAAAAAAAAAAAAAAAAATAAAAATTTATTCAAAAACATAAGGACTTACGTTAAATACAATTTTTCTTAAATCTATGGCAAGTTCACCCATGACTTGTGCCTGAACTAGGAAATCCTGTGTTTCAGGCGATTGGAGGTAACATTAATTGATGAAGGGCTGTCCCTAACAATCTGAAGGGCAAAGACGGGTTTAGGTGGACAGGTGAAAAACCAGCAAGGTCTAGAGTCCCACAAAGAAATATTTTGTTTCATCCTCCTGGGCCTAAAGCTGCAGCTCGTGAAATAACAACAGAGCTAGAAGCATGGAGTATTTTTTTTTCTGATGAAAAGCTTGAAGAAATTGTTAGAAATACAAATGCTGAAATTGGTAAACAGAGAGAAAAATATAAACGAGACAGACCTGTACAGAATACGGAAGACGAAGGCGCGGACGCATCGAGTTCCACAAAAGTACGTCCTTCTTTTGCTAAGGATGCAAGTGTGGTGGAAATTAAGGCTTTATTTGGACTTTACTACTTAGCAGGGGTACTCAACATGAATCACGTCACCACCAAGGAATTGTTTGACAAGAACTCAGGTGTTGGCTATTTTCGTGCCACCATGAGCCAAGCCAGATTTGAGTTTCTGACAAACTGTCTGCGTTTTGACGACCGTTCTACCAGAGAAGAACGACAGCAAAATGATAGATTAGCACCAATTAGAAACGTTTTTGATCACATTGTCAAAGTTTCGAGTGAAGTATATAGCCCTTCAGATTGCTGTACATTAGACAAAATGTTATTGGGCTTCCGCGGTAGATGTATCTTCAAAATGTACATTCCGAGTAAACCTGACAAATATGGTATAAAAATTTTGATGACTTGCGATGCTAAAACTGCCTATATGTTAAATGCTTTTGTATATTTGGGCAAAGGCTCGTGCCCTACAAATGTACCAGCTGCTCATTTCTTTACTTTGAAATTGACTGAAACAATTCATGGCACAAACCGCAAGCTCACTTGTGATAATTGGTTCACGTCAATACCAGTGGCAAAAGAATTGTTGCAAAAGCAGGTGACCCTTGTAGGTACACTAGTAGAAACAAAAGAGAAATTCCACCTTCTTTTCTTGAGCTAAAAGATCGCGATCGCAACACGGCCAAGTTTGCCTTTTCAGGAGAACTTACGCTTTTGTCTTACTGCCCCCCAAAATCCAAACAAAAAAAAATTGTCCCCATGTTGTCAACTAGGCATACAACAGCAGATCCTGATGCAACGGTTCAAGTACCAGAGATGATAGAGTTTTATAATAAGACTAAGTGCGGAGTCGATTTGATGGATCAGCTATGCCACAAGTACAGCGTATCTAGGAGATCAAAAAGGTGGCCAATGGCAATTTTTTTTGGCCTCCTGAATATAGTAGGTGTTAATTCATATGTCCTGCTAAAAATGGCCACAAAAAGAGCTACAAAAAGACGTCATTTCTTGAAAAAACCTGCCATAGATCTGACCACCCCTCAAATGGAAGAACGATTAGCATGGCCCTCTTTGCCCATGAATCTTCAAGTTCTCTTAGGTGGAATCATGCAAAAGAAGCGGCCATTGCAAGAACCAAGTTCTGCTCCCACTGCTAAAAAAAGATGTGCAATGTGCCCAAGGGGTAAGGATCGAAAAACCAAGGTCACCTGTGGTATGTGCCAAAAACCTCTATGCGGTAAACATACTGAGGCTATGTGTCAAGAATGTGTTACCAAAAACCATTAACATTTTTTTTGTATTGTCTAATGAGCAGATTATTACAATAAATAATAATTGTAATTAAATTGTTTTTTATTTTTTAAGTATGATTTTTATATATTATATTGGGGTCCTTAAAACCCCTGGGTAGCAATAGTGTTTCTCCTAGAATGGGTAGGGTTTAAGGGTTAATGGCAATAAATTACTTGATTAGTATTAATAAGATGTCTTTCATTGCAAAACTTTTACTTTTATTTTTACCAAAATAACATAAATGCATTTTTTTTTACAAAAAGAACACTAGTACAAACTATAGTTTATCATTTTATTCCATAACAGATGGTATAAATAATGAAAAAAAAATACATAATCAATACAATACATCAACATGAATAAATGATCAAAAGTTCTAAGATACCTAATAAACGAAAAATATGGATTTGAGAACGTTTCTTTTATTTCCTGTAAAATTGTTGCTAAAAAGTTGTGTTGTTTTTGTTAAAAACCCTTCAATTGCATATATTAGTAAATTAAATAAAGGAAAATTGTCTTGTAAAAGCTTGATTTTTTCCGAATTTTCAGATATATATTATGACCAATAAAATATGAACATCTTACTCAGATGATATGAAAATGTTTTTTGCGTTTATCTCGTAACCGCTATTTTGCGATTACTGCATTCTTAGTTATGACGGCAGTGTACTCGGGCACAACACGTGTGAACCGGTTAGTGAGTAAAGTAAAGAAGGTCATCGATATGTATGAATCCGTCGCTTTTTAGTAGTCATTCAAAGGAGACGTTCAATAAATGTATGGGGCTTGGGCTAAAAATAATAAAAAATTTGAACAGCAATATGACTTATATAGGCTGAAAGACCATATTTTTTTTCAATTTTTTCGTGCATTAAATCTGATTTTTAGGTCTAGCGTTTTTTTTAAAGTTAAGTTGAAAAAATATAAACTTGTATCACTACAAAAGATTATTTTAATGGGTTGGCAACCCTGTGGCAATTGACGTGACAGTATCTGTGGTACTGAACGTGGGGTTTATGTATCTATGGTGGTAACTAGGGATGACGATTTTTAATAATAAAAATCGATTTTGATTGAGCCGTTAGTTGGTGTTTTGTTACTGAGTCTTATAAAGCACAGTGCAGATGTTCCCACAGTGCACATTTGTGTTTCATGACAGGTCACGAAAAGTAAGAGCGGGTTCACATTAGGTCGGACCGACAAATCAAAACGTGTCATCCATCATATCTAAAGACAACTCACAACTGCTTTGTGACGTGATAATGTTATGTTCCTTGATTCATTGGTCAACTAGCGGCTAGGGTTTGTGATTCTAGCCGGCAAGACTTGTGTATCACGAGTCTTCTACACATTTTCAACAGCATTTGCACCTTGCTTATTTTGTAAAAATCTCTGATTCCAACTAGGTTTTAACATAAAAATAATATGTAGGGATTTGTGCTGCAAAACACTGTATTTTTTTGGTGAAGGCGTCGACTAAGAATTTTGTCTACGTTACACTGGGTCGGCAGTAAAGTCAAACGTTGAACTTTGCGCTTAGTGGTAATAATAATAATTGATAATACTAATTTGCTGAAAGACAAAACATTATTTTCTAATATGCAAAAGTGTTATTCTATGATACGGGCTTTTTTAACGTCAAAGTCAAACGTCAGTCAGATTGACATTTGTCAATTTGACGTTTGACGTTAAAATAACCAATTTACGGATCTCGGAAGGTCACGTTTTGATATTGCAATATCTAGGAAATTATATTTTTTTGTCTTAATTGCTTAAAGCTGCAGCTGTAGTCACAATATAAGTTCAATGCATTATATAGAAATGGCAATTTTAGCCACATTTTGAATATCTGTATTCCATAGAAACTAATAAATAAAATCAATTTGCGTTTTGTTTTTCCTGAAACGTTTTTCAGCTTTTTACAGAAACAGGCGACTGAAAAATTCATATTTAGGCATGATCGAGTAGCGTAATAAATAAGCTTTCTAATAAGGTATATCACAATGGCGTTCAAATTTCTTTGGATATTTGGTCGGATAACCAGCCGTTGCTTACATATTTTGGTTTTTTGTTAATATTTACTTAATGCGAAACATTCCAAGCTGAATATTTTCACCATATATTTTTGACTAAAGGCAAATGATTTTGGTTTACACCTACACATCTGGGATTGAGCCGGTTCCTTGTATTTTGCCGTCAAAGTTATGACACCATCGTTTTGACTTTTAGCAAGATTATTCAAAAACGCATGCATGAACAGTTTTGATACATTGTATGGTTATTATTAGCGTCAAGAAGGACTGAATACAGTTTTCAGCGAACTTATACCTTGTCTCATTTAAGCGCTGCGATGTTTTTTCGAGTTTTCATAAAACCGCGATAACTTGAAAACTATAAATATTTTCTTAAATCTAATTGAGGCACTAAGGGGCACACATTAAGAGCTACTCGTGTATGTTTATTCTACAGGGGCACATGCAATGGTTTTAGAGATATACGATTCATCAAAACGTTACTCCAGCAGGAAATGCAATATCTCGAAAACCTGAAGGGGCACAGATTTTATTTTTGGGGGCACATTTTGGCACACATATAAGTTCTCTGGCCATGCACAATTTTTCTCTTTCCGATCATTCGTTTAGAATTTTCCTGCTAGAAAAACGTTACCCCAGCAAGAATCGTTTTTTCCGTTTTTTTCCAAAACGACGGGGGGGCACATTTACAGCAGATAAGGCACCAATTATACGTTCTACTCATATAACTCTAGGAGACACTTTCTTGCTGGGGTAACGTACACCTATATAATAATCTACTAAATCCTATTTTTTAAATTAAACGACATTTGCTCTGCAGTAACAAATGAACACCGACCGGCGACGTTTGGCGCAACGTGGCAACTGACTGAGTGAATAGTTTCTAGAACCTAATGGTGGGGGCACGCCGCCCGCCTCGTTTCGGCCCCTAAAAACTTCCAATCGCGCACCTATTATAGGTACTTACCTACAATATTATTGTTTGGCTCATAACTATGACAGCCAATTCAAACAATACTTATTTGTATCGCTTATTGATACTTTTATTTAAGTAGGTACTAACAAACAAATAGGTTTCTAACGTAATTGGTAACGGCATGATTTACTACATATATTGATATAATATATGCCACTACTATTGGTTGCAGTATTTTTGCATTCTGCACACCTATTATCATCACTTATATTTATTTTTAACGTACAAAGATAATCTAGGTCGCTGTAAAACTCAGCGAATAAAAAAAGCTTTTAGTTTAATAATAAATATGTTAATGTATACGTACGTAGGTAGGTACTCCTGAACTTGAAACTGTAGGTAGGTACAATATTCTGGTTTTAGTTACATACATAATTCGCATTCATCAGACGGATAGTAGTCGTAAGTTGCGAATTCGTGGCAGTTTTGGCACCAGAAGAATTCGGCATGCAATAATTTATTTATATCGCTTTGAACCAATATGAAGTAAATGGCTTTTGAGATCCATTGGCGTTATACCATGATGTGTATCCACAAGCTAAACATTTTTGTGAAAGAATAAAGTGCGTTACGGTCCAGGGCCACTTTCTCTTCTTCAGCAATCTCATTTTTTTTTTACAAAAAAAGCAGTCAACATCCATTATGGCAACCATTATTATCGTGACACTGCCGGGGGTCAATATCCACTATAAAAAAGAGTTAATAAAACATTTTAAAACACACTCACTTAATAGTAGAGATGGGTAGCACACTCTTTTAAAATGAGGATCGTGCGAGGCACTCTTTTTACAATGTGTGCTAGCACACTGTGCTACCACGAATGAGGCGAGGCCGCGAGTTCGCCACGAGGCTGCGGTGGCCTGTGAGCACGTAGGTGCTGTGAGTGTGTAAGTGAGTCGCGTGACTCGCCGCGCGAGTCGCGAGTCGGCGAGTGTGCTGTGTACTGTGTGTTGTGAGACAACGCGACACGGCACACACGCGGTAGAGTAGGCACAAGCTTGTGAACCGTACTGGTTCAATACTCAGAAGTAAGGATTTTGAACATAAAAACACTATTTCGTAGACTTTCAAGATCAGCTTTATTACTTATAATCACAGCAGTACCTACAGTAATACAGTTATAGAGTTTGATTTACTAACAATACAAGCAAGTGACTAGCACCGATGTCGAAGCACGAATGCCGGCGTGGTGAGCATATTACCAACATGCCCGCCGACTATTTTTTTTATCCCCACTCGACCAATCACAAGAAGTCAATACAACTACGTACATATCAAAAAGAAACATAATTAATTGTAGGCATAATTTAAATATTTATAACACGCTGTTACTAACACAGCTAGCACAAGTGATGATGAGAGAAAGAGAAAATAAGACTGGTTACTGTGACGGCGTCAAACGAAAGCAAAAGACGGCAATTAAACTTAGACCTTAAATCCTTTGCTTAGAATCGTAAATATTATACATACTTACAAGTCCTAGTCTTATATTAACGAAGAACAATCAAATTGGCCTCGTTATGTATATACAGCCATGCTCGCTTATAATACTGCCGTTCATTCCACAACTCACTTTACACCTTATGAACTAATGTTCGGTAGTAAACCATTCATCCCTAATTCTATTTATGATGAATCCCCAGGAGCTACTTACCCCGAGTATGTCCGTATGCTACAGAACCGACTAAAATATTCACGTGAAAAAGCATTAGACTTCATGAGGAAATCCAAGGAATCCTCAGTCTTATTACGATAATCGTACTCGCTCAGTTAGTTATAAAGTCGGTGAATTCGTGTATCTCAAAAATCATTTGAGACTACGCAAAGCTCTTTCCCCTCTCTGGAAAGGTCCTTATAAGATAGTAAAAGTTAATAGTAACAATACACTTACGAGTACCTTGCTTATTAATCGGCGTCATGTCACCCATCATTTTGATGAGGTGAAGCCAGCTGATGTCGGAAGTAACCCGTAGTGTCTTAAATAGTTATAGGTCTAAGCCTAAGTATTCCCGTAGCGTCTTAAATAGGTCTAAGCTTATAAGCTTAAGTATTAATACATAAGTACCTAGGTATAGTTACTATATAAGTGCTCGTATATTCAATTAACGTAGCTATTAATTTACAGAACTCCGAGTCAGGCTCGAAGCCAACAGGACTACTATGTCCAGCAGATAAAATCAAGTCCTGGCCTCTATTTCGATCACCTCGGCACGCTGAAAATCAGTAGTGGACAGTTGAACGTCTTGATGCCCCTAGACATTTCACACATCGGTCCGCATATTGAAAACATAAACTCAGCTCTTAATACTACTAAACATCTATGTGAAAGAATTGGTCTGATAGAAAATAGTTGTAATAACATAATAGAACCCCTAAATGCCCGCTACAGCGACATGTATAGAGAATTTTTATCTATTTCACATTTGTTAGAAAAACGGTCAAAACGTGCTTGGGTAGGAGGACTAGGTACTCTGATTAAACAAATATTTGGTAATCTTGACGAAAACGATGGCCTCAGGTTTAATGAAATACTTGCTTAAGTGCAAAACCGACTCTATTCAAAACATTGGATGCAAAAGCGACACTGTCGAGGCTCGACCAATGACAGCTTAGCATGTTGTTGAGAGATTTAATGGCGCCCGGCTATTGTTTTTGTGAACTGCGTGTTAGTTTTAATTTAATTGTGTGGAAAAAAGTGTGAAAATGGAAATTAATATTGCCCCTGTCGAAGGTAATGCAGCAAGGAAGAGGATCCGTAACAAATCGCAATGGAAAAGAAATGTGAAAAAGCGTGAGAGGTATGTTTCTAATGCCCTGTATTGAGCTATAAATGAATCAATAATACAGAACATAACCAAGATATAAAATAGGTACTTTTTATGTTTTGAACAAATGTAAACAATCATTACCTATTGTGATAATTCACCTTTAGAACGATCACATTTTTCTTTGTAGGTATGTAATACAGGATTTTATTTTATTTTTAAAGTGTGTTCGTTCGTTAATTTCCGACAGGGTGTCAAAAATAAGTTTAGCATAGGTAGGTAGTGCGTGTTGTTGAGCACATTGTTGAGAAGGTTCTTAGCTGTGTCTTATCGAGATTGTGTAGTGGTAATTCATATTTTTTATTTCATTTCAGGTATTCATCGTTAAAACCGCCAAATATTAATCAAATTAGGGCATGCAAACATAACTCCGATAAGCTGAAGTGTAATAATTTGAATCCACAGGATATTCGAAAATTTCACCAAACCTTTTATTCAAATCCTGATAAAGTTTATCAGGATAACTTTATGTTAAAATATATGAAAATACATTCACCCGTACAGCGACATCGTAAAGTGGGACAACGTGCTGCCTCCTTAACATATACAAAGTTTTATATAAGAACATACGTAAAACCATACAAATTGTTACAAGTTTGCCAAAAGACTTTTGCAAATATTTTTAACGTTGGTGTGCTCAGACTAAGAAACATTTCAAAAAAATGTTTGCTAACCGGGGAGTTTCCAAAAGAAAATCGAGGTGGTGATAGGATATCGAGGAAAAATTTAAGGAAAAAAGAAAACGTAATGAGATTTATTGAGACATTTAAATGTACCTATTGAATCACACTACTGTAGGTCTGCAACTTCTACAAGAAAATATGTCCCATCCGATTTAAACATTAAAAAAATGTGGAAGATTTACGAGGAAAAGCAAGAAGATGTGACGCTTAAAGTAAAACAATGTTACTTTAGAAACATGTTTGTAAAACATTACAATATCGGTTTTAAAACCACAAGCACAGATGTCTGCTCGAAATGCTAAAAACAAAAAAAAAAAAAAATGTTAAAGGAAAAACTTAAAATCGAAAAAAATTAAGCTGCAAAAGTCCAGCTCATGGCTGCGTTACGAATTCACAAGCTAAAAGCTAAAATGTTTTTCATAATGTTGCGGGAGTATGACGACAGAACCTTCACAATATCCTTTGATTGTCAAAAGAACCAGGCGTTACCAAAAGTGGCAGATCAAGCTGCCTATTACAGTAGGCAGCTATATATCTACAATTTTACCATTGTCATTGGAACATCAACAAATAAGTTTCCTAAACAAAATGTACGCATCTACACGTGGACCGAAAACGTTCACGCTAAGTCATCGAATGAGATAGCATCGGCAGTTTATCACTTGTTGACACAAACGAACTTGACGGGCAAAACTAAACTTCGGATTATGGCGGATGGCTGTGGATCACAGAACAAAAATAGCACGATGATAGCAATGTGTGCGTATTGGTTAACCACCGCTGCCCCAAAAGAAATCACTAGAGTTGAGCTAGTTTTCCCTGTTTCTGGACATTCTTTTATGCCCGCTGATCGAATTTTCGGGCTCATTGAAAAAGAAATTAAAAATAAGGAGCAAATCATCAATCCCACAGAGTATCATGAAATATTTTCCAATTACGGCATTATTAATCATCTGGGTACAGATGTGCCAGTAAAAGATTGGAAAAGTTTCGCCAGTGAAACAATGAAAGCACCTGGTCAATACCACTTCCGTTTTGCAGAATGCAAAAGGTACTATTTGTCGAGAGTTAAAAACAGGTCAGGCCGTTTTTTATTGCGAGGTGAAGTAAACTATAAAACAGATCTTGGTGTTGCAAAAAGTGTAATGAAACGGGGTGTGTGACCACATTATCTGATTACAATATTCGAGATGTACCACCTTTACAGGTGAATGTCAGTGCATTGAAGCTCAATGACGTTGATAAGTTGTTATCGAAACATTTTGGTGATAACTGGAAAGCAGAGGAACAACTTTCATTCTATAAAAACGCTCTTGAAACAATTCCCGATGTTGTTGGCGATGAGCAAAACGAGGACATATGTGAACACTTAGAAGAAGTAGGCATGAGTATTTGATTTTAATGATTAAATAAGTGACACTTCCTTATTTCGTATGAATCTTTCGTTTTATTTCAATATACGTACCATATAAGTAAGCTAGTAAAATATTTTGCATGTCTCCCTTTTACATAATATTGCATGAAGTTTCAATTAACTGCAAAAGCGCTTCTATTAAGAACACTGAGTGACAGAAGCGCCTCTATCCATTGATGAATTTCAAAACCGCCTCTATCCAATTTTCGAACTTGATTAAATAACATTACGTTCCACGTATTGGAAAATACTCTTAAATTTTACTTTTAAACAAACTACAGTAGTTAGTTGGTAAAGAAGATTGGCAAAACCCCACGTACTTTGAGTGTCGCCTTTATTCTTCGCGAGCATTAGTGAAACCACTTGAAAGAGATGGATCTAAGGCCTAATAACATAAAGTGTAATCATAGCATATTTTTTTGTTATGGGATTTTGATAAAAAATCGTTTTGAAGATTTGCCATTTAGGTTAGGTTATGTGTGTTGTGAAATGTGTATTGATATGATTGATTATTGAGCAGATTAATTAATTTTAGAATACAATGCACATATCTATATGTTAAAAGTATAATATATACATTAATAACGCTTTTCCTTTGAGGCGAAACGTATAGGATGTAGGTACGTGTAAGGAGATTGTTACCTAGGGGAGATAAGCCTAAATCGGGTACCCCCCCTAAATCGGGTATGCTTGTTTGTGTGCGTGTTACGTCTATTAGTGAGAATGTACGAGTGCAGCGAGGTGGCGTGACAGTCGGCCAATCACAGGCAGTCGGCTCTCCGCTGTGACGCAAGCGCTTGCAAGGTAAGATTGAAAACAATATTTTTGATGGTTTTACTAAAAAAAATGACTTTTGGTAACAGTGATTACTCAAATATTGTATGGATTATGTTTACTTAAGTTTTGTGTTGTGATTTTGTAAGGAATTATGCATCTAAATTAAAAAAAAATTGTGGCATTCCTGCATTTGGTTTTGAGGTTATGGCAGTTAAAAATAAAAACATGCGTTTGGGCATAACGGGTAGGGGTAAAACGGGTATGTACCCGATTTGCCCTAGTATGGTCATGTAAGTAGTTTGGGTGGTTTTAATTAAGATTTTTGGTTTGTTTTATTCTAGATGGTTAACAAATATAAAAGAAAAACCTCTAATGCATCATGGGACGAGGCAGTTATGAAACTTGCTATGGAAGAAGCTAGCAAAACCTCAGTGAAAGGTGCGGCTAAGAAGTACGGTATAAACTTATCCACGTTGCAGCGGCACATCAAAAAAGGATGCCCGAAGAAGAAACTTGGCTGGTACACAACTGTATTCACGGATCCTCAGGAACTCGAGCTTCTTGAATATGTGTTTCATATGGAAGGTTTGTTTTTTGGACTGACCAAGAAAGAATTCTTAGAACTCGTGTACCAATATGCCGAAAACAACAATATTCCACACCCATTCAAAAATGGAATGGCAGGTGAAGATTGGTACATTGGGTTTAAAGTACGACATCCTGATTTAAGTCTACGCCGTCCAGAACCGACGTCATTAGCACGCGCTAGGGGTTTTAACAAACCACAAGTACAGAGGTTTTTCGATTTGCTAGAGGGAGAGATCGATAAACATAAAATTGACGCGACGCGCATTTACAATGTTGACGAAACTGGAATTCAGACTAATAGCAACAAGCCGCCTAGAGTTCTTAGTAGATCAGGAAAAAAACAGGTTGGTGTGATATCTAGTGTCGAGCGTGGTAAACTCACAACAGTGGTTTGCTGTTGCAATGCAGCAGGTGCGTTTATACCCCCATTTTTAATCTTTGGGAGAAAGCGAATGGTGCCTTCTAGATGGCGCTCCACCTGGATCAGTCGCAAGCTGCACAGACAACGGCTGGATAAATGGCCCAACATTCTTAGACTGGCTTCGACATTTTGTGGCTATGACTAGGCCAACTAGTGAGCAAAAAATAATTTTAGTAATGGACAATCACGTGTCACATAAATATTTAGAAGTCCTGGATTATGCTTCAAAGAACAATGTAATTTTTGTGTCTTTTCCACCACACACAACGCACCGATTACAGCCTTTGGATACGTGTGTTTACGGACCACTTAAAAATTATTTCGAACAAGCTGTTTCGGTATTTCAGCGTACCCACGTCGGGCGCATTATTTCACAGTATGACGTGGCCAGATTGTTTGGTGAAGCCTACATGAAAGCGGCCAGTGCTCATAACGCAATAAAAGGGTTTTCATCTACTGGCATTTGGCCAACCAATCGGAACGTATTTGACGAAAGTGATTATATGCCATCTACTTTGACAGACAGGCCGGAGCCAGTTACTGGAAATGAGGAGTCGGCAAATATTCAACCCGCTGTGTTGAATATCGAGATACCTACTAACGATAACACCGATATTACAGAAACACCGACTATTTTAAGCGAAACAGCAGAAGTGACAGCAGGACAAACTGAAGAAACAGCATCTGAGATGCAGTCCAACAATTCTCCGCCACTAGTAGCTGACACAGACTTGCGAGTTACAGGTTACTGAAGTCAACAGGCCCACAACTCCGGAAATGCAGCCGTCACCACCAATAAAACAGCATAAAACTCCAATAGACATCAGACCACTCCCTCAAATCACACCGAATATAACTACACGAAAACGTAAGGCACAAAAGGCTGAAATACTAACAAGCACACCAGTAAAAGAGGAACTAAGGGAAAAAGAAAACAAAAAGAAGAAACCTACTAACACTAAACTTAAGGCAGTGAAGAAAAATTTAAAGGAACCCAGCACTAATAAGAAGGAAGTAATAGCTTGTTGTAGTAATACCAACAAGAGACAGGTAAGATCCAAACGTGGTCCAAAAAACAGTCAGAATGACAAAACTGAATACGCTTGCTTAGTCTGTGCTGAACTATATACTGAACCACCTCTAGAAGATTGGATCAGGTGTGACGATTGTGACATGTGGGCTCACGAAGCGTGCACTTCTTATTCTGGCAGAGGCAATTATTACTGTGATGCCTGCCAAGAGTAATTTAGTTTTTATTTAATTCTTATTTACTAGTTTTTATTTAGTTGTTTTGTTCCACCGATGATTTATAATTTAAACAAGATTAAAGATTGAATACGGGTCTAATTAAACATTTAGGAAGTTTTAATGAGCAAATATAAGTGATCTCATGTTAAAGTATTTTGTAAAACTATAAAAATAACAATAGGTACTCTAGTTTATTTTTAAATTCTTCATAGTAGCTATTTGTTGCGAAAGATAATTTATAGTTTAAACAAGATAAGATTGAATATGAGTCTGATTAATAATTTAAGACGCTTAAATGAAAATATAAGTGATTTTATGTTAATAAATATTGTAAAACTATAAAAATAAGTTGATTGTTCTCATTATATAGCCTTTACCCGTTATGCCCTGATGAGGTACCTGATTTAGGGCAAAACGGGTATTTGGAAGGGTCTCCTAATTTCTGTTTTTCTAAGATTGTTGAAGAGAATGGTTATGTTTGCTATTTTTTTTATATACTTACTATATTAAATAAACATTTCCTTTAGTAAAACTATTTGGTACATTTTACGTTTCTAAGTATTTTTTATTTCACATGTCCCTTAGCGTACCCGTTTTAGGCTTACCTCCCCTACCAAAAGGTTATGCCTTTGAATATTGTTGAATCATCAGGCAAGCGAACCCTACCTATACTTGATTGCCAACTCTATATATTATATAATATAGGTACCTAGTCTTCTAAAGCACCGCATTTATACATAATATTATGTATCCCTAGCAATATAAGCCGGGACCAGCAATAAGGTAGGTAGGTAGGTAAGGTAATATGTTATTTTATAAAATAAAAACAAAGACTTTTCACAAACATTTCATATATTATTTAACAATTATGTATCTAGCCTGAGTAAAACTTGGTCAAGGAATTGTGCAGGTGGAGCTAGATTATCCTGGTGACGCGCGTAGCCCAGGTACCATACAATGCTCATTACGTGAGAGCAACATCCCACAGTGCGCAAACCAACAATACAATTGCAACAATATCCGGTGATGGCATTCCTACCCACTTGTTGCCGATCTATTGATATAAAAACATAATAAGATTTTCTTGACACATGCCGGGACTTTACTTTTGCTTGAATCAAATAAGAACTTATTCCCCCTAACCTGCTTAAATTGACATGGTCCTCTTTGCAAACTTCTATTGTGTAAAGGTTTGTGTAAAACGTAATTGTTCACCTATGTATGACCTAGCTTTTCGAATTAGATAAGTGCCACAAGCAAAGAGGACCAATTCTTCTATAGACAGGTTAGGAAACACAATATTTGAACTGGTTATACTCTTGTAAACATAGAGTTTCTTCTATTGAGATTCTCTTCTTGTACTATTTCTGCTAGTGTTGTCTGCAAAAAGCCTTTCATTTATAATATTGACTATTTGTTCCGCATTACTTGGATCCACAAACATTGTGGCAAATGCATTATGCAGAGCTGCTGCAATGGAAAAATCCTTCTTCATGTGAGGGCAAGCACGGTTAAAATATTCATGCCTGAATATTTTAAAGTCTCTTTTGATCCTGCCATTAACGGCTTCCACAATCCATCTATTTATTGTCACACAGCGAGACCTGTTCCCTTCTAGCGTAATTAACTGGAATTGACCTGGTGACAGGGTTTCTGGTAGATGGGCGAGGAAGCCACGCTGGTGTATAGCGTCTACACTATCCCTAAAGCCTCTATCGAGAATAAAAACATCGTCTTCTCTAAAGAAGTCCAAAAAACTGTCATTGTTTAATAAATCCATCATTATCGACGCGTCGTTAGTAGTGGCAGGATACGGCCCTGTAACATCCAGGATATACCCATTGCAACATACAATCATGAATGGCTTTATGAGATTTCGATACTTGAGTCTATTAGTTACAAAAACCGCAATGTCCATAAAAAATGAAAATGACTTTATTATGGTACAAAAATCTATAGATAAAATAAATCATTTTTATATTAGTCATAAGAACCTAATTCCGCATAGTCCAATAGAAAACGGCTGTGAAACTGTAGAGTTTGTTACAAAATCAGCATTGTCCGTTCCTGTTTGTATCAAATAACGCATAGTCCATCGCCACCAATCACGTCACGTCTGTCAATATGGCGAATTCTTGTGTGCAGTCGTAAATTTTCTCTTAGTTTATTTTAGTTTTCTCGTGTTAAAATTGATTAATTCGGCATAACTGTATTAAAATATTTGACATGGAGTGTTACCCTGAAGTTGTTGATAATAAACAGGCACGGAAACGACGAGTGAATGCTGTAAATTGGGCAAAGAATCGTGCCAAGGAACAACGGTGAGTATACTATGGCGATTATGTCTTGATACTTTTTACCTACTTAGGGAAAAATTTATTACAAACTTTTTATTTAAAACAATTCATATTCATAATTCATTTTTTTTTATTTCATTTCATTTCACTCCATCTCACTTTCATAATGTTCCTCCATTAATGTATCCCTTTATTTCTGCTTTCATCCTACATAGCAGTTAGGTACCTAGTATAGTGGAACCAACATGTGCTTTAGTGGGTTATTTTGCTCGCACCGCAACTATAAGAATGATTGCACCGGAATGTCCGACCACTGTTTATAACTACAAGTCCAAATAACAAGGATTTTTTTTTTCAGGTATGCAGCAAAGCATTTGCCTGTTAAGCCGACTTGTGAACATAAATCCAAAATCTTACAATGCTCTGAAATTTCGCTGCAAGATGTACGTAAATTCCATGAGTCCTTTTATCGATTGAAAGGCAAATTGACACAAGACTCATTTATATTGAAACATGTGCAAGGTATAAAAACACAACGTCGCCGTCCTAGATTTGAATCTCGAAATAATTATAAAACTAGAGCCATTCAGCGTAAATATAGAGTATACTGCAGATCGCAACTTAAAATGATGCAAGTTTGCCAAAAAGCATTCCTTCAGATTCTGCAAATCAAGAGATACCGCATAGAAAATGTATTAAAGAATTATTACTTACATGGAAATTTTCCTAAAGAAAAACGCGGAGGTGACCACAAGTCCCACAAATACCAGGACAAAAAAGAAAATGTCATTAAATTTATAAAGACATTTAAGTGTTCTGAAGCTCATTATTGTCGTGGCAATACGAGACGTATGTATTTGCCTTCAGAGTTGAGTATTAATAAAATGGCCAAAATGTACAACGATCAAGCACCAGAAATCCTCAAAGTGAAAAAGATGTATTTTCGATCCGTTTTTAATCACTGTTTTAATTTGGGCTTTGGGAGTCCTCGGGTTGACGTGTGCTCAACTTGTCTTCAGATTGACGAAAAAATAAAAACTGCGCAAAATGATAGTGACAAAGCTACGCTGATGGCTGAGAAAACAGTACACAAACGTCGAGCTAAATAATTTTTCAAAATGTTAAAAGAAGACAACCGTAAAATAAAGATTCTTAGTTTCGACTGCCAGAAAAACATGCCACTGCCGAAAATACCAGACCAGAGTACCTACTATTCCCGTCAACTGTACTTTTACAATTTCACTATTGTGGAAGGTAACTCCAAATCAGCATTAACAAAAGAAAATGTGTTCAGTTATTGCTGGACAGAGGATGAATTTGCAAAAGATGCAAACCTCATAATATCTTCAGTTTACCATCGGCTTTGCAGTACAGTTTTTCCACCAGAATGTAATCAAGTTCGACTTATGGCCGACGGGTGTTCCGGTCAAAACAAGAATTCTATGCTTATAGCAATGCTCTCACATTGGCTTACAAAAGATGCACCAGCTCAAATACATCTGATTGAAGTAGTCTTCCCAGTAGTGGGACACTCATTTCTTCCGCCGGACAGAGTATTCGCTCGTATTGAAAAGGAATTACGGAAAATTGAAAATATAATCACACCAAAAGAATACTTTGATGTAGTCGAAAAACATTCTACCGCCATAAACGTTGCTACTACGGTTCAAGTACGCAACTGGAAAACCGTCGTTAAAGATTTATTTTTGATAACTACTAAATGGCATATACCTTTTTCTAAATGCAAAAGGTTTTATTTGAAAAGAGCCAGTAGAAGCAATGACATGGTTGGCGTTAGAGGAGAACTATACTACAAAAGTGATGCAGGCCAATATAAAAGCGTTTGCAAAAAAGGAAAAAACACAGCTATGATTTCTCCAACCGCTGTTCCACAGGGCGCACAAATAAAACCGCTAAAATATAGGGATGTTAATAAATTGTTAACTACTCATTTCGGGGACAAATGGCGCGATTTGGAGATTTTGGAGTACTACAATAAAGTACTACCATCATCACATGAAATACCAACTGAAGATATGGTTGACGACATCGATTCTCCTGAAGAGGTACTATGTGAAGAACAAGAAGAGTCTCCATTACTTTCAATTTAATATAAGTTTTGTTAATAAAGTTCTTATAAAACAAGCATAGTTTTATTTAACATTATAGCCGTCCGCGTGGACGTTCGAAAAATCCCTATGGTACCAGAATAGAAAATATGATATCCACGCTATCTTGATATGGTGTCAGATTTAATTCAAATTCGTTCAGCTGTTTTTGCGTGATTGAGTAACAAACATACAAACTTTCACTATATTAGAGGCCTACTGTTACCTGTCATGTACTTTAATGGTATTTCAATTAAAAAGTCTCAATATGGTTCAATCATTCTAGGCCAAGATAGGTATGTTTCAAAGCCAACAAAGTCCATGTTGTTTTTGCAACAAAATCCGCAAAGTCCTGCCGAGTGTTACAAAGTCAGCAATGTCCATAATGTTTTCCTGATTATTGTTCTAGTTCGTAAAGATTTTTCATGATTAAGTTTAGTAATTGATTAAATACATTATTTTTCATCAAACTACTATAGTTTCCAATATAACCACAGGCGCCCATAATGCGTACTACGAAAATAATTAATTACTCACAATTTCATAAAACGGACATTGTGGTTTTTGTAAATAATAGACTCACTTATGGAGGGAATAAGTCTCTTTTTGAAATAAATAATTTGAGCTTTTTTGGGCATAAACATAGGTGCCATCACAGATAACAATTGCATTTTGTCTCTCCAGAGGGAGATCAGGTCTGCCATATAAACTATTTGCTATATATGAGTTTTTACTAATGACATTACTCCAACTTATATGATGCAGACCCAAATGTTGAGGCACATATTCCTGAGCTAATATATCCCTAGCCTTGTTCATCAGGGTTTCCACAGTGCGCCTTGGCGTTTGAAATAGACTCGATATCCTGACGCCCGAGTCTCTCGTCCTTAATTTGCATAATAATGCAGTTAATGCAAAACTTCCTCTGTGCATTTCACGAAGTCCTCTTATTTCGTTCATTATTTGTTGATGTTGGGATAAGGAAATTCCCAGAAAATAATGTGCCAAATATTCTGGCAGACTCTGGATTTCTTCAAAATTAAAAACAATTACAGGTTCTTGTAGTATGAAAACCATATCTTCAATTTGGAAACAATTAAAATGGTCTAGTGTGTTTTCAGATGTGTACAGTTAACCAAATGTGTTTCTACCCATGTGGTAACCGCATATCCTTGCACCTCTGGGTATATAAAAGTTGCAGTCACTCAGCACCCGTCTACGTATTGCATCCGGAATATGATATCGCTCAGGATTCCTGCAGTCAGCAAACAAGCAGTGCCTTCTAGTGTCAGCAGCTCGTCTAATGTTTGGCAGTGTAATGTATTGCTGCTGTGGTATTTCCTGATCTCCAGATTGTTGCACTGGATTTTCTTCTGGAATTTCAGATAAAACCTGGTGGTTCGCAAGCTCCCAACAGGTTTGGCACACATAATCGGTGTCCACAATCTAAAAAGAAAGTATTTACAATTTATTTCTCATTGAATTTTCAACTATAACTTACTGAAACAATAAAAAAAATATAATTATAATAGCCTGTAACATACATTTCTAGGATATGTCCACAGCTTTATAACTCTTATAAAATGTTCACTTTGTGAAGACAGACAATGCCTATTTTCTGCAGACAGCAGCTATAGGTCGCAATTCACACAGCAATCTCCAATTTCCTCATGTTGAGGGCTTTGGTGCGGGGATATAGCCATATCCTCTGAAGCACCACTGTTAATATGGGTGTTTTGGGTGTTAGTGTTGCGACGCAAAATTCTTTGAGCTCACAGCCAACATGGCCCACATGCTTCATCAGTAGGAATAAGCTAAAACAATAATTAATACAATCAATATTTATTACAACAGAAATAATAAAAAAATACTTTATAAAGACAAAAAAATATATTTACTTGACGGTGCTGTATCCACTGTGAAATGATTTCAGCAAGTCGTTGTTCTTCATCAGTACTGTTTTCTCTCAGTACTAAACGACTTCTGCTTCTTAGAATGGAACGGCCACATCCAACGCAAACATTTTGATGTCCGACTTGTCTTTCAGGTGCAACTTCGTTAGTTGCATGACTTGCTAATTCCCAACAAGCCTGGCATACGAAGTCAGCATAAGTTGTCTGCGAGTAACATAATAATAAAAAAACTGTTAGCCTAGTCAAAAACACACTTAGAGGTTGAATACATTACTGGACAAGTGTTACTCATTTGGGTATTTTTAATTAGAGTAGTGTCCAGTTATAATGACAGCGAAATATCAAAAAGAAAACTTATGACCTGAATATTTTTACTCACCTCCCTCGGACAAGTCCATAACCTTATAATATTAATGAGGTCTTCGTTTTCGTTTGAAAGACGATGACGAGGTCTCGTCAACCGAAGTTCGCAGTTAACACACCGAACGTTAGAACGAGACATGTTTATAATAACAAATAAGAGTCCTGTCTCAAAAAAAGTGTTCACTATCACAACTTCACAAGTACTTAACACGCAGGAACTCGAAAGCTCAACTGAACGCGAAATAAACAATGCAAGGAAACAATAATGAGTAAGAAAGTAAACAAAACCAGACGCCAGACAGATCTATTCTATTCTATTCTTAATAAATTGCAAGCAAAGCCGATGTCGACTATTCTGCCAATGTCTAAAGTGAGCTAGAAAAACAAGTGTGTATGAGAGAACAAAAAAAAAAAAAAAATTATTATTATTATTTGGTTGATCCAGTTGATACATTAAATAACTTGTTGGATTAGTACGGGACTGAAACAAACAAAAAATAGAGATAAATAAATATTATAATTGTTAAAACATAAAATACACGCATACCACACCAACACAAACGGAGTAATTCATAACTTTATATTATTGTGACGGATGAAGGTCATCAGCGCCACATGCAGATCTGGAGAGGAGTGTGTTAGCAAAGAAGGAAAATTAATCGGAAGAGGAATCTTGAATTTTTGGAGACGTCTATATAAATCTAAAGGTGGGACATTGTTCGAGCATTCAAAGAAGATGTGGTCCAGAGTGCCTTCCTCCAACCCGCACTCACAGAGAGAGGAGTCACGAACACGAATCTTCTGCAAGAAAACTGGAGTACAACAGAAACCCAAGCGAATTCTACAAAGGGTAGAAATAATTGTTTTGGAGGCTTTTTTGTAGCCATAGAACCAAGGTTTAGATTTTATTATTGGTTGTACTGCATAGTAAAACCTGCCCTTTTTCCTTCCAGTGATATTCCAGTGTTCCTGCCATGAGGATTGGAGTTTAGCCTTTGGAAGGCTCAGTAAGTCATACCCCTGATGAATGTTGTAGGTGGGATCAGCTGTTGCTGAAGAGCAAGCATCTTTGGCCAAAGCGTCAACACACTCATTGCCCTTAATGCCACAATGACTAGGTATCCAAACTAACTGAACTTCCTTTTGACTACTAGCACAAGATAATAAATATTTTTTAATTTTTAAAACAAGGGAACTGTGCAATTTACTTTTGAAAGGGTTTTGTACTAAGGCTTGCAGACAGCTAAGAGAGTCAGTGAAAATAACGGCCCTGTCAATATTATGATGTGACTCTATGAAGAGACAAGTGTGATGTAGGTATTTCTATATTATATTCTATTCTATGCAATAAGTGGGTATGTACAACATTGCATGTGTGAGCCAGTCTCTCAATAAATCTGTTACGCGATTGACGTGGTTTTACTGCAGCCGATTTCCCGGGGTTCCCAGTGTCCAGAGACTCCTCAGTGGCGACGATTAAGTGATTTCACGCGTGTAAATTGTATGTTGCGACCAGAAAACTCTAAAGGTGCTGCGGAAATATTTTTTTTTTCTCGTGTATGAACTGTGCGGTGTGAAGTGGAATAACGGACTTAAAATGGCGGTTGGAAAGATCGGTGCGTTTGACCTAACGAAAGACAATTGGGACACGTATGTGGATCGATTAGATCAATACTTTATTGCCAACAGTGTAAAAAGTGAATTGAAAGTCGCAACTTTAATTACTGTCATTGGTAATAGTGCATATGAGTTAATGGTTAATTTATGCACACCTGTTAAACCATCCACAAAGACTTATACGGAGTTAATAGCGGTAATGAAAGGACACTTAAACCCCAAACCATGTATGCTCGCTGAGAGGTTCAAATTTCGGCAACGGATTCAAAAACCTGGTGAAAATATTGCGACGTACTTCTCGGAGCTCAAAAGACTGAGTAAAGATTGTTGTTTTACGGCGGACAGTTTAAAAGAAAATATGAGAGATCAATTTGTGTGCGGCTTAGTAAACGATGACATTCGGCAGAAGTTGTTTATTGAAGACGACAGCATCAGTATCGACCGGGCGTATAAGTTGGCCTTATCGATGGAGACGGCTGAGACTAACGCGGCAATAGTGGAAGACGGTACGAGAAGAAAAACCGGCGGCAGTGCAGCGGATGCGGAGCCCATACCCGTTCATAAGATCGGGCATGAGGGCGGCGGAGGACGGCGCGGGGCGTTGGGAGGCGGCGGCGGCTATCGGCCGGGCGCGAGGCGAAACACTCGCTCGACGCGTGACTCACGACAATCCGGCGGCGGCGGTCCAAGTACCACAAGCGGAGCGGGTTACAACTTACTTCGAGCGGGCACTAAAAATGAGGAATGCAAAGTCTGTGGAGGCAAACACAATTCGAATACGTGTAAATTCAAACTGTATGTGTGTAGAATTTGTACCCAGGAGGGACATTTGAAGAGGATGTGTCCGAGGTTGACCAAGAATAATTCCTTAAATAACATAAAAGAAGACGGGCATGGCAGCGGCGACAGGTGTGGCGCTAACTCAACGGAGAGCGACAGTGACGAGGTAATAGTACCTATTAATCGCTTATCACTTGGAAAGTGTGCACCTATTATGATTTATGTAAATGTGCACGGTTGTGACTTAAGAATGGAATGTGACACGGGGAGTGCAATCTCGTGCATTAATTACCAATTATATCAGGAAAAGTTTTCCAGTTTAAGTATTAAACCCACTAAGTTGGTTTTAAGATATTACACGGGTGAACTAGTTAGGCCTGTAGGTGTTATTAAACCCGTTGTTAAATATAATGATGCTGAAAAGATATTGGATTTATATGTTATTGACAATGGAAATACCGTTTTAATAGGTAGACAATGGTTAGCGGAGCTAAATATATCGGTGTCGACTATGCATTATAATAAAGTCAATAATAATCGGAATTTGGATTTTAATTTCTCGGAATTCAGTTCCAGATACTGTGAGGTGTTTGCGGATGGCCTGGGGCGGTTCACGGGAGGACAAGTGAGCATCCGCGTGCGCGAGGGCGCGCGGCCGATTTTCCTGCGCGCGCGCCCGTTGGCGTACGCGCTGCGGGAGCCGGTTGAGCGCGCACTGGAACAGCTGGTGAGCGACGACATCCTCACTCCCGTCCACCACTCAGACTGGGCAACACCAATCGTGCCGGTCGTCAAGAAAGATGGTACCATTAGAGTCTGCGCCGATTTTAAACTAACCTTGAATAAAGTGTTAGAAGTCGACCGTTATCCATTACCTAAGGTAGAAGATCTTTTGTCTCGGTTGCACGGGGGCGAAAGATTTAGTAAAATCGATTTGTCACAGGCGTACGCACAGTTTGAACTGGATGATACTAGGAGATACGCGGTAATAAACACACATAAAGGGCTTTTCATGTATAAACGATTAGTGTATGGGCTGTCGTCGAGCCCAGGAATATTTCAACGATGTTTAGAACAATTGTTTGCAGATATACCTCACGTAGGAGTTTTTTTAGATGATATTATTATAACGGGAAAGGACACAGCCCAACACTTAAGTAGCCTACATAAAGTTTTTGAACGTCTGAAGTCGAGTGGCTTAAAAGTAAAAAAAGAAAAATGTTCATTCTTTGTGGAATCGCTCGAATATTTAGGGTATGTAATCAGTAGGGAAGGTGTTCACACGTGCAAAGATAAAGTGGAAGCAATTGTTAAAACTCCGATACCGAGGAACGTAACGGAGTTGAAAGCATTCATTGGTATGGTCATGTATTAGGGTAAATTTATAAAAAATGTAAGTTCGATCCTTACACCATTGTATAATTTGTTGCGTGCCGGGGTGAAGTACGTATGGAGCGATGCTTGTGAGGTAGCCTTTGCTCGGGTTAAGCGGGCACTGAGCACGAGTGAAGTGCTGGTGCATTACAGCCAGGAGCTACCGCTTGTGCTGACGACAGACGCCAGCGCCACGGGAATAGGCGCCGTCATCTCGCACATCACGCCGGAAGGCGAACGCCCAATTGCATACGCGTCACGCACACTTAACTCCGCGGAGAGATCGTATGCTCAAATAGACAGGGAGGCATTAGCGATTATATACGGTGTTAAAAAATTCCATCAGTACTTGTATGGTAGGAAGTTTACTTTAAGAACAGACCACAAACCCCTAACATACATTTTTGGAAATAAAGTAGGAATTCCGGTTATGGCAGCATCCAGGTTGCAAAGGTGGGCAATAATATTAACAGGCTATTCGTATGATATAGAATATGTTGCGTCTGCTAAAAACTGTGCCGACGCATTGTCGCGACTGCCTCAACCAACAGTTAAGGATAAAATCGGGCGTGAATATACCTATTTAAATTTTGCAGAAAGTTTTTTGCCGGTGACGAATGATGATGTACGTCTAGCAACAGCGCGAGATCAGGTGCTTAGTAGAGTGATGGTGAGCGTACAGTCAGGGTGGCCATCGCATTGCACAGACGAATTGATGAAACCGTACTTTAATAGGCGACACGAATTATATGTGGAACGGGGTTGTATTATGTGGGGCTATAGAATTGTTGTACCACCAACTCTTCGGAACGCAATACTAAAAGAGCTCCATGTTAGCCACATGGGCATAGTTAAGACCAAGTCGATGGCTCGAAGTTTTGTGTGGTGGCCTAATATAGACGCAGACATCGAATCGACATGCCTCTCTTGCGAAACATGTGCGATGGAAGCAGCTGCGCCGCCGCAGGCTGCACCACGTAGTTGGCCGTATTTAGCCCAACCGTGGAGTAGATTACATGTAGACTTTTTTGGCCCATACCAGGGAAAAACGTTTTTCGTAATTATAGATTCCAGTACAAAGTGGATTGAAATTTTTGAAATGAATAAAACAAATGCTTCGGCTGTCATTAAGGTTATGAGGTCATTATTTGCGCGATTCGGTTTGCCTTTGGAAGTTGTATCCGACCAGGGCCCACCATTTACTAGTACGGAGTTAGGAGAATTCTTAAAATTTAACGGTATAAAGCAGTCGTATTCCCCAGTATATCATCCAGCTTCAAACGGGGCAGCAGAAAATGCCGTCAAATTATGTAAGCGAACAATAAAAAAGGCAGTCCGAGAGGCAGTAGACATCGACACAGCCTTACAGACATACCTACTAGCGTATAGAAATAGTATTCAAAGCACTACAGGGGAAAGCCCCGCCATGCTGTTGCAACGTAGGCCGTTGCGTTCTCGGTTAGATCTTTTGCGCGCAGACCGCTCGCGTCAGGACCGGGTGGAAGGGGTGCAGTGTCAGCAGTCGACGAGTTCGGGCACTGAACCATTGCAACACACCGTTGGTGATACGATATGGGCCAGGAACTACGGTAGCAAAGACAAGTGGTTAAAAGGAACAGTAGTAAACCAACAAGGTTCACGTAGGTATGTAGTAAACAGCGATGATGGTCGACTCCTCACACGGCATAGCGATCAAATTAGGCATAGAACTCGACGTTCAAGTATGATGTACCCAGACGTAATGTCTGAGGGACAGGTCAGTGGGGATGTCGTTGAACCGCAACAGCAACAGCTGTCTCCAAGTATATCGGAGCCAAGGGTTCGGGAGGGGACGAGTAGGGGCGAAGTCGGGGGCGACGGCCCAGTAGTGAGTGACGCGGTGGATACAGCAGTCACTAAGACCTCACCAACCCGTAGGGCACCATCGTCACCACCAGTCGGCAGTAAATTATCGCCGACGACCGCGACCGTCCCGGATCCCATGAACCGTCCCATCCGTACTCGCAAGAAACCGGTTAGATATGGATTTGAGTTCGATTAGATGTAAGAATATATTGTTATTATTATTATAGTACATAAGGTAAAAGCTTTGTTATAATTAGGTTAAGTTAGTGTGTTAGTTAATGTAACGTTTAGTTTTATATTCTTCCTGTATTAGTTATATACTAGAAGTTTAAGTGTGGAGGTGTGATGTAGGTATTTCTATATTATATATTCTATGCAATAAGTGGGTATGTACAACATTGCATGTGTGAGCCAGTCTCTCAATAAATCTGTTACGCGATTGACGTGGTTTTACTGCAGCCGATTTCCCGGGGTTCCCAGTGTCCAGAGACTCCTCAACAAGCTTCCAATAAAGCCACACACTCGCCCGTGAACACAGAAGCCTCCTCAGGACATTTGTACTGTAGAATAATTCTGGAGCTTTGGTAATAAACCGCAGCGCCAATGTTACTGAGATCATTAAATTTTGAAGCATCTGTAAAAAATCTTTGGAACCCGGACCATCGTTCTCCCACCGCCGCATTGAAGGCCGAATTCGCTGAAGGGGACTTTTTGGAAATACCGATGTCAAAGAAAATTTTTGGTGTGAAACATAAGACTTCATAGGGAACGTTAAAAAGAGGTAAACGGGGATTCTGTTCAATTGGACATGCTAAATTATGAATTTGACGAAATGCTTTTATGATTAAGGGGATTTCTTTGTTTTTCCAGAAATTTGAGCTTCTACATAAGGCATCTAACTCATTCAATCTTGCTAAAAGGGGATGGGAAGATCTAGATATTAACCTAGCCAGAAAACGGGAGGCCAGATACTGCCGTCTCAAGGTCAGGGGAGGTTCAGCACACTCAACCTGCAATGCGTTAATGGGAGAAGACTTCATACAACCAGAGATGATCCGAAGACATTTTGACTGAATCCTATCCAGCCCCGCCAAAGCACCCCTGTTGCATGGCACTAAATGGAACGTACCATAGTCTAGAACACTACGAATTAGGGCGTTATAGACCAATTTCATAGTGTAAGGATGGGCACCCCACCAGACACCCGAGAGAGCCTTTAAAATCGAAACCACTTTTTCACATTTTTTAATTAATAAATTAATATGATGTTTACCATTTAATTTTGTATCTAGAAAAACGCCTAAAAATTTTACCTTATTCACTAACGGAATATTAGAACCCGAAATGTCCACTGTTGTGTGTGGGATCAATCTTTTACGAGTAAAAATTACTGCCGAACTTTTTTGTGCCGATAACGACAAACCATGGCTTAAAAGCCACTGGTTCAGAGAGTCCAGAGAGAGGCATAGGGATGACGCAGCGTCTATGATGGAGGAATCTGTCACATACAAGACTAAGTCGTCGGCATATTGGAGGATGTGACAGTTACTATTTAGGCAGGAGCCAATGTCCACTGTATACAGGTTATAAAGAAGGGGGCTCAGCACGAAGCCTTGCGGGAGTCCCTTCCAAGTATGTCTTTCATCAAAATCCTCTCCCTGGACCCTCAGAACTAAAGAGCGAGACAAGAGAAGAGCACAGATGCATTCGATCATCTTAACCGGGAGACTCAGCTGGTGCAGTTTCTGCCTGAGTACGGGAAGAAGAACGTTGTCGTATGCAGAGGAGATGTCTAGGAAGGCGGCTACAACGGATTCGTTTTTGGAAAACGCTAAGCGAATATCCGTAACTAAAACGCCAACACTATCCATAGTACCGAGCCCCTTCCTGAAACCAAATTGATAATTCGGCAGCAAATCTCTCGCTTCGACTATCCACTCAAGTCGATTTTTAATAAGGTGTTCCAATAGTTTGGACAAGACAGAGGATAAAGCAATTGGTCTAAGGCCGTTCGGATCATCTACATGTTTGCCTGGCTTCAATAGGGGGATAACAATTTGTAACTTCCACTGATCCGGAACCCAACCATTACTGTAACAAAAATTAATGATGTCAAGGAAGTAAAGTTTAGCCTTGTCTCCAGAATGAACAATAAAAGAATATGGCACGCCATCAATACCGGGGGCTGAGTCCCGAACATGACTCAGTACCACATTCAATTCCTTCAAAGTAAATGGCACATCAAACGGATCCTGTGAAACACTTTGCAGGGACATATTATTGGAACATTCAGAAGAAAGAGGAACATATGGTGGAGCAATTTTGTCAAAAAAAAAATCAGCGGTTTCCCTAGTGATCGGTGAAGAGACTGATGAAGAGCACCCACGTCTAAACCTATTGATGTTTTTCCAAACTAACGAGATTGGAGTAGAGGGAGATAAGGAGGTACAGAACTTAACCCAACCCACACGTTTTTTCTTGCGGAGGTGACGCTTGGATCTGGCATTTATCCGCAAATATGTCAGTAGATTTTCGGTGCTCATATCTGCATTGTAACACTGTTCGGCCTCATTTCTCTCCCTGATTGCCAAAGTGCATTCTGGATCCCACCACGGGGGAGAAGGTATTTTGTTACGGGCACTGTTTTTCAGCGGAAAGCAGGAATCCGCACTGGAGGTGATGGCTGTGACAAATCTCTCATAACAGCTTTTGGCATGGCAGTGACCAGAAGGATCTATTAAACTTGAATTTAAATTTGGAAGAGTATCAATCTTGTCCTCCAATAATGATACAAATTTTGTCCAATCTGGATTCGACAGGTTATATTTCAAAAGTGGAGGGGAAGTTTTCTCTAAATAAGTCTTATTGACCAAAGATATAACAATAGGGTAATGATCACTACCATGCGACAAGGTCGTACATTCCCAATGGGTTGAAGCTGCCAACTCAACCGAACAAAAAGTTAAATCCACACAACTTTTTTGTTGACCAGGAGGGGATCTGCGAGTTGGGCAACCATTATTGAGAATACATAGATCCAGGTCGTCCAAGATCTCAACCAGAGCTATACCAAAGGCATCACAGCGCTCCGACCCCCACCTGTAATGGTGGCAGTTAAAATCACCCATAACCAAAATTGGTCCATGAATATTGGAAAAAATGTTTTTTAAAATAGCCAAAAAATCGTGATGAGGATGGGCAATGTATAACGAAAACACTGTAATGCCTTCCACCCCTCCTGCTACAATACTCATGTCACCTGTGAGCGAAGGCAAAGGGAAGGGAAAAAGGGGGACCCGATTGTTAACAAGGAGAGCCGATCCTCCATAGCCATCAGATCTATCACATCTGAGAATGTTAAAGTGTGGCATACGAAAGTTAAGACTTGGAGTGAGCCAAGTCTCAGCTATGGAACAAGCCAGTGGCTTGTATTTATTTAAAAGAAATATGAGGTCGTGCTTTTTATGCCACACGCTCCTCACATTCCACTGTAGGAATACTTGGCGAGACGCCATTTTTAATTTGTAGAAGTAGTGTAATAAGTTGATCGGCAACGTTGGACGGTGATTGGGAACTAGCAGAAGAAGAAGAGATAATAGTAGGTAAGAGTTTTATAAGCAGTTCAATAATAGAACTGGTATTATTAGAAGTAGCATTGTTGTAATTAAGAGCGCAGCCATTAGGCTGTGAAGGTAGGGGAGAACTAACTATTTGTTGATGAGAAACTTTGTCATAAGACGGGGAAAGAGGGGCATGGGTCTTGGGTTTAAATGTCACAGTTTTGCGGTAAGACTGAGAAATTGGAGTTTTGGCGATGTTGGCATAATTACGGGAAGCTGTTGGGATAATCTTACTAGCCTCTGCATAGGGAATAGATTTCTCAGCCATGACAGTCTTAATAGCTTTCTGTCTACCATACTCGGGGCATGACCTGCTATTAGCAAAGTGATTACCCGAACAAAGCACACAGAATGCCTCGCCCTCAGAAATGCTGCAACCATCACCAGGGTGATCGTGGCCACATTTACTGCAGCGGGGTTTAGACCTGCATAGATTCGCCACATGACCAAATCTGCAACACTTGCGGCATTGGATTGTCGGGTATATGTACTGCTCAACAGGGAGGGATGTATAACAACAGTAAATCCTATTTGGTAAAACTTGACCATCAAACGTCAGAACACATGTCTCAGTGGATTTCCACTCATTAACTCCATCTCTTTGAGTTTTCCTATTTATACGGCGGACTTTCAGTATTTGCCCGCAGCCTGAGGGCACAGTCAAATAAGTTAGAGCTTCTTCTTCCGTAAGATCTGAGGGAACACCGGTAACAACACCCATCCTTGTGACATTAAATGTAGGGATTGATGCAGTATAACTATATTTGGACAACAGATTATTATTCAAAAAAGAGTTAGCATCCTGGGGAGAAGCAAACTCCACTGAAACACGGTTTCTACCGACTCTGTTAACACCACCACGAACAATGTTCGCAATGTTGTTATTCATAAGGAATTTACCAAAATTAACAGGATGTAGGGTGGTGCCAGCATTTGGTTGATTCTCAATTCGAGAAACGTGAACAATATAGGGAGCCTTATCCATTACGCAGTACTTAGAGCGACCAATTTGGCTTTTTGGTTGCTTGCTTGGAGGGATAGAAGTCAAGATTTCTTCGGTACCAGAACGTTTGCGTGAATTTTGTTGGGATTGTGTTGCATCCATTTCTGTAACTCTATAAACAACATCCGCGAATTGGGCGAGTGGATTCGGAGACAGAGGAGAAAAAGGAATTGAAGGATCTGGAATATCTGGGGGGTCAGGATCAGGGGGTTTATTCTCATCCATGTTGAATAGAACGAGACTTAAAATAAGACAATCACAATACAAACCTGGTTACGAACACAAGAACAATACACTTAAACAATAAAAAGTCACAAAAGTATCAACAATCACACAAAAAATAGCTAAAAATTCTAGACACACGTGATAACCTAGAACACCGTGGCGAGAAATCGCCAGACAGATCGCAAGGATACGTAAAACGACATGACATCACAGGATGACGGTTCAGTTAGAAATGCCAACTGTTTAATGTTGCCAGGTATTTTTCTTTAATTACTTAAGAATACAGTTTGTTAAGATTGGAATATTGCAATCGCATTAATGTCTACTAATATAAAAAGAAAAAATGTGTTCATGATGTTATTATAAAACGATGGTTAGTTTTAACCATCCAACCAACATACATATCCTACTAATAAGTATTATTCTACTGAAAATGGCAATGATTACTTCAATACCGCTGCTTAGCGTTTAGTTATTGCTACTTTTACTTCTGATTTAACAAAATATTTATTTATAATTTTTTTCTCTTTTCCCACAAAATAAAAAAGAAACTTTAATTAGGAAAATATACTACTCTACTTGATCTATAAAATGCATATAATTTAGTTTAGTGTCGTTTCCCAAATAGAGCGACACTGACACTGCCGATCTTCTTTAGATTGTACATTAAGCAATTCTACTAGAAACTATAGCGTTTGGGTCTCTAGCTCAAAATCGCAAAAAGTGAACAGAAGCGGTTTTGCATCTATACCCCTCATACGAGTATCTACACCCATTGCCTTTCCCGACATTAACTTATTAAATGACACTTGCTGTATTGTAATGAAACTAAATCAATTAATGAATAACGTATCCCCTATTAAATACTAAACACATCTAGATGATCTGCAGCTTAATAAACATATCTTTCTAAAACATTTAAGTAATCTAGATAACGTCCTTGACAGTCAACCACACATCTTAAAATATGGGATGCATTATTCTATTATCACTAGAGGTGTGACTAATATATTCGTAATAGGTACAGGTATCATAATACAAGCCACGTATATTCATATTAGGATATGCGACTAAAGAATAATAGGTTACCAGGGCCCTGTTTAATAAAGCTGACAATCCGACATATGTCAAAAAGTGACAATTTGACAATTTTTCTGTTTAATAAAACTTACAGGCAAAAAAATTGTCATGGTGGAAAATTCACAAATATGTCGGGTTGTCGTGACAATTCGACATTTTTTAAAAATTTTAAAGCGACAGGTGACAATTTGTCGTGAAAAACTTGTCAAATCTGCTTTATTAAACAGAAAATTGTCATGACATATTGACATATTTGTAGAATTGTCCGACAATTCTGACAGGAGCATTACCCTCTGTCGCGATATCATATTTTGAATTTTGAAGGTCTAAGAAAGTGTTTTTAAAAGGTTTATTACAAAAAATGGTACTTACATCGAACAGTGAGATTAGGGTGAAATGCAGAATAAGTGTACACAATCATGATTTAAATTGTCCCATAAGTTTTATACAAAATATCGTCTTAAATATTTACGTTATAAAAATGATTTCTACATTAATCAGTAGTGTATTTATTTCTCAAAATTTACATTTTTTATTTCTTTGATGCAGGCTATTTTGACATATAAAAAATATTATTAAAAATTTTGTTCAAATTGACTTTCATACAAAATATAGTGTCTCCTTAAGTACCTAGGCACTTTTATTGATTAATAAAATAAAAAAACTTTGTTTATTTTAGCCTTTTATTCGTTTATAAAACTATTTATTATCCAAATTATAAAATAGAATTTGATGTAGTTCAAAAAAATATCCAGGTTATAACAATAATGCTTATTTAATATTTGTCTGCATTTTTGTTAATTTCGTAACTCAGGGTTAGTAACGATGTGTTAAGCACAATATAACAAATATTCTAACATTAAATAGTATTTTTATAAAATGGCAACACTTTCTTAAGTTTTTTCAAAGTATTGACATTAAGACAGCCGCCATATTTGCTTTTAGTTCGGTGACAGATCGTTGGTGAAAAAATTAACACATTTTCGTTAAAAAAATATATTAGGGTTAATAACGCGATTTGCCTGTAACCGGTAAGTTTGATTTACAAGTTATTTGTTGATTTTACTACACTTCTGGACACATCTATTGGCCCACCTTAGAGTTTAGGTTTCGATGGCCCCTACCGAAATATCGATGGTCCCAATTAAGAAAGTCGATAGTGACATTTTGTCGATTTTCACTTTATTACATAATTAAATTAGCTATAATGAGTTCTAAAATGTGTATATTTTATTTTATTAAAATTCATTTATTTTGGCGGTTTTTTCAGTATCAAAATTGTCGATAATGATCGCGCGCCCGTATAAGAATGTACGATGTGGCATTACGTGCCTTCTTGCTCGCACCGCACGGGGAGGGTAAGGGCGCGGAGAACGGCGGTTCTGCCACTACGCACTTTGTTGGCGGGCGGAGCGCACGCGTCTCGATGTTTTGACTGCTTTGTTTGTGTTCGTGCCTTATTTTTTAATTTTATTTATTACTCAGCAATGTCGCATCGTTCTAAGCGCTTACTTGATATTGTACTCGTATTACAACAAGATAAGAATAGTCAGCAAAAAAAACGAAACACAATTCCTGAGGATAAACAAAAATGTAAATTATATGACGTGGAACCTGGTAAGTAGTATAATAATTATTTTTATATTACATTAATGTACAGTTCTTATGCAAAGTAGTCATGGGTTATTTACGATTTTCAATTACCAATGTTTTTCTAAATAAATGAAGACGTTCCCTTTAAAAATGTAGGTAGTGGTAGATCCGACACTTTTAACTGAACTCGAACATTTCAAGATTGTCGGAAGTGCCACTTCCTACTTTCTTAGATTGATGTTAAGTAGGTCTGTTTGTCGGTAGTGTCACATTCGACATTATTAAATGTTTGCAAAATCTGTTGTTTTGTCGGTTGTAACACATGCGACATTTTTAAACGGAATTAATATTTAATGGTTGGTTCTATGTGACACTACCGACTTTTTCAAATGGCTACACGATTTGTTTTTTTGACGGATGTATCTCTAATGATCTTTCGAAAATTCATAGAATCGATTTTGATTCAATATTTTAGGAATGGACATTGTGTTTTATGGTATTAAAATAATTTCAATTTGTTTTTAGATCGAGTTTCTTCTCCAATACCAGCCAATTTTGAAAATGAACTTATTCAACTGCAAGATTTGATGGGTGATGTTGTTAGTGACCAGTATTTATCTCCACTACCTTTTGGTGAACATTGTATTACTATTGCTGAGGTCGAGGCGACTGTCAATATACCGAAAACCCCTGAAAATAACGAAGTGACTGAAACGATTGATTATGCACCAACGACCTCGGAAAAGGCTAATTTTCCCGAGAAGACCGATATTGCATCAGTCACCATTGTTGAGCACGAAATGGTACCAGCCACTAGTCCCATCGATGTAACACCAGTCCCATCCCCAGTTCGTCCTCATAGCGAAAACTGTGACTCTCGCTTTTGCCCCATATGTGTAGAAGACTGCATGATGAGCATTGATGACGTCTATCATAATCTCCCAACACCTTCAACGATGACAGATGCTTCTACTGTTTTAACACCTTCTTCACTCAAGGTTTCTAGAAAAAAAACTTACAAAACTGATATTGGCATGAAAAGACTAGAAAAAAACACAAAAAAAAAGAAAGAAAAAAAAAAAAAAACAGAAAAAAAAAAACAAAGAAAATTGGACTATAGTACAAAGGAAGAAATTGAAGAATGAAGGAAAAGCTTATGAAAACTACAAAGGAAAACAAATAGCTGAAAAGTCATTAGGTGAAACTTGTGGAAAAACTTGCCGCTACAAGTGTACAGAAAATATAGATGCAAACCAAAGAGAGAAGATTTTTACAAAGTTCTGGAAGCTGGGCGATCGTAAAAAACATTGGGAGTTTGTGATCAAATACTCTAAAAAAGTTCCTAAAGGACGTAAAACTACAGAAGAAACCAAGCACAAGCGGGAAAACACTTCTGTCTACTACCTACCAAACTCAGAGAAAGAACCTAAAAGGGTTTGTAAAAAGATGTTTTTAAGTACGATATCTTCTGGTGAACGAATCGTAACTACGGCGTGGAAAAAATATGACGGAGAAATCGCTGTTGCTGAAGACAAACGGGGCAAATATGAACACAAGCCTAGAGTTATCGATGACATGATGCTACAGAGCGTGAAAGACCATGTGAACTCGATCGATCGTGTTGAATCACATTACACGCGAAAAGACTCCAAAAAGTTATATTTAAATAATATAACTAGTACTGCGCAGATGTTCCGTTTATATGAGGAATGGTGTGGATGGTATCCAGGTAAATATACGAACAAGGCAAATAAACGCCAGTACCGTGACATCGTGAATGCAAATTTCAATCTTGCTTTTCATGTACCTAAAAAAGATCGTTGTGATATTTGCCATGTATTTGATAATAATGAGTTCCCGAATGAAGAAGAAAAGCGACGATTCATGGAACATAAGGAGCACAAGAAAAAAGCTCGTGCTTTAAAAAATGCTGACAAAGCTGATGGAAGAACCAATGAAAAACTTGTTGTTGCAACGTTTGATTTCCAAAAAGTTCTTCAAACGCCACACGGAGAGGTAAGCACTTTCTATTATAAGAGGAAATTAAATGCTTACAACTTCACGATTTATGACGTCAATAAAAAAGCTGCAATTTGCTATATGTGGCATGAGGTTATTGCAAAAAAGGGTGCGAATGAGGTTTCTAGCTGCTTGTACGCTTTTATAAAAGAACGTGTTGAAAAAGGTGTTGAGGAATTCAGGTTTTGGTCGGATAACTGCGCAGGGCAGAATCGAAATCGCATTGTGTTTGCTTTGTATCTTCTTGCTGCTAAAGAATTCGGAGTTACCATCATTCACAGATTCATGGAGAAAGGTCACACCCAAAATGAGGGTGATAGTGTTCACGCAATGATCGAGCGAGCAAGCGAACATAAAAATATTTATGTACCCGATGAATGGAATGTTTTAATACGATGGTCAAAGACTGAAGGAGAACCGTATGTGGTGAAAGAGATGAACAGGGAGGATTTTTTCAATTTCAAGGGACTGTTGGATAACAAAAACTGGACAAAGGATATAACTAATCAGGTGATGAGATGGACACAAATTCGTGAAGTCAAAGTTAATAAAAATGTCTATGATCGCATGGAATATAAGTATGATCTGGGTGAGGAACCTAAGATTTTAGTTGTTCTAAGGACAGGGAATAGAAATAACCAGCGCACAAGGCATTTTGAACTCAATCAAGCTTATTACGATGAAGGCATCCCCATTCCGTACGATAAGTATAAAGATCTGAACTCCATGTGTAAGTCCTTAGCAATCCCAAGAAAATATTATTCGTTCTATAAAAACTTGCCACATGTGCCCCCCAGAGACAAGAGAGATACAAGACAACTTAGTGATGACGACGACAGCGATATTGACTAATAATTAACCTGTTAATCTTTTTATCCCTATTTTATGTTTTGATACAAGCTTTTTTACAAGTTTTTTTACTTAATATTACTTTATTCGGTTAGTTATGAAACGTAATTTTGTTACCTAAGCTATTAAGTACTTAATTAACCAAGACGAAACTGCAAGACTGATTAATCCTATTTTGTAATAGATTCTAAGATTTTTTAGGTAGGGAAGGTGTTTACCACTTTAAAGATTCAAGTGCCATATTTAGTTTTTTAGTACATCTGAAAGATGTAGCATGACTGATTTTAATGAATGGTTCTAACTGAATGGCCATTATTTTAATGTGTAAGAATACTCTTTTTTTAATAGTTTTAATAATAATTTAGCCAAGAAAAGCTTTAAGTAGGTATAATTATACGAACCTACCGCATATTGTTATAAGTAGTTGATTTTTGAGTGTGTTACATGTCGCATAAACAAATATGTATGACGTTATGTTTATTGATTAATACATGTTCGTTTCTTTATTTATTTTTTCTCACTTTCTCCGAACCTCCTAACCCATATTCGACATTTTTAATTCACAATTTAACATTTAAAAATGTCGTATGTTCCACTTCCAACAAAGTTCATTAATAGAAACCCAATTAAAAATGTCGAATCTGTCACAACCGACAGTCGTTCAGTATTTTTTTAAAATAAATAATGTCGCAAGTGCATTTTCTCGTAAAATACAAGTATTTGTTTAATTTTATATATTGCATAATATAAAGATACATATGTCTAAGATATATTCCAAGTTTAAGGTTTCTGCGATTTGTATTTTCTTTTTGGGCGACAAAACAAATTTCAAACTGTACTGAAAAGTAGTCATTTTGAAGATACGACTTTCTTAATTGGGACCATCGATATGATTGCTAGATTGAACAAAAACTGTTGATGCAGTTTTAAACCTGATACATTTTACCATCTTTTTCGATCGTATTGTTTTAAATTTGAATTCAGAATACCATACGACATGGAGCTACGCCTAACAAGTCGGATATGCGCCTTGTTAAAGGCAATTGATTTTTGAATAAAAAACATATTTTATCAAATAACAGGCTTATTCATAAAAAATCGCTAATCAACGTCTTAAACATTACTTAACTAATTAATTAATTAAAACTTAAATACTAATTAAATATTTCTCATTCATAAACGTTATTTAAGCATTGCTTAACTAACCACTACTTAACTTTTTGCACTCTGGCAATTATGTAGCTTTTCGGCAGAAAACTTTGAAATCGGTCTAATGATGCTTGTGTCAAACACCAAATTAAAAAACAAAACTGTCATATCGTATCTGTGCAGTCTCAAAGACATTGAACCTCGCACTCGAATCAGTCAGTTGACTGACTTGTCAGAAAGTTTCGTTCGTGTTAATTTTTGTCGATTGTTTTTAAGTATTAAAAAATAAAGCTATGGAAGATATAGAAGGGTACGAAACGCCTATGTCCAGTAGAAAACGATGTCGCTCCGCTAACTGGGGTGAATCAGAGAAGGTAAGAATGAATGATATTGATAAATTCTTTATTATATGTTGTTTTTTTTTTTCCATATCCATAGGGTGCTTTTACTTTCTAGACTTTGCTGACACAGTTAATAAAAGAAAAGATCCATTTAATCGAAAATAAGGATGTCACCAAAAATAATAACCAAATGAAAAAGACTGCATGGCAAGACATTCTGCAAAGGTACAGTACCTCGTTAGGGTATATTCATCATCTCTGTACCTACATATAATGAAGCTGTAAAGTTATGAGTGTATGCACATTGAATATTTAAAAAAGGGGTGTTATGATAGTGAAATGAAATCATTACAGTTTATGAAACTGATACTTTTTTTTGTTGTTTTTAAAACAGTCCAAACGGGAATTCACAGAATAGCCTATTAACACAGATTTGGTCTTCTCATGAAACCATGCAAAAAAGCCATGAAAGTGCAACTAATAATAATTTTATTAATAAAATTGTATGATATTTTTCAGTTTTAATGAATTGAATCATACACCAAGAGATCTGACTCAATTAATTAATCAGTGGAGGAACACAAAAAATAATATTAAGAAGAGGGATTTTCAATATAGGAGTGACCGTCTTGCTACTGGTGGAGGCCCACCCCCTCGCAGTCCACCACCAGAAGATGTGGAAATAATTCAGCTCCTTCCTCATGAATTTGAGATTGACCATAATGTCTTTGATTGTGACAGCCGCACTGTTAATAAGGAAAATGTTGAAAAGGTTAGTTAGTGTCTGCTATTACTACTGATTTTTTTCTTACAAATTTTACCATGCTGGTGCAATAACAAAAAAAAGTCATAAAATTGTACTTTTGTTTCAGGAAAAAATAGCTACAGATGTAACAAGTCTGTCTAGTGCTACACCACCAACACAAAAGGTTAGTAACAAAATTATGAATTTTATTATAGGTATAATAATTAATTTTTGCTTATTGCTTGACAAGGTTTAGCGGTAGGACACCACCTGAAGAGCTTTATATCTTGACTTATGTGATGGATGACACTGCTAAATGTATTAACATGAGTATGATAATGAGTGACTTAAACAGTATCATACATTAAAATGTATTACAATATTAAAATCAATGTTTTGGGCTCTGAATTATTTATGAATAAAATGAAGTGATCATAGTCAAACCATGACTTCTGTTTCTCAAATATGACTAGGCGATGATAATGACAATCAGTTTTTTCTTTCATAATATCTATTCAAATAAATGGTAGAGTTGGGTATAATTTTTGCTCTTATATTTCAGAAAAACAGACCAGATTCAGAAGGCAATGAACAATGCATGGTCACAGAAAGAAATACTACAAATAAACGTATTATTAAGAAATCAAAAAAGAAAGTAAGTATTGAACTAAATAAAACTTATAGTTTTATGATGACAATTTAAGCCCATCACTCCTTTGGGCCAGTCACTATTTCCCAACTATGTTGGGGTCGGCTTCCAGTCTAACCGGTTGCAGCTGAATACCAGTATTTTTTTACGTAGAGTGACTGGTTGTCAGACTTTCGTCTTTCTAAGCCACTCAATATACTGCATAATTATTATAAAATGATGGTATAAATAAATAAATAAATTGTGCTTTATTATTTTTAAAGGTCACAACTACACCTGAGAGTAAAGTATTATTTGAAATTGCCAAATCTGGACGTGAAAAACAAATTTCATATCAAGAAGCAGAGCATATGTTAAAAGTAGAAATTATGGAAAAAGAACATAAAATGAGAACTGAAATATTGAAAAAAGAGTTGGAATATTGGGAGAAAAAAAACTCTACTTTGTGAATAATCTATATTATTGAAAATAATTATTAATAAACATATTTCTGGTAATGCTTTGTTCATTTATTTCATCTTCTTCACCAAATTGTCCACCTGTTTCATCTAAAGCGATACCTGAAAAAGAATTTATTCTTTGTAATTATGAATAGAATAGGTACCACTAGGCTGGCAAACAACAACATGAATTAATATAACTAGGTGGTCAAACTTTGGTAGTTTGGGGCAATGCTACCTGGGTAGTGGTTAAGAGGTGCTTGGGAGGACAGCTTCTCAACTATGATGAGCCTGAGAGACATGTTTTTTTTTTTGAAGGAGTTCTTCACATAGCTTACCTTCTTCTTCTTCATTAACATCATTCCATTTGATAGCCAAATTATGCAGTACTGCACAAGCTATAATTGTGGTTTTTATGGTCTCGTAAGAACCTCACATAACCTCTAGCAATATTCTAAATTTTCCTTTCCAGATTCCGAAACACCGCTCTACCAAATTTCTTGTACGGATGTGTCGGTTATTATAACGCTGTTCAGCTTCCGTTTGTGCCCGTAAAACTGGAGTGAGCAAATATGTTGTGTTAGGATATCCACTGACTCCTAATAGTTTTCCTCTAAATTCACCCGCTTCAAACCTCCTTTTAATTGCACTCTCTCGGAAAATGCGGGCATCATGGGTACTACCTCTCCAACGACATACTATGTCACTAATTGTCAAATCCGGGCCACACACAACCTGGCAAGGAATTAAATAAATACCTACCCATTAATAATTTCCTCAATACAATATTAATACAACTATGATAATTTATTATAATATGTAGATATGTACCTACCTATGTGAATATTGATTGATTCTTACCTGAGTATTGATGGAGTAATGTCCTTTTCTATTAATGAAATATTGTCCAGTTTCACCGCCTACTTTTCTCATTTTGATATGGGTGCAGTCGATAGCTCCAACTATTTGGGGAAACCCACATACAGCAGCTCCCTTTGTGTACGACTTTGTTCAGCTAACGTACTCGGCATTTTTATAAATTCCGTACACCTTCTGGCTAGTGCACGACCAACTCTTTTACTTAATCGAGACATGGTAGGTTGACTTATGCCATGCAACTCACCGCTATCGTCTTGAATCTGTTTTAAATAAAATTAACTTGGTCAATCTGTAGGACTGCCTACATAGTTCTATCGCCATCGCTGCTTAGTATAGTATATAATATAATTATTATATAAGTACAAGTGCACCTACCTCATGTCGCCCCCAGTGCCTAATCACAGCCATTACATGAATATGTACAGGTATGCCGCCGCCTCTTGTATCTACCGTAATGTCATCTTTCACGAGATTAATTATTTTTATCATATTTTCTTTGGAAAACCTGTACTTTGAACGAAACTCCACATCATCATACTCCACCATAGGATCCAACCTATGCTTGTAACATTTTGTACGAGGTCGCCTAAATTCATCTATATCTCGTACCTACATCTTGCTCAAAAAGACTTATATCGTCATCGAAATCAAAATATTCCATTATTTAGTAAAGGACAAAAAAAATTAGAAAGTTTTACTTTTATCAATCAATGCAATGCAACAACTTAATAATAGAAATGAGTGACAGCCTCAACAGCTGTTAGAAGCAAGGTTTTCGTCCGCCATCTTGTTGTTTAAATCGCTAAACAAGGTCCGAGGGCTGTTTAATTTGACAGCTACTTAAATAACTGTTTAAATAGCTAATTAACTCTAAACAGCGTTTATGAATGCAAAATATTTTTAACCATTGCTTAAAGTGCTGTTTAAAAGTTAAACAACGCTTATGAATAAGCCTGTAAAGGTTTAATTTAATAACGCGTGTTGCCTCCATGGGCATCTACCACAGCTCTCATACGATTAGGCATAGAGTTTATCAACCGCTCTATGAAATTTTGAGGGATCATCTCCCATTCCTCTTCTATGGCAGTTTTCAACTCCTGCATCGTCTGGGCAACTGGCTGACGAACCCTAACACGTCTTTTTAGCTCGTCCCACATGTGCTCAATGGGGTTCATGTCTGGGCTTCTGGCTGGCCAGTCCATAACTGTGATGTTCACATCCCGAAGATATTCCCTGACGATGCCGGCCGCATAGGCTCTTGCATTATCATGCATAAAAAGGAAATTTGGGCCCACATAGTCCGCGTATGGTATCACGTGAGGTTCTAAGCACTCACGAATGTACCTTTCAGCACTTATTGTTGGCAGCCGTGGTCCTGTAACAACCTCAAGTTGAGTTTTGCCGCTCGCGGATATACCGCCCCAGACAGTCCATGAGCCACCGCCATAAGCAACCCTCTCTTCAAAGCAGCATTGTGCGAAACGCTCTCCCTTACGTCGGTAGACCTTCTTCCTTCCATCATTGCCATGTAACACAATTTTAGACTCATCAGAAAAGAGTACACGGCTCCAATCTTGCTGTGTCCAATTTAAATGACTGCGTGCGAAATGAAGGCGCGCTGTTCGGTGGGCTCGCGTTAGTTTGGGGCCATTAGCTGGCTTGTGTGGTACCATATCGCGTTCTTTTAACCTTCTCCGAACAGTTCGAGCGCTCACAGATACTCCGTGGAAGTCGCGAAGTTGGTTTTGTATCTCAATGGAGGTAAGGTGACGATTTCTCAAGCTGGTCGTCACGATGAATCGATCCTGCCTTTCAGTTGTGACCCGAGATCGTGGCCTTCCTTGGCGACGAACAAAGCCGCTAGTCTCTAGGTACCTCCGATAAACATTTCGGACCGCAGATCGACTTAAATTAAGTTGAGCACTCACGTTTCTTTGGCTGTGTCCGGCCTGAATAAGTGCCACAGCTTGGGCGGCGACTTCAGTGAAGTATCCATACATTATTGATAGAACCTCACCTTAATGTTAAGAATAAGTAATGTTTGTTGCAAAACCAAAGATATCAATCACTTTTTCAAGAATTAAATCCAAGTAAAGCAATAAAACCAAGTTTTCTTAGTATTCGATTGTTTGATATCAACAAACAGGCTCCAAATTGTCTTTTGTTTCTTTAAATTCTGTGTTCGAAATTCAAAAAAAGACTATTGAATGAAATTGTGAATGTGCCAGGTTCAAAACTGCATAAAAACTTTTTGCTCGACCTAATATAAAATTTTAGCTAGGACCAAACGAAACTGAAAATACAAGGTGGGCCAAAAGATGTGTCCAGAAGTGTATGTAAGATGTACAATACCCACTAGGATACGAATTATTGTCAAATCAATAGCGATTCCTGTAGGAGATAGTTTTAAGGTTATGATTTCTCAGTTTTTTTTCTCAGTTTCGATACGTTTCGTAACGTTTCGTTACGCAACGAAACTGAGTTCTCAGTTATGTTACACTAAGGTTGCGTTCACAATTAGTTATTGATATAATAAGTAACCTACTCAAACATTAAAAAATATAAATTTATAAAATTTGTGTCGAAAATGACATTTTATGAATAAACGTTTTTCAGGTATGGCACCGATGACAAATGCAGAGAGGCAGAAAAAATACTGGCAAAAATTAAAAGAAAATAATCCAGAAAAATATAATGAAAAAAGAATAGCCCATTTAGAAAAAGTAAAAGAGAATAAAAGAAAGATTTCAGAACTTACCGATAATGAAAAAGAACAGAGAAGAAGGAAATGGAGGCAATATTCCGCTAAATACTATGAAAAACAAAAAAATAACAACACTGATGAAGACAAAACTAAAAAAGAAGAAGATTTAAAAATTCAAAAGAAGGAAAAGAAGCGCAGGCAATATACACGGAAATTAAAAAGAGAAATATCAGATGTAACAAATAGGCTACAAATTCAAATAAAGAAAAACAGAAGCCTACAGAAACAAATATTGAGGCTGAAGAAAAAAACAGAAACCATACAGCCAGATGATTCTTGCTGTTTACTTACCAATAGTTGCAAACACAAACAGGAGATTGTTGTTCCCCAATCAATTGCAAAAGAAGAATTGACACCTATGAAGAAAACTGAAGAATTTATGCAAAGTTTAAGCTCTGTTAATAAAGATGACAAGGAAAGACTTAAAGAAAAGATTTTAGAGTTAAATGTTTTGTCAAATTCTTTAAATTCAAGCTATAAAACGGCAACAAAAACTGAAAAACAAATTTTCAAGAAAATTGTGAATAACCCAATAACCCACAAATATAAAGTGCTAACAAAACTCACAAAAAAAACTCTTGGACTCAAAGGAAGAATCAGAAAAAGTCAACAGATTACTCAAAAAAGGCGAGAAGCGCGAATACAAGAAATTCATAAATTTTACGATCGACACGACGTTACCAGATGTACAGCTGACAAAAAGGAAACAAAAACAAAAAATAAATGCAAGGCGCAGAGAAAATACTTGACAGATACAATAAAAAACCTTTATAAAAAATATAAAGAAGAAGGAGGAAAAGCTTCTTATTCGAGTTTGCTTCGACATCGTCCGTTCTATGTATTGCATCCAAAGTTGGCAAACTGCGAATCTTGTGCATGTGTCAAACATGAAAATTTTAGTTTCATAGTCTCCAAGTTGCATAAAATTGGTGTCCTTAAAACTGCATATATAAAAGAAGTTTTGACAGAGTTATCCTGTGATGTAAACTCAAAGGCCTGTATGTATGGAGATTGTCGTGAGTGCTATCAAAAAACGAACGTAATAGACACTAACAAAGATATTAATATTAAGACTAGAGTAGCATATTGGCAATGGGTCTTAAAAAAAATTCAGTATCAAAAAAAGAAACAAGATGGTACTCTACAAAACTTAGAAACAAAAAAGAAGTTATAGAAACCAGCATTAAGGAATTAATTTTAAAATATCAAGAAGAGGCGAAAAAATTTAAAAAACATTATTTTAACATCATTCATCAGCAGAAAAAATTGAAGGAAAGCAAAACTAAAATCAAAAGCAATGAGGCTGTTATAATTTGCGACTTTTCAGAAAATTACAATTGCAGATACAGCAATGAAATACAAGGAATGCATTTTGGATCATCACATAACCAAATTACCCTCCATACTGGAGTAGTATATGTAAAAGATCAAGAACCTATTTCATTTTGCACATTGTCACCCTGTAACGAACACAATCCTTATAGTATTTGGGCTCATCTTACTCCAGTGATCAATGCATTGAAATTGCATTTTCCAACAATCAACAAAATTCATTTTTTTTCAGATGGGCCTACAACACAGTACAGACAAAAACTTAATTTTGTTCTGTTTTCCAAACTTACAAAAGAATTTGGTTTCAGTCACTGTACATGGAATTATTTTGAGGCTGCTCATGGCAAGAATGCTGCGGATGGTATAGGGGGTACAATAAAACGGATTTTAGACTCCCATGTAGCATACGGAACGGATATTCCAGATGCTGAAACAGCCTATGAAATATTAAAAAAGTCTTCCAAAATATGCCTTTATTATGTAACAGAATCCGACGTTTTAACAATTCAAGAATTTATGGCTAATATTATCGCCAAGCCCATAAAAGGAACAATGTCTGTGCACCAGATTTTAACTACGGACGATGAATCAGTAATTAAATACAGAGATGTGATTTGTCTTTGTGGTGAAATAAGGGGTTTTTGTGCGTGTTTTGACATAAAAGATCATAAACTGATCACTGAACCTAAAAAATGTAATGAAGCAAATGAAAACAGAAAAGTAACTGTGTTGTCTGATATCAAAATTACGGAACAAGATAAAATATTCATCCAGGACTTACCATTATGTCTAACAGAAGTAAACCTCAATACACATTTAATCTCTGGAAACTCTGTCACTGAAGTTCGCAATCGCAAATATAAGGACATATTAAGCGAAAAATTCCATAGCAGATCAAATGTACCCAAGATCGATGTAAACGAATATGGATGTCTAAGTAGTGATGAACAATCAGAAGTTCCGAAAAGCACTATGGAAACTTGTAAAACGATGAATAAAAAGAAGAGAAAGAACAGTGCTTCTAGTGGAAAAAATAAAAATATGAAGAGAAAAAGATCGTCGAATTCATCTACTACTTCTGAGAGTGTTGAAATTAGTATACATAGTGATTCTGATTTTCAAAATGCACTAACAGACATAGAAAGTGAGGATGAGTTTTACACTGAACATTTTGGAGGAAATAATTTAAAAGAGAAGATAAAGAATACCTCGGAAGAAAGTATACCAAAGCAGGCTGATCACATGGATTTAGAACTGCAAGCAGCCGACGTTGAGAGAAATTCAATAGTACAGATTGATGTAACAGAAAAAAAGAATTATGTAAATACTGCTGAAGAAATAGTGGTGATGGATGTTACAGAGCAAGAAATAGAAATAAGTAGCACGAAAGAACAAGAATTTAGGAAGATTGATGGGGAAAGTGACTTTAAGGAATCGAACTTACAAACAGATATAACTGAAACCGAACAAGAAATATATGATATAGGAGACAATGTTCTTGTACGATATTATATGAGAAAGTCTTGGAGATATTATATAGGTGTAATCGAAGATATCCATGAAGATTCTATGAAAGTTGAAAAATTGTACAACATATCTTTCTAGAAAACTCTTAATTCAATTAATACACTTTTTCGTAAACTGCTCCGAGAGGATAAAGACACAGTTCCAGAAAATTCAGTGGTAAAACTTGTCCAATTACTACAAATATCGGAAAAACCTGAAGAATATGCTCTATACCACGATGAAGATCTGGTATATTTTAGGTAGAAATATAAAACTCCAACAACAATAATGTTGATTTTTCTTTTTTAATAATAAAGTTGATTTTTCTCAAAATATTTTATTTATTTCTTTGTTTGTGTAATCTCACCCTATCATTATCAGTTTCGTAACAATCTATCAGTTTAGTTACATTCTCAGATTAGTTACGATTTCGTTACGGTACATCTATTTTGCATTTCACCTATTAGTGATGATGAATACTTAGAACAAATACAAACGAGGAGGCAACGACGACCATTTAAAAGCAGAATTAATTTCTTCTTCTCAATTACAGATTTCTGCTTTAAAGAAAAATTTCGGGTATGTAAAACTACCGTAGAATATTTAATTGATAAAACTGTTCATCGACTTAAACACGATAAAAACAGAAACCTAGCACTTACACCCGATAAACCAATTTTATGCTCTTTGCATTGGATGGGTTGTGGATCACAGTATCACGTTATTGGTGATGCACATGGGCTTAGTAAAGCAACCGTACATCATTGCATAAGAAGGGTATGTGGAGCCGTGATTAGTGAATTACTCGGAGAAGAGGTTCGCTGGCCTTTTGCGCCAATTTTGCCATGTAGTGTCACGAAGGTATTTCCAGTCTTTATTGAAAATACCTAATGTTGTTAATTTTTCGGCTATTTCCTTCCATTTTTTTATTTTTATATCGTGGGTCAATTGGTCACTAAACTTCCCAAATAATATATTTCTACTTTCATAAATAACGCCCAAAATGGTAAGTTTTTTGTGCATTTCCATTTTACACGCGTTCAAAACAAACAATCGAAGTTGCACTAGTGATTGATTCATTATTTTACTTTGTTAATATTTTTTTCTATTTTACCCTCCTATAGCGACAACAAAACAAAAAAACAAAAACAAAATTATTTGCAAATATGTCAAAAGTCGACATAATTGTCACGACAATCCGACAATTGTCAGAAATATTTTGACTGTGGTTTTTAGACATAATATGTCAAAATTTTGAATAATAAATAAAACTCGACATATATGTCGAGTTTTCTTAAACGCGTTTTCACATGACAAATATGTCAATATTTCACCTGTCGATTTTTGACATATTTGTCACTTTTATTAAACAGCTTAAGTGCGACAATTCTACAATTTTGTCACTTTTGACATATATGTCGAATTGTCAGCTTTATTAAACAGGGCCCAGGTATTAGTCAAATAATAGGGTCGCGTAATAGCGAGGCGACTGATCGCGGCGATTCCGATTATTTCCGATCGCGCCTCGTGGCGACTCGCCTAGTTCCGCTCGCTCGTCATCTCACTCACTCACGGTTGTCTCGGCGCCCGACGAGTGAGCGAGATGACTAGACTCGCCTAAACCGCCCCGAGGCGGGGGAGTAAGCGAGATGAATATTGTATTGTATGAATAGAACCAGGCTGCTTGCTTTTCGTTGTGCGTGCAATAAAGTGTGTATTGTAATGACATAGTTATACACGTCGGGCTTCGTATGAAAGCTGCATGTGTTGGTTACCAAGTAAGCAAGCAATGAAAATAGTTTTTTTTACATTTGGTCATTTGTTTCTGTCTTCTCTAGTTATAGCTAATACGGATAATAGTTTATAATAAGCTACTCAAAACTAAATAGGGCCCACCGTGTTTTTTTGCTTCAACTTAAAATTGAACCGAAATATTCAGTTTTTATGAATGTACAAGTTTAAAGTGAGCATTCAGGAATAGTGTAAACAGAAACAATAGAAACATTGGTTTATTTTGTTTAATCAAAACCCAAAATAACACTGTTTAGGTAAATTTACACAAAATAAAAGAAAAACATAATCTTGTAAAACACAACTATTCTGGAAAAAAAATATGGGGCTTGTTGTTTTTTAATAACGAGTGGGTCCTCCTCTGCTCCGTATGCACTCTCTGAGCCTATCTGGGACACTTTCAATCAAGTGGATCACGTTTACTTCCGGTATTTGTTCCCAACAGACTTTCAGGGCGTTAATGAGTTCCTGCTGGCTATTCACATCACTGTAATTTTCTTTCAGGCGTCTTTTGAGCTGATCCCATAAATGTTCGATGGGGTTGAGGTCGGGACTCATGGCTGGCCATGGTAAGATGGTGATATTGGCTTCAGAGAGTGCTCTTTGTGTAACGCGCGCTGTGTGTGCGCGAGCATTGTCATGCATAAAGACAAAGTTATTGCCCACTCTTTGTGAAAATGGGATGACATGAGGCCGGATTACTTGCTCGATGTAACTGGCGGCGGTTACAGTACCTTCATTTAAAATTACCAGCTCTGTTTTGCCATATAAGCTAATTCCACCCCATACCATAACACTGGGACCCCCAAATCGGTCTGTTCCATGGATGCACGGTTCAGAAAAACGTTCCCTTTCTCTTCTCCACACGCGTATCCGCCTGTCGTCACTATAAAACTTCACTTTACACTCGTCCGTAAAAAGCACGTTCCTTCAGTTATCCATGGTCCATTCCAAATGCTCGCGGGCGTATCTTAAGCGTGCCGCACGATGAGCCCTCGTCAGTTTCAGTCGAATAGCACGTACTCTGGAGCGTTGTCCATCTTCGTGAAGCCGATTCCGAATGGTTTGATCGCTGACTCTAGTTCCTGTGGATTGCCGTAGTCGAGTTTGTAAGGTCCGAGCGGTTACAGTACGCTCCCGACGTGCAGTTAACCTCAGGTATCGGTCTTCCTGGGCAGTTGTAGCCCTAACTCTTCCTGTGCCCGGTCTCCTAGCTACACTTCCGGTCTCCTGATACCGTTCCCAAACGTTTCGGATGGCTCGTCGTGATACACCGAGGTGCATAGCCACAGATCTCTGAGACTGTCCCTCCTGAAGCAAAGCTACTGCTCTTGCAGCGGTTTCCATGTCCATATGTCGGCGAGAACCAGGCATATTGATCACAATGAATACAGGAATGAAACAAAATCGTTAAAAACGTGAGTGTTCCACAACAGCGTTTAGTGTAGACTGGAAACATAAGTGACTGAGAATTTGTGCAATCGATGTTTTTTCGAGTACTTCAGTTTTTTAGCTACCCTCTTGAAAACAATATGAAAGCTGTCGGAATAAACATTGATAAACGCTCCTAAACATGTCAGCTTGACGGTTAAATGCATAACTTTGTCAACAATTACTTAAATAGTTATATTTAGAACAAAATAGGGACTAATTTGAGGTGGGCCCTATTTTGTTTTGAGTAGTTTATTTGTAGTGACCAGTGACCAAAGCTCACAGTGACTCCATAATATTATTGCTGCACGCAGTGATTGGTACTTATCTAATAAATAGTAATAACTATTCATTATTTGTTAGTGTTTAGTGATTGGATTGATATTTTATTTATTTTTGTTGGAGGTTTTGGTGGTGGTTTTGATGGTGGTTTTGATGGTGGTTTTTGCGGTTATTTACAGTGAACAAAAAAAAATATTTTGGAAGAATTTTGTTTTAATTATGAAGCGGGCGAGAACCAGTGAAGTTTGGACACATTTTACGGTAGATTCCGAAGAAAACAAAATTGCAATTTGCAAAATATGTCAGCAAAAGTGCTCGTTTAAAACAACAATTTCGAACCTAAACAAATATTTGAAAAGCAAGCATGTTGCAGTATTATCATCATCGTCAAGCACACAATTGCGGCAAATACCAGAAAATGACACCGGCTCCACCAATACACAAACAAGCAGTTCCTTCTGAAAATGTACAACCTGTGGCCGTGCTTTCGGTTGCTAGTACATCCAAGCCAACCCCAGTAGCACATTAACCTTTTCAAGACAACTGGTGCAGAGTAAAATTAATCTACCAGTCAAAAAAATTGACTGCATCTCAACGAGAAAAAATTGACGAACAGTTGTTGCTTCTTTTTATTAAAGATTTTCAACCCTTCTCCATTGTCGAGGATAGAGGATTTAGGGGCTATACATATGCTTTGAATCCTGCTTATCAACTTCCGACTAGACAACATATTTCTAATACGCTTTTGCCGGCACTATACGAAAAATGTTTAAATAGAGTTCGTACAAGTGAAATAAAAACATCACTTCGTTAAGTTTAACAACCGATTTATGGACGTCGGCGTCACAAGAGAGCTACATTGCCATATTAGCGCACTACATAGACATAGATTTTAAGTTCAAAAAAGTATTACTGGAATGTGCTCCATTGCCCGGCTCTCATACAGCCTTAAATATCGCAGAGGAAATATCCCGCACAATCGATGATCTTGGCATTGAAAAAAAACAAATTGTCATGGTAACAACCGACAATGCAACTAACATGCAAAATGCTGTCAAACAGCAGTTGGGCTTAAAACATTTTGGCTGTTTTGCCCACACGTTAAATCTAGTGGTGGAGAAAGCTTTAGAGTTTGACACTATAAAATCAACAATAGAAAAAGTTAAAGCAATTGTTGCGCATTATAAACGAAGCAATATAGCTATGGAGAAGCTAATAAGGTACCAAATCCAAACAGGCCTCGCGCAACATTTGAGGCTTCTTCAAGCAGTTCCTACGCGGTGGAACTCTGTTTTCTATATGTTAGAACGTTTCTTGGAATTGCAAGATGCACTGCGATGCACGGCGGGCTTGTTGGACAGATACATACCAATGTTATCTGTAGAAGAATGGCAAATATGCAAGGACCTATTTACCATTCTAAAGCCATTACAAGAAGTCACTCAACAGATGAGTGGTGAGGAGTATGTAACCGGGAGTCTCATCATTGTATTTACAAGAGTCCTTTTAAATGTGTATGAAAATAAAATTCCATCTACAATTCACCCCGATGTAGCCACATCCATTGAGATAATTGTAGGACAGTTGAAAAGAAGATTGGGGCATATAGAACACAGTGGTACATTTTCAATTTGTTCATTGTTGGATCCCAGATATAAAATGCACTGCTTTAAAGATAAGTCTGCTGTTGAGAAAGGCAAAAAAACCCTTATAGAACTCGTCACTGCTGAAATCAACAAGAAATCCCGATGTAGCATCAGGTCAGCGTCACCACAACCATCCACGAGTACAAACACGTCCAGCGAACCCATTAAAGACAGCTTATCAATATGGGATAACATAAGCGAAATGTTTGTGGGTGTCGAGTCAACTCAGCATTCTCCGCTAGCATCTGCAATATCAGAAGTGCAACGATACCTTGGAGATAGGTTGTTGCCGATTAAGGACGACCACGGAAAATTACTCGATCCTTCCGATTGGTGGAGGAACCACCAATTTGTTTATCCAAACTTGGCACAATTATATCGCAGTAAATGCTGCGCAATGAGCACTTCAGTGTCTTACGAGCGCATATTTTCGACTTCCGGAAATATAATTTCAGAACGTCGAACGAGGCTGAAATCGGAGAAAGTCAAACAATTGATGTTTTTAAATGTAAATATGTAAACTACATATTATGTTTTTTAAACAGTATATAATTTTAGTTTGTTTGCAACACTTTAGAGACGTGCGTATAAAGGTAGATATAGACGCCGTTGCGTTGCCTATTTTGACTGTATATATAAATAATATTATATAACATAGTAAAACATGAAAAAAAAAACGAAAAAAAAATAGTTGAAAAAAAAAAAATATAAATATGTAGGAGAAAAAAAAACGATAATAATTGTACATAGGTGATTAACTTTTTAAATACGCCAACGTAATCAACGTTGACAGTCCTAAGCCTGTTTAAAGTATGAAGGAAAATTTAATCACCGTTTCACTTCTTTCATAGTCATACGTGAATAATAAACGTGTAGAATCTCGTATTTCATATTAATTATTATGGAGACTATTACCGATATTACGCAGATATGCATAATAGATTGAGTAGCTATAATGAATCGGTTCACTAATATTTGACTAATATCCAGTAATAGGTATGGTATCCTAATATGCGTAAACTAATAATTCAATAATAGGATTACCCAAATATGACCCTAATATATCTCTAATTATCACCATGTTAATTACTGTTCTAATAGTATCTTATGTATGTTTTAAAGTTTATAAACGTATACGACCCGGCAGCAGAACCCCAATTAAAGTACCTATCTTTCTCATCAAAACCGAAATCGATCTGTAAAATTAATACAGAAAACAGCAATTCTGATAATGAGGAGACCTCCCTTCCAACTATTAGAACTAGAGTTTAAAACAATAGGTTACTTTGATTTTAACAAAATAATTACATAACTTCGTAACAACCCCGAAGTTATTTCTTAAGGGGGGAGGTGTTATACCCTAAATCTGTAAGGGTTAATGCCAGATCAGCGCCTCATCGGCGCTGTCAGCTATTATGTACTTGACGGCTGGAGACGCCATCTTTAGAGTCCTCAGTTGACACTCAACCTTCTTAGCAGACGGGTCTGCCCATGGGTCTCACGCGTTATCCCAAATATTAGGTCTTTACCTATGAAATTGCCGTTCTGCAGTACTGGCCATTTCAAATTAAAATAATTTTTGTTTGGCTAAGAATTCTAATTTCAAATTAATTTTATTTTAAAAACATGGATTTTTTTTTCCAAAAGTAGTCATTTGTTTATTGATTAGTGTTACATTTTCATCGCATTACAATCTTTTTCGTCATCGTGGATACGTTAAAAATTCGAGTAATTATGGAATATGAGTACCGTCGTGGCAGCAACGCGGCACAAGCGGCACGCAACATCAACGACGTTTACGGAGCTAACACTACAAACCAACGCACCACTTGTTATTGGTTTGCTCGCTTCCGTTCTGGAAATTTCGACCTGAAAAATGAACCTCGCGGTCGTCCGAAGACTTTGGTCGACAATGACGAATTAAAGGCGATTGTGGAAGCTGATGATACACAATCTACGGCTGAATTAGCAGCAGCTTTCGACGTTAGCGTCAAAACAATATTGGTCCATTTGCGTCAAATTGGTAAGGTAAAAAAGCTTGACAAATGGGTGTCCCACGAACTCAATGATCGCCAGCGCGAAGTACGCGTCGATACGTGCCTTGCGCTGCTCAACAGACACACAAATGAAGGAATTTTGAACCGCATTGTTACCTGCGATGAAAAATGGATTCTGTTTGATAACCGCAAGCGCTCAGCAAGTTGGTTGGATCCTGGTTCAGCACCTAAACAATGCTCTAAACGAAAACTTACCCCTAGAAAAGTGATGGTCACTGTTTGGTGGTCTAGCGCCGGTGTGATTCATCACAGCTACTTACCAAACGGGGTGAGCATTACTTCAGATGTGTACTGTGAAGAACTGAACACAATGATAGAGAAGCTGGCACATCTCCCACCAGCATTGGTCAATCACTCGTCTCCGCTGCTCCTGCACGACAACGCGCGACCACATACTGCACAGCAGACGGTCTCCAAGTTGCAAGAACTGGGGTTGGAAGCTCTCCGTCATCCGCCCTACTCACCAGACCTTGCGCCTACAGACTACTACTTTTTCCAGAATTTGGATAACTTCTTGGCGGGAATAAAATTCAATACCCGAGAGGCAGTACAAAATGCCTTTGAAGAATTTGATGCCTCCCGTCCAGCTGATTTCTTTAAGAAGGGCATCAATAAACTGCCACTGCGTTGGCAAAGATGCATTGATTGCATGGGTGATTACTTCGATTAATACAAATAAAAAATGCATGAAAAAAATTCGTTTAAATTTTTTCATACAAAACGGCAATTTCATAGGTAAAGACCTATTATTAGTATCCTAAATTACGTGTTATTAGTAACCTTGATATCCTAAAATATAACTATCGTCCTAAGTCAAATAATTGTTTTTTTTTAAAAGACGAATCGGTGGAGACCCATAACAGTACGTAGTTACTCCTGAACTTGAAACTGTAGGTAGGTACAATATTCTGGTTTTAATTACATACATAATTCGCATTCATCAGACGGATAGTAGTCGTAAGTTGCGAATTCGTGGCAGTTTCGGCACCAGAATTCGGCATGCAATAATTTATTTATATCGCTTTGAACCAATATGAAATGAAATGGCTTTTGAGATCCATTGGCGTTATACCATGATGTGTATCCACAAGCTAAACATTTTTGTGAAAGAATGTGCGTTACGGTCCAGGGCCGCTTTCTCTTCTTCAGCAATCTCATTTTTTTTTTTACAAAAAAAGCAGTCAACATCCATTATGGCAACCATTATTATCGTGACACTGCCGGGGGTCAATATCCACTATAAAAAAGAGTTAATAAAAACATTTTAAAACACACTCACTTAATAGTAGAGATGGGTAGCACACTCTTTTAAAATGAGGATCGTGCGAGGCACTCTTTTTACAAAGTGTGCTAGCACACTGTGCTACCACGAATGAGGCGAGGCCGCGAGTTCGCCACGAGGCTGCGGTGGCCTGTGAGCACGTAGGTGCTGTGAGTGTGTAAGTGAGTCGTGTGACTCGCCGCGCGAGTCGCGAGTCGGCGAGTGTGCTGTGTACTGTGTGTTGTTAGACAACGCGACACGGTACACACGCGGTAGAGTAGGCACACGCTGTTACTAACACAGCTCGCACAAGTGATGATGAGAGAAAGAGAAAATAAGAATGGTTACTGTGACGTCGTCAAACGAAAGCAAAAGACGGCAATTAAAGTTAGACCTTAACTCCTTTGCTTAGAATCGTAAATATTATACATACGAGTACCATCGTACAAAATGTTCTGTGTAGCTAATCTGTGGTGTGTGCTAGCACATCAAAATAAAAAGAGTGAGTGACTCTTTTTATCCAAGTGAGTAGCTACAACTGTGCTAGCACATGTATGTGTAGTAGGTACCTACTTACCCACCCATTATGTACATAATATTATATACCTAATTATGCATGTTTGGTCGGGTTACCTTCATAATATCGACAGTAACTACATCGACAGTCGCTGTATCGACAACGTTCCATCGACGGGCCTAACATTGTACCTACCACAAAATGATTTATTTGTATGCCATGAACTTAAAAGGAACCCTAAATTTATTAAATGGCTGCAAGTAGTTACCTTATGTAAGTGCTCAATAAGACCAAAAGGTTTAAAAGTAACTTAGTTAGTGTGAAATAAGACATATTAGTATTAAGCTTATCTTAGAGAAGAGAAATTGAGGGGTATAGTTTTAAGCTTATCTTAGAGAAGAGTAATTGAGGGGTATAGTTTCAAAACCCGCAAAGTCCATTTTTTACACGTGGCAATATTTTTATATCTCTAGCAACTCCATCTTTTTCCGCACATTTTAGATTTATCAGTTCTTACCATAAACAGCTATGTCCAATAGAAAATTCACTTTAAAGTAGGCTGTAAGTTTCAAACACTGCCAAGTCCATCATAGTTTAATTCAAAAACCGCAAAGTCCAAACTAGCCAATAGCGAGCCACCATTTTGGTCAATTGATATACAAAACTGTTATGGCGGCCAGCTTAGTTTTTGTTGTGTTGTGCTCTTTAAAAAGTTAATTTTTTTATTAGTTAATGTATTATTTTGGAAGTTAAAGTGCCATAATAACGAAGATGGATACAACCCCGATCGTTGTAGATAAAAGTAAAGCTCGGAAACGGCAGAGAAAACCAGAACAATGGAAGAGAAACCTGCAGAAGTTAGAGAGGTAAGTAGATACTAGTACGAGTAGTTTTGATCACTGATTTCAAAATAATAAATTTTTTAAGTTGAAACTGTTGTTTCTTTGTATTTTTTATTCGACTTTTGGTACACGTATATTCGAAATGTCCATATTTATGTGAGCCGATCCCCAAATTTCGAGGAGATTTTATGTACCTACGGATGCGAATTGGTTCATGTGCGACTTTCTTTTCAGATATTCGGCAAAAAAATTACCAGAAAAACCAACATGTACACATAAAAAAAATTATCAGTGCACCTCTCTCACAATGAGCGATTTGAATGCCTTTCATTCTCGTTATTTCAAAAATAAAGACAAAAAATCACAGGATGCTTTTATATTAAAACACATTAAAGGATCATATACTTCTAGACGCCGCCCGAGACAGGGTAATCGCAAAGGAAAAGAGTTAACCACAAAATATTACGTTTACAGCCGTTCGTCGAAGAAAATGATTAGAGTTTGTCAAAAAACATTCATTAATATACTTGATATCAAAAGGTACCGAGTTGAAAGAATTTCAAAAAAATTTTTGAAAGAAGGACTTATGCCAGAAGATAACCGAGGGGGAGACCGTAAATCTCACAAATATTTAGGAAAGAAAACAGCAATAATTGAATTCATAAAAAAACTGAAATGTTCTGAGCCTCATTACTGTCGAGGTAGTAGCGCAAGGCTTTACCTAGCTGCTGAATTAAGCATCAACAAATTATTTACATTTTACAATGACCAAGCAGAAGAGCAACTAAGAGTTAAAAGAAGTTACTTCAGGACTGTTTTCAACACTAATTTTAACTTGGGATTCGGCACGCCTCGGACAGACGTATGCTCAGTTTGCTTACAATATACAGAGAAGATCAAGGTAGCTGATAATGAGAGAATTAAAAATGACTTAATTATCCAACAGTGTGTCCATAAAAAACGTGCAAGCATTTTTCAGTTATTTAAAAGATGAATCCCCAAATGTTTACATAATTTCATTTGACTGTCAAAAAAACATGCCACTCCCTAAAATACCCGATCAAAGCACATACTATTCAAGGCAGTTCTATCTTTACAATTTCACAATAGTAGCAGGCTCTTCAAAATCACAATTAAATAAAGAAAACACTTTTGCTTATGTTTGGACAGAAGACCAATTTCCGAAGGACTCTAACTTGATAGCCTCAGCCATATACCATCGTTTAAATTCAACATCGTTTCCGGATGAAATTGATACTGTAAGATTAATGGCAGATGGCTGCGCTGGTCAGAACAAAAATACGACCGTAGTAGGAATGTGCCTTAAGTGGCTGTCAGAAGCCCCACAGCACATTAACAACATAGAAATTATATTTCCCGTTGTGGGCCACTCTTTTCTTCCCGCAGATCGCGTTTTTGGTAGGATTGAGAAAGAATTCCGCAAAAGAGACACCATAATAGAACCAAATGGTTACTCTAATATTATAAGAGAATACTCAAGTCTTATTTCAGTGGGAGAAGAGTGTCCAGTCCATGACTGGAAAGAAGCCGTTAAGAATATTATAAAACCCGTTGGCACTTGGCATGTGCCTTTTTCGAAGTGCAAGCGTTTTATATTGAAGCGGTCAACACGCAAAACTGGCAATACGTTAGTAAAAGGTGAACTGCATTATGTTGCAAAGGGGTTTGGGTAAAAGTGGCATGTTTTTTTAAATACGCGGCCACTAATGAAAAGTGTTTTGTTCAAAAGAACACATTAAGTCGTTAATTTTTTTCTATGAACGTTACTTTCCCACGTTCATCGAAGCCGAGATATTTAAAGTAAATAATCTATAAAATCAAATTGCCATTTGCTATAAATTGTGTTTCTACATTGTAGTGTTACTTGTATTTCTCTTTATAACTCGAAATTAGCGATAAACAACACCACAAAAGCCGTCCATGAGCCCACTAAAAGCACCAATCTCCTCGCCCAATCATAGCACAGGATTCGTTTACCTGAGTCTCCGAGTCACACTCCGGCGCGCGCGGCGGCGCACCGACCCTCACTCCCCGTTTGGCGATAGTGTTGAGTGCGAGTGTGTTTATTTGTATCCGTTTTAAATCACAACGACTTGGCTTACTTACTGGACTTTGTTATTTTCTTACTTTGTGATTTGGCATTAAGAACATGGATATTACAAGTACAATATGTGTCTGTTGCCGACGAAGTTTAAACCGTATTGGTGGGGTTCGCAGGCGATCGATGATCTTAACAGCAGAGCTTATACAAAACCACCCATTTTTAATGTCGTACTGTTTAGAAGTCATCAACATACATCAGGTAAGAATATTATTGATGTAATTAAGTTCAAGTTATTTATTTCATAACAAAAATACGTTTGTGTTGAAATATTTGCACAGTATTATGATCCGCGTATTATCTTATTTTGTTTCGAAATACTCTTATCGAAATATTTATAACATTAAGGGCCCTGAGAGTCTATTACGTGAGTAAGAATGTTCCAGACTTGTGTTAGAAAAGACTTTTAACTATGTATCTGAGGGTCTATTACGAGTTTCTTTTACAATAACCCGATCGCCGATGGCGAGAGCGTTCGGTGTTGCCATTGGTGAAGAGCTCAGAGTGAGCCAAAACGGGCTAATCGCAACGCCGAACGTTCTCGCCATCGGCAATCGGCTTAGTGTAAAAGAAACTCGTAATAGACCCTCAGATACATAGTTAAAAGTCTTTTCTAACACAAGTCTGGAACATTCTTACTCACGTAATAGACTCTCAGGGCCCTTAATGTTATAAATATTTGGGTACACGCGAGCACCATTTAATTCGCAATTATGTGTTTTTGCTGACTGTGCCAACAGAAATCTTCAGAGAATTCACGTTGATTTAAGGGCTACAATCCTTCAAGAAAAATGTTTCTATTTACCACGTGGGATACGTGTATGTGACGAGCACTCATAGTTGTGGCAAAATATTGAAACGAGTACACGCCGAGTATTTAGTACTTTCTCGGCTGCACAAGTTAAAGACATGATGGATATTTTGAGGAAACGTAAGGTTTTTTTAGACTTTGAAAAACTATCATCAATAAATAATGGCGTATTTCACTATTACATAGGATTTTCAAAAGAACATTTTGAACAAATCATTCATAGAACACCAAGTATCACACAGCGGTACAGAAAAAAGCCGAGAACAGCCCTTGCGACAGTCCTTGCTAAACTTCACACTGGGGACTCAAATGAAAGACTGTCTAAGGTATTTAATATGACCAGAAAGACGTTTGAGAAGACAATGCGACTGGTTAGACAAGATTTAATCGCAGAATTCGTGCCACAGAACTTGGGTTTTAACCACATGACCCGTGAAGAGGTTATATCCCGATGTCTATCCATTCCAAATGCTCTATTTGGAAATCCAGATGCCCCTATAGGTGATCGTAGAGCCATTATTATACTAGACGGTACATACGTTTACTTGCAAAAAAGCAGTAACTATTATTTTCAAAGAAAATCTTATAGCCTTCATAAATTCCGTCACCTACTGAAACCATTTCTGTTAGTTTGCCCCGATGGTCATATAATTGATATCTATGGATTATACGAAGCAACTAAGTCTGACGCTATCATTCTGTCGGAGATTATGAACAATCACACTGATCCGTTTCATTGGTACTTGCACACAGACGATGTGCTAATCTTGGACAGAGGCTTCAGAGACTGCATAGAAACAGTGGAGTCCCGTGGGTACCGAACACATATGCCAGCCACAAAAGATGAAGCAGAACACCAGCTTACTGTACAGCAGGCTAATGAGTCTAGGAAAGTTACAATGTGTCGCTGGGTCGTAGAAACAGTAAACGGTAGATTAAAAAATCAATTTCGTCAACTACGATCTCAAAACTTTAATGTCGCTGCGTCGCACTTATTTGATGAAATTAAAATTGCAGGAGCACTACTAAATGCTTTCGGTGCGCCTTTGACCGATCACAGACTAGTCAATGAAATAATAAGTAGACTAACAGAAAATAATTACGATCAAAATCGGCTAGGTGAATATGTCTTAGATAATAATCTTAATCGAAGACGAGCTCATTTTCAGCCTATAAATGCTGTAATCCCTGATGGCGATGAATTTCCAGTATTGAGTGCGGATGACCTCATCATATATGCTTTGGGTACTTACCAAATTCATCAAGCTCGCAGCTATTATGGTGAGTATATCAAAAACGGAACGTATTTAATAGAAATATATAAGGAGCCCCATATAAACGAGTTTAGAAGACGGAATCCTGAGTATCAGGACCCATGGCTGCTGCGGGGAAGGATACAGTCCCGTCATGTATCTAGCAGAATATACTATGTGTATATTTTGATACAACGAGGGTGCCAGGGAATAAATGCCATAATAGGACATTACTGTTCGTGTATTGTAGGGAAACGCACACTAGGTTGTTGTTCCCACATTATGGCTATCATATGGTATTTAGGGTGGGGGAGATATCAAGAAAATCTGTCTCCTCCAGCGCAGTTCCTCGACCTAAGAATCAGGCATGATATAGAAGAAGAACCATAAAACACCCGAAAAGTAGTTTTATATATATTTAAGTAATTGAGGTTTGTGTAAAAATATAGTGATTTTATAGTACTCATGTTTTTTATTTAATTGTCGTATAATAATGCCGTACATACTCCTCCAATAACATGCGTAAGTTTATGAATGTATGTATTATGCCATGCGTGCTGTATTTTTTCACAATACATAAACGTGGTTACGTCTTTATTTAGACGACAGATGTTGAAATTCTTCCTACTTCGATATCATATATTTCATCTCCGATATTACTTAGGGCAAAGTTATTTTGTGAGTCATTATTATTATATATATCACTATACGTTAGCAAAAATAAAATAAGTGGCCGCTCAAAAAAAAAAAAACATGCCACTGGTTCATACAAAATTACCCAAACCCCTTTAGGTATTTATAAAAATGTTTGCAAAAGTGGCAAAATAGCAAACATGATCGTTCCGAAAGATATTCAGTCCTCGGTGGGAACATTAAAACCGTCTAAAATCAAAGATGTCGATAAGCTATTGACTTCACATTTTGATGTCAACAGGAGAAGTTACTCTGTTCTGTCATTTTATGATAAATTAATACCAAAGACGGCTCTTGATATAGATTTGCGCGACGCGGATGATGAAAATGAACACTTGCGAAGAACAAGAAAGTGTACCTGACCTAATTGTTTAATTTTTTAATGGCCTATTTTATGTCCCACTGTTGGACAAAGGCCTCCCCTTTTTCCTTGTCTTGCTTTTGCGATGTTTAATCACATCTAGTTTAGTAAATAAAAGTACTTAATGATTAAAAAAATACTAATTGATTTATTAAATGTGTTTTTCATTTCTATACCTTTTCAACATGACGACGCTTTTATCACATACGATAAAAGTATCAAATATTTTAAGTCGCTGTATACATATTATTAGTCGTAGCAAATACAGCAATGTCCACGTATGTCAGATTCAAAACTAACTATGTCCGAACTTCAGTTTCAAATTCAGTTATGTCCATCATTGTTTTGCTTTTTATACGTTTGTAAAACATGATAATTTTGGGTGTTTTTCTATCTATGTATGTATTTACAAAAAAAAAAAAAAAAATGTATATAAGTAGTTTATCAGCCATCTCGTTACCATAACACAAGCATTAGGTTGCTTAGCTTGAGGCTAGATGGCGTTGTGTGATATGTCCAAACATATTTATTTATTTATATTTATTTATTTAATGAATAAGTTACAAAACGTAGGCGAAGCGACCAATTTTTCAAAAGGCACAGAAACATAATTAATTAAATAATGCTACAATAATTTATCACAAATTTTCTATTTCTGGAGTTTGAACGTCTCTGGACTTAGCGGGTTTTGAAACTATACCCCTCAATTGGTGTTATCAATCTCTAATGGCGTCAGTTTTTATTTTTACAATTAATTAATATTTTTTTACTAATATTCTAAATAAGTAACGAGGTGGGCCCGTGGAAATATTTCACTTTTTGCCACAAAACATTCGAAGAAATCGTCGTTGTACAACGACGATTTCTTCGAACTTAGTGCGAGAAGTCACTAAGTGTAATTTTTAGCCAAAATGAGTTAATGATGTCAAAGTGATTATAAACCCATTATCTACCTTATGAAAAGGCAAAAAAGCTGTTTTTTTAATATTTTAGATAATACGAGAATGTCAAAAGTACATAACTACTAGTTAAGGAAAAAAAATCATTCTTGAAAATTAACTAATGGTACTTGAGTAATTTATGGCAATTTTTATTGATACGTTTTCTCAATTAATCAAGCTGCACTGGTCATTAATGTTACTTAGTTACTTTTCGCATACAATATATTCGACGGTAACCACTGATAATTTCTCTTAGTTAATTCTTCCAGACGAAAGCTTTACATGAAATTAAATTAAATATCCGATAGAAGTCACCAACAACACTTAGTTACTTTTTGCATACAATATAATTCGAGGCGACCCACTAAATGTGTAGAACTTGTTGAATGCTGGCAGCGAAGGGGTGGACTCGTTGATGTCTAAAAATTCGATACGCTATATCAACTGGTGTCGTACGTCGCTTCTCGAAGATGAATGTTGACTGGTGAACGGTGAACGGTGGGGCGCGCCGCTCACTCCGCGCAGGTACCCCGCGCGCGTCTCCGCTACCGCTGCGTCGCCTCCCGCGCCGTGCCGTATGCGTGTGTGTAGTGCACGCACACATGCAAGACGTCAACATGTTGCCCCCCTCGGCAAGGGACTGTGGCTTGTAGACACATCAGGCCGATCTTCAACTGGTAGCGGGCAAAGTCGATTGAAGGCGCGCCGAAGAGTACCCGATGTAGTCTTCACGTCTGCTACCCTGGTCACACCGTCGAAGCCTGGATATACGCTGGTTATTCGCCCGAGCAGCCATCTATTTGGTGGCAGTCGATCATCCTTGACTAGCACCATCTCTCCAAGGCGTAGGTCTCTTCCCCCTCTGCACCATTTCTGTCTTTTTTGAAGCTCTGTAATGTACTCTTTGTAAAATCTATTCCAGAAATGGGTTTTCAACTGTTGAGTTCTCATATATCGTGATAAAGTGCTCAACCTTGTAGTGTCTTGTGCCTGAGGAGAGGGTAAAACAGTTAATGTTCGTCCAAGAAGGAAATGTGACGGTGTGAGGGCTGAAGGATCAGAAGATAAAGGAATTAGAGGCCTCGAGTTCAAGATAGCCTCTACCTGGGTAAGTACTGTGTTCATTTCCTCGTACGTAAGGTTTGCAAGAGCAAGTATACGTTTCAGGTGATGTTTAACCGACTTTACGGCACCCTCAGCTAAACCATTAAAGTGTGGGCTGTAGGCTGGTGAGAATTTATAATAATAATAATAATAATAATACATTTATTTCAGACCATAAGTCCATAAACAACACCCAATACAATTTTATACACAAAAAACATACATAAATACATGAACACACATAACTACACTAAAAATACACTAAAACAATTTACTTAAAATATTGGAATGACGCACGATGAGTGGTCATCCATTGCCACATCAATGGACTGTCTGTCCTGTCGGCTAGTGTAGCCACCAAGCTGTTGGAGCTGTCGCGCACTCGCCGCATCAGGGATGCTATCCGAGTCCGCATCAGTGCGTAAAAATCTGGCACGCCATTTTCCGCGAACATCCCCGATGCACTGCAAAAGCGCGGCAGCCCCAACATAACTCTAAAGGCGTTATTGTACTGGACTCGCAGAGCATTGTACGAGCTTTTTGTATAGCTGACCCATAGGGCACACGTGTACATAGATTGGCAATACGCTCTAAAGAGTGTAATTTTCACCTCCCTAGTACAACGTGCAAACCTACGAGCCAGCATGTTACATCGAACTGCCAATGCTCTGCGTTCCCTCTCTATGTCCACATCGTCGGACAGACTATCGGTGACCCAATGCCCCAGGTACTTGAACTTCGTGACCCTGGAAAGCTGAGTGCCCCCCAAGGTGACTGGTGGGACAGTATCATAATATTTGTTACCCGCTTTGAAAACCAGTAACTCGCTCTTGGTCGCATTGTACCTGAGGCCGTGAGCCACCGCATAGTCCTCACAGATGCGAAGAAGCCTCCTAAGTGCACTGATCGATGGGCTCAGCAATACCATATCATCCGCGTAGCTGATGTTATTGAAGCAGTGCCCGTTAATGGAGCACCCGATATTGGTATTGCTGAGCTCACAGACCAGCTCGTCTACATACAGGTTGAATAGCTTGGGTGAGCTGATTCCCCCCTGCCTCACACCGCACTCCAACCCGTATGCATCCGACAGGACACCCGCCCACCTAACATAATTGTATTGGTTTTTATACCAATACTTTAGCATCCCAATGATATCGCTTGGGAGGTTCTTAACATTTGACAATTTCCTCCATAGGCAGTCATAAGATACGAGGTCGAAGGCCCTGGAGAGGTCCAGAAAACATGCATACACAGGTGTTTTCCTACTTGCATAGTATTGAACAGTCTGTTTGAGGCATAGTATAGCTGTTTCCGTGGATAAACGTGGCCTAAACCCAAACTGGGCGTCGTTGAGTGTTAAGTGTTTATCCAGCTGCTGATCAATCAGACTGTCCAACACCTTTGCAATTATGGTAGCCAGGGATATAGGCCTGTAGTTGCTCTTGTCACTCGCATCTCCAGTCTTATTTTTAACAATGGGCACAACAATAGTTTTAAGTAAATCAGCTGGAAGATACGAGTGACTCAGACACAAGCTAAAAAACATTGCTAGCACTCGCGGTAAGTGCTTACCAGCATATAGTAAATGCTCTATACTTAGGCTGTCATGACCCGGCGACTTGCCTCTCTTTAAGTTGCGTATGACAGTAGCTACCTCCCTGGCCGTAAACCTAATAGGCATGTCTTCGGACCCCCCCACCACCTCCGGCCCGCCAGACGACGTACCTAGGGGAGCCCCAACCTTAAAGGCTCTGCTGAAAAGGTTGGCGATATCATTAGGATCACTAAGGCCCTCAATTTAAAGTTTATTGACAAATTAGAAGCGTGTGCACTTACATAGTTTGCATTTAATTTTAAAAACCTAGCCAGTTCATTACATGCTCCTACGAAACATGTACCATTGTCCGAGAAGATGTTGACAGGTTTTCCTCTACGGGCAATAAATCTGTTTAGAGCAGAAATAAAGGTTTCGGAGCTGAGATCTGTCACAAGCTCTATGTGTACTGCTCTAACAGCCAAGCACACAAAAATGCAAATATATGCCTTAATTAAATAGAATACTACAGAACAAGCTTTATGCTTATGGCATTCGCGGCAATGCCTTAGAGCTAATCATGTCATATTTAAGTAATAGGAAACAAGCCACATCAAGAATGAAATTCTGCTTAATTAAAAAACAAGAAACTAATCATGTTTCAGACTACAGAGAAGTGATATATGGCGTACCACAAGGCAGTGTCTTAGGGCCCCCACTATTCTTAGTTTATATCAATGATTTTCCTAAAACAGTGGACTTTCCAATAAGATAGTACAGCCATACTTTCTAACAAAGACTATGCTTCATTGGAAAATGACGTTAACACCACATTAGTACGCATTGTCGATTGGTTAAGAGCTAACAATCTTCTAATTAATTTATAGAAAACTAATTTCATGACATTCAGAAATAGAACTAAACTGACAGCAAACCTAAATTAAATTATGCCGAAACACAAATTAATGAAGTTAATGTAACAAAATTCTTAGGTTTGAATGTCGATTACAATTTAAATTGGAAATCACATGTGGAATCTGTCTGCTTAAAATTAAATAAATGTTCCTATATGTTATACATGTTAACAAAAATTGTAAATTTATCCACTGTGATGACCGCCTACCATGCATATGTGGTATCCACGCTGAGATATGGTGTAATTTTCTGGGGGAACTCGGACAGATTGGGAGTCTGTCTTTAAAGCCCAAAAAAAGTGTATACGAGCAATGTGTAGACTTAAAAGCACTGACAGCTGTGAACCATATTTCAGAAAACACAAAATACTAACTTTACCTAGCCTCTACATTTATGAGATATCAGATTTGTCAAAAGTAATATGCATTTGTACGAAACATTCCGAAGTGCTAGATATAGAAATAAAATTCAGACGGTACCCTGTAGAACTTATTTGATGGGCTCCAGTGTATATTGCATGACATCCAAGATTTATAATAAATTGCCCTGTTATATTACAGACATTGACAACCTACACCTATTTAAGCGGAAGCTAAAGGAATTTGTAACTGACAAGGTGTATTACAGTGTGAAGGAATATCTGCAAGGGAATCCTTACGGCCAGTAATATTTACAGATTTATAATAATATTGATGACATTTGAAACTGTCAACTATTATTTGACTATGACTTTTGTTTATTTTATTAACATTCTATTATTTACTTTATTGACATTAGCTTAGTTATTGACGGATACTCCTTGACATTGGCAATTTAAATTTGACATGGTAATGTTTTCCAATTTATTGTTATTGAGCATGTTCTTTTGTTTTTATTTTTTTTTTTTTATGTGTAAATTTTGCATGCCCATGTGACGGCAGAGCATGGAGTACTTACTCTAATACGTATAACATCTATACCATATACCCATGTTGGCAAAGAAATAAATGATTTGATTTGATTTGATAAATGACTACCTCTACCTTTTCGGTTCAAAATCATCACTGGTCCTGCATAATCTACTGCTGTATTTATAAATGGATAATCAGCATGTAGGCGCTGCTCAGGAAGGTTGCCCATTATTGGCTGTGTAATTCTGCCTGAAAAACGACAACATGTAACACAGCTATGTACTGTTTTTCTAGAAAGATTTCTACCATTTAATGCCCAAAATTTATGACGAATGTTTGACAGCAGTAATTGTGGACCAGCATGCATGAGTAATTTGTGATAATATTTAAAAATAAGTACTGTAATGTGGTTAGATGCATGTAGCAATATAGGATGTTTGGTGTCATACCTATAATGTGAATTAGAAAGCCTACCTCCAACTCTGAGAAGACTATCAGAATGTAAAAATGGATTCAAATTGGTTAATTTATTTTTTAATGGCAATTGTTGCTTGTTTTTTAACATTCTATACTCCTGATGAAATGACTCATGTTGTGAAATTCTACATAATGTGATTAAAGACCGATTAAGCTCATGTAAAGTTAAAAACCCTGTACATTTGTTTTGTGAATAATGACAGTTATTTATAAATCTCAATATATAGGCTGTAATGCGTTGTAGCTTACTAAAATCGGAAAATCGGTTCACGAATTCGACTGATTCTTGCTCTGACACATTTAAATGACTTTGTACCTTAAATTCCGGTAAGTCATCTTCCTTAATGTTTGATGGTGGGCCAGGCCAGTTAGACTCAGGTTCTATTAAAAATGCAGGCCCTGACCACCACAAGCTATTGAATTCCAGATGGCGAGCATCTGCACCACGTGACCCTATATCAGCAGGGTTCAACTTTGTGGGTACATAACGCCAAGTACCTGGTTCTGTAAGAAACTTCAGTTCATGAATTCTGTTATAAACAAACGGCTTTAATAGATTGGTCTTGGAAGTATTAATCCAAGCTAATACAATGGTTGAGTCACACCAGTAAGTACAACTGTGAAGTCCAATTAACCCTTTAAACGTCGCATGTACACCTGGGTGTTCGTAAGAGTCCCAAGCACGAAACGTCAACGGAACACCTGGGTGTACATAACGCTCGGTTCCCATTGGACGATGGTATTTTACGTTTATTTGCATTTGCAACACGATTTGGCTCTATCATTCGACTAATCGGTTCATACTTAACCGGTTTTAATAACATTTTAAAGGCAACACCACTAAAATGTCAAAAAAAAAGTAAAACAAAATGTATCTGTGGTTATTTAAACAAGACGCCATTTTCTGTCTTTCTTGTTGGAAGACCTACGTTGTTGTTATGCTGCAATAAATGAACACGAGGCGTAAACGGACAATAATCATATACAGAATTACTGAGAAATAAGTGTAGATTTCGAATTGAGTGATAGTTTATCGAAAAGTGACAAATATTTCAGTGAAAAACTAACGAAACTTTTGTAATGCACAAATGACCATGATGGCTGCCGTCATGCTGCCGTATTGAGTCATGTTTTTACGATAAATATTATTGTAAATTGTTTGAAATACACATAAGTAGCTAGCTTATTTATCTACGAACATAATTTGGTTAACATCTACTAACATTATTACGTATTGTCATTGGAAACGTATTTCAAAGAGTAAAATTCGTTGGCCGCCAGTGGCCCGACGGCGCCGCGCGCGCCGGCCGCCATGTTTTTGCGTAGTGTAAACAAAAACTTTTTATTACATTTTATGGCGTAAAACATTATTTTTAACTGGAATAAGTTGTGTTAACATTACCTACATATTATTTTGTTATCGTAATAAAGTGTTTTTTGGTGAATACATACGTGAATTCGATATATAGTGATAAAGTTTAGTGCGTAAGTGAGTGAAAATTATCAAAGTGATAATATATGGGATCACTGCGAGTTAAGGTCAGTTTTATTTGCTTATTGAATTATGTAAATAGTTAGGTAAACTTATAACGAAGCTAGGAAGGTATAATATGTACCATGATAATTGCTATGAATTGCCGATTTCTCAGTTTTTCTGAAGGCCTACCCAAAAATCAAAAAGTCCTTTCAATTAGCCGACGTTTGCCGGACGGACGGGGACGGGCGGTTACACGTTCAAAGGGTTAATGAAGATTTTACCTTATCAGCTAAACAAGCTGCTGCTAGAGCTCCACTCAATTCCAACCGCGGCACTGACATTGGTTTCAGTGGAGCTACTCGGCTCTTTGCAGTCACCAACTTTACTGTCACTTCATTATTTTGGGACACAGACCGAAGATAAATGCAAGCACTATAAGCTTGTGTGGATGCGTCACTAAAGGCATGCAATTCACAAAGGACAGTACAGTCACAGGTGACATGTCTTGGTATTCTGATTTTCCTAATATCCCCTAATGATTTAATAAAGTTACACCAAGCTGCTTGAATCTCAGTTGAAACATTTTCATCCCATGTTATTTGTAATGACCATAATTTTTGAAGAATAATTTTAACTTGCAATATGCAAGGGTTAATGAGTCCAAGTGGATCAAATATTTGAGCCATGGTAGACAAGATTGTGCGTTTTGTAATGTGTTCATGTTGCTTAATGTTTGCTGAAAATAACAACACATCTTCTTTACAACCCCAAAGTAATCCTAATGTTTTTGAATACTCATGGTTACTTAAATTAAGTAATTCATCTTTGCTATTCTCACCTATGAGTTGTTGTATAATGAGTGAATTATTTGAATTCCATTTTCTTAAAGAAAGTTGTCCACTTTCAAGTTGGCTAATGACGCCTCTGCAGATGTCTGTCACCTTAGATAAATCATTTTCGCCATAAATAAAATCGTCAACATAAAATCCTTTGAGGATAGCGTCTGAAATAGACTTATCAGTGCATTCTTTTCCCAGCTGAACTAGACATCGTGTTGCAAGGTATGGTGCAGATGCGGTACCATAAGTTACAGTGTTGAGTTTGTACTGTTTAAGTTGTTCGTTAGGTTCGAAACGCCATAGTATCTGTTGTAACATATGTTGACTTTCGATTACCTTTACTATTCTATACATTTTTTCAACGTCTGCAGTAACAACATATTTAAACTGTCGGAATCGAATTAATATACTAATGAGGTCACTTTGTACTGTAGGGCCGACCATTTGAATGTTGTTAAACGATAACCCGGATGAGGTTACTGCAGATGCATCAAAAACAACTCTTAATTTAGTTGTTAAACTTGTTTCACGTAACACTCCATGATGTGGCATAATGTATATGTATTCGTCCTTATCTGGAGTTATGTTTTCGGTCATGTGACCTAACGATATACATATATTCTTTAATGAACTCAGCATATTGCCTTTTGAATAAAGGGTCACGCTTGAATCTACATTCTAACGATATGAACCTAGACAGGGCTTGTTCATATGAACTACCCAGCTGATGAGGCGATTCTTTTAATGGAATTGTTACAATGAATCGACCATCACTTTCACGAGTACTAGTTTGTATGAAATTACTTTCACATTCCTGTTCCTCTTTGGATACAGGTTTGTGCACTGTGACCATTTCAAGTTCAAAGAATTTGGTTAATTGATCCTGAAGCTGATCATCATAATGTGTACTTAAATGATTGCAGTGGACTGTATTAATGCTATGTTGCAATGAATGTGTGGGTCCAGATATCAACCATCCAAACTTTGTTTCACTTAATGTGGGCTTATTTTTAGCTAATGAAATATTATTGTTTAACAATACACTCCAAAACAAATCTGCTCCAAGCAGCATATCTACTTGTGACGGTGTGTGGAATAAAGGATCCATGTAATATTTTGGGGTATATCTAGCCCTTTATGGTTGACTTGTTTGCAAGGTAATGCTTGAGTAATGTGTGGAACCACAAAACAATGTATATTCTCAGAATATGAATTGATAAGTGATGATATAATGACATCACATCTTTTAAATATGCAACTAGATTGACGATTTAACCCTTCAACTAATGTCGAGGTTGAACGAGTTGGTAATTTGAGTTTATCACATAGGCTCCTTGTAATGAAGCTTGATGTGCTACCGTTGTCTAATAACACACGGAATTTGTGTTTTTGACCACTGTGATCAGTAACATTAATGGTAGCTGTTGACAACAATATAACGCATTGAGGATTATGAGTGGCTGACAGAACCACATTATTTTGTGAGCTTGTTGGCAACTGTGTGTTTGACTGTGCTGTGCACAGCACTACGCTACTAGTACTAGGAGTAGGTTGTGTAGAAGTAGGTGGAGAATCAGTACTACCATTATTGGTATCCTGTGTACTGGATGGCCCATCCAAATGCAACATGGTGTTATGTCGTTTATGACAGTGGCTGCAGCCACCCATCCTGCACTTAAATGATTTATGACCATTACGTAAGCAGTTAAGGCACAGGTTAAGAGATCTTGCCTTCTGAATGCGAGCTTCAATGGAAAGCGACTTAAAACTTGAGCACTGATAAATGGCATGGTTACCCTTACATAATGGACAAGTATAAGGCCTGTTATTGCTAGAAGACTCCGAGTTGATAGTAAACATCTTTTGCTTATGTGTACTATCACCTTGTTTGTGTGTGCTGCCACCATGTTTTCCTTTCGAACCATTGTTATGAACTTCCGCAATGGTTTCTAATAAATCTGCTCGATTCTTAAGAAACTTGGTAAAATCAGCAAGTGTGGCTAAGTCATCTAATGCATTACGGTAAGTTTCCCATTCCCTACTTGTCACTGAATCCAATTTACTTGAAACTATGTGTATAATGAGCACATCCCAACCATCTGTGGGCAACTTAAGTGTTTTCAAAGCTCTTATGTTACGATTGACTGTATCAATGATGTTGCGCAGAACTTTAAAGGATTCTTGCGTTCCATGTTCAATATTAATGATAGCTTGAACATGGTTGTAAACTAGCAGCCGTCTGTTATCATAGCGGTCACATAGTAGTTGCCATGCAACATCATAATTCTCATCGGAGAAGTCAAGAGAACTTATTATTAAAGCAGCACTATCCTTTAAAGCAGCTCGCAAGTAATGAAATTTACTAATTCTCGGAATAGTGTCATTTAAATGTATTAATGAGACATACGTGTCATGGAACTCAAGCCAGTTGTGATATTGACCCGAAAAGGTAGGTAAATGTATTGTAGGAAGTTTAAGTTTTATCCCACCTTTATTTCCAGAAACAGAACCAGCACCTGTAACCGATCCATTGCCCGCAGAGGCCTCCTGCTTATTCAACAGCTCCTGGGCAACAGCAATCGCAGAATAGTACCGGATCTCGTAGGTTTCGCGCTCCTTGTACTGGTCCTCTGGAATATCAGATACATTCTCTATGTCACTTTGTATACTTACTGTCATATTCAGGATACAACTCGTCTATTTTTGTTAACCTTATTTTTAATTCACTGATTTGTAAGGTACTTAAAGTATCACAACTTGTTACAATATCTAAATATGATTGAAATTGAGTTAATTTAGCCTTACAGGTTCCACGTTTTTTAAGTAATGATTTGTAATCCATGATAACGATCCACTTAATGAAATTAAAGTTTAAGACAAGCTACGAAATCTTTAGGTAAAGGGTGCAAGGTTATACAGGGTGGCCCATAAGTCCTTTAAAATGTAAATTTCGAATTAAATGCATAAGACGCGCGGGAGGGGCGCGGGCGGGGCAAAAACAGTACGTTCGGTTTCTGGGAAGTCAGTCGCCATGGAGCGTTTCACCTGTGCGGACCGTGCTTTTTGTGTGCGCGAGTTTTATCGGAACAATGATTAGGCAACCATTGTGCGCCGTAAATTTCGAGAACATCACAATCTACACAACTTTGATGACACTCCAACTATTCAAACGATCAAGAACTGGGTTGCAAAGTTTGAAGAGACTGGTTCGACGTTAGATAAAAAGCGGTCGGGTCGACCAACGACATCAAGGACGGAAGAAAACATCGACATGGTGTTACAGTCTGTTCGTGAAAATCCTACGCAGTCTACTCGTAAGCGTTCCAGAATATTACACGTATCCAGGACATCGTTACAGCGGATTTTAAAGAAAGATTTACGTCTGAACCCCTACAAAATTCAGTTGGTACAGGAATTAAAAGAAACTGACGCCATCCAGAGACTAAATTACGCGAATGAAATGTTTAACCGCTTTTCTTCGTTCAGTAACGTGTTATTCTCTGATGAAGCTCACTTTCACATTACTGGAGTCCCGAAAATCCAAAACGTAAACATCAGAAGCCTTTACACAGCCCTAAAGTGACGGTATGGGCCTCTATGTCAGCTCGTGGCATCATAGGCCCTTATTTTTTTGAAGACGGCAGAGGTCGCGCGGTTACAGTTAATTCAGAGCGATATGTAGCGATGATCGAGGAGTTTTTTACACCAGCGTTGCAGAATTTTCCAGGCTACAATACGCGGACCTGGTTTCAACAGGATGGAGCGACGGTCCATACCTCTAACACCGCTATGCCCGTCGTTCGTCAACTTTTCCCCAACAAAGTGATCTCTCGAAGAGGAGACATTTCCTGTCTATCACGTAGTCCGGATCTAACCCCGATGGACTTTTTCTTATGGGGTTATCTGAAATCTAAAGTGTATGACACAAACCCGCGGTCAATTGAAGCCCTAAAAGAAAATATTCAAAGAGAAATGGCTAACATCACAGAACTGACTTGCCGCGCAGTCGTCGGTAGTTTTAGACGTCGCTTACAGGAGTGCCGTGATCGTAACGGTTTACATATGGATGATGTCATTTTCAAAAAATAATTCCCATTTTATAAAGGTTAATACGAAATAAAAAAGTTTTTCTTATTGTTATTAGTTTTTTTTTAATTAATTATTTACATGTCTAAGGACTTATGGGCCACCCTGTACTTAAATTTTATCTGCAAGGAAGCAGCGAGGGTGCGCATGAAACAAGACAAACACCAAGCAAGCGAGTGCAACGCGCCCGCGAGAGGCCCACGGCACGCAAACATGCCACGCGGCTGGCGCAACTGCCGAAGTAGCTCAGCCGTGGAAGGCAGCAGCGACCACGTTGTCGCAGTATAGGTATTGAGCTGTGAACACGAAATAATGACTATGTTTATATAAACACAATAAATAACCATGCATAGGGGCGTTTCAAGATACTAAAGGCCTGACAAAGGGATTTTTATAGAAATGAATCGAACATTAATAATGAGTAAAGGGACAGCGTGGGTTAGCCCAACGTTAAACAGGGAATTTAGGTTTAATGAAATGAGGATGGACTTTGCACTCTGTTTGCACTAAAGGTTGGCACTATGATCTATGAATTCCATCCATGATCTATTTTCCTTCCAAATTGATGATAGGTAATGATATTTCGCATGACGCAATCCAAGTGTCGTGCTTGCGTAGTCCACTAATGGCCGCCTCGTGCGCAGTTTCTTTGTTCTTTCTTTCTTGTCGCGTTGCGTCGCGTCGCCCGTAAACTCGTAATGCGTGCGGCTCGTCTGGACCAAAATGTAGAACTTGTTGGTTGAATGCTGGCAGCGAAGGGGTGGACTAACTAAAAATTCGACACGCTATATCGACTGGTGTCGTACGTCGCTTCTCGAAGATGAATGTTGACTGGTGATTGGTGAACGGTGAACGGTGGGGCGCGACGCTCACTCCGCGCAGGTACCCCGCGCGCGTCTCCGCTACCGCTGCGTCGCACAGTGGGACGAAAATCGAGTTTCATAGACCACTTACAATTTTTTTTGACGTTTTCTTGCTAGAAACCAATGCAGACCAGTTAAGTACGTCAGGTGATTCTGACGCGAAAATATTTTTTTTAAATAAAAAATGTATGGAGGAAAACAGAAAAATCCATTTTAATCGAGACTCGTGAGAGTGCCCGTTATATCCTGTGGTATGATTTTTGTCCTTATTTTTTACTATTTTTTGACATATCGCACGCCCCTCGCACTCGATGGACTTTAGGTGAAAAAAATGAAACGTATTTTTTATTATTATTTCATTTTATTCCGACTATTTACGGTATGTAACGACCTATAAGTAGTAGTTAACACTCGGCCTATTGTCTAAAATATGCTACTTACTGCCTCCTTAGTGAGTTTAATCTAGACAATGGGCTCGACAGATATTGTCCTTTTTTGGTTTATCATTGTTGTTAATTTATTTAGTATTTTATACGTACTTATCAATAGGTTCCTATTTTCCTATTAACTTTGTGGTGGTTTTACTATGAAATACCTTTGAACACAGTTGCATTTACATATGTGGCGAACGCAAAGCTCCACATTTGGTTTCTGTTGGCAACACCAACAGAATGGACTATGTAGAAGGTTGTCAAATTTATGACACAGATTGACTGTTTTTCCCGCCAAGTTCGAGAGGTGTTCTCTCGCTGTTTGAGAAAGAATATTATTGTTTCGGGACAAAGTTTATCCCCCGTTGTGAGTCGTGTATTATTAGTATGTAAGTGATACTCAATAAACTATATGAAGAACGAGTCGGTGATATCGTATTATTAACCTCCGACCCGTCAATGGTGACCCCGACGTGATTGTGAAAAAAAAAAAAAACTAGTTGCTAAGTAGGTACCGGTGTTATAGTATTGAAAGAGTACAGAGCTACTATTTTCACCAACACCCTGGCCCTGGAGGTGCCGGATGCGAAGCCCCCCTCTTAAGTCAACGAGTGTTTAGCAGTGATCGTGCTTGCATACTCCCTGCGACGACGGCTTTGCCCGCCCGACACGCCGAGGTGTACCTAACTACCTACCTAATCAATCAGTCACACTGCAAGTTCGACTCGCCTGCAGACTGGTATTCACATGCTTCAAGTACCCAGTCTCAAGTTCCAGCACAAGAGAGACAACTGCCCATGGACATATTTCAATGGTAACAGCCCACGGATCTGGTGAGCAAACATTAATTGTAACTTTCTACAAGTTTTGTGCGACAACTACCATAACCTTTTCCAACGGGATTCCTGGTATTGCATGGTGTTTAAACTTTTACCCAGACCTATAATATCCATCAAAGTGATATCAAGTTACAAAAAGTGCATGAGTGTTATACTACCTTAGCTAATAACAAATTTTACCCTGAGTGTGTCCGCCTTTTCACATAATTATATTTAGAGCTTAGTTAACATATTTGTTTGATTGTTCATTGTCAAAAAGTTAAAATTGTTTACAATAACCTAAAGATACCTACTCTCATATTCTAACAATACTTGCTACTATTTATTTTATGTCACTAATTAAATTAAATTTGGTGTTGGTTTACAAATAATTTATTTATAGAACTAAGTAAAGTTAATGATACAAAGAGTATAATAGATTATTTTGGTGTTCAATCAATATTAAAAATAAATAGAGAGTTTTAGTTACCATTTCAAAACCAGTTTGGTTGCTTACCTATCTACTTACTGAAAATCTTAATTTATAATGTGTTAACATTGCAAGAGAAGTAAATTACTGTCAAGGTAGTTATTTAAGTAATACTTATACCTAATATAATTTTGAATTTCTTTTTACATTTACCAGAAATTACTATTATTGTTTTTTTTTTGTGGTTTTTGATATTATAAAAACAGAAACAACACTAATAAGCTTATAAGTTCATTTATCATAACTTGCTTGGTTATTGTGTTCTTGTTAAAATATTGTTTGTCATAAAACTTATTACTAATAATTGCATGGAAGTTATGTTTTGTTTACGCCTGCAGAAGTCAAATGTGGGCTGCAATTAATATTGGGTTTCAAATTAACCTCTAATAACTTAATTTGGTTTTCTTGGTTTCTTTATTTATTTAACTATTATTTATTTTATTTATATATTTAACTATTGGTTTTAACCATGCCAAATGAAGAAAATTCCCTCCAACAGAAGGTCATAGAGCTGGAGCAAAAGCTTGCTCGTTTTCAATCACAACCTCAATCTTCTACAACTACAGGTGTTGCAGGTGTCTCCGTCAAGCTGCAAAATTTTTTTGTTGAAAAGCCTGTCATATGGTTCGCACAGGCGGAGGCACAGTTTCAAATTGCTGGCATAACTCAGGACACCACTAAATATGGGCACATACTGTCTGTTTTGGATGCTCGCGTAGCCGAGGAAGTAGAAGACATAATAGCAAGCCCACCTACAGAGGGCAGATATGAGTACCTAAAAAAGGAATTAATCAGACGCTTATCAGATTCTAAGGTCCAGCGCACACGTCAGCTTTTAAGCGAAGAACAACTTGGGGACCGGAAGCCTAGCGCGTTTCTCCGCCCCACCTGCGCTCCTTGGCTGGTACTTCGGTGGGAGATGAAGGCATCCTTAGGGAATTATGGATGCGCCGCCTCCCACCTGAGGTACAGAGAATTCTCATGGCTCAAGAGGATCTCCCACTTAACAAGGTTGCGGAAATTGCAGACAGTATAGTTGAGACCTCGCCTGCCCCTTCAGCATCAGTTCACTCCGCTGCCGCATTTGATATTGGAAACATTATGCGCAGCATTGAGGAGTTGACGAGGAAAGTTGATACTCTCACTCGAGACAAAGCAGCAGGACAGTCTCGACGCTCAAGATTAATGGGGCGCGCTCAGTCGCAATCCCGGTCATCGTCTCAATCAAGGGACCAATTATGCTGGTACCACAAAAGATTCCGGGAAAAAGCAAATAAATGTATAAACCCTTGCAACTGGGATTCTAATCAAAAGGGAAACGCCGTGAGCAATCAATAGTGGCGGAAACTGATTGCTCCACAACTGGCCGCCGTTTATTTGTTTTGGACTCGGAATCAAAACGTCGGTTTTTGATTGACACTGGCTCCGATATCTGTTGTTTCCCTCGTCAGTTTCTCAAAGGACGTTACAACTCTACTGATTTTTACGTGCGTGCAGCCAACGGTAGCTCAATAAAAACTTACGGCACCACAGCTCTTCGTTTAAATTTAGGTCTCCGCCGTGAGTTTAGGTGGAACTTCGTGATAGCAGATGTAAGCACACCAATCATTGGTGCTGACTTTTTATCTTACTACCACCTGCTGCCCGACTGCCGCGGCCAGCGTCTTATAGATGGCAGCACTAAAATGTCTGTACCTGCTACCATCGCTCAGGTGAACTAACCAAGCGTGAAGACAGTTGCTGCTGAGGGTTCACCGTTTAGCAGAATCCTCTTGGAATTCCCAAGTATAACTCGGCCACCTGGCCTCCCAAGGACCATGAAGCATTCAACGGTTCATCACATCGTGACTACCGACGGACCACCTATTTCTTGTCGTCCTCGTAGACTCGCGCCTCAGAAACTTCTGGCTGCGAAGAAGGAATTTGAGGAAATGATGCGTTGTGGAACTGCGCGACCTTCAGACAGTCCTTGGGCTTCACCGCTGCATATGGCTCGCAAAGGTGAAGACGGCTGGCGCCCCTGTGGGGACTACCGAGCGCTGAACGCTCGGACGGTCCCAGACCGTTACCCTGTCCGACACATAGCTGATTTCTCCCACAACCTTGCTGGTGCCACGATCTTCGGCACCATAGACTTGGTCAAAGCGTACCAACAGATTCCAGTGTTTGAGGCGGATATCTGCAAGACGGCCATCACTACACCCTTCGGGTTATTTGAGTTTCCTTTCATGACCTTCGGTCTCCGTAACGCTGGGCAGACTTTTCAGCGCTTTATTGACGAGGTCGTGAGAGGACTCGATTTCTGTTACCCTTACGTAGATGACGTTCTAGTTTACTCCAAAAACGCTACTGAGCACGCCCAACATCTGCGCGTCCTTTTCCAGCGGCTATCCGAGTATGGCGTCGTCGTTAACCCTTCTAAGTGTGTGCTGGCCGCTGTAGAGGTGACGTTCCTTGGTTACCGGATATCTAAGGATGGTACCCGCCCACCATCGGAAAGGATAGAAGCTTTGCGAAACTTTCCTCTACCCAAAACAGTGGAAGGCCTTCGGCGATTCTTAGGGATGATCAACTTCTATCGCCGTTTCCTCCCTAAAGCCGCCGAGCTTCAAGCTCCACTGATCGATGTCCTGGCTTCTACACAGCTCAAGGGTGCCAAACCTGTGCCGTGGACACCAGACCTCGAATGCGCTTTTGAGAAGTGTAAAGATCACCTTGTAACTGCCACTCTCCTAGCCCACCCAGTCCCTAACGTTCTATTGGGACTATTCACAGACGCGTCTTCAAGCCATGCTGGCGCTTGTTTTCAGCAGTTAGTAAATGAACAGTGGCAGCCTCTCGCTTTCTTTAGTAAGAAATTGACTGCACGCCAGACCACCTGGCCAGCATATTACCGTGAGTTACTCGCAGTATATGAAGCAGTGCAACATTTTCGGCATGTACTGGAGGCTTACCACGTGACAATCTATACGGATCATAAACCGTTAATTTACGCATTTCTCCAGCGCCGCGAGAAGCTACCACCGGTGCAACTCAACCAGCTCTCGTTCATCTCGCAATTTACCACCGATATTGTGCACATTAAAGGAAAGGAGAATATCGTAGCTGACACAATGTCTCGCGTTGAGTCCCTCTCCCTTGAAGAGGACTACTCTATGCTTGCGGATGCACAGTCCACAGACGAAGAACTCCGTCGGATGCAGGTTGACTCGTCTCTAAAGTTGGAAAAAGTCGCCATACCTGGAACTAATGTGTCTATTTACTGCGACACTTCCACGGATAAGCCAAGACCCTACCTTCCGGAGGCCTTCCGCCGACCTGCATTCCAGAGATTACACAACCTCAGCCACCCTAGTGCGCGTGCAAGCGCTCGCCTGGTGGCTGATCGATATGTTTGGCCCCTGATTCGCAAGGAATGTGGCGCCTGGGCGCGCTCTTGCGTCGAATGCCAACGCAGCAAAGTTTCACGCCACGTCTCCTCGCCTCTGGCCAACTTCCCCATTCCATCAGCACGTTTCCGGCACATTCACATCGACATAATTGGTCCGCTTCCGCACTCACACGGATTTTCGTACTGCCTTACTGCGGTGGACAGGTACACGCGGTGGCCAGAAGCTTGGCCAATGATGTCTATAACAGCAGAGGAAGTGGCAGATACGTTGGTGACAGGATGGATATCCAGGTTCGGTGTGCCTAATATTTTGACCAGCGACCAGGGTCGGCAATTTGAATCCGGTTTGTTTCAGCGCCTCATGAACGTGTGCGCAATCAAGCGGATTCGAACAACAAGTTACCATCCCTGCGCCAATGGTATGGTGGAGCGCATGCACCGCCAATTAAAGGCCGCTTTAATGTGCCACGAAAGCACATGGTCAAAGGCACTTCCCCTTGTATTGCTGGGTATGAGGACAGCGCTCAAGGAGGACCTCCTCAGTTCTGCTGCCGAATTAGTTTACGGCGAACCCCTGCGCCTTCCAGGAGAGCTCATCGTGCCGCCAGAGGAAACACGAAGCACCAGTGATATGCTGGACTTTGTGACTCAACTGCGAAGCAAAATGGAGTCCATTCGACCCACACCGGCAGCTCGCCACAACAAGCCTTCCACATTCGTATTTAAGGACCTAGCGTCCACCAGTCATGTCTTCTTACGAGATGACACAGTGAGACGTCCACTACAACAACCGTACACGGGCCCGTATAAAATCATACAGAGGCAAGACAAAACCCTAACGTTGGAAGTGCGTGGTAAACAACTCACCGTGAGCATAGACCGTGTCAAGCCTGCCTATCTTGACCCAACTTCAAGAACCAAAATAGACGCAGTCCCAGGCTCTTCGCCACAAGTTTCAGCTCCATCTTCCACTGCCCCAACTAAAATACCTATTTCAGAACGCCCTGCAACAGTAGCACCACCACCTACTCCTATAATTACCACTAGGACTGGACGCAGAGTCAAATTCAGGGAAGTTCTAGATCTATAAAAACAGATTTCATCTATAATTATATATGTTATTTTCAATGTAATATATTGGGTGTCCAAGAACCTGGCGTCCAACTGGATTCCCACGATGCCCCAAGTTCTAACAGTACTCAGAAAAATATTTTAAAAAATCCACCCCATGTACTTACAGAATTATACTGATTTCAAAAAAAAAGGGGAAATGAGCACCCTGTGACATACTTTTGAATGCTGTGACTGCTAATGCTGATAATTTCGATATTTCTTGGAGGTTTTGTAATCTAGGGTATTGCTGTGTCTAAATAGAATGTAAAAATAATGTACTTATTGTACCATTTTAAAATAAAATATTATTTTAACTAAAGGTGATATGGAAAACTATTGAATTTCGCAACTTTGACCGACTGTAGTGTAAAAAAAATGTACCAAAATAGTATGGCAAGTGACGTCAAATTTTGACGCGTTTATTCCTCTTTTTAAAAAGGTATAATACTTACACATTAATTTGAAAAAAAAAATTTTTGATAATATTTTTACTCAACAACCCAATTTTTACGATGTCTAACAGAATTCTTAGAAAGAAAAATTTACGACGAATTGAATCTAACCTCTAAAGAATTACTATTGTATGCTCATAAAAATAACAACAGGCCTCTCAAAAAACAGGTTAGACCGTAAGGGACGGTATGTGCATGCATCTCACCATAGTGATTCGTTATTACAACAGGAGGGAGCAAGACAGAAACTATCTTTGCGATTTGCTGGTTCTTCTTTATGGTACCCCATTATTCAGGTAAGAGTGAGGGAGAAAAAGGTTAGAGGTGCGAGTGAGATAGATAGTGACGCTATCTGGGATCGTGCTATTTAGGATAACAGTACGGTCAGTACGCGTCACTGCCTCCTGCCGTTACTACGCACCTCTCTCTTATTGTTACCATTGATCACGTACTACGATTTAAAGCTTTGTTTATTGGACTCGATTACTCTTTGTGCTCTGGACTTTGAAACGAACTCTTTACGACGACCTTTGCCTGTGTTTGGACAGTTTGTGTTTTGTGTGTGCTACCATGGCGACCTACACTCCGCAAGAATACGCAAATATGCACTACATTTATGGAGAATGTAGAGGTAATGGACGAGCTGCAGCGAGACTTTACAGAGAAAGGTATCCGAGGGCTACGCGATATCCCGACCATCGAGTTTTCATTAATGTGCACAGATCACTATGTGACGGGCGGTTCCCCAATCAAGTAGCTGGTGAAGGACGACCCGTAAATGACTTCATACGCGATGAAGTTTTAGAGGCGGTGTCGGCAAATCCAAGCATCTCTGTGCGAGGAATAGAAGCTGATACGGGGATACCGAAGAGCACAGCACACAGTATTCTCCAAAAAGAAGAATATCATCCGTACCACGTACAGCGAGTGCAAAGTCTTTTACCTCGAGACTATCCGAGCCGAGTCGCGTTTTGTGAAACAATCCTGCAAAAACATCGAGAAGACGAAAACTTTATCGACAAAATTTTGTGGTCAGATGAATCAACATTTAAGAAGGATGGCTACATGAACCTACACAACTTGCACGAGTGGCATGTGGAAAATCCGCACTTGATGCGAGAAGATAGATCCCAGTACCGGTTCAAAGTGAACATGTGGACCGGTATTCTCTGTGGGAATATTATTGGTCCATTTGAGATGCCCGAGAATTTGACTGGCGAATCATATTTAAATTTTCTTCAAAATCATTTGCCAAACTTACTAGAAGAGACCCCACCAGATATGTGGTTCCAACACGACGGCTGTCCAGCACATTTTCGCGTATCCGTTAGAGAGTTTTTGGACGAGCAATACCCGAACAGGTGGATTGGGCGATCAGTAACAATCCCGTGGCCAGCCCGCTCACCTGACTTAAATCCGCTGGATTTTTTTTTCTGGGGAACTATGAAGGAGCTCGTTTATGCGAAGCCCATTAATGACATCGCTGACCTTCGTGAGAAGATAACACAAGCAGTGCAGGTGATACGTCAAAAAAGTTACTCGCGAAACATAAAGCGGTCCTTTTTAAGGAGAGTGAGAGCTTGTATTGCCGCGGGTGGTCAACATTTTGAACATTTATTGTAATAAAATATCTTTAAACTAACATTCTTTGCTTTTATTCTACTGGGAACCCATCTACCTGTGTGTATTTCCTTCTTGCTCACTCTTGGAACCGAAGTAAATAATAGTAGTAACATAACAGTTTCTAAGATAAGAAAGGGTCCGACAGTTACCGTTAGTAGGTAGGCACTTCGTAAAAATTGGGTTGTTGAGTAAAAATATTATCAAATTTTTTTTTTTCAAATTAATGTGTAAGTATTATACCTTTTTAAAAAGAGGAATAAACGCGTCAAAATTTGACGTCACTTGCCATACTATTTTGGTACATTTTTTTTACACTACAGTCGGTCAAAGTTGCGAAATTCAATAGTTTTCCATATCACCTTTAGTTAAAATAATATTTTATTTTAAAATGGTACAATAAGTACATTATTTTTACATTCTATTTAGACACAGCAATACCCTAGATTACAAAACCTCCAAGAAATATCGAAATTATCAGCATTAGCAGTCACAGCATTCAAAAGTATGTCACAGGGTGCTCATTTCCCCTTTTTTTTTGAAATCAGTATAATTCTGTAAGTACATGGGGTGGATTTTTTAAAATATTTTTCTGAGTACTGTTAGAACTTGGGGCATCGTGGGAATCCAGTTGGACGCCAGGTTCTTGGACACCCTGTATATATGTTATAATATATATATTTTCTTTTTCTGTACCTTTTTCTCTCCGTAGGGGGGTGGTGTGGCGAACGCAAAGCTCCACATTTGGTTTCTGTTGGCAACACCAACAGAATGGACTATGTAGAAGGTTGTCAAATTTATGACACAGATTGACTGTTTTTCCCGCCAAGTTCGAGAGGTGTTCTCTCGCTGTTTGAGAAAGAATATTATTGTTTCGGGACAAAGTTTCTCCCCCGTTGTGAGTCGTGTATTATTAGTATGTAAGTGATACTCAATAAACTACATGAAGAACGAGTCGGTGATATCGTATTATTAACCTCCGACCCGTCACATATTTATGGTTCATCAGGGCTTACGTGTTGTAATGTTCTTTAATTGTTTCATCTATTCTACTAATTAGTGCTCATTAATACAGGGTAATATTAGGTTAGTATAAATACAGAGAGCATATTTACTTTAGTTAGTTGCTAACTATTTTCTGTTAAACATTGTGCCTGTCATAGCTGTGAAAATGTATAAATCAGTTTTAAAAACTAACTTGGACCTATTTGTGATTCTGAAAGAGTGGTAAGCTTGGAAATTACTTAAGACTGTTCGGAACTGTTCAATCACAGTTGGGTCTGAATTTGTCAGAAGAAGATCGAGACATTCTTCATGAATTTTGTCGAAGATTCAGTCAGTCTGTGTTAAAAAGATGGAAAGTAGCGAAATGTAACACAGATTATTTCCGAAAACATTACATAGATTGGTTGGAACAGAAAATTGAGGGCCAACGTGTGTACTTGAAAATATAAGACCTCAGGAATCATTTAAAGACTATACAGAGAAATTTAAAGACTATACTCGGAGAACAGCGGAAAGGTATCGGGATATGTACAATTGGTACTATATGTCAGCAACGGTGCATAAGATCCTCATGCATGGTGCTGACATAGCTAATGTAGCAATTGTGCCCATCGGATAACTTTCTGAGGAAGCTTCAGAGGCTCGAAACAAAGATTTCCGCAGGTACAGAGAGTTTCATGCTCGGAAGACAAGCAGGGTTAATACCAACCAAGATATTTTAAACATGATGCTTCTCTCGTCCGATCCTGTCATTCTTCTACAAGACCTGTACTCGATGCAGCTCAAAAAAAAAAGGTAAGTGCAGAAGCCCTAGAACTTTTACAAATTACTGCCTCCGATTTTCCAGATTAGTTTGCAAATGTAGTCAACATTGATCCTCATACGGATACAGAATCCGAAACTGATGAATAGTTGTAAGAATATTATATTAATTATATATTTATGTTTTTTTTAATGTTGTGTGTTGTAGCATTTAAAAAGAAATTAAAACCTTATTTAGCTAGTAAAGCATATTATGATGTGAATGAATTTTGAATGAAATCATTTTAAATTGACATGCTCTTTTATAAATTAATTTAACTGAAATGAATGTACTTAATGTAATAATGATTTTTTTTAATGATTTTGATTGAATATTATGGACCAACGTTGACATTATAATATATTAATAGGTCTTTACCTATGAAATTGCCGTTTTGTATGAAAAAATTTAAATGAATTTTTTTCATGCATTTTTTATTTGTATTAATCGAAGTAATCACCCATGCAATCAATGCATCTTTGCCAACGCAGTGGCAGTTTATTGATGCCCTTCTTAAAGAAATCAGCTGGACGGGAGGCAACAAATTCTTCAAAGGCATTTTGTACTGCCTCTCGGGTATTGATTTTTTTTCCCGCCAAGAAGTTATCCAAATTCTGGAAAAAGTAGTAGTCTGTAGGCGCAAGGTCTGGTGAGTAGGGCGGATGACGGAGAGCTTCCAACCCCAGTTCTTGCAACTTGGAGACCATCTGCTGTGCAGTATGAGGTCGCGCGTTGTCGTGCAGGAGCAGCGGAGACGAGCGATTGACCAATGCTGGTTGGAGATGTGCCAGCTTCTCCATCATTGTATTCAGTTCTTCACAGTACACATCTGTGTGCTTAGTGTGAGTTTGACAACATTGTTCGAATGACTTCACCATCGAGTAAATCGAGTTGACATCAAACCTATCGACAACCGTATGCAAGCGAGTGCGAGTTACCATCAAAGCTAACCATAAAGTACGCGTTTGGTCACCGCGAATAACGTTAATTACTTTTCTTATGTTGGTGTCACGTACGCGTCGTCCGATAAACCGACCAAATAGAATGACATTTGTATTCAGTGTTCTTAGTGAAAGCGGTTGTCTATCAAAATTGTGTTGGTTATAACGACTTTGATGTTTCGTGTTTGTCAGAATCATAGGTCAGTATTGTTTGAAGCTAAGCTATTATTATTGTTATTTGGATTAGAATTGGATTATATTAATTACTAAATAAAAATGAAAACAAGTTCTTCCCAATTCGTTATGATGGTGACATTTATGGAGCAGTAAGTGGAATTTTTAAATCAAGTATTTGGTGTTTAACGAACTTATGATCTGTGAACTTTGCAGAAATAAAACTAAATTTGTTTGGTTTTCTAGGCATGGAGACCTCAGCAAGCCTACAACAAATGCGAGAGGGAAAATTGCAACCATGAAGAATTGGGAAGAGTTAACTGTTTTACTAAATAGTGATGGTACTGGTGATACTAAACCTACTGAGAAATGGAAGAAGGTTGGTTAAAATGGTTATGGCTTACCTATTTTGGCTAAAACAGGATGCGATTCTAATAAAATCTTGGCTTCTTTGATTTGCATGATTTAAGGTTTGGAGTGATTTTAAAAATAACACCAAAAAAAAGGCTTCACGTCTGCATAGAGCAGCTAGTGGTACTGGTGGTGGGCCTGCAGTATTTGCCAAACTGAGTGATTTAGAACAGAGAGTTCTCAATCTCCTTGGTGTGCAAGTGGCTACAGGCTTGGAAGTAGAAGAGGCTGGGTTGTCACAGGTTTAAACTTCTTTACTTATAATAACACCAACCGCTAGTATGTAATTAGGTTACTTTTGTAGGGACCTTCAATTCGCTTCGTTTATGAATTAGGGGTCGCATCCTACATGTGACATTACACCGCGTGATCCATTTTTTCGACGCGCAAGCTCCACCTTCATTCGAGTGTTCCCGAGTAGCCGGCGCAGCGGCGCGGGCCGTGGCCGGCCAGCACTTTTCGTTGGCAGTCGACACGCGCCACGTGCCTTTTGATTAGCTTTGTATCCATTCTTGCAAGCTTCAGTTTTTCATCATTTTTGTATTTTCATTTATATCTTTAGTGTTAAAGTACATAATAAACTCAGTAGTATAAGGCGGAAACACAAATTAATGATTTTATTAATAGAATAAAATCATTTATTTATGTTTCCGCCTTCTTATTAGTGTAGGTACAGTAAAATCACCTTTCCGCACTATCGCTTACATTGCTCAAACACCTTATACTAAAGTCCCTGGTGAATTTCCGGGATAGCTACAGCTGCCGCTTATATACCTCTTCACTTTATTGGTGTCTCACAAATTGTATTCTCTTACAGGAGATTTACATTCAGCCCAATCCCACATTAAACACTGTGCAAGGTATACAAACTCCACGTCAATTTGAAGAATGTAAGTTGCACTTGTGGAAAATCAGCATATTATTATTAAATTGTTGTCGCTATGTTCGTGAGATATAATTATATCTTTTATACTTTAGCTCATCACGTGAACGAGTCAGTACTGAGAGCTATTCCTTCTCCACCGCTTTCATTTGTAGAGGAAGAAGTTCAAAGTAAGTTAAAAGCAATTTATTTTTCTAGATAAATAAGCAAATTAATTTAGAAATTCATGTCAATTGAAGCATTCATAAAATAAAGTATATTCAATCTGTTTGCAAGCAAGATATTTATATGAATTAATCCTTACTTAATAAATAAAAATGGCGATTGATCTGTCTCTTTGTTATTTGTTCCCAATCTCTGAAGTGTTTTTGATGAAATTTGAAAAAGAGTTATCCTGAAGTACGGCTATGTGGCATCAGCAGAAAAACTTTAAAGTATTTTGTGTTCTAGGTTTCCAAGAGCCAGGGCCTTCAAGAGCCATTGCCCCAGCTCAGTCACCACCTTTTACTGCGACTCCTACAACTCTTTCTTTTGTGCAGGTTCAAGTGGAAGGTAAGAAAGAACTTTTTGACTTTTTGAAAAGGCTCTCCAAGATGAAAACTGATAATATAAATAACTTTTATAATTTTTTCTAGAGATGGGCGTGCTCTCCCCAACCAGACCTTCGTCTCATGTCCGTATAGTTCAGCCAGAGCCTGCTGCTACGTCTGTGCAAACTACTCCTCGCTGTGCAAGGACCAGGGCTAGAGGATCACCTCGTCGACGAGTGAGGCCAGCACATACGGAGCAGGCAACACAGAACTTTCTCCAAGCGGATTCGTTTTGGAGAAATTTTAAAGAACAGCGACACAGGGATTATATGGACATGAGGAGAGAGCAGAATAGGATCAGAGAGTTGGAGGTGCATGGAGTTCCTTGTGCCCGTTCTTCTCCCTATGAACCTACTACACTTTGGAATGGGCAACTAGCTTCATCTTTCTGACTGACCGACCCCTTGACAATTCAAAAGTGCCTGTAATTAGTTTATTTGAAATAAATGCTTTGACTTTGAGTTTGAGTTTGAATATTAGTTAGGATGCCTTACACAGCCAACATATACAGTATGGGATGCCTCGCCCAGTGCCAAGCTAAATAAATGTATACTAAATATACAGTAAAAAGTAATGATGATGGTATCGTCCTATTGATAAAATCTTGAGAAGAATCCTAAAATATCCTATTGAGAAGACTATAAACCAGTCAGCTGTCTCCTCTCGGCATAAAAATCTGACCACTTTCTTCGGAAGCCGATATCTTCTTTTAAATTCGGCATCCGAAAGATCTCTTAGGGGATTGCTAGAAGTACGGGCTTTTGCACAAACATTGGACATGTAATTTCGCTCATCTTGTGCCCTAGCGGTCTCAAACATCTTCCAAGCAAAATATAAACGAGATGCCATAGTTCTTAAATCCACACAACGAATTAACATAAAATAACTTTGATAATTCACCACACTCACAAGGCTCTCACTACAAATCCTTCAGTGAACACGTAAACGTATTCGAAAGTGAACACGTTTCTCAAACGAGTTGTCAAAACTGCCAAAATTGTAACTCACACTCCCGTTAACACAGAGTCACGCTAATTTACGAGCTCACTTTCGAGTGGGAATCGATAGTCACCATCGACAAAGTCAAATAAAAAACTTACACTCACAATTTTTAGTTCTCGCGTATGGCACCAGGTAGCGCTAACTCAGCGCCATGCAAATCTGAGTATACTCTAACGCGATGGTGAAGTTAGAAAAACTCACACTAAGCACACTGAAGTAATGCTCACCCCGTTTGGTAAGAAGCTGTGATGAATCACACCGGCGCTAGACCACCAAACAGTGACCATCACTTTTCTAGGGGTAAGTTTTCGTTTAGGGCATTGTTTAGGTGCTGAACCAGGATCCAACCAACTTGCTGAGCGCTTGCGGTTATCAAACAGAATCCATTTTTCATCGCAGGTAACAATGCGGCTCAAAACTCCTTCATTTGTGTGTCTGTTGAGCAGTGCAAGGCACGTCTCGACGCGTACTTCGCGCTGGCGATCATTGAGTTCGTGGGGCACCCATTTGTCAAGCTTTTTTACCTTGCCAATTTGACGCAAATGGACCAATATTGTTTTGACGCTAACGTCGAAAGCTGCTGCTAATTCAGCCGTAGATTGTGTATCATCAGCTTCCACAATCGCCTTTAATTCGTCATTGTCGACCAAAGTCTTCGGACGACCGCGAGGTTCATTTTTCAGGTCGAAATTTCCAGAACGGAAGCGAGCAAACCAATAACAAGTGGTGCGTTGGTTTGTAGTGTTAGCTCCGTAAACGTCGTTGATGTTGCGTGCCGCTTGTGCCGCGTTGCTGCCACGACGGTACTCATATTCCATAATTACTCGAATTTTTAACGTATCCATGATGACGAAAAAGATTGAAATGCGATGAAAATGTAACACTAATCAATAAACAAATGACTACTTTTGGAAAAAAAAATCCATGTTTTTAAAATAAAATTAATTTGAAATTAGAATTCTTAGCCAAACAAAAATTATTTTGATTTGAAATGGCCAGTACTGCAGAACGGCAATTTTATAGGTAAAGACCTAATACATGCATTATATATTTTAATGTTGCTATGTAAGTAACTACTACGCTCACAAGTTCACACGCTTTGGGACTCGATCATTCGCTCGTGGTTGCTGCTGCTAGTGGACGTTTGGTCGCCATAGTGTGGAACAAGTATTGCTTACTAATGAAGAAAAATACATCCAGGTCCCACTACATACTGTCACTACTGCCACAAAATTCGAAAAAAATGTACAGCTTGGCAAAAGAGTCTGACGCGGTGACAGTTGGAACTAAAAATCGATGATTGTGGCAACATTGCTTTACTTGTCAACTGCTAGTACATTCTGTGTCAACAGTGCGTATATCCTAGTCGTTTCTTAGAGATTTCTAAAAATTATCAACTTTCGTTGCATAATTAACTATTTAAAATGAATAAAACTATTCGTAGTAGTGGACTAGTGGCAGAGAAGTGATTTACCACGTCTTTTCGCGGTGTTTGGCCGAATCTCAAGCGGGACAAGTTTTGTCCGATATCGAGAATGTTTATCAAAGAACTGCCGACATGACAGGTATTTATGTACCCTAAATAACTCATTGTACCTTATATAAGTATTTATAAATGTTTTCAATGCCTAGTTTTGTTGATATCCAGATATAAGTAACTTTTAGTCTTGTTTACAAAAATTGAAAATTGAGGTTATGTTTTGTAGTTTGACAAGTCTCGTATACCCTAACCTCTACAAATTGATATTTGAAGGTACTGAACATGGAATGAATAATAAAATACTGTTAATTTTTATTTTGTTTTAGGTAAATCAGTCAACACAGTAAGAAAAATTGATGAGGAAGGTGAAAAAAATAATGGTATTTTTTCTACACCGGGAAAACATCGCAAAGGTCGCCCGAAGAAAGATTTAGATGATTTCGATTTATGTGCAATTAGACAAAAGGTTCATTTCTTTTACACTGTGAAAAAGCAGGTACGTTTTATTCTTACACTACTCCCGATTTCATGAATTTAAAAAGCAGATATAAAAAACATACCATGTTTCAGGTGCCTACACTGAGAAATTTACTGCCGGTAGTTAGAGAGAACTTAGGATATGCTGGAAGCCGTGAACATCTCAGAAAGATATTACACTCTCTGGGTTTTTCATATAAGAATTATAAAACAGACATATCGTCTCTATTAGAGAAACCTAACATAGCAGCAAAACGGGAGCAATATTTGAAAATTATTATGGTTAACAGAAACCTGCCTCCAGAACTACACAAAGAAATAATATATTTGGATGAAAGTTATATTCACTCATCATACAAGCTGAAAAAATGTTGGCAATCAGTTGATGTCAGCGGAGTGAAACACAACATATCAAAGGGCAAGAGATATATAATTGTACACGCTGGCAGCGAGAAAGGATTTGTTCCAAATGCCTTTTTGATTTTCAGTGGCACAAACAAAAATGAAGACTATCACTCGGAAATGAATAAAACTAACTTCACAAAATGGGTCACTGAAAAATTAATCCCCAACCTAAGAGAACCTTCCATTATTGTAATGGATAATGCTCCTTACCATTCGGTGGTCTTGAACAAGGCTCCAACTAGCGCTTCAAAAATTGCTGAGATAAAGATATGGTTACTGCAAAATAATATATCTTTTGACGAGTCTCTCCGAAAGCCTCAATCATTAATGCTAGTGAAGCGGCATAAACCAGAGCCCATTTACAAAATTGACCAAATTTTAGGAGATCATGGTCACACTGTGGTACGCCTTCCACCGTATCACTGTGACCTGAAACCTATTGAATTAATATGGGGAATGGGGATTGTCTAAAATTTTTAACCATTAGATTTTATTTAATTTTTTGAAAATTTAGAGCATTTTGAGAAACTAATTTGAATATTTTGATGATTGGCTCAATAGTTATTTTTTTATTGAATTTTAAAATATTTTAAATTTTCAAGGTAGGTGACGTCATCAGTGGCACAAAAGATTGTGCCGTTGCCCCACTAGTACAAAATTAAAAATTTAAATCTGTCAACATAACGTCATCCATCTCAAATCTGTCAAAGTGCCAGTAGATGTCATACGTAATCGAATCCTATCTTAACCTATTTACAACTTATTTTTCGAAATTTTGACCGAAACGGTAGCTTTTAAACGCAAAGTGGTTTTTAAGGTGCAAGACTACGTTAATAATCGAGGCGGCGACATTATTGTTCGTTTTCCTGAACCACAATGAGCGATACTTTTGTTAAAGCCGACTCGCGAAACCTGCCTAAAGTTGAGACCGTTATGATACTGGAGTATATTTCTACTAGCTGCCATCATAGCGTAGCTGAAATAAGGGGAGCAAAAATTCTAATGTAAGTAATGCTTTGCTTTGTATAACTTCGGTAGCAGTTTGTTTGGTACCTATAACATAAAATAACTTCCGAGTAAAACGTGTTTTTGTTCATATCAAATAATAGGTATCAAATCAGTGTATTTTTTCATTGTTTCAGGTCATCTCGAGATTCTTACATAGATTCTGCAGTAGGGTACGTTAAAGTTAGTAGAACGGGGATTGAGTGCAAAGTTAAAGCTAAAATTGTGCCGGAACACAGAATCAGCAAGAAACTATACACTGTTAAATGTAACATTGATGAAAATAGTGATGTTATTGTCGATTCTGTGTGTGAAGACTGTGCAGCATCTGCAGGTAATTTCTTTAAAAACGAATTATAAAATATTGCTTTCTATGTTGATTAAATACATTATTTCCTCTTTACAGGTGGTTGCAAACACTCCTTACTACTTCTTTTTTGGCTGGCAAAAAAAAGTTCTGAACCATCATCAACCGCAGTTGAATGCTACTGGAATAAGCCTACACTATCAAGTGCGAGCACGGAACAAGTTACTAGCAAAGAAATATTTACAAAAGCAAAAATTCCTAAGCTGACCCCTAAAGTTAGTAGGTACTATCTTAACTCTTAAAATGTCGATTGCACACCATGTGTACAGATAACAATAGAATTTCAATTGTGTCTGCTAATTAGCGCGCGACGGGTTAACCGAGTTTGAAGAAGAGTGCAAACGAAGGAATATTGGAAACTCGCTGATTTTAAAATTTTGTGAAGGAAATAAATCAGATTCGAAAAATATTTTTGATATCATGTTACAATTTATTGATGTAGAAACTGTACATAACTATTCCAACTTCAGAGATTATTTGAAGAAAGTCATAAATGATGAGATTATCTTAGAAATTAATACAAAATCTCTAGGACAGTCTGAAAGCAAATACTGGTATGGTATACGTCAAGGAAGATTGGCAGCTTCTAAATTATATGAAGCTGCACATTGCAAAACAGATGGAACGTTAGTGGAACATATATTAGGCGGTTACAAAGTGCCAGAAACACAAGCTATACTAAAGGGAAGGAGGTTAGAAAACAGAGTACTGCAAGTTATTCAAGGGAAATTAGGTGTCAAAATAGAAAAATCAGGCTTTATGCTTATTAATTGTATATTGGGAGCATCTCCAGATGGAATTGGTGAGGATTTTGTAGTGGAAATAAAATGTCCAGCATCGGAGAAAGCTGTTCAGTCATATATTAAAAATGATATTGTTAATAACAAATATAAAACACAAATATTATGTCAAATGCTAGCTTGTAAGAAACCTAAAGGACTATTTTGTGTTGCCGATCCTTTATTTGAGACTACTAAAAATATTCATGTAGTCTGGGTTGATTTTGATGAAGTATACATTAATGAAATTATCAACAAAGCCGAGCTTTTTTGGAGTCTATATATATTCCCAAAATTACTTATAAGTGTCAAAAAATAATAAATCAGTTTATATTCTTAATAACTTTTTATTATTTCTCCCTGTAAATTAATTAGGCCACAAACTATGATGACAAGTTCATCCAAACATGAAACATATTTATAATTTACAACAGAGTGTGGTTTGAGCATAGAAAACTCTCTTACACGCCTGATAACTCTTTCAACATGGACTCTTAAGCTTGCTATTACTTTGCTTTGTATAACTTCGGTAGCAGTTTGTTTGGTACCTGAGTAGACACTTGGTGGTCTCAAGAGTTTAATACCACGTGAACTTAATACAGATTCAATCTCTTTGAATCCTCTATCAGCTAAAACAACAGCATTTGGTTGCAAAACGTTTACTAAGTTACTTTTATCAACAATGGCTTTGTCAGATATTCTTCCTCCATAGCCTTTTGAAATGAAGCTTACAAAACCATTAGGGGACAGCCTATCAAATACTTTACAGTATTGCAATTTTTGTATTGAGACCATGTTTGTGCTTGCTTTACTGGATTTGAAGGTTTTGCAATCTGTATTTCAAAACAATCTATTATCATGTGTACATCAGAATACCTTATTTTAAAAACTAAAGGTAGGTTTTGTTTGATCTGTTTTGGCTGTGGACAATAAATAAAATTTTGAAAAAAGTTACCTAGGACTTCAATTCCTGATAATATCACAGATGACAACTTAGATCTTGAAATTTGAAACTGATCACTTATTCTTTCTATGGAATCATTTTGCTTAATTTTGAGTAAAGTTATAACAAGATAAATAGAGTCAATTTTTATTAAGCTTTTTTGTGCAATGTAATCTATAAGCCATAAGTATTGTTTTGGCAATCCTAAATACATTTTTGGTTTATCTGATATGATGTCTAACATATTTTTTCTAAGCTGCAACTCTTTCTTATTTGGTTCAAGCACTGATGATTCTTCTGTTTCTGATGTACATCCAAATAGAGATGGAGTTGCCGCAGAAGAAGTATCTTGTGAAGATGGCACTTCCAGTGTAATAACACTAGTAGCTTTTCTTATTTTATAGTTTGTGCTTTTGTCTACCATCTTTACTTCACACTGGGTTGTGGCATCAATCTAAAAGCAAAAAGTATGAGTAATTATTTTTTTTTTCCAGTAACCAACACAACATAATGCAACCCTTGTAACTGGTTGTTGAATATGTGAAGTATAATACAATCATAGATTTTTGTCACTATACACGCTATCTTCTTATTACATAGGTAGTCTATATTCAGGATTTGGAGAAATGATTGATTTCTAATTTGTTTACAATGTACAGATGATCTTGCAGGATGATGTTAGTTATGTTAATCAACTACAAATCGGAAATAGGTTATGAGAAAAACATAAATAGTGGATAAGTGACAAAATGTGTACGATTGAATTATATTTCACCTATTCATCAACCAGTTTCAAGGTTTGCTCATTGTTGTGTTACGAGTGTATTTATATAGGTGATCTTTTTTAGGGTTGCGTACCTCAAAAGGAAAAAAACTGAACTCTTATAGGATCACTTCATTGTCTGTCTGTGACGTCTGTCTGTCTGTCAGTCAAGACCCTTTTTCTCAGGAACGTGTGGAGGTATAAAGTTGAAGTTAATATCAAATACATATCTCTATTTAATCATATATATCCTGTCTATAGTCCCTTGGAGTTCTAAATAATTTAAGTTTCTCCCTCAAAGCAATACACGGTCATTTATGTGACATATTTTGATACTTGCAAGTAAATCAAAACCTATAGGGTACTTCCCGTTGACCTAAAATAATTAAATTTGGCAAGAAGCTAGGTCTCACAGCACAAGTAAAGGAAAAAGTCTGAAAATTGTTAATTTGTAATTTTATCACATAAAAAAAACTTTTTTGGGATTACAATGTTAAGTTTGTTTTTGGGATAAATTTTTTTTCAACTACGGAACCCTTCATTGTGTGTGGTCCGACACGCACTTGGTCGGTTTTTATTACTATTATGGCTAATTTAATTATAAACCTACCTTCATTGGTATTGTCGAATACGAAGATGTACTGGGCATTATAATATCCTCATATTTCCTTTTAGCTGGTTTCCGGGTGGTAGCACGTTGCAATAACAGCTTAGATAATTCTGATGAGTCTTCACTTTTATTAGGAGCAATATAGCAGAGAGAAGCTGTAAGTTTAAGGCGTGGCTCTTGATTCATTAACTTAAGTTGATAATAATTCTTCAAATCCTTTTTAGGCTGTAAAAAAACAGCAAAACTTGGTAAGTAGGGGTGGCATTAATTATACAGACCGTATAAAGAAATCTAACGCTTCTGAAATACTTACATCAAAGTGATCTTCGCAACAATACATTGTATAAACCTTGCAATATTCCACGCCTACATCATGACACCACTTTTCTCGCAAATCTTCTCTAATACGAACAAAAATTTTGTTTGGACTATTATTACTATTATTGCTGCAAGTTGGAACAAAGCACTTCCTGTATTCCATAACTATTTCAATATATTAGATGTTGTCGAGTGTTGAGATAATGTAATGAGTTTTATACGAGATTAAGAGGCAAGTAGCAAGAATAATAATTGTAAAAACTTTATACTTATGGAGGTTATGTTTATATTTTTGACGTTTATATTATAATTTGACACTTGACAGATTGTAGATAATACTTGCCATTTACTTTTTATTTTTTGAGGCAACGATACAAAACTGTACGGCCAAAGCAGAAGTAATTTGAAGGGCAAACAAGGTCAATCGTATTTTATCAAAAAAAAACAATAAAATATAAATATTTTTCAAGATTAATTAGTCCGTAATGATCAGTAACGCTATTCCTCGAAATGGTTTTTCAATTACAACATATAAAAAAATATGAACAATGCCCATTGCAAGGCATAAAATTGCTTCAGTCAATGTTGGGTCCATTGATATAAAGGTATGTAGGCTAGTTTATAATAGGTCTTTACCTATGAAATTGCTGTTTTGTATGAAAAAATTTAAACAAATTTTTTTCATGCATTTTTTATTTGTATTAATCGAAGTAATCACCCATGCAATCAATGCATCTTTGCCAACGCAGTGGCAGTTTATTGATGCCCTTCTTAAAGAAATCAGCTGGACGGGAGGCAACAAATTCTTCAAAGGCATTTTGTACTGCCTCTCGGGTATTGAATTTTTTTCCCGCCAAGAAGTTATCCAAATTCTGGAAAAAGTAGTAGTCTTTAGGCGCAAGGTCTGGTGAGTAGGGCGGATGCAACTTGGAGACCGTCTGCTGTGCAGTATGAGGTCGCGCGTTGTCGTGCAGGAGCAGCGGAGACGAGCGATTGACCAATGCTGGTTGGAGATGTGCCAGCTTCTCTATCATTGTGTTCAGTTCTTCACAGTACACATCTAAAAGTAATGCTCACCCCGTTTGGTAAGAAGCTGTGATGAATCACACCGGCGCTAGACCACCAAACAGTGACCATCACTTTTCTAGGGGTAAGTTTTCGTTTAGGGCATTGTTTAGGTGCTGAACCAGGATCCAACCAACTTGCTGAGCGCTTGTGGTTATCAAACAGAATCCATTTTTCATCGCAAGTAACAATGCAGTTCAAAATGCCTTCATTTGTGTGTTTGTTGAGCAGTGCAAGGCACGTCTCGACGCGTACTTCGCGCTGGCGATCATTGAGTTCGTGGGGCACCCATTTGTCAAGCTTTTTTACCTTGCCAATTTGGCGCAAATGAACCAATATTGTTTTGACGCTAACGTCGAAAGCTGCTGCTAATTCAGCCGTAGATTGTGTATCATCAGCTTCCACAATCGCCTTTAATTCGTCATTGTCGACCAAAGTCTTCGGACGACCGCGAGGTTTATTTTTCAGGTCGAAATTTCTAGAACGGAAGCGAGCAAACCAATAACAAGTGGTGCGTTGGTTTGTAGTGTTAGCTCCGTAAACGTCGTTGATGTTGCGTGCCGCTTGTGCCGCGTTGCTGCCACGACGGTACTCATATTCCATAATTACTCGAATTTTTAACATATCCATGATGACGAAAAAGATTGAAATGCGATGAAAATGTAACACTAATCAATAAACAAATGACTACTTTTGGAAAAAAAAATCCATGTTTTTAAAATAAAATTAATTTCTTAGCCAAACAAAAATTATTTTGATTTGAAATGGCCAGTACTGCAGAACGCCAATTTCATAGGTAAAGACCTAATACATGCATTATATATTTTAATGTTGCTATGTAAGAACCGTTCATAATGATTATTTCTCTTTTTATAGGTGGCTGCTGAACAAGCATTTTCAAACATTACTGCCGAAGACTGGAAGAATTCATGCAAGCATGTAATGAAAATGGAAAAAGAATATTATGACAGAGGTGTGACTATGTATGAACAGATGGAACGATTGGTAATAAATCTCAGAGATGACAGTAGCAGTAGCAGTGATTTATCAGAATTTGCTAGTGATTCTGAAGTTGCAAGAAGCTCTAACCAAAATGCGAGCTTTTCTAGAATTGAATATTTAGATGAAAGTGTTTTCGATTCGTCTGATTGAATTTTTTGTATTTAATATTTATACTGTGCTATTATCGTCAATTTCTAACAATCCCTCTGTTAAGACGAGGTGGACCCAAATTTTAGTTTTTTAAAACAATCTGAGACAAAAACTACAGTGTTTTAAATTTAAAAAAAAATATATGTTTTAGTTAAGGATCTTATCTAGTCAAAATCGCATTCAGTTGCAAGACCTGATGAACTTCACTCGATAGAAAAAAATCGCAAAGCTACACCTTTTTAAAACGTTTTTTCAATATTATGACTATATTACTGATTTTTTACATTTAATTTTTGTACGATAATAAAGAAACTAATTAGTTACAGACAAATTCGCAGAGTTTGAATTGATAAAATGATTTTCTTAATTACTATGTTTTAATAAGAATTAAAAGCGGTCGCGGCGGCTCAGACAGGTCCGTTCAGTCGCGTGCTGGCGCTTGTAGACGACGGACTGTTGTATATTGTGTAGGCATAGCCTTATATTAGAAACAGGTTCATGTGTCAATGCCTTAATTATAGATGATTGTCTGTGAACACATCCCACTCTGCTCTCTCTGGTCAACTGGAACATGAACAAGATTGTATCCGATGTAAGTCTTTTATATTAAATAATAAATGGAGATTATCCGCTATCACATTGTACCATTACAATACAACATGGCGCTGCGGAATATAAATTAAATAAGAGACTAGATACAGTGTGAAGAAAGTAATTAGAAATTGTAAAACTAAGATAATCGAAAATGGCGGAAGGCGTATCCAGGGACGCTTTGGGCTTAAAACCCCCAAATTCCATCAAAAATTGCACCACAGAAGAGTATAAAAAGTGGATGAAAAGATTTGAGCTGTATAGAATTGCAGCAGGTTTAAAAGATAAAAGCCAGGAGGTACAGGTTGCAGTGTTCCTACACACCATGGGTGACCAAGGAATTGAAATCTATGAAAGCTTTGGAATAGCAGAGAATGAGTATAATTATGAAAAGATGATAGAAAAATTCAAGGAATATTTCATACCTAAAAGTAATGAAAGCGTCAATGCACACAAATTTTTCAGCAGACAGCAGAAAGAAGAAAGTTTTGAAGACTTTTTAGCAGACTTAAATAGGCTAAGTCAGGATTGTAACTTTGGTCAAATGAGGGAGAGACTAATTAAAGATAGAATTATAGCTGGAATTAGAGAGAGCAAAATAAAAGATAGATTATTGAGAGAGAGCGAGTTAACTTTGGAAAAAGCTATAAAAATATGCAGAGCTGCAGAATTGGTAGAGAAACAAGTAAAGGAGTTTGCTGAACATAAAGAGGGTAGCTGCTCAAAAATACAAGGGATAGATATAAAAAAGAAAAATAATTTCAAGAGTAATGATAAAACAGAAGAACAAAGATATAATAATAGAAGAAATTTTATAAGAAATGAGAAAATAGAGAAGAATGGAAGTAAGACTACAGACAAGAGGAAACAAAACTGTACTCGTTGTGGTTTTCAACATCAACCCAGAAGTTGTCCGGCCTATGGCAAGAGATGCATGAAGTGTCAGCGCATCAACCACTTTGCAAGAATGTGCAGATCTAAGTCGGAAGAAATAAGAGCAGTGCAAACTGAGGATAAACAAGAGGTATATGTTAACAATATTAATAATGACTGGTTTCAAAGGGTAACTTTTGTGAAAAGTAATAACATAATAAATTTTAAAATAGATACCGGTGCACAGTGTAACATTTTGTCAAAAAAATTGTTGCAGGTCAATGAATGTGAATAAATTTAATGTGAGTAATTTAATTTTAAAAAACTATAATGGTAATTTAATCCAAACTGTAGGACAAGTAACCTTAGAGTGTCAAATAGGAACTAAAATTAAAAATGTTGTGTTTCAAGTGTGTGAACAGAATTTAATGCCTATTTTAGGGTTATCTACTTTATTGGAATTTGAGATAGTGCAAAGAAACATTGTTGATAACATTCAGAGTAATAATACATTATATGAAAAATACAAAGGTGTGTTCCAAGGAATAGGGTTGATAAAGGACTATGAATATGATATAAAACTAAAAGATAACTGGATAGGAAAAATAGAACCATGTAGGCATATACCGTTTAAGTTAATGCCTAAGTTAAAAAGTGAGTTGGATAGCTTGGAACAACAAGGGATTATTTCTAAAATTGATACACCTACAGATTTTGTAAGTTCTTTGGTAATTGCAATTAAAACAAATGGTTCACTTAGAGTATGTCTGGATCCTCAATACTTAAATACTCAGATTATGAGAGAACAAATAATGTTACCAAAATTGGAAGAAATTACTTGCAAATTAAAAGGAAGTAAAGTATTTAGCACGTTAGATGCAAATAAAGGTTTTTATATGGTCAAATTATGTGAAAACAGTAAACAACTGACTACATTTAATACACCCTATGGTAGGTTTTGTTTCAATAGATTACCGTTTGGTCTGTGTTCGAGTCCAGAAGTGTTTCAAAGAATTTATGCAAATATTTTTAATATGGAGGGAGTCTGTACATTTATCGACGATTTGTTGATTTGCGCTAAAACAGAGGAGGAAAGTAACAGAATATTGGAAAAAGTACTACAAAGAGCTAGAGAACACGGTGTAAAATTTAATGTTGAAAAATGTAAAATAAATCAAAAAGAAGTGAAGTACTTAGGACATGTTTTGACTAAAGATGGTTTAAAAATAGATAGAGAGAGAGTAGAAGCAATAAAGAAGATGCCAGAACCAAAAAATCAAAAAGAAGTACTAAGGTTTCTAGGTATGATAAACTATATTTCAAAGTTTGTTCCTAACATATCTGAAATAACTGCTCCACTTAGAGAGTTAATTAAAAAGAATGTGTTATTTGTATGGGAGGTTAGGCAAAAAGAAGCTTATAACTTGATAATTAAATTAATTAGTGAACCTCCTGTATTAGCATATTTTGACATAAATAAGAAAATAACTTTAAGCGTGGATGCAAGCAAAGAAGGATTAGGTGCTGTTATTATGCAAGAAGGTCAACCAATAGCGTATGGATCTAGAGCAATGACAGATACAGAGAAAGATTACAGTCAAATAGAAAAAGAAAGCTTAGCTATTTTGTATGGATGCACTAAATTCAATCAATTTTTGTATGGTCAACGGTTTCAAGTTGAAACAGATCATAAACCGCTGGTATCCATTTTTTCAAAGCCTCTGAACAAAAGCCCAATTAGATTACAACGGATTAGAACTGCTTTACAACACTATCAGTTTGATTTAGAGTATAAGCCAGGAAAGGAGTTACTAATAGCCGATCATTTAAGTAGATCCTATCTAAATAACACAGAGAAGTCTTATGAATTAGATCTTGAAACTCATGTTGGTACAGTTGTGAATAGTTACCATATTACAGATGCAAAAATGAGTCAATTGAAGAATGAAACAAAGAAAGATAGGGAATTACAGTTAGTATTACATTGCATTAGAAATGGATGGTCAGAAAATAAATCATTAGTACAAAGTGAAGCAAAAGTTTATTATAGCTATAGAGATGAGTTAGGAGAATGTGATGGCTTGATTCTTAAAAATAATCAGATTGTAATACCTAAAAGTATGCGGAAAGAAATTCTGAATAATATTCACTATGCTCATTTAGGCATAGAAAAGTGTAAAGCATTAGCTAGGAAGACTTTATTTTGGCCTAACATGTGTAAGGAAATAGAAGATTTAATAAAAAATTGCGATATGTGTAAAAGTTATCAAAACAACAATAGAAATGAACCCATAATTAATAAAGAAATAGCTGAAGGGCCATGGCAGATTCTATCAGCTGACATATTTTTTCTTTTTGGAAAACCTTATATTTTGTTAGTAGATTCATTCAGTAAGTTTGTGGAAGTAACAATTAGAAGATTTGTATGCAAAAACTGTAATGGATCAATTAAAAGAAATTTTGTCTAGAAATGGTATACCTAACATAATTTACACAGATTCAGGAAGTCAGTTCACAAGCATAGAATTCAAAAATTTTGTTAAAATGTGGAACTTTGAACATAAAATTGTAAGTCCTAAACATCATCAAGCTAATGGTTTGGCGGAAAGACATATTCAAACAGTTAAAAAGTTGTTAAAAAAGTTGATTTATGATAATAAAGATATTCACTTAGGATTGCTTATGTATAGAAATACACCTATAGAAAGTAAAAATAATAAGTCTCCATCTGAGTTGATGTTTAATAGACAAGTGAAACATATTCTGCCAAATATAAATACAAATAAAATGTATAATGAACAGATTCGAGATAAATACAGAGATACTTTGATTAAAAAAACAAATGTTACAAGAAGAATATTATAATAGAGGTAGTAGAAAGTTGTCAGAATTAAAGGAAGGTCAGGTAGTTAAAATACAGGATGAGTTGAATAGAAAACCGCATGAAAGTGGTATAGTAATAAGAAAAAGTTGTAATCCAAGATCCTACTATGTAAAAAAGGAAAATGGAGAGGTAATAAGGAGAAATAGAAAGATGTTAATAGAAGGAGGTAAATATAGGGAGAAAAAGACAGTGATTATGTGATTGATGAAGAGCTAATTGATAGGAACATAGAGTTTAATCCAAATAATAATGTAACAGAAAGAGAAAAGATAAATGTAAATCCCAATAATATTGAAAGCGAAGGTGAGAGTAGAAATGTAAACCCAAATAATGTTGTAACGGACAAAGAGATTGTAAAAACTAGAAGTAGTAGAATTGTAAAACGCCCTGCTTATTTAAGTGAGTATGTTAAGTAAAAATTAATGTTGAATAGTAAAGTAGAATTAAAATTTTGTTTATAAGAAGGGGAGGATGTTGTATATTGTGTAGGCATAGCCTTATATTAGAAACAGGTTCATGTGTCAATGCCTTAATTATAGATGATTGTCTGTGAACACATCCCACTCTGCTCTCTCTGGTCAACTGGAACATGAACAAGATTGTATCCGATGTAAGTCTTTTATATTAAATAATAAATGGAGATTATCCGCTATCACATTGTATCATTACAATACAACACGGACCTGTGTCAGTTTCTTCAGCGACAACTACGCGCACCAAATCTTCTCTTTTTGAGAATTTGTTGATTTTCAGTTATAAATTATAATGGGCAATAAACAACGCAGGCGAAAAAAGGGGTCTCCCTTGTTTTACCAAAAGGAATTTGACAAATTTTCACTCCCCAAAAAATTTTTCGCATAATTTCATTTGCCAAATTATTACTTAGCAAAAAATCTATTCACAAAAAGTTGTAACGCAAACCTAATGTTTGGCAAATGAACGTTTAAACTATAACTTGTTTACCAACTAGTACTTCTAACATTTTTTATTTAGTCAAATATTTCATTTGGAATAACAGTTTTTATGCAAAATCAAATAAGCCAAATACTTATTTAGTATCGTCAGTTTTCAATTCACCCTTTCCTACTCAGTCAAACTTCAATGACAAAAATATGAACTACTAAGTGGGTAGGAGGTAAATCATAAATGGCGCTCAATGTGTGCTCTTCTTTTTCTATATAATGTAGTCGTTCCTGGCACAGTAGGTAGTAGGTCACAGTTTTAACCTAACCTAACCTAACCATTTTTTTAAAATAAGTAATTAACCTAATCTAAATAATTCAGTTCCGGGTAACCTACTAAAAACAATCTCTTTTTCTATTAACGCAAGTCGTTTCTGGCACTCGCCGGCCGCTGCCGCGGCACCGCTCGCTTCGCTCGCTCGGCTCGTGCGTAGGAGGTCACAGTTTTAACCTAACCTAACCTACCCATTTTTTTTAAAGAAGAAATTAACCTAATCTAAATTGTTGAGTTCCGGATAACCTACTAAAAACAATATATTTTTTTCTATTAATGCAAGTCGTGTCTGGCACTCGCCGGCCGCTGCCGCGGCACCGCTCGCTTCGCTCGCTCGGCTCGTGCGTAGGAGGTCACAGTTTTAACCTAACCTAACCTACCCATTTTTTTAAAATAATTAACCTACTCTAACTACTTCCATAAATAAACTAATATCAAGTAACCAAAATTTGACTTGTTTCAGACAAATTCAAGCACAAAAACTTACAAAGAAGTACGCAAAAGACATCAAATTTAACCAGCAAGTCAAATGTCTAAAAATCTTATTTTTGCCTTAATATTTTTTGTCTTAACAAATCATTTCACCAAACGTTTATTGTCTGAAGATTGTTTGCTGTAATAAATCATTTGATTAAAGACCAAATTCCATAATGACATTATACTAAGTAATATTTTGCCAAGTAAAAATTTGACCAAATGAAAATATGCGTACTAAAATCATTCGAAATATTGCAATGGTATAAAAAAAGGTTGCTTAAATTTGTTTGGGTAATGAAATTTTGTCAAAATCTTTTTGGCAAAACGGCAGGCACCCGAAAAAAGTCGCGTAAAGTGATAAAAGACACAAACAGAAATAATGCACTCCAAAGATATGTGAAGAAGTAAGTACCTACGTAAATATTTTATTTGTATTGCAATGTAATTTGGTCACAAAATTAAATTTTATTTTATTCAGTCTCTGATTGGTAAATGTAAAAGTTACGATTATTGTACTATAGTTTATGAATATTAGTACCGAGGATCGCTACGATTTTGGATAATTAATTCATATTTCTGTGGCCCTAGTGAAAAGGGGTACAAGTCCGATTTTGTCGAAAATTAGTTAAATATACCAAATTGATCAGAAAGAAATGCTCTATCATTTGGTGTAAACGGATCTAAGTTATCTCTAAAAACAAAGAAGTTATTTGGTGCATATGGGTTTAACTAATACAAACAAAATACAATAATTCGGATTCAAGTACTTTCGTATTGTTTTAAACTGAAAAATAAAAAAATAAAATTGTGTTTTTTAATCTAAATTAACATAAACTACCTACGTTTTTATCAAATTGGTGTTTACCAATACAACAACAGATGGTCCTTATTAAATGGTTTAGTGAGTAATGATATTACTAGACATAAATTTGTTTTCACCAAAATAAATGTCAAAAATCAAGTATAACTCTTTTGAGATCAGTATTCACATTATGCTATTGTGAAATTAATAAATGTAATGTAATACAATTCTAGTTGTATCCTACGAATAGCTTTCATTTTACGTGAGAAACGATATAACTCGTCGCTGCGGGGGAGTGGTGCGGGTGAGTGGGGAGCGCATAGCGCCCGCGTCCCGTCAGTCGTTCGCGCATCTTACTGAGCAGAACCTGTGTCGACGCGCTGCAGTAACGCGAGTAAGTTAGATCGTTTTACACATATTTTTGGAACGTAACTATTTGGAAATCTCTACATAGTAGGTATAAATCTTTAAAAATACGCAACGGATTTTGATGTATTTTTAATAGATAGAGTGATTCATGAAGTAGGTTAAATACATAGTTTTTGTACATTTTTATTTAAGTTAGTTATTTTCTTTTTAGGATGGCTGGTAGAGGTAGAATTAACCGAATGCTAGATCTAGTTCATCGAGAACTGGAAATGGTTAATGACGTGAATTGCTTAATTGAAGAACCTGTACCTACTTGTTTTCTGTTTACCGAGAATCAATCTCCAAAGCCAGGATTTTCGAAGGATAACTCTCCAAAGCCAGGATGTTCTACGGATTATGCCCCAATATTTGAATGTTTAAAAAACGTTTCACCAATCAGTTCAAAAGTATGTTCTCCTATGCCTGGATGTTCCCAAAATTTTACCCCAAGGCCGAACCCCGACAAAGATGACAAATTTTTTACTGATGCCGACGAAACATATCTCATATGTCTTGATATTGTTTCTCTATTAGTTGATAAGCTGCCATGCCCTGATCTCGATTATTCTGGTGAAAGTAGTGATGACTACATACCAAATACACCCGATACAAGTGACTCGGATTGTTCAATGCGGAATAGGCGTGCAAAAGGAAGACGCAATGTTATTATTCCTCAGTCAGACTCAGACGAGAGCAATAATACGTCATTTTGGGATAGAGAAGGTGTTATGCAGGGTCGAAAACGTAAACCTAGGAAAAGTACAAAAGAAAGAAGAGAAGATAGAGAAAATAGAAAAAAGAAAAGAAATCTTGGAAAAAGTTACCAGACAAAAAACGGAAAACCTGTTAAAGAAAGGAACATGAAAAGTTTGGAAACTTGTAGGATGAAATGTGCTGAAAGAATTCCTGAAGCGTTAAGAAAAAAAATCTTTGATCGTTATTGGAATTTAGGTGACTATGATAGGCGTGTACTGTTCATAAGTAACCTTATAACGTTAAAACAAAAAGCAACACAAAAAATGGCGCCTACAATCAAAAATAGGAATTATTCCAACGAGTTTTTCCTGAAGTTGGATTTAGAGTGTCTTCGCATTTGTAAGGGTTGTTTTTTAAAAACATTCGATGAAACGCCCAAGTTTGTCCAAACTGTGACAGATAAATTAAAACTAAGCGGTGGTTTGATTATAAATAAATCGTCAAGAGGGAAAAAACCCAGTGTCTTTAAAATTGATGACGAAAGGCTAGAAGATGTTAAAGCTCTTTTGTCATTCCCGCTTTACGAAAGTCATTATGGGCGATCGAAGACAAACAAAAAGTTTTTGCCACCCCATTCAACTATTAAGGACATGTACAAGGCTTACTGTGAGATGCATGAAAATCCAGTATCAATCACCATCTACTCATGGGTTTTCAGAGCCCAAAATCTATCTTTTAAGGCGCCTTATGTTGATACGTGTGTGAAATGCGATACTTTAGGTACGAAAATAAAATATAGTGAAGGTGCGGAGAGAGAAGAAAATGAAAAGCTTTTGATAGAGCACCAACGTAGAGCAGAAACTATTTATGATCAAAAATCTCAAGATCGGGCGCTTTCAATTACAAAAAAGGATACAGTAGTCTTGTCATTTGACTTACAGCAATGCTTGCCAACACCATACCTTAAATCTGGTGCTGCATTTTACAAACGTCCATTATGGACTTATAATTTGACTTTGAGGGACTGTACCTCTAATAAGGTATATTGTTTTATGTGGCATGAAGGAATTGGTGGTAGAGGGGCAAATCAAGTAGCTTCCTGTTTGTTTTATTACATAATGAACTGCGTACCTGATGAGATAAAGCATCTTGTATTTTATTCTGACTCCTGTTCTGGCCAAAATAAAAATATTCACGTTGTTTGCATGTTCCTGTTAGCTATGCGTAATAATACAAATTTGGAAACCATAACGCATAATTTTTTAGTACCAGGCCATACTCACATGGATTGTGACGTGGATCATGCGTTAATTGAAAAGGCCAAGAAAAAAACTCAAATGGACATTCATCATCCGCGGGATTGGTATCAACTTGTCCGAACATGTAGTAAAAAGAAACCATTTACTGTTGTAGAAATGCATTCTGAATTATTTCTAGATTTTGCGAGTTATCTTAAAGGGCCACTGCAACAAAAGAAAATTGATGAAAATAAGAAGAAGTTTAACTTATCTGAGTGTGCAGCTTTTAAGTATAAAAAAGGAGAATTTCCTCAATTTCATTACAAAATGCATGGCGAAGATGAATGGAACACAGTGAATTTGCAAAGAAAACGAGGAAAGTCACCTCTCCCAAGTGTTTTTGAAACCGAATGTATACCCAAATTATACGATGGGCCGATTGCAATTTCTAATGAGAAAAAACAAGACTTGCTTAGTCTTCTCCCACTTATAAACCCCAGTGTCAGATCTTTTTATACTAATTTAATAAGTAATGATAACAAAGATCAGCATCCTCTTCTAAATGATGACAGCGAAGATGAGATTTTCTAATTTTTTTAGTTTCTTAGTATGTTTTTTTAACTGTTCCTATAATTTCAAACATTGTAAAAGATCCTTTGATTAGGTACCTACTTTACTAAAAGAAGAGATTTATACATTTTCAGGATTTTTTTTTTTTCATTTCAATTTGTGATTTTTCTGATTTTTTTTTTAAGATGTGTTTCTCTTATTTTTTTTGGTATTGTTCAAATACGCAAGAAATTTTAAAAAATAAATATAATTTTGTATTCCGCTTGTTTTATTTCCATTAAAATATGGGTTTAAGTAGCACAAAATAGTTCATATAAGTCTACATGTCCCACACGCCACGTTTAAAATCTTTGTGAAAAAGACGCCAAGATATTTTTTTCATAATTTTCAATTTTTTTTAAAGTTGACTTAAAGTACACAGCTAAACACTATTTTCTTATAAAATGAGCTATTAATATTTCATTTAATTACTTGGTTATCATAAAATTCATTCAAATGCGTATTCCTTTTCACATAAGCGAATTCTCAATTTACTTATGTGTGAAGGGGTATAAGTTATTTTATACCCTCGAGGAATTTATTTTGTGGAGGGTATAAGTCATTATCTTAAAAACTATTAACTTTACATAAAAAATAACTCAATAATAATAAAGAACATACTCTGTTTACCTATAAAAAACATCACATGTATTACTTTTACTGGCGGTTTAAATGTCACACGAGGACAAACACACAATTTGAGCGCGCCGTGTGTTTTTTGCCTCTCCTGTAAAGTTGTAGTTTTAGACTTAAATCCCTTTTCACTAGGGCCACAGATTTTGTCTTTTCGTTCGGTGTCCTGCCTGGCGAATGGCGAGCCACTGTACAAAAATATCAGAACTACTACAGAACGATAAGATTTTTGATAAAATTACATATATCACATTTTGTCTATTTCGATATCTCAATCTGGCGTTTGCTAACGAACAGTAATTACTATATCTAGGTACCCATAAATTTCATCTGTGAAATAGGTACTCCATTTCATTTTTGTTATAGGTCAGTTGGGCAGCCTGAAGAAACTAATATGAACACTGCCGCAGCAACAAATCTGATACTTGAGGATTCAGACGAAAATACACACATCAAAAGTGTCTAGGGATCAACATATATTTTTGCAATAACTTTTCTCCTGATTGATATTAATTAAAATTTTCTTTAAGGATTCATCAAATAAAGTGTTTTCGTTTGTCACAGTAACGATAAACCAAGTCACCTTTGCATTAATAAAGAAATTTGCCATTTTCCTAATAAAGGGATTTTTGACATTTGAACCACTAACATTAAAGTTCGAAAAAAAGACTGAAATAACAGTTTTCTTTAAAATTTTATTGGGTAACTTACAACAATTAATAATCCGTGTTTCTACCGCGAACACTAACAACACAAGAACATCGGTTTGGCATACTCAAAATGAGTTCATCCAAATCACGCTGTGGAATGGCCGCCCATGTTCGTTGCAACAACAAAAAAAGGTCTTCTTGCGACTGGATACCCTCCATATTCGGCAGAGCTCTTCTCTGTAGCATATCCCATGCATGCTCAATCGGGTTCAAGTCTGGCGACTGAGCAGGCCAGGGCAGGACATTGATGTTAGCTGCGGCGAGAGTCTGTCTTACAACTCTTGCGGTGTGCGGTCGTGCATTAACTGAAATAAGGGACCGATTTGCACTTGTAGAGGAACGATGACGTCTGATACAATCGTCTCAGCATAAATTTGAGCGTTGAGGTTGCCTCTGATCCAAATCAACTCAGTTCTTCCGCCGATCCAAATACCCGCCCATACCATGATGGTTCCACCACTATAAGGATGGACTTCCTGGCAGGATTTTAATCGCTGTTGGCGTCCAGGGGTTCTCCAGTGTCGTATACGTCTTGTATCCGGTCTCATACCAAAACGAGACTCATCAGAAAAGCACACGAAACGCCATTGTTCTTCTGCCCAATTTCTGTGTTCAAGAGCCCATTGATATCGAATCCTACGATTGTGCATTGCTATAGGTGGTACCCGTAGCGGTCTTCGGGAATGAAGGTTCACTTCATGCAAGCGGTTTCTGACTGTTTGGTCGCTAATTAAGTTCCCTGAAGAGTGATGAAGCCTCACGGCTAACATCATGGCGGTTATAGTTGGAGCTCTTCGAGTTAAGATTTGAATGTATCGGTCTTGTCTCCGTGTGGTGCAGCGATACCGTCCTCCATGGCGCTCAGCCACGGTACCAGTGCTTCGGTAACGTGTCCAAAGTCGACTGATAACACTCTGACTTGTATTCAGAGCTAAAGCCACAGTACGTTGCCGGGAACCAGCTTCTATCATTCCCACGGCTCTGAGCATTTCTTCCCTGCTTAAATGACGTCGCCGCTCCATAATAACGTTGGTTTTAATCAGTAGTAGGGAAACAGTAGCACTAATAATGTCTTCAATGCGTTGTATGTTTTTATAGGGAAAATATTGACAGCTGATTTTCATCTTTTACTCGAATTTGATTCACAGTTCCTGATTCAAATTATGAAATGCACCAAAAAGGATCCATATAAATTTATAAAATCATAAATTTATTACAAAGCCACATCTCAATCTCAAGAAATCCGCATAAAAATGCTTGATCCCTAGACACTTTTGATGTGTGTAGGTATATCTTTTTTTTTCTTCAAATTATATGATGCTGATTTCTGCTTTTTCGCCAATTTAAAAGAAACACACTGTATACATATACTTTTCATTATAATCCCACCTAAAGAAACATGTATTTCAATTGCGCCGGGCCACTATGTTAACTTAGTATTATATCTAGTAGAGCGTCGATTATCCGAACTAATTGGGGGACTTATTAAGCGGTCATTCGGTTGAACGACTTTCGGATAATCGATGCTCAACTGTATTAAAGTCCTGGATCCTCATAATGTACATTAACTAACATAATATGGATGGGTTTTCAGGTACTACATGGATAATGCATCATGTAGCAACACGGCTGATGTATCCAAAACCTCTTTTATTGGATTGGAACCTGTTGATACACAAAAAACTGTAACATTAACGTAAGTACCACATTTTATGCTTTTACCGCATATAACATACAATGCTTAATTACTCGATGTGTAAGACAAACTTGTAAGGCTTACCATATTTATGTTCTCTTTTTTAGAGAAACTGAAGACACAGAAGACTCCCTCATCGTAGAAAAAGTACTCAAAGATGAATTTCAACCTATTTCGGGACGGCGAATTATCGATATAAATTATGTTTTACAGGAGTTACAAGAAAAAGCTCGTCATAACGGTTTATTTAACTGCACATTAGGCAACTTCCGTTTAATTAGTGAAAAACGACGAGGACTTTTATCAGTATTTCGTTTTGAATGCAATATTTGCAAACAAGTTTGCTTGATTAACTCGGAAGACCAAAACGACAAAGAACAAGTGAATATAAACATAGCCGCCACTACTGGGATTGTGGCTTCCGGTATCGGCTTTTCCCAATTTGAGGAACTTTGCTCAGCTATGAACATTCCAGTTTTCTGTTCAAAATACTATTCGAAATTGGAGGAAGAAGTGTTTGAAAAATGGTATAAGACGGCAAGTGCTACCATGGAAGCTGCAGCTCAAATGGAGAAAGAGATCGCTATCGCAGAAGGTCGAATTAAGAACGGCTACCCTATGATTGATGTTTGCGTTGACGGCTCATGGTGTGCTAGATCTTACGGCACTAATTATAAAGCGTCATCAGGCACAGCAGTCATAATCGGCAGAAAAACAGGTCAAATTCTTTATATTGGAATTAAAAATAAATATTGCTTGGTATGCGCTCGAGCGGAGCACAAAAATATCTCACCAAAGCAACACAAATGTTTTAAAAATTATGAAGGTTCTTCAAGCTCCATGGAGACGGAAATAATTGTAGAAGGTTTCAAATCGTCGATCACAATGTATGGCATCATATATGAGCGAATGATAGGCGATGGAGATGCATCTACTTATGCTGCAGTCCTCAAAGCCAGACCATATGAGACCGAAAATGTGACCGTCGAAAAAATTGAATGTCGGAACCACGTACTAAGAAACTTCTGTAAAAAACTACGTAATCTGATTACAGACACAAAATATGTTTTAGTGCACCGTAAAATGCTCAATAATGTCAAAATTTTGACTATGCGGAAATCGATAGTACAATGTATTAAACATCACAAAACCTCTGAAGGTCCTCGCAATGTAGCAATATCAAATCTTCATAGGGATATTATTAACTGTGTAGCACATGCTTTCGGCGACCATAGAATGTGCCAAGAATATTATTGCAATAAAGACAGAAATGACAACGAAGAGCTCAAAAAGATCCAGAATTCCACATTCATTTTCCGAATAAACGCGATTGTTTCAAGCGTTGCTGCAAAATCACGCAGCTTAATCGAAGACGTTGACACAAACACTGTTGAGTGTTTTAATAGTGTCATCGCTAAATTCATTGGTGGAAAACGAATCAATTTTTCATTAAAAGGAGGTTATCAAGGGAGGTGCTCAGCAGCTGTTCTTTCATTTAACAGCCAATCGGGACTTTCAGCCGTCCAAAAAGCTTTTTTAAACAAAAGTCCTAAAGGCAGGGTCAAAATTATTGAAAGACGGGGAGCTCAAAAACGAAAGCTAAACTTCGAGCATCCCGTAAAAAAAGTACGGAAATTAAAAGACGGCAATCAGAAGCAACATGACTATGGTCCAGCGAGCACAGCACCAGATATGTCTCCACATGAATTAAAGAAAGCTGAAGAAGAGTTCTTAAATAATATATGAATGCTTACTTCTGATAGGCAGGCTATCGAAAGGGCTACAGTTTTGCAACGAGATAGCAGTGAATGGTTGGAAATACGGAAAAACCTAATCACCGCATCAAATTTTGGGCAAATTTGTAAAAGAAAAATTAGTATAAATACTGCTCCTTTGGTGAAAAACATATTATACCAAAAAAATTTGACATGTGTAACTGCTGTTGCACACGGAATAGAGCACGAAAGGCAAGCACTTCAACAGCTTGAAAACCAAGAAAATATAAGTATTATGCCTTGCGGTTTGTTCATTGATAGGACTTATCCATTTATTGGAGCCACTCCTGACGGATTAGTAGGCGATGATATGCTAATTGAAATCAAGTGTCCTTTAACTGCTGTAAAAAAAGGTCTAATCAGTGCAGTACAGCAAAACAAGATACAAATTTTAAAATACGACAAAAAGACTTGCACCAGCACAATAAATAAAAAATCGAACTGGTTTTATCAAATACAAGGACAGCTTCACGTTACTGAAAGACGATTCTGTCTGCTCGGCATCTGGGGTGGAGAAAATGAACCCTTGCTTACAGAACGTATCGAAAGGGACGATAATTTCTGGAAGACACAAATGGAGTCAAAGCTGGTCAAATTTTACATGAAGTGTTTATTAACGGAAATTGTGGACAGTAGACATGCACGTGGAAAGCCAATAAGGATGTTAACCTTACAAGATGACAAGGAAAATGAAAATTTTAATTATGTGGACTCTCCAACGATGCCATCACCTGCGCAAATCGGCAATTCTGTACAGTCCATAGCCCTGCCATCTTCTGAGACACAATCAGAATTGCAACCGGCCACCAGTTCAAGAGAAATAAATTTTGAAGAATTTTAAGATGATTAATAATTACATGAATAATAATTTTGACACATTTGATGATTACCATTATGCTTGAGATACAGAGTTGATAATATTAGCGTTGTTGTATTAAAAAATATACGAATTTTGAATGAGGTCTCCATTTAAATATCGAGTTCAATTTTTTTTTAATTTTTCGTATTTCTTCTTTTAGCGGCAACAGAGATACACATTCGCTATTACTACAAATTATAATAAAACGAGTTTTATATGAATCAAATCTCTTATTTTATTTTTAAAATAAATCAATAACGCCCGCTTGCACAAGCCCGGCGACTAACTCTGAGTTTAAAGGATAACTCGGGTTTGTGCAAGTGGGCGTCAGAGAAGTTGACCTACTGCCTGCTTATCTGTAATGTGACACTCCCCGCGACGTTAGCGCACGGCTCGCTTTGCGGTAATCGCGGGCAACTCTTGGTAGCGTTTAATACCTATTTCGCTTGGCCTACACGCCCTTAAGACTTCCCTCAGGGCCATGATTGTCTGTTTGTGGGTACGTACACCGCCGCACCACTTTCGTGCAAGACTTTAGAGCCCACTATTAACATTGTTAATAATGGCCTTCCTGTTTGCGTAGCTTCCGAGGGACTGAACCACCCACTTGGGATTGGGATCATATCCCCAAAATAACAAGTATGAAAAACTGTTGAGTCGTAGTATTTTGGGTTGCCACAGGTACGATACTGGCGACCTCATTTATTCCACACTCTTTTTTGCCAAGCTGTAAGTATCTTATTTACTTCCAGATCTTTTTTTTATTGTGCAAGTAAGTATACGCTTTAGGCATAATAATAGTAGCTAATTATTCTTTCTGCCAATCAATGTTTGTTTATGTATGTCTATGCATGTGTGTGTGTGTGTATGTGTATGTCAGGGCGTGAGGGTGTGTGTATTGTATGTTTTGTGTGTATCTATTGTTGTTGTTGTTTTATGTGTGTTAATTTTTCTGTCTGTATTGATGAATTGCGTAATGTGGGTGATACGGGATGGTGGTGGTAGTGTGGGTGATGCGTGGGGGGTGTGAGTTTGGGTGTGGTGTTATGTTGTTCTGCTATTTATTCTGTTTATTGGTTTCAGAAAACGGAAAAAACGTTTGGTCGTCAACAAGTGCCTACCTGAAGACGAATCACTTCATACAGAAGTGGTTCAAAATTTACAGCCAACGCCGAATCTATGCCCGACTCGGAGTGAACATGAACTGAACATTAATGAAAGTGTAAATCAAAATCTGCAACCTCCAATGCATCAAGATGACGTCGTTGGCTCACAAGGTACAATTTCATTAAAATCGACATCTACAAAGGTCGCTCCCAATTTTTCTACTTATCTCCGAGAAGAACAAGAACTGATGCCTTCAGCGATAACTCAGAAAAAAGTGCTCAGCAGTTATTATCACCATCTGATCAAACACCAAAGCAATACGTAGATTTAGATTGCGTGCAATTCAATGCGTATTCACCATTTTTGAGGAATTTGGCAGGATGTTCAGAGCCACCTTCAGTCCTGCCAGAGTGTTAAGATTTGGATACGCAAGGACCAAGATCAGCATGCTTGCCATTGCGAAACTCACCAGGATTAGATCGGATGATTTTAATTTTTACCACCCACGACCACCAAGTTCAATTTTAGAAGAACCTTCAAGTACTGACGATCGCACCTATGTATCATCCGAAACATCATGGGTACCAGACTCTGACGAAGACTGTACCCCTAAAAAAATTTCACGCAAAGGGTCTTGTAGGATTCCAGATTCATATGCCACAATAGTTAGTTTTACAGGTGTAGACGAATCGATTAATGCTTCCGAAGCATCCAGTCCCACTTTGATAAGAAGTGATGTGATTTCAGACATGTCTTATTCGACAGAAAATATTGTCACAAGCTCAACACAAGACTTAGATGATCCTCAGCCTTCTGCAATATTAAAAGACCCAGCCAGGCGTTGGAAAAAGTCTGACCCATCAAAATGGAAAAAAAATATTGACAAGGATAACAAGCACAGCTGTAATCCCTATGAAAATGCATCAGGAAAGACTATGCCTGCCAAAAAACCACAACCAGTGGCTTGTATGGACATAGGTTGCCGATTTAAATGTAATAACTTAATACAAGCAGACAGAGTGACCCTTTGCAAATCTTATTGGTCGTTAACAGGTTTTAAAGAGCAGAAACAGTTTATATTGAGACATGTGAAACAGCAAACCCCTTAAAGACACCTTAATGCTGTAAAAACAAAAAACCGGACTACTGCCAGGGAATACTACTTTTTTAAACATGATGATGACGTACGTTTTTCATGGCAACGCTGAGTATATCAAATGGTCCTATTAATAGAGCTCTAAAAAATGTGAACGAATCTGGCGAATTTGTTGGGACAGATAATCGCGGGAAAAAGGAGCCTGTCAACAAAAGTAAACCAGAAGATCTAAAGTTTTTGTGCGATCATATCGAAAGCTTTCCGACAATGGAATCGCACTATTGCAGAAAGTCATCGAAACGTTTGTACTTGGATCAAAAACTTTCCATCGCCAAAATGTATCAGTTGTACAAGGAAGCATGCAGCGCCCAGAACAAAACTCCACCGTCACATAGTAAATATAGGAATGTCTTTTGAACTGAATACAACTATTCCTTCTTTATTCCAAAAAAAGACCAGTGTTCGCTATGCCACAAGTATAAAAAGGATTCAATAAAATATGAAGCTCAGTATAAAGAACATCAAGAAAGAAAAACATTAGCTGACGAAGCTAAACGACGTGATAAAGAAAGATCGCAAAACGATACCACATTTTTATAAGTTACTGCAGACCTTCAAAGTGTATTGCAAATACCCAGCGGAGATGTAGGAGAGTCTATCGAGATACACGAAAGTTGTGCGTGTACAATTTTACGATCTACGAATCCAAAACACCCAATAAAGGGTTCTGCTTTATGTGGAACGAAATCAATGGGAAACGGGGGAGTTCCGAGATTGCCACTTGTTTGTCTAAGTGGATAAATATGATTCCGGAAAGTATAAAAGAGGTTTCTATTTTTTCCGACACTTGTTCAGGGCAAAACAGGAACCAATTTATTGCGGCGTTCTTTCTGCATTTGATTCAGACGTCGCACCTAAATGTAATAGAACAGAAATATTTAGAGTCTGGACACACAATGATGGAGGTTGACTCAATGCATTCTGCTATAGAATCTGAAAGAAAGAGAACTTCTATCTTCTCTGTGAACGACTGGAAGAATGTGGCAAAGAGGGCCCGATCTAGTAGACATAGAAAGAACGCAGCACCTTATGAAGTTTATGAGTTAAAATATAACGACATCATCGACACCAAAGAGTTAGCTGCAAGATTGATTTCGAACAAAACCATGGCTCAAGATGGCAAGAAGGTCTAGTGGCTTAAAGTTAAATGTCTGAGATACGAAAAAACTAATCCTGGCGTAATAAAATTCAGATACGGCTATGATGGTGAGTACTCAATACTGGAGACGACAAAAAAGACAAGACGTAAGAAAGATCCTGGTGCTGCAGGTACATCTGGTGAGGTGATTGTGCCTAAAGCGTATACGTGAATCTTACCAATTACACAATAAAAAAAATGATCTGATAAACCTATGCCGAACGGACATCATACCGGTTGAATTCCATTCATGGTTTCAATCTTTACCAGTTAACAACCAACCGGATAGGCTGCCAGAACCAGACACCTTCGAAGATACTGATGGAGGAGATACTTAAAGATTAGATAAAGCATCGAAGCATGATTGTATTGATAGATAAGATTATGTATATACAAAGATGACGTGTTATTTTTTGATAGAATAGCTTCTTTATTTTGTAATCGTTTTCGGTATGTTTATTACTAATTCGTTGCTAACTTGATTTTGCATGTGTATTTTAAAATTATTGAAATAAGTACATTATTATATTTTTTAAACTTTTAAACTTACGATACTCATAGTTAATTATAATTTTATTGAAACGGGTCTAAATCGCGTAGGTACTGTTTATAAGATTTAATGAATACCGTGGTCATGGGTTGACTGATACGGTCGTGTAATTCGACAGAAACGACGGGAAGTTAAAGGTAAGTAAATTATACCATATAATAAACAGTTTACGATTTAGACCTGTTTCAATTACTTATAAACTATTAAAAATAGTTTATTTTGTATGCTGTTTTTTTTTGTATTAAATACCTGATTTTTACTTTAAAATTATGTTTTTTCTTTCTAACCCACCTTTGAGCAATAGTCACTAATTGCTTAGTATCTGAATAAAAGCTGTACCTACCAAGAATTAATTAAGTAAGTAACACAAAAAGGTAATTAAATAACCCAAATTACACTATCAAGCAAATATAACTAAATGATAACAGGAAATAAAAAAACGACTAATACAAATAATACTTACATGAGTTGACAATTACACTTGTTTTTTTATTCCAGTAGCTCTCGCGCACAGTACTCTTTCGGCCGTTGTGATAAATACTCCTTTAAGAGAGCAATATAAGGGGAATTCCACTTATAAAAGCAGTCGTAAGAGCGCTCTAAGTCCTATTTTGCCTCAAACCATGCCATTATAGCGCAAGATGATGTGCTAAGAAACTCTGATTCGGTTATTAACAATTCCGGAACAACACACGATAAGAATTGTGAAGAGATTAGTGTACAATAACACGTTCTCGTATTTACCTTCAAGGTACATAATTTACACTGATATCGATACTCGATCATGTTCTGCGCGAGCCGCGTTCGTGAGAGATATAGAATCTTTTTGTATTAAAATGAATATTAAAGAATTATATATAATGAAAAATAAGAATAATATTTTATTACTTGAATGGTTAACCAATGAAATAAAAAATAATTCAAAGTGGTCCGGACCACGACTTTGTGTTATTAAAGGAGTAACAAAAATAGACAAAGTCGATGACAGAAGAGTCATATTAAATGATTTTCATTTACTGCCTACGAGTGGACATGCAGGCGTTAGGCGCATGCTAAATAATAATAGGTCTTTACCTATGAAATTGCCGTTTTGTATGAAAAAATTTAAACGAATTTTTTTCATGCATTTTTTATTTGTATTAATCGAAGTAATCACCCATGCAATCAATGCATCTTTGCCAACGCAGTGGCAGTTTATTGATGCCCTTCTTAAAGAAATCAGCTGGACGGGAGGCAACAAATTCTTCAAAGGCATTTTGTACTGCCTCTCGGGTATTGAATTTTTTTCCCGCCAAGAAGTTATCCAAATTCTGGAAAAAGTAGTAGTCTGTAGGGGCAAGGTCTGGTGAGTAGGGCGGATGACGGAGAGCTTCCAACCCCAGTTCTTGCAACTTGGAGACCGTCTGCTGTGGTGTGTGGAGGTCGCGCATTGTCGTGCAGGAGCAGCGGAGACGAGCGATTGACCAATGCTGGTTGGAGATGTGCCAGCTTCTCCATCATTGTGTTCAGTTCTTCACAGTACACATCTGAAGTAATGCTCACCCCGTTTGGTAAGAAGCTGTGATGAATCACACCGGCGCTAGACCACCAAACAGTGACCATCACTTTTCTAGGGGGTAAGTTTTCGTTTAGGGCATTGTTTAGGTGCTGAACCAGGATCCAACTAACTTGCTGAGCGCTTGTGATTATCAAACAGAATCCATTTTTCATCGCAGGTAACAATGCGGTTCAAAATTCCTTCATTTGTGTGTCTGTTGAGCAGTGCAAGGCACGTCTCGATGCGTACTTCGCGCTGGCGATCATTGAGTTCGTGGGGCACCCATTTGTCAAGCTTATATACCTTGCCAATTTGACGCAAATGGACCAATATTGTTTTGACGCTAACGTCGAAAGCTGCTGCTAATTCAGCCGTAGATTGTGTATCATGAGCTTCCACAATCGCCTTTAATTCGTCATTGTCGACCAAAGTCTTCGGACGACCGCGAGGTTCATTTTTCAGGTCGAAATTTCCAGAACGGAAGCGAGCAAACCAATAAAAAGTGGTGCGTTGGTTTGTAGTGTTAGCTCCGTAAACGTCGTTGATGTTGCGTGCCGCTTGTGCCGCGTTGCTGCCACGACGGTACTCATATTCCATAATTACTCGAATTTTTAACGTATCCATGATGACGAAAAAGATTGAAATGCGATGAAAATGTAACACTAATCAATAAACAAATGACTACTTTTGGAAAAAAAAATCCATGTTTTTAAAATAAAATAATTTGAAATTAGAATTCTTAGCCAAACAAAAATTATTTTGATTTGAAATGGCCAGTACTGCAGAACGGCAATTTCATAGGTAAAGACCTAATATTAAGCGTTACTACTTTTGGCCGAATATTTGCGATGATGTTAAGAAGTTCGTGAAGAGATGTGACAGTTGTCAGAAGCAAAAGCACTCTTTACCAACTAAACAGCCCATGGAGATCACATCAACGGCAAAAGGTGCTTTTGATAAGGTATATCTAGATATTGTACATTACATTCCATTCCAGGGACATCGACACTGGAACATGAGGGCACTGATAGTTTAAACTTTGAGAGCATGGATGATTCTGAAGAAAATGCTAATGTGGCATTTCACCGCAGTAATGATGAAACAATGACAGTCCAAGAGGCTTTGAGCAGTAAAGATGCAGCTCAATGGCAAGCCGCAATTCAAGATGAGTATAACTCTTTTGTGAAAAACAATTGCTGGACATTAGTTGATTTAAAAAAGGGACAAAAGCCTGTGAAATCCAAATGGGTATTTAAAATTAAAAGGGGATTAAATGGAAAGATTTTAAAATACAAAGCTTCTCCAGTAGCCAAAGGATTCACACAGAGATATGGGATTGACTATAAAAAAACTTTTGCACCGGTGCGGTGGTTCGTCATTTTACTATCAGGATTTATTTGCTACTAGCTTTTGCCAGCGGCTTCGCCCGCGTGTATGTCGGAAATTATCCCACGGGAACCTTCTACCGGGATGAAAAGTATCCTATGTCTTAATCCAGGTTATAAACTATCTGTATACCAAATTTCATCCAAATCCGTTCAGCCGTTTTTGCGTGATTGAGTAACAAACATCCAAACATCCAAACTTTCACATTTATAATATTAGTAGGATAGCTGCTGTGAAAGATTAAGATATTGATGAGCAGGATGTCACTACAGCTTTTTTAAATGGGAATCTTTGTGAAGATGTTGTAATTGAACAGCCGGAAGGTTTTCTTCAAAAAAAGAAAAGAAGAACAGGTTTATAAACTAAATAAATCTATATATGGCTTTAAACACGCTGCGAAATGCTGGTATGAAAAAATAAGTTATGTCCTTATAAAGAAAATGCAGTTTCAAAAATCATTTGTCGAGCCATGTGTATACTTCAGACTCCAACAGGGGCGTTTAACAATAATGGCTTTATATGTCGATGACTTATATGTGGTGACTTTTATTTACTTCCTTTAATGAAGATAAGGGAGAAGTAAAAAGCTGTTTAATGGAAGAATTTGAAATGAAGGATTTAAGTTCAGTTCATGAATTCTTAGGAATGAGAGTGAAGAGAGAAAAAGGAAAAATTACTCTTGATTAATCTAACTATATAACTAATGTTCTAGATAGATTCAAGATGGAAGATTGCAAACCAGTTACAACACCAATGGAAGTTGGACTCAAACTTACTAAAGGTGAAACAGAAAGCTGTGGATATCGGAATCTGATTGGGTGCCAAATGTATATTGCTGTTTGCACTCGCCCAGACTTCGCACATGCGGTAAGTTTTTTGAGTCAATTCAACAACTGTAGTTCTGATGTTCATTGGAAGGCTGCAAAGCGAATATTAAGATATTTAAAAGGTATGATAATTATAGTTTAGTTTATGAGAAAACTTCTGCTGTGGAGGTATGCGGATACGCTGACGCCGATTGGGGTTCGTGTCCAATGGATCGTGTCTTATACCGGATTTTTATTTACAATAGGTAATTCAGTTGTCAGCTGGCAAAGTCGTAAACAGAGAACCTTTGCACTGTCCAGAACAGCAGCAGCCCCATTATGATTTAGATTATAACTCAAAGTAATCTCAAGTTGATCTCATGATTTAAACAAGGTGTGCGTTATGAAATGTTTTAAGCAAAACTCAAGATGCCTTCGTATAGAACACAAGATTCTCAAGGGTAAGTGTAATATTGAATATAAAAATTAGAAAATAGAATTCCTCCTTCGCGAGCATTACTGCTTCGCAGAAGGAGGTGACGGCTTCCCATGCACTCTCGCTCCGCACCATGGCCTGGACCAGGTTTGCCCGCGAGAGATCGCCGCCGCCGATCGCCTCCGTGAGAAAACGGCGGTGCTCCGCCCAAGCCGGGCAGACCTCCACTGTATGCTCCACCGTGTCCTCCGGGCGATCCACACAATGGTGACACCTGGGTGTTTCCTCCCGCCTTATCCGAAACAGGAACCTCCCGAAACAACCGTGTCCGGTGAGGACCTGCGTCAGGCGGAAGGTGAGGATGCCGTGGCGCCTCTCCAACCACTCCTCAAAGAGGGGACTTATCGCCGCAATTGTGGCGTGCCCAGCGCTGGGTTGCGACAATCGCACTCTCCATGTCGCCATGAGATCCCGCCGGAGCTCTGTCCGCTGTACCGTGATTTCTCGCGGCAGCGGAGTTACGCCCCGGCATTTCACCTCCTCGCGCCACTCCCACACGTGCGCGAGGACTTTTGCCACCAGATCCCATGGCGGTAATCCGGCAAGGAGGCACGCCGCCTCACAGGAGACCGTGCGGTATCCCCGAACTAGCCGGATGGCCATGACCCTCTCGATTCTCAGGTCTGCCCTAATCTGCACTTGATAGACATATGAAAGAATGCTATGTTAATATTTTTTATTTACTAAGTATATATAGTTTTTTTAGTTGAGGAATGCCATCAAAAAGAAAAGGAGAGGGAAACTTCGAAGGGGCGTGCTGTTTCATCACGACAATGCACCCGCGCATAGGTCGGCAGTTGCGATGGCTGCCATTCAGCAAGCTGGCTTCGAATTGGTTGACCACCCCCCTTATTCACCAGATCTGGCGCCTAGCGATTTTTATCTGTTCCCCAAATTGAATGAATACTTAAAGGGAAACAGGTATGAAGACGATAACGAGGTGATGGATGCCGTGGAGAGCTTTTTGCAGGACCAAGACAAAACTTTTTTTTTGAAAGGGATTGAAGTCTTGGAAAAGCGCTGGACTCGGTGTGTAGAGAGACTCGGAGACTATGTAGAAAAATAAATTATTAAGTTATCAATAGTCATTATAATCTATCTCATTCTCACTACTTTTTGATCCCCCCTCGTACAACTTATCTCAACCTACTACGATGTTATCCAGAGATAACCAGACCAGCTGGTTCAAATAGTGTACCAATACATAACACAAATTTATTAGAATTAAATTTATCACAATTATATTAGAACAACATCCGGTCCTCCAGTAACATCACGACCGCGTCGTTTGGCACCAGATCGTCTACAGATCGCGAATAAAGAATTTGAGGAAATGTTACAAAATGGCACAGCGCGTCGTTCAGAAAGTCCATGGTCATCTCCACTACACCTGGTACCTAAAAAAGACGACGGCTGGAGGCCATGCGGCGATTATAGATCTTTAAATGCACGAACAATACCTGACCGGTACCCAGTCAGGCACATCCACGACTTCGCATACCAGCTGTCAGGATCCACAATCTTTTCAAAAATTGATCTCGTAAAAGCATTTAATCAAATACCAGTATTCGGCGGCGATATTACGATATTAAAAAGACAGCAATCAAAACACCATTCGGACTTTTTGAATTTACCGCAACGACATTCGGTTTATGAAATGCTGCGCAGACCTTCCAAAGGTTTCTCGATGAAATTCTGCAAGGATTCGAATTTACGTTCGGGTTCTTAGTCGATATCCTTGTATTCTCAAAAGGGGAGACAGAGCACATCGGACACCTACAAAAACTTTTTGAACAATTAAAAAAGTATGGCGTGGTAATCAACACCAATAAGTGCGTATTAGGTGTTAACGAAATAACATTCTTGGGTTACCATGTATCTGCAGCTGGAATACGACTCCTACCAGAAAAAGTAAAGGCGATCCAAGAATACCCCCTCCCAAAAAATGCTAAGGAGTTACGAAGATTTTTAGGGATGATAAATTTCTACAGGAAATTTCTTCCTGGCGCCGCTCAAATACAAGGCCCGCTCAATCAAGCTTTAAGCGGCCCAAAAATTAAAGGAAACACGCCCATCACTATAACACCTGAGATTCAAGAAGCATTCGACGCATGCAAAAATAACTTGTTAGAAGCCACTCTCATCTCGCATCATGATACACAAGCTGAGTTAGCACTTTTTACCGACGCTTCAGACGTGGCCATCAGAGCTGTCTTACAGCAAAGAAGAACCAATGACAGCTGGCAACCACTAGGATTCTTTTCCCGCAAGTTATCTCCTGCTCAGTCAAAATATAGCACCTACGACCGTGAATTGCTCGCCATTTACGAAGGAATAAAATACTTTAGGTATATGGTCGAAGCGAGAACATTTCAAGTGTTCACCGATAATAAACCCATCACATTCGCCTTCACTAGAGACAATTGCTCACCTCGTCAACACCGCTATCTCGACTACATCTCTCAATTTACCACCAACATCAATCATATCTCAGGAAATCACAACGTAGTCGCCGATGCATTTTCACGACTGGAAAGTATCGACACTAGGTACCGTCGACTACAAAGCACTTCAAAACGAACAGGAAAATGACCGTGAGTTACAGAGTTTGCTAAATAGCAACACGGCGTTAAAGTTAGAAAGAATAAAAGCTATGGACGGATACATATACTGTGACCAGTCTACTTCTCGTCCTAGGTCATTCATAACACCAACTTTTCGAAAAACAATCTTCCAACAACCTACACAATCTCAGTCATCCAAGCCCCAACGCAACAGCTAAACTTGTAGCAGAACGATCTGTGGCCTAAGATTCGTCGAGACTGTAGACAATGGGCTCAACAATGCACTGATTGCCAACGCAACAAAGTTACCCGCCATACCCACTCTCCTCTTTCATCATTCCCTGTTCCTTCCAACCGTTTTTCCCACGTCCACCTTGACATAATTGGCCTTATGCCAACTTCTTCTGGTCTCAGGTACTGCCTTTTTTTTTTGTGGATGGGAAATCATCAAATGACTTCTCCCACTCCGGGCAGAGCGGGAGGGCGTGTCAGACTTTTACTGACTAAAACCCACCCGTGTTCCTTCAGTTGCCCGTGCCAGGGCCACGGTCTATTTCGAACTACCCGCGACCCCGGCGGCGTCTCAGGTACTGCCTTACAGCTATAGATAGGTATACTCGATGGCCAGAAGCCTACCCTCTAGCAGACATCAGAGCGGAGACCTGCGCTAGCACCTTCATTGCTGGCTGGGTCGCACGCTTCGGGTGTCCAGAGAAGATTACAACTGACCGCGGGAAACAATTTGACTCTCAACTGTTCCAGTGCATCTCGTCAATTATAGGCGCCTACCATTGTCCTACGACAGCTTACCACCCACAGAGCAACGGTCTGGTAGAAAGAATGCACAGACAGCTCAAGGCCGCCATAATGTGCCATAGCAACGCGCAATGGTCGGAGGTACTTCCAATTGTACTCCTAGGAATGAGGAGCGCCTGGAAAGATGATCTCCAAACTTCTACAGCTGAGTTGGTGTGCGGCGAGCCACTTCGATTACCTGGTGAGTTCTTGAAACCATCAACCACCCATGACATAATAGATGAAGCAGATTTCGCAGCACGACTACGAAGACATATATCGAAACTGTCACCTGCATCAACATTCACCCATGGTGAGAAAATGTTTTATGTACCTACCTAAAGAACTTAGTACAGCCAGCTACGTCTTCCTGCGAAAAGGACCGTTAATAAAGTCATTTGAATCACCTTACTCCGGTCCGCACAATGTAGAAAGAGGAACAATAGACGTCCAAGGAAAGCACATAACTGTTACCATTGATAGACTAAAACCAGCGTACATGGCTAACAACAATGATGGCTCGTCTACAAAAACACCACCACCATCGTCGCAAGCACTTTCATCGCCTGAAATAAAAACAAGAAGCGGAAGAACCGTAACATTTCCGCGCCACTATCGCCCGTGAACCGGTCTCAGCGGGGGAGTGATGTAGGCTACACATACTAACATACATATTACACACAACATAAATACATGTAAAATATACATACAACAGTAATATAATAACTCTCTAATTAAATACTCACGAACGTGTGTACACGGGCTAATACATTCACGTGTCTGTACACCGCCTTACTGCCTACCTACCGCTCGACCGCGCTGTGCCGCACGCCGTTGATTCAATACCTACGACGCGACCGCGAGGCGATTTCTTGGAACACGACACGATCGGATCTCCGCCGCCCGCGCCGCTGCATCTCCCGCGCACGGCCGCGCCCCTCGCCCCTCGGTCGCCCTCACCAGTCCGCTACAAACCTCAACGGCGAATGCATGCCTTTCATAACTCGCGCCGCGCATGTTTTAGTTTAAGTTGTTATTTGTGTTAATAATAATAATAAACATTTATATTCAATTATAGTGTTTAATTAATAGGATTAACTAGACCTACCTAACACACTACACCCCTCGTTGCTGAAAGGCAGCCATCGCAGCAGTCACTTCTCTCAGAAGCCCCACAGGAGACAAACACATCGACATCAAGAGCGACTGATTCAGTCATATCCAGTGCCATTGGCGCTGGACCTTCCTGTTGAGGATCAATGTCCACACATCTGATAAAGTTTTGGTACTCTGTGGTTTATGTTACTCTGTGGTTATGTTAAGTCTACGACAATAATGAAAAAGAAGCGAATAAAAATCTGTAACTTGTGTGCGCCATCAAAAATTGTAATAATTAAAGGAAGATTAAATAAAACATATACACTTCTGGACACATCTTTTGGCCCACCTTGTATTTTCAGTTTCGTTTGGTCCTAGCTAAAATTTTATATTAGGTCGAGCAAAAAGTTTTTATGCAGTTTTGAACCTGGCACATTCACAATTTCATTCAATAGTATTTTTTTGAATTTCGAACACAGAATTTAAAGAAACAAAAGACAATTTGGAGCCTGTTTGTTGATATCAAACAATCGAATACTAAGAAAACTTGGTTTTATTGGTTTACTTGGATTTAATTCTTGAAAAAGTGATTGATATCTTTGGTTTTGCAACAAACATTACTTATTCTTAACATTAAGGTGAGGTTCTATCAATAATCTATGGATACTTCACCTGAAGTCGCCGCCCAAGCTGTGGCACTTATTCAGGCCGGACACAGCCAAAGAAACGTGAGTGCTCAACTTAATTTAAGTCGATCTGCGGTCCGAAATGTTTATCGGAGGTACCTAGAGACTGGCGGCTTTGTTCGTCGCCAAGGAAGGCCACGATCTCGGGTCACAACTGAAAGGCAGGATCGATTCATCGTGACGACCAGCTTGAGAAATCGTCACCTTACCTCCATTGAGATACAAAACCAACTTCGCGACTTCCACGGAGTATCTGTGAGCGCTCGAACTGTTCGGAGAAGGTTAAAAGAACGCGATATGGTACCACACAAGCCAGCTAATGGCCCCAAACTAACGCGAGCCCACCGAACAGCGCGCCTTCATTTCGCACGCAGTCATTTAAATTGGACACAGCAAGATTGGAGCCGTGTACTCTTTTCTGATGAGTCTAAAATTGTGTTACATGGCAATGATGGAAGGAAGAAGGTCTACCGACGTAAGGGAGAGCGTTTCGCACAATGCTGCTTTGAAGAGAGGGTTGCTTATGGCGGTGGCTCATGGACTGTCTGGGGCGGTATATCCGCGAGCGGCAAAACTCAACTTGAGGTTGTTACAGGACCACGGCTGCCAACATTAAATGCTGAAAGGTACATTCGTGAGTGCTTAGAACCTCACGTGATACCATACGTGGACTATGTGGGCCCAAATTTCCTTTTTATGCATGATAATGCAAGAGCCCATGCGGCCGGCATCGTCAGGGAATATCTTCGGGATGTGAACATCACAGTTATGGACTGGCCAGCCAGAAGCCCAGACATGAACCCCATTGAGCACATGTGGGACGAGCTAAAAAAACGTGTTAGGGCTCGTCAGCCAGTTGCCCAGACGATGCAGGAGTTGAAAACTGCCATAGAAGAGGAATGGGAGATGATCCCTCAAAATTTCATAGAGCGGTTGATAAACTCTATGCCTAATCGTATGAGAGCTGTGGTAGATGCCCATGGAGGCAACACGCGTTATTAAATTAAACCTTTATTTGATAAAACATGTTTTTTATTCAAAAATCAATTGCCTTTAACAAGCGCATATCCGACTTGTTAGGCGTAGCTCCATGTCGTATGGTATTCTGAATTCAAATTTAAAACAATACGATCGAAAAAGATGGTAAAATGTATCAGGTTTAAAACTGCATCAACAGTTTTTGTTCAATCTAGCAATCATATTTCGGTAGAGGCCATCGAAACCTAAACTCTAAGGTGGGCCAATAGATGTGTCCAGAAGTGTATATGAACAGAAACAATACTTTTAATAAATAAATAACAGTGGTAGCAGAGCGTGGTTCGCGCCCGCGCCGACGTAATTGGCTTTCGAAAAAAGGAGTGCGCACGCGACAACGAAAAATGGCGGAAAGTATTAAGATAAAGCAATTTGCCGGCGAAGATTTTTCGATATGGAAGTTCCGCATTAGCAGTATACTACGGGAAAATGAATGTTTAAATGCAATAGAAAATAAAGCCTTTGCGAGCGTTCCGGAGAACTAAAAACTTGAAGCTCGTGCTCAAAGTATTATCATAAGCGGCGTCGCCGACAGCCATATTGATTATATTCAAGAGGAGAATACAGCGTTCAACATGATGTTTAAATTAGAGCAACAATTTATGAAAAAAGGCACCAAAAGTAAATTATTCTTACGGCGGGAATTAAACCATATAAAATACAAAGAAGGAACCTCACTCGCAGAACATTTTGCTACGTTGTCAAAAATATTCGGCCAGTTAAAAGACGCAGGACGCCCCTTAGCAGAGGAAGAAAAGGTTAATGTAATACTGTTATCCATGCCCGAATCGTACGAAGTCATTGTAACAACTTTAGAGTCAATGCCAAACCTGACAGTAGACCTAGTTAAGGACAGATTACTAGGAGAGGAAGAAAAGAGAAAAAAGATGGGTCCACAAACAATGGAGCACCAGAGGAATTCCTTTTTGTGCTTTGGATGCGGCAAGCCAGGCCACAAGAAATTTGAATGCAGAGCGAGACACCACCAGGGACCAGCCCGTGGACATGAACAAAATCATTCAAGAGGTCAAGGACGAGGAAATAGAGCGCCACACAGGGGAGCATTTGTAGGCAGAAGCAGGTCACAAGGAAGAGGTCGTGGAAACCCGGACAGAAGACCGTGGCAAGGACAAGGACCTAACTATCCAGGGAATAATCATCAGACATATGCGGCATCAACAGAAAATGAGCATGCTTTTCTGGCCAGCAATGGACAGAACCAAGAAATTGGTAATCAGTGTGAAATAGTTTGGTGTGTGGACTCGGGGTCATCAGACCACCTAACAAATGACAAAAGTGCGTTTTATAACTATTGTGAACTAAATTCACCAAAAGTAATTGCTGCAGCCAAGAATGGAGTGAGTTTAATGGCGGTTGGAATTGGTAACATAAAGGCAAGATGTTATGTTGGTAAGAGATATATAGACTGTACTATTAAAAATGTATATTATGTGCCAGAACTGAGAAAAAACTTGTTATCTGTTGCTAAAATTGAGAGTAATGGTTATAGGATTGAATTTTTAACCGACTTCAAAAAGGAGGAGGTTATCAATTCGTCGGAACCTTTTTTTTTTTTTTTTTTTATGTATGTTCCCCGATTACTCGAAGATGGCTGGACCGATTTGGATTGTTTTTGTTTTATTCGAGAGGGTATATATCACAGTTGGTCCCATATAAAAGGATATCATCCACATTTCATACAGTTTTGGTCCAAAAGTAAAAGTGCCGGCCAAATAAAAAAAGTGTTTTATTCTGATAGAACTCGTCCGCCTTAGAATTTCTTTATATGACACCAAAGCTGTAGCATCACTATACTTGGTATTATTTGAGTTCTAAAAATCCGTCTTTCATACATTTCGAGTAAACTACTAACTGTAACAAATGAAGTTATCTTGCCAGAACATGATGTTATAAATATTTTTTTGAACACGATATACTTATTGTCGTATACACTGCATACCCAAAAATACCAGGAGTACCTACAACCAATAGAAAAGTAATGTTGAAACTAGACGTGGGTTATTACTTTTTGGAATTAAAACAATGGCCGGGCCTACAAAAGATAAGCAGGTAGATACAAGAAAAATAGCCTTTACCCTACCGCCATACAATGTTGTGTTACCCCTCCACTAACCCCCAACCCTTGCACCGCTCGTTTCGCCGCCCGCGCCTGTTTATTTCCTTAGTACCGAGAGCAACGTTGCCGTCAACTGCCGTGCGTGTACGTTTGTGTGATTTTTCAGCTAGCTCCCGCTCGCTTTACGTTCTTTTGTTGTTTTTGTTATCACCTTTGTTAAGTTTTAATATTTTCTGTTACGTTTTGGACTTTGTTATTGACTGTTACGTGTCCGTGTGGGTAATAAACACGACTCATGGAAGACTGTATCTTGTGTCGTGAATCGACAGAGAATCGGCGAAGATATGAATGGACTTCCCGAGAAAGGGATCATCTTGATATCGCCCAAATAGTGATTGAAGAATTGATAGATAGACAGGTAAGATCACAGTCATTTTACATACGATTATATGTAATGTTTTTGGATTAAGCATTTGAAAATACGTTCATTTGATAATGAAAACGATTTTTTTCTTTTCAGTTGGAACGTACTGAGTTCATTTGCCGACCGTGTTGGCAAAGAACAGAAAGAAGATACCGGCGACGTATTCGAGATGTTGAAGAGCAAGTTGGCCAAGAAGATAATCAACCCGTAAATACAAATCCAATACCTACTTCGTTGGATTTGCCGGGTCTACTTCGCGCACCAAATACGTCAAATAGTTGTTTATTCCAACATTGTGTAAATGAATCTCGCCGTCGTATTCCCGAAAACATCACTCTTCGCATGCTGTGCCGATATAGTTATTTTGTACCCGAAAGTGCACGTGTATGCAGTGAACATTTGGAGCAAAATCTGTGGCATTTACTGCCATTGCAAGACAATGCATCTACGGAATTTACAGCTGCACAGATAAGTAGTATTGTTTCAATACTACAAAGACATATTACTCAAGATATTATTGATTTTGAACAATACGAAAATATGACACCAGACGAGTTTTATACCTGGATAGGTTTAAGTCATAACCAGTTTGCGGAATTACTGGAGGACTTACCAAGGTTGAGATCAGTAAACAAAAGAAAATCAATATTGGCGGCAGTATTAGTTAAGTTAAGAACAGGAGACTCAAATGCAAGGCTTGCTAATATATTCAAATGTGGCGAAACAACATTCCACAGATGGTTACAAATAGGACGGAATGCTTTTTTGGAAGATTTCGTGCACTTAAATCTTGGGTTTGATCACATGACTCGTGAAAACGTAGTACAACGGAACCTGACACTGCCCAACAATCTGTTCGGGAACCCCTCGAGTCCAGAAGCAGAAAGAAAAGCAATAACTATTGTTGATGGTACATATGTGTACTTGCAAAAAAGTGGCAATTATTTTTTTCAACGTGAGTCTTATAGCCATCACAAGTACAGAAATCTCCTCAAACCGTTCCTCTTGGTTTCTTGCGATGGACATATTATCGACGTAATTGGACCATACGCTGCTGTTACATCTGACGCGCATATCATGAATGGCTTAATAAATAATACGGACAGTGCATTCCACTGGTTTTATAGGAGTGGCGATGTTTTTATTTTAGACCGTGGATTTCGCGACTCACTAGAAAATCTCGAGTCTTGCGGTTATGTAACACATATGCCAGAAACTAAGTATCCAAATGAGACCCAATTAACGACGGATCAGGCAAATAAATCAAGATTAATTACGATCTGCCGTTGGGTAGTAGAAGTGATCAACGGCAGATTCAAGAGAGATTTTCGACTACTACGGAACGTGTACAATAATAGAGCGCTGAGAAGCATGTTCGATTATTTTAAGATTGCAGCAGCAATATTAAATCGTTTTCATGTTTTAATTGAGGACAATCCACATATTACAAGCATGTTGGAGATTATCCATGAAAGGATAAATATGCCAAACAGATTGGCAGCACTCGTAGAACGGCACAACTACAACCGCAGAAGTGCTCAATTCAGGGCGATGACAGCGGATATGGAAGAGTTCTCTGAATTCCCAAGGATGACCGAGCACGAGCTGTTTTTATTCGCGCTTGGGGTTTACCAATTAAAACAAGCGAAGAGCTATTATGGCGAACATATCCTCGAAAACGGATCTTTTACAATTGCGCTTAGCAATGATTTGCCAGGCGAGCACCTGACGGAGTTGCAGGAGCAGGGAAATGATTTGTGGATGATTCGTGGGCGATTGCAATCCCGGCATGTAAGAGCAAGACAATATTATACGTATATTGTAGTGGACAAAACGTTATTGGGAAGACAAGCCATCGCTCACTAGTACTGTACGTGCGTCATAGGAAAAAGAACTATTGGGTGCTGTTCTCATATAATGTGTATTATATGGTATATGAGCTATGCTCGACATTTACAAAATATAGCTCCACCAGCTTTGGGATTAGAGAATATCATTGTTATGCCAGATGATTTTGATACAATTGTTTAATAATAATATCGATTATGTTATATTAAAATATGTTTATTGAAATAATTCAAAGCTATTATTGTAATACATTACATTAAACATATAAAAATCGAATCTTATTTTATTACAACCCCCCAAACAAACTACGGACTAAGGTCCATAACAAAATGAAATGTTCTGTTATGGACCCTAGTCCGTAGTTTGTTAGTGTGGTAATTCATTTAAGCGAAAATATTATGGTACCTCATTGTTTTCGTTAATTCATTTGATTGGAAAATGTATGAAAAATCAGGTTTTTTTAATATGAATACCACCATGTATATTGGTGCTACAGCTTTGGTGTCATATAAAAAAATGCTAAGGCGAACGAGTTCTTTCAGAATAAAGCACTTTTTTTTATCTTTTTGACATTTGGACCAAAATGGATGATGTCCTTTATTAACTTTGCTTTGGTAGTTTTTGAGTTAGCTTCAATGATACGTATTTTTTCCCCTACTTTTATATGGATGATGTTCTACGAGTACTTTGTTTTGCAGGTAGTGGTATTAGAATTTGTGTGGGGTAGGTTCCACAACTAAAAAGTGAAAAATAAAAACTTTTTTACAAAAAAAATACAACCGACTTCCAAAAACAACTACAAAGTGAAAAATAACTTTAATTTCGGAAGTCGGTGGCAAAAAACGAAAATACATTTAACTAGACACCGACTTCCAAAATTAAAGTTATTTTTCACTTTGTAGTTGTTTTTGGAAGTCGGTTGTATTTTTTTTGTAAAAAAGTTTTTATTAAATAATAAAGTTAGAGTTTATAAGTATGATCAATTGACAATGATTGGGAACAATGAAGGGTCTTTGTATACTATTCACATGCAAATAATAAAAGATGAATGTAACTTAAGTAGCAGTCATGATGATCAAGTGATGCAGCTGTGGCACAGACGCTTTGGTCACCTAGGGTTAAAAAATTTAACTTTGCTTTCACAGAATCAAATGGTAAGTGGCATTGATGACTTGACTAAATGTAATAATAATAATTCTGTATGTGAACCGTGCTTACTAGGTAAAATGACAAGACAACCTTTTAATAGACAAGGACGTAAGGCAACTAGACCACTAGAATTAGTACACACAGACGTCTGCGGACCTATCACACCACTGACTGAGGAAGGATACAAGTACTTTCTGACATTTATAGACGACTATACTCATTTTGTTTGGGTCTATCTACTTTCTAATAAAAGTGAAGTTTTTGAAAAATTCAAGCAGTACTATTTTTATGCAACCAACCATTTCAATGCTAATATATTAAAGTTGAGATCAGATAATGGCGGTGAATATGTGTCAAGGCAATTTCAGGAGTTTTGTTACAGCAAAGGAATTTTAATGCAATATACAGTGCCATATAATCCCCAGATGAATGGAGTAGCGGAACGAATGAACCGCACATTAATAGAAAAGGCAAAAACAGTTTTATTAGACTCGCAGCTTAGTAAAGAGTTTTGGGGCCATGCAATTTTGTTTGCAGCCTATGTTACTAACAGAAGTCCGACTGAAGGAAAACGTCAAACACCATCTGAGCTGTGGGAAGGAAGGAAACCTGATGTCAGAGCTATGCGAGTGTTTGGGTGTACAGCTTATAATCATGTACCTAAAGAGCTACGACATAAATTGGATAATTCAGGAAAGAAAATGATCTTTATTGGATATGTCAATTCAGGATATAAGCTGTATGATACAGAAACAAGGTCAGTAATATCGGCTCGGAATGTAGTATTTGATGAAACAAAACCTGGATGTGATAATTGTGTAAAATACACACAGAACAAAATAGAAGAGAAAGAAGATGAAATAAGTGAACAAGAAGAAGAAAGTGAGGAGGAAAGAGATAATGAAAATGTATCAACGGAAACCAAAAATAGTAAAGAAAAAGAGACAAGAAATGGAGAATGATACAGACAAAAAGACAGAGAGTTTAGAAAGAGGGAGAGGAAAGAGAAAAATAAGAAAACCAGTATGGCAAAAGGATTATGAAATTGATTAATACCAGGATGATACAGCATTATATGCATTATTATCAAGTTACCAGGAAGTTCCAACTAGTTTTGATGACATTAAAGGGAGAAAAGATGAGAAGAATTGGAATAAGGCAATAAATGAGGAATTAAAAGTTTTAAAAGAAAATGAAACATGGAAGTTTGTATCTGAACCACAGAAAGAAAAGCTACTGGACAGTAAATGGGTTTTTACGAAGAAAAATATAGGAGAAGAAGAGATATGTAAAGCAAGATTGGTAGTGAAGGGTTTTCAACAGAGGGGAAAATTAGAAAATACATACTCACCTGTATTGAAGTTGCAAACCTTGAGAGTTCTTTTATCGGTTGCTGCTCAGAAAGATTATGAAATACACCAGATGGATGTCAAGGGGGCATTCTTATATGGACGTATTGACGAGGAAGTCTACTTGAAACCTCCACAAGGACTGGCAGTTCCAGAAGGCCAAGTTCTAAAATTACAAAAATCTCTTTATGGTTTAAAGAAGAGTCCAAAATATTGGTATGAAAAATTCACAGAAGTTATTACTGAATGTGGTTTTATGCGATCTCAAAATGACTATTGTCTCTATAGTAAAGGCAATCTCTATTTGATTCTGTATGTGGACGATTTATTAATAATAGGGCCTAGTACTACAGAAATTGAAAAGGTCAAGAACTTCTTAAAAACTAAATTTAGCATGAAAGACTTAGGGGACAGCAATCTGACATATCTTGGCATTAGTATTCAGAAGAAACATGATGGTATTTATCTTAATCAATCTAAACATCTGCAAAAAGTTCTTGAATTTTATAACATGGACAATTGTAAAGGGACCAATTCTCCTATGGATCTTAATTTTAAACTGTGACGCATGTGAAATTGACATGACTTTAGAACATCAGTGCAGGTCTCTTATTGGTTCTTTGATGTATGCTATGGTGAGCACAAGACCAGACTTAGCAACAGCTGTATCATATTTGAGTAGATTCCAGTCACAGCCAACTTTGAAGTTATGGCAAGCTTTAAAGCGTGTTCTTAGATATGTCAAACAAACTATTGATTTTAATTTAAAATATTCTAAGTGTCAATATGACAGCTTAACAGGCTTTGCAGATGCAGACTTTGCACGTGATAATGATAGGAAATCCACTAGTGGATATTTGTTCAAGTTGTTTAATAATACAGTAACTTTGAAATCAAAGAAACAAAGTACAGTTTCGTTGAGTACAACAGAGGCAGAATTAATAGCTTTATGTGAAGCATCTGTTGAAGCTTGTTGGTTAATGAAACTTCTGTGTGACTTTAACATTAGAATAAGTAATACTGTGATTTTTGAGGATAATCAAAGTACTATGAAAGTTGTAAAGAATCCAGATCAGAAACGTTTGAAACATGTTGATGTTAAATTTAATTTCATTAAACAGAAAGTAGAGGAAGGATTAATAATTGTTAAATATATATCAACCACAGATCAAATTGAATTGATCAGACATTTTGACGAAGCCCTTATCAGGAGAAAGATTTGTAAGATTATGTAGTATGCTTAACTTGTTGAGGTGTTAAATAACTGATGTAATACATATGTGTGAACATTGAGGGAGAGTGTTGAGGATCAATGTCCACACATCTGATAAAGTTTTGGTACTCTGTGGTTTATGTTACTCTGTGGTTATGTTAAGTCTATGACAAGAATAAAAAGAAGCGAATAAAAATCTGTAACTTGTGTGCGCCATCAAAAATTGTAATAATTAAAGGAAGATTAAATAAAACATATATATGAACAGAAACAATACTTTTAATAAATAAATAACACTTCCATTGCTGGATTACCTCCCTCAGCGCGTACTCAGCCATATATCAGGGAATTTGCGCACAGCACGAAATCCGTGCCACCTCGTCGTGCGGAACTAATTGACGAACAGCTTGTGCGCGTGATTGCGAATGGATGTTATCCTTTTAGTATAGTGGAGGATGTAGAATTTAAAAAATTAATATATATGCTGTGCCCGAGCTACAAGCTACCAACAAGAAAAACATTGTCTCAATCACTCATTCCAAAAATGTTCAAAAAACAAGAGGAAAAAGTGAAGCATAAAATAGAAAATGCGAACGCAGTTTGCCTCACAACTGTCGGCTGGATTTCCGATAACAACGACAGCTTGATAGCAGTCACGGGCCATTATTTAATATCCACGGCAGACGAAACTAAACTACACTCGAATTTACTTGGTTGTGTTGAATACAATGACAGGCACACTGGCCAAAATCTCTTCGAATTCTTGAAAAACATTATGCGGGAGTGGAGTATTGAGCACAAAGTTACCGCGGTAGCCAGCGACAACGCGGCCAACATCACGGCAGCCTTAAGAGAGGGTGAGATGCGGCAAATTCCGTGCTTTGCCCACACTTTAAATCTGTGCGTCCAATCGGCATTACAACAATTGAAGTTTTTTACAAAAACTACATAACCAACACTTTCACAACTTTTTTGTTATTAACAACACTGTGTTCGTCTGTGACTAAGCTATCGAATGATATATTATATCGAATGATATATTACACTTCTGGACACATCTATTGGCCCACCTTAGAGTTTAGGTTTCGATGGCCCCTACCGAAATATGATTGCTAGATTGAACAAAAACTGTTGATGCAGTTTTAAACCTGATACATTTTACCATCTTTTTCGATCGTATTGTTTTAAATTTGAATTCAGAATACCATACGACATGGAGCTACGCCTAACAAGTCGGATATGCGCCTTGTTAAAGGCAATTGATTTTTGAATAAAAAACATGTTTTATCAAATAAAGGTTTAATTTAATAACGCGTGTTGCCTCCATGGGCATCTACCACAGCTCTCATACGATTAGGCATAGAGTTTATCAACCGCTGTATGAAATTTTGAGGGATCATCTCCCATTCCTCTTCTATGGCAGTTTTCAACTCCTGCATCGTCTGGGCAACTGGCTGACGAGCCCTAACACGTCTTTATAGCTCGTCCCACATGTGCTCAATGGGGTTCATGTCTGGGCTTCTGGCTGGCCAGTCCATAACTGTGATGTTCACATCCCGAAGATATTCCCTGACGATGCCGGCCGCATGGGCTCTTGCATTATCATGCATAAAAAGGAAATTTGGGCCCACATAGTCCGCGTATGGTATCACGTGAGGTTCTAAGCACTCACGAATGTACCTTTCAGCATTTAATGTTGGCAGCCGTGGTCCTGTAACAACCTCAAGTTGAGTTTTGCCGCTCGCGGATATACCGCCCCAGACAGCCCATGAGCCACCGCCATAAGCAACCCTCTCTTCAAAGCAGCATTGTGCGAAACGCTCTCCCTTACGTCGGTAGACCTTCTTCCTTCCATCATTGCCATGTAACACAATTTTAGACTCATCAGAAAAGAGTACACGACTCCAATCTTGCTGTGTCCAATTTAAATGACTGCGTGCGAAATGAAGGCGCACTGTTCGATGGGCTCGCGTTAGTTTGGGGCCATTAGCTGGCTTGTGTGGTACCATATCGCGTTCTTTTAACCTTCTCCGAACAGTTCGAGCGCTCACAGATACTCCGTGGAAGTCGCGAAGTTGGTTTTGTATCTCAATGGAGGTAAGGTGACGATTTCTCAAGCTGGTCGTCACGATGAATCGATCCTGCCTTTCAGTTGTGACCCGAGATCGTGGCCTTCCTTGGCGACGAACAAAGCCGCCAGTCTCTAGGTACCTCCGATAAACATTTCGGACCGCAGATCGACTTAAATTAAGTTGAGCACTCACGTTTCTTTGGCTGTGTCCGGCCTGAATAAGTGCCACAGCTTGGGCGGCGACTTCAGGTGAAGTATCCATAGATTATTGATAGAACCTCACCTTAATGTTAAGAATAAGTAATGTTTGTTGCAAAACCAAAGATACCAATCACTTTTTCAAGAATTAAATCCAAGTAAACCAATAAAACCAAGTTTTCTTAGTATTCGATTGTTTGATATCAACAAACAGGCTCCAAATTGTCTTTTGTTTCTTTAAATTCTGTGTTCGAAATTCAAAAAAAGACTATTGAATGAAATTGTGAATGTGCCAGGTTCAAAACTGCATAAAAACTTTTTGCTCGACCTAATATAAAATTTTAGCTAGGACCAAACGAAACTGAAAATACAAGGTGGGCCAAAAGATGTGTCCAGAAGTGTATATAGTGATTATCGATTGCGCACCGTCGCCTTTGGTGTCAGCTCATCACCATACTTAGCCCTTCGTACTATTCAACAGTTGGCTCATGATGAAGCTGCTAATTTCTCGTTAGGTTCTAAGGTTCTCCAGAACCAGGTTTTTGTTGATGACATCGTCACCGGAGCAGGCGACGTAAAGCAGGCCCTGGTTTTACAACGTGAGTTAGAAGGTATTTGTTCGTCAGCTGGTTTCGAGCTACGTAAGTGGCAGAGCAATTCGCCAGCGTTATTCGCTGCTTTACAAACGTCAGTCGTTCAGGGCGAGCGGTCTGATAACGTTTCTTTCGCTCTGATGGAGAATGACAAACAAATAAAGGTTTTAGGACTTCAGTGGAATCCTGAATCTGATACTTTCACTTTTAGCGTTCAGTCAACTAATGATAAAATTACAAAGCGATCCATACTATCACAAATAGCGAAAATGTATGACCCTATGGGATGGTTATCTCCTGTAACTATTTATGCGAAACATCTCATTCAGTTGTTATGGATTTCAGCGGTCGACTGGGATGAGTCACCTCCTTTAGATATTATAAACGCTTGGTCTAGGTTTCTTAACGAGTTACCATTATTATCAAAGTTTCAAATTCCACGTTTCGTTTTTGCAAACGTGAATGCAATTCAAATTCACGGGTTTTCCGACGCTTCCGAGCGGGCTTATGCCGCGTGTGTTTACGCCCGTATATCCGATAATAATGATAACGTTAAAACATTTCTTCTTCTCGCTAAAACGCGGGTAGCACCTATAAAACCGGTTCTTACTATTCCGCGCCTAGAGTTGTGCGCTGCTGTTTTGTTATCAAGGTTGATTGATAAAGTGAGAAGTGTGTATGATAACCACTTAAACTGTGAACATGTTTGTGCGTGGACTGATTCATCCATCGTGTTAGCGTGGCTTCGTTCTCCACCACACGAGTGGAAAACATTTGTTTCTAATCGCACTAGTGAAATCTTATCCAGGCTTCCGGCCAAAACTTGGAGACATGTCCCGTCAGCTGACAATCCAGCTGACGCACCTTCTCGAGGAATGCTTCCTACAAGTTTTGTCCAAAATGAGATGTGGCTCCATGGGCCCTGGTGGCTCGCGCGTCATTCTAGTTCTTGGCCAAGTCCCAAGAAAATACTAGAAGTCACTGAAGACAAACGCAATCTACCTATGTCTATGGTGTCAAACTCTTCCACCTCAGCACCACCTGATGTGGTCGAGTATATTACTAGATTTTCTACTCTAGGTAAACTTGTTAGGATAACAGCACTGTTATTTCGATTCTATAATAAATGTAACAAAGTTCAAAATTCCTATCCAAAATACATAACTGTATCCGAGTTTAATTTTTGTTTAAATCGACTTATCCATTTAGTTCAACATTCTTGTTTTTCGAAGACATTAATAATATTTCACATGGAAAGTATCCATCAATTAAATTACGTCGACTCAACCCTTTCATGGATAACAAAAATAATCTTCGGGTAGGTGGGCGATTTCATAAATCACTTTTGCCGTTTGTTTCCAAACATCAATTGATTTTGCCTAAGAAACATCATCTTACAAATTTAATCATTGACCATACACATATCACGCATCTACATGCTGGTCCGCAATCCGTACAATACATTTTATTCCAAAAATATTGGATAATGTCTAGTCGTGACGCTATACGTACACGCATACATCGCTGTGTTCGTTGTTTTCGTGCGCGCCCCGTGAATCCGCAGCAGCCATGCATGGGTCCGTTACCGGCCGTCAGAGTGCGCCCCGAGCGGCCATTTCTTAAAAAATCTGTTGATTTCGCGGGTCCGTTTTACGTTCGAGCAAATAAAGTTCGAAATGCGAAAATTATTAAATGTTATGTATCTGTTTTTGTGTGTATGTCTGTCAAGGCCATACACCTCGAACTCGTATCCGAGTTGTCAACTGATGCATTTTTGGCAACATTGCGACGCTTCACGTCCCGTAGAGGTTTATGCACCGACATTTACTCTGATTGTGGAAGGAACTTTGTTGGTTGTAATAATTATCTACAAGACTTGTATAATTTTTTACGTAATGATTCTGTTCAAGCCACTCTTAACAGTAAAATTTTAGAACAAGGCATTACTTGGCATTTTCAACCTCCTTACGCCTCTCATTTTGGTGGCATTTTTGAATCCGGTGTTAAAAGTTTTAAACATCATTTACATCGAGTCCTCGGTACACAAACTCAAACTTATGATGAGATGCATACCCTTCTTTGTCAAATTGAAGCGGTACTTAATTCACGTCCACTTTGTGTATTAAGTGCTGACCCATTAGATCCGTTACCTTTGACACCAGCTCATTTTTTAATAGGAGGTCCGTTGACGTCCCTACCAGACATTTCATTAACCGATAATGTTTCAAATCGACTCACTAGATGGCGTAGAATACAACAATGTGTGCAACACTTTTGGAAACGTTGGAGTCGTGAATATTTACACGAAATTCAACAACGTAACAAATGGTTTCGAGATCGCGGCTCACAACTCCGTGAAGGTATTATTGTCATTGTACGAGATGATAATTTGCCACCATGGAGACTGGCTCGTGTCCATACTCTCCACCCAGGTTCCGATAATATTACTCGTGTCGTAACTTTACAGATGGGCAAAACTTTCGTGAAACGCTCAGTAGTCAAAATATGTCCTTTGCCCGTAGAATAATCATTCTGTAAGTTTTAGTTAATATTGTTGCGAATCTTAGTTAAGTAATCTTAAGTCAGAATAACTTTAGTTTAAAAAATTTAAGGCTTCATGCTTTCGTAGTATTCTTCATTCTTTTCTCGAATGTTACATTCTTTTTTTGTCTTTTAATTTAAGGTTAAAAGAAATTCATTCTTTTAAGGCGAGTGGCATGTTACGTACCGTTCTCTTTATAGTTGGTATTACGTACCTACTGAATTAATTCTTAGAGATTTTAGAATAGTGTTTTCTTCACCCCACAGCTGGTAATCAGGCTTTTTTGTGTAATTGCCGAGGGTGTTGATTTGAATAAGCTTCCGGTGTTTGCTCATCGCCCATTCGTGGAGCCTTTTGATTGGTTGCGGATGAGCACACTAGCGCCGCGCTCCTGCGTGTGTTTTTTCACTGTACTACGTGCCATTACGTGTGTCCGCGCATACACGCCACGCGCGATATACTTTTCTACAAAAATAAGGTCCTTCGGTTGAAAACGTGCTACAATCCGCGCAAGATACCAGATATACCCTGAACCAGCGCCTGTGGAAAAATATGTGTAGTGGAGTTGATGCAAGATTCAGAACTATCGATCGCGCCTTCTAAGCCCATCGGTGTGCGAAGCGGCGGGACGGGAGCAACCGGTAAGTTTGATTCGAATCTTCCCTCTTTACGGCACATCGTCCTTGCCACTGAGTCTCTGCCTACAGTGAATGCTGAAGCCGTGTTGTCTGCCACAACAATACCAGCAGCAAATAATGAAAAACCTATTTCAACTGCTGACTCGCGGCCTGCAACAAACTCTGTAACCGCTTCAAATGCTACATCGGCCACGGCCCCAGTAACAAATGATTTTATTTATTTATTTATTTCCCACCATACAATTATCTTTACAGGTTTAACACCTAATGCGATAATGTAGACAACTATTACACATATTTTCAAAATACCGCTACATAGTTACAAACTAATAATTTTGTAGGTACTTATGGCTACTATAAACACAATAATTATTATCTATATCAGATTATGACCATAACTTATTTCAAAGAGGGCTCTCACTATGAACCCACCCAGAGTACAACAAAATATATCCATGTCTTCCGCTATACGGTTTAGGACCCGGAGTGCACGCGTAAACGGTGCCTCATTCACCAGCTTAGTACGGCCGCGCGGCACCACCAGCAGCCACGGCCGCCGCCTCCGCCACACGTACCTGTCCGGAACACACATGCATAGTTGCTGCAACACGCCTGGATTGTGAATCTTTCCCCTCAGTACCTTAAAGATATAGGAGACTAGTGCTAAATTCCTTCTAACTTTTAACTCATTGTACCCTACCATACCTAAGGTGAATAAGGTAGGATACTTATTTGGATAAAATGGGTATACTCCGTAAATCTTTTTATATAGATATCTAATAAATTTATTCTGCACTCTCTCCAACATGATACTATATTTAGCTTCATGTGGAGACCAGATGAATTGGCTCCTCACTAAAGAGTTATACAATGCAATAATTGCCTCCCTGCCTTGATGATGTAACACCTGATATTTCGGATGATGAAATGTACAATGATGCAACCGTATCGCAACCCATAAATAACACCGCTTCTTGTTTTACTTTGACAAATGTTACTGCTGCAAGAGCTAATCTTGAACTTTCTCCCGATAATAGACCAACATCGTCTGCTACACTTCAAACACCAACCTTCAAAAATTCATTAAAATCTTTGCTCGTGCCGGTTACTTCCACGTGAGGATTTGTAAGTCCTGAAGTTATTAGGCCTCATCCGAAAGCAGGGCCGAGAAAGGGCTCCGGAAAAGGAAGAAAGAGGGGCAGTACCAAGATTTTGACTGACACACCCGAAAAACTGGCCATCGAAAATGAGTGGGCAGCTAGACAACAAAAGAAACAGAAGAAAATTTGCAAAATCAAAGCCAAGAAAGTAAAACGTAACCTAAATTCACAAGTTGAAGAACTTACAACGTCAGAGGATGAGGAAGTACCACCATCGCCAGAATCAGACTTGAGTCCTTTTAGCGAAAGTGATGTCTCTTCAAGCGAATCTGAAAATACAGACGTCACCAATATTACAATAGTCAACTGTTTTGACTGGGTTATTGTGAGTTTAGTGCCTGAAAAGAATCTTGTCCATAGATTTGTTGGACAGATAATTAAAGAATCACAAGCAGGGTATGACATCAAATTCGCTAAAAAAATAAACGACAAGTGTTTCAAGTGGCCCTTTAAAGATGATATTGGTGCAGTTGCAAAATATCAAATAGTGAAGAAGCTACCTAATCCAAAGCAGAAATCATCGTCAAAAAGAGTTATCAGCATCGAGTTCCCAAAATCCCTGAGAAAGTTTAATATCAAATAGGTCGATAGGATTAGGCAAATGAATCTCAGTTGAAATAAAAAGACTTAATTACCCTTAAGAATAATTATTACCTGTAAGATTAAAGAAAATATTGTTTGTTGATTGTTTTTTAGATTTACCTAAGTACTGATATTGCAATAAATGGTAGATACTACCCACAAATGCTTGTTGTGTTTTGATAGAATAAGTATACGACTGATTTAGAAGAATATTTTTTTTTTTCTTAGATGATAATAAATTTTAAATTTAAGTAATTTCAATATCTTTTATTTCAAAATAAAAATAACTAATCCTGAAAACGGAGCAATAGTACCCTGTGTCCCCTACATAAGGGAGATTTGATCCCTCCGGATCGAGTCATCCATAGGGGGGAGAATCAAGTCACCCATAATTAAGGGAGACTTGATACTATTGTCTTCTTTTAGTTTAGAAGTTGTTCTCATTATTTAGCAATTATTTCAAATTAAATTTCATCTCTTTTAATACAAACACATTTGAAATACGATAATAAATGAGGACAGTACGGACGAAAAACAAAAGGGGGGATCAAGTGTCCCCAGTCTCCCTATACTGTATGCTCTCGTCTTTGAAATCTGGTTGTTGGTTTTTGATCTTTTTATGGAATGTGTGCTCGTTTTGATTTGCGCTTAGCATGGAGGGTTAATTAAGCTTGTTAATCTTAGGGCGGAGTACAGCCATCCTTCACAAGAGGCAGGAAGCTTTGTGCGCTTATCCCAAAATCGGGCAGAAAATCATCGAATGACGATTCGTCGACGGAATCTGAAAATGAAATCAGGCAGTTTCCAACTCGACATAGGGCAGACGAAGAATCATCACCAGTGCCTTCACTGCCATCGTCGATGGAAAATCTCAACCTGCTATCCGACGATGAAATAGTTGATGTCCAAGAAGCGGTCACTGCGTCACCATTGCTAGCGTCTCCACTCACTCCACTAGCTGCGCAAAATTTGACACAATCTGTAGCGTCTCCACAGCAGGCTCCGGCTCCGACAGCTCCACAGTCTCCAGTGACTCCTTTAACATCAACACGCTCCAGAGCAATTAGACCAAGATAGGTTATAGCACGTCGTCCTCAGCTGGCGAGAGTAAAAGTGCAACCTCTCAATTTTCAATGGACTGGACAACGATTCCGCCATCGAGCAGAAATAGCCAATAATGTAATTAAATAAAATATTAATTAATAAAATTAAATAATAATTTTCAAGAAGAGGCATGTCTCAAAGATCCATTTCAATATTTTTCCTGCTTTTTTACTGACGATATTTTAAACTACATAAAGGAACAAACCAACTTATATTCTACTCAACAAACTAATAGATCATTGAATTTTACGGTCGAAGACATAAAAGACTTTGTTGCAATAAATCTGCTAATGGAAATAATTGATATGCCTTCGTATACAGACTATTGGTCCCGAGAATTTAGATACAGTCAAATAGCAGATATCATGCCCCTAACAAAATTTCAACAATTACGTCGTTACATTCATTTCAATAACAATTTGCTTGATGATGGGGATCGCTACTACAAGATCAGACCTTTGGCAGATATGCTACGTGCCAACTTTTTGAAAGTACCTCATGAAAAGAAATTCAGCATAGATGAGATGATGGTGCCTTATAAAGGTAAAAAAGCTGGTAATCGAAAGCAATATGTCAAAAATAAGCCTAAAAAGTGGGGTTACAAGATTTTTGTTAGAGCTGGTGTAACTGGCTTTGTTTACGATTTTCTTATTTACGGAGGTGAAGATACTTTTAGATCAATAGATTTTTCATCAGTAGAGTCTTCATTCGGAATGGGCGCTAAAGTTGTGATAGCATCCAGATCCAGCGTGTTCTGTGGTGTACTTTGATAACTTTTTTACAAGCCTCGAATTGATTCACTACTTGCGAGAAGAGATGGGTATATTTTCACTTGGAACTATAAGGGCAAACAGATTACGCGGAGCTGAGAAGAAGCTTGTCACCGATAAAGCACTGAAGAAGAAACCAAGGGGTTCTCTCAAAGTGTGTGTCGTCAAGTGGTACGACAATAAATGTGTCACTACCGCAAGCAGCTATGTAGATGTCCACCCTATATCTACGATCCGAAGATACGACAAGGAGAAAAAGATGAGGTCAGCAGCGCCATGTCCTGAAATTATAAAACATTACAACGCCCATATGGGCGGTGTTGATTTAGCTGATATGCTAATAGCTGAGCTGAAGGGGCACCGCTGGTACCTACCATTGGTATCACAGTTGTTAGACATATGTATTACAAATAGTTGGATATTGTACCGGAGAAATATTGGTAACGGTAAAATAATGAGTTTGAAGAAATTCAGGTACAACATTGCCAAAAACTTACTATTGCGCCACAGAATTACCACGAAACATACTGAAAATGTGAAGGGTCCAACCCCATCAAAACTAATAAAGGCGCCGGTTGCTCCAAGACCAACAACAGAAATTAGCAGTGACCAACTTGGCCATTTTGCGACTTTTGGGACAAAAGGCAGGTGCAAACTATGTACCAAAGGTCAAACGACTGTGTCATGTACTAAGTGTGGAGTCAGACTATGCTTAGTACCTGACAGAAATTGTTTTTAGTTTTCACCACTAGTAATTTCTTGTATTATACAAATATTTGTGATCTCACTAAATAAAAATAATCATTTTATATACCATTTGTATTATTACCTCTTTTTGGAAGTGTGCCTCGTGAGATACATTCGCCTGAGATAGTCATTCCTTACGAACATGGCAATGTATCTCACGGGATACGGAAGGTATCTCTAGAATCAAAACTCTATGGTTTTTTTTATTAATTTTCTCTGCATTCTATGTTCATATAAAAAGAGATTATTTAAAAAAAAAAACAGTAATTTATGATTTTTTTTTTTGCCAAGAAAAGGGTTAAACAATTTTTGAAACGTCTCAGTGCGTTTTGCAACAAATATCAAGAAGATTAGGGCAGCGTTATCAAAAGAAATTTTACAAGAGTACATTGAAAATTTAGCACCACAAATTAGAGACATCCCTCCTACACATATATTTAACTATGATGAAACAAACTTAACAGACGATCCCGGCCAAATACGAGTTATTGTTCGAAGGGGATGCAAATATCCCGAAAAAATCTGCAACGCGTCAAAATCGAGTACTTCGATCATGTTTTGTGGTAGCGCTTCAGGTGAGCTGATGCCCCCGTACGTAGTGTACAAATCGCAAATCGCAGCTAAATCTGATAACTTTCAAAAGATGCTAAGTATTAGTAAATAATGCAATTTTCATGATGTTTTCTTATCATGCTTAATTAATTATGTACCTGGCTTACATTTAGGGAATATTTTATTTATTTTTGAATAAAGATATAAAAAAAAAACGTTAAAATTTCAGGTTAATGAAAACTTACCTGGACCTTCAAGCATTGAGGCACCCAGTAGTTTACAGATTCTTTCAAAGCCGAAACATACGGGACCAGTATTGCAGGAAGTTCAAAATACAATGCATATTGTGCCTACCTCATCAAAATGTGCTACACTGCAGGTAAGCAAGTTATCAATTTATTAACATAACTACCAGTAAATAATGTCATTTATTTTGTTTTCCTACAAGAACATTTTCAAATATTGATGCTAAAATTAATTTAATTTTCAGGACCATGAAAATGTAACCAGACCTTCAAGCATAGAAGCACATGTGAAACTGCCAATTATTTCAAAGTCCAAAAATTACGAAGCCGTCATAAAAACACTTAAAACCAGAATTATAAAAAAAAAAATCCAAAATTAAGGCATTACAACAACACAAAATAAGGTTGAAAAAAAAGGTGTCTACATTTTCAGATATAATTTCTAACCTGAAGAATAAAATGAACCATGATGATATTCATATATTATCTAGAATACCAGTAGAAAACAAAGATTTTTTTTCAAGATATTTGAAAAAAGCCAGAAGTGAAAGTTTAGAGAAGTCATTCTCACCTGAGATAAGAACATTTGCTCTGCAACTCCATTTTTACTCACCCCGTGCATACAATTTTGTAAGAACTACTTTTAACACGATTTTACCCCATCCTGGTACTTTATCCCGATGGTATAAGAAAGTAAATATGGAACCAGGGTTTATATCTGAACCCGTTGACACTTTGGAATCAATAGCAAAATCAAATTAAAATAAGATTTTTGTTAATTTAAGCATTGATGAAATGGCACTGCGCAAGGGATTGGTGTGGGACACAGCAGAAAATAAATTCAAAGGATATGTAGACTCAGGTGTTGGGGTTGAAGATGATAGCTTACCCTTAGCTACACAGGCGTTAGTCATTCTAGTTAATGGGATAAATTGTCGAATTACACTACCTATTGCATATTTTTTAATCAATTCTATGACAGGTGAACAAAGAGGTAGTTTAATGAAAATGGCTATAGAAATACTTTACAAGATAAATGTTGTCATTTGTGGCATTACTTTCGATGGCGCGGCAAGTAATATTATGTATGAAAATGTAAGAATAAATATTTTCTATGACCCATGTCATATGGTAAAACTTATTGGAAACACATTGGGTGATTTTAAAGTATTGTGTGATAAAGAAGGCAATTATATTAAATTTGAATATTTTAGTTTATTGCTTGACCTTCAAAAAGAAAAGGGCCTACATTTAGCGAACAAAATTAAAGAAGCTCACATATTTTTTAATAAACAGAAAATGAAAGTGCGTCTAGCTGTTCAGCTATTAAGTAAGTCAGTTGCTGATGCCTTAATATTTTGTAGGGACCAGCTTAAATTGACAACTTTTAAAGATTGTGCCGCTACAGTTAAATTCATATCAATAATAAATGACGCATTTGACGTCCTTAACAGCAGAACAACTTTAGCACCAGGTAATAAAAAAGCTTTATGCGCTGCTAACATTGGCAAAACTAAAGAGTTGGTCGCTCACTGGAGGGACTATTTACAAAACTTGAGGTTTTTAAACGGTAAATTAATTATAGAGTCTGCTCGTAAAACTGGTTTAATAGGATTTATAATATGTTTGGAAAGTGCTCTTAATATGTTTGGAGACCTCATAATAAAGGAGAAGTTGATATTTATTCTTAAGTCTAGCATAAAGAGACTTATTATTAACTCTAAAATTAATTTACAAAAAAAAAGGTTTCGCTATATCGAACACAATTTTGCATGCTAGTTCAACATCTAAATATGAGACTGTAATAAATGACACAACAGCCAGTTTCGAAAGACATATTATGGAAACTGAAGGATTTGAGGAAGAAAAAGTAGAAACTTTTCTTAATAGTCCAAATTAATTGTCCAACGAAATATCAAGTATTGCAAACTCCGAGCCGATCGTCCTTCGATCTTATGTTTCCCAACAACCGTTGGAAGTTCTTCCAGGTACATCTTCGGGACCAGACTCTAACAATACTCAATCCTCTACATTTAGAAACACCCGTCCAGGAAAGAAAGACTCTTATTTAGATTATATGTCAGACGACGAGGTAGCCTTGTTAAATGCCTTTGGCGATGCAGGAAGCTCAGATGAGTGGGAGCCGGAAGGTAATGGCAAGAAAAGGAAGAAAATTACTCTAGACGTCGAAGAAGAGATTGTAGGTAACAAAGCGGCGAAAAAGATTCCCAAAAATAAGAGAAAACAAGCTGCCCAAAACCGATTATCGGGTCAGAGTTACGTTAAAACAAATGGAGAAGTTGCTCAAGAAAAAAAAGTCCAACCAAACCCTTGCGCGGGTAAGAAATGTGGAAACAACTGCGGTGATATAACGGAAGAAAGAAGGTTCAGTATTTTCAAGCATTTTTGGAGCCTTTCAGAACAGAGAAGAAAGGATTGGATCATCAGCCTAACCCAGAAAACTAATATCAAAAGAAAGAGGAGTAAAGACTCAGAAAAACGCACCACAACGTACAAGTACAACATTACGGATGGTGAAGCTCACCGACAAATATGTCTGCAGTTTTTATGCAAAACGATTGATGTGTCACACAAATATATTTATTATACGGTTTCCACCGCCAATGAGTTTGGTAGCGCCAAAGAATCTGAAAGGGGTAAAAGTGTACCTCCTAACAAAACCAGCAACGATGACATTACAGCGATTGAAAACTACATAAAACGTTTACCGGCGGTTCCTCCTCATTATTGTAGAAAGGTTAGTACTCGAACATACCTTCCGGCAGATTACAAAAACTTGGCCAATTTATATAGAAAGTATAAAGAACATCGTAGCTTTCAAGGACTGTCGTTTGTTTCGGAGAGCATTTTCCGTAAAGTTTTCACTGAAAACTTTAATATAGCATTCCATATCCCGAAAAAAGACAAATGCCTGAAATGTTGTCAGTACGAAAATAAAACTGATCCTACAGAACAAGAACGACAAGCTCACGAAGCGCACCTTATTGAGAAAGACCACACATACAATCGCTACAAGATGCACAAAACTATTCATTTAAAAGACTCGGCATCCATTTGCTTAAGTTTTGACTTGCAAAAAGTCTTGAACACACCTTATGGTGATAGCATGTTATTATTTTACACAAGCAAGTTGGCCGTTTACAATGCCGTTATCTACGAAAATGGTACGCGCAATGTTTTTTGCTATTATTGGGACGAAAGCCAGGGTAACCGCGGTGCTAATGAGATGGCTACAATATTAAGCAAATACATAACGAAGCTTGACGAACGCGGGAATATAAGACGACTTCTCCTTTATTGTGACTGCTGTCCCGGTCAAAATCGGAACAAAATTGTTCTTGCAATGCTGAAGGAGGCTCTGCAACGTTGCAAAACTATTGAATCTATTCAAATAAATTTTTTACTTACCGGCCATACCTACATGACAGTCGATTCAGCACATGCGACTATTGAAAACCTGGTTAAAAATACCACTATCTGGGCTCCTTCTCAATGGTATACGGTGTTCCAAACGGCAAGACAAAATCCAAAGCCCTTTGAAGTTGAGAAGTTAACTCGCAAAGATTTTAAGAGATGGGACCTACTCGCAGAGAAGTATTTCGTGGGAAATCTTGTGGGTAAAATAAGCAAAATACGAGTCGCCACATTCAAAAAAAACCGTACATCAGCAACTGTTAAATTCTCAATGGATCCGGAGACACCTGTGTCCCGTATTGAAGTCGCGTCCAAAACGAAGTTTCTTGACTTACCGGACTGCTATCCTACACCCCTGCCGATTACTGAGAATAAACACAAAGATTTATTGAAGCTTTGCTCTGACCAAGTTATACCTCAACAGTTTCAGGCAGAGTACTTAGCTTTAACTTTCAACAAAAAGGTGAAAGATACTTTGCCCGATACTGACATCGAAGATAATGTTGACTAACCTGTAATACTACTTTGTGATGATTGTACTTTTTTTCTTCAGGTTTTTGCGTCCTGGAGATCTGCTTAAATTAATCTTCAGGAGATACCTAATTAAGACGTAACTGACTGTAAAGACTGATTATGCAATTAATTAATTTTAATATTGATCTCGATTAACTTATAAGTTAGACATTGTAAAACAATTGACCTGTTTATAAGCAGTCGATTTGTTTGAAGTGCTTTTATGACAAGATTTATCGTCTAAAAGACAATTAAGTATTAATAGTTCCTAAAGGAACTATTAATACTCCAAACCCCAAAGTAATAACAGTTCCTTTAACCTTCCTACCCTTTATTTTGATGACACTTTATGACTGATTATTGCATTTTTATAAGACACATTTTATTATTGTTACCAAAAAAACTTTCGTCATCGTGGCTAAATGAGTACATGGTGAATGAATGATTTGTTATTTTGATTGTTATTTCATTTAGTTGTTACTTTATTTTTGTTTCTATGTAGATTGAGAGACTTGTAAAACTACTTTATCTTTTATAACTGTGTTTTTTTCTTAATAAATAGTGAAAAAACGTATTTTTGTTTTCATTTAATCACATCACCAATTAAATGATGACGGATAACACTTTAAATGTACGCAGTTACTTAAGTCTTATTTTAAAGGGGAATCATGTTGGTGGTGATTCCATTATTTTTAAGACGTGACGTTTAATCCACGTTACCATTTGCACAGATAGTGCCGTATGTTGGATGTTTTCGTTTTCCTCTTGGTATAGAAAACTTAATGTGTGGAAGTACCACGTTACCTTTTTTTCAACCCACTTACAGTGTCGCTAATGCCTAACATCCTCACGATGTTTTTGCTAAGCACTGTTTCTTATGCTCCATTACCTTTTGGCATAATGATGTGAATAGTCACATATCCTTCTTTACCCATTTAAGTTATTCTACAGTCATGTGACTTATGCCCTATTACCTCTTTGTGTGAGGATATCAAATGTAGCTAAGTCTTCTATACTCTTCGTTTTTTTCTATGTAGATGTATCTTACGCCGAATTACCTCATAAGGAAAATAAGATCAATTGATCTAAGCGGCATAAAACCACATAAAACAATGTCGAATCAAATAAATAAAAGTGCTAATTGAAGCTTTTATTTTTCTAAATTCTAGAGCTGTTTCCATTTTCACGATATGACAATAATTAAAAAAGTTATGTCCATTTTTCTACAATTTCAAACTTTAAACTGCTCTCCTGAACAATTTGGTTTTTGTTGCTTATACCCTATTACCTTTCAACCGTCGTTGACGGTTAAAAGGTAATACATAAGCGACATTTTGGTCGAAAATGACTCATGAATGCCATTCTACTCAAAATTTTTCGCTTTTTCGAATGCGCTTACTCCCATGGCTCTACAATGACTTTTTTGTCACTTATGCCCAAGCAAAAAAACTGCGTTTCCGAAGTATCATTTTGATGTAACCGACAGAGTTTTAGGCCTTTTTTACCCTAAAGGTGCTTGTACCCCTGTAAAAATGGCATCACTTTTAGTTTATAGTCGGTAATCTATTTTTACTTCTTACTGGCGTAGAGATTCCAGGCGCTTACGGCTCTTTACCATTAACACCTCTTTAGACAGCTGGAACTAATCCCTCTTTACCTTTGTCGTCAAAAACATTAAGCGTCAGTTATATCTTACTACCATTTATAAGTTTACAATACAATTGTTGGTTATTCGCAATTACTAAAATCTAATTTGATATTGAACTGTCGGTTATACCTTACTACCATTTACAGGTTTACAATACAGTTGTCGCTTACACGCAATTACTTAAATCAAATTTGATATTGAAGTGTCAGTTATACCCTACTACCATTTATTATTATAATACATCTCTGTCTATTACGCCGTATTACTTTACAGTGATCATTTATTAAATGGTGCTTACGACAATTTGTATAACTTTTTTGTACTCGAGTAGCTATTTAGCGAGTCGCTTATTCCAAAATCAGTCGGCCACGTGCAGTGACGGCGAGAGCATGTGCGCTTGCGCGTAAAATTTTTGCGAAGTTCCTGTCAATTTTTGGGCTTTGAAATAATTGGCAGTTTCACATGTGCTTCTATGCTGAAGGTCTGGTTACATTTTCATGGTCCTGAAAATTAAATTAATTTTAGCATCAATATTTGAAAATGTTCTTGTAGGAAAACAAAATAAATGACATTATTTACTGGTAGTTATGTTAATAAATTGATAACTTGCTTACCTGCAGTGTAGCACATTTTGATGAGGTAGGCACAATATGCATTGTATTTTGAACTTCCTGCAATACTGGTCCCGTATGTTTCGGCTTTGAAAGAATCTGTAAACTACTGGGTGCCTCAATGCTTGAAGGTCCAGGTAAGTTTTCATTAACCTGAAATTTTAACGTTTTTTTTTTATATCTTTATTCAAAAATAAATAAAATATTCCCTAAATGTAAGCCAGGTACATAATTAATTAAGCATGATAAGAAAACATCATGAAAATTGCATTATTTACTAATACTTAGCATCTTTTGATATAGTCTGATAAGTTATCAGATTTAGCTGCAGTATCCCACATTTTGATGAGGTTGGCACATCTGTTGTATTTAATGGTTCTTGCAGTACTGGTTCAATATTTTTGACTTTTTTTCTTGGTGGAATCATAATATCTTCACTCTGGAAACAAAATCATATTAAACTGTTGCAGAGCACTTTCCATATTCATATATCAGATCGCCGAAATTTTTCTTGTACAAACATTGGAAAATATTTTCAATACCAAATATAAGCCACGGGTGAGAGATTCTCTTTCTCTTCTAGAATACGGACAATCCTGGCTTTCTTTTTGTACTTTTGCCTTCGGTCGAGTATTTGATAATGGGTTTAGAAAAGACAACTGACACTGAAACACACACACTCACCACTCACTGTTCACTGTTGACTGAAAGAAATAAGTTTACTGATTACTTCGTCTCAGCGGAAGGTTCATTGTCATGACAAGATAATAAAATTTAAAACTTACCCTCTTCATTTTTTTGCTTTGCAGTTTTCGTTTCAAAATCTTTTATAAATAAAGTGCTGATTTCTTCCCACGCCTTTTTTTCCAATACGATCACTATACTCCCTTGTAGTCATGTCCCATATCGCAGGACGATTCTGTATTTCTAGGATAAGGCTTTTGATATTAATTTCACTCGGTGGCTCCATTTTTAACGGGTGTCAACACAACACTGTCCACCATGTGACTGACCGAAACAGTAGCGGGCGGCGGGGATAGCGGGCGAAGGGGTAAAAACGCAACTCGAGCGCCGCTTGCGCGCCGCGCGCGTGCCGCTTGCACTTTTCACACACGCCGCAGGGCATCAAAACGCGATGCTCGCGACGCGCGCGCTACTCACACGTCCGAGGATCGCGCACGCCTAATGTGGGGTCAGCCTTATTGTAATAATCATGGTTTTTGATGATATTCTATTTATAAACATTATTTAAATATTCAAAAAATATTAACGCCGTAAAGACGCATATCTCTTTGCGGAGATTAAAAAAAAAACATCTCGTGTGATGTTTTCTAATATTTTTTATTCATTGTTTTTGTTTATGATAAAAAAAATACTTTTTTATTTTATTATGATTGTCATATTATATTTTTCTTTGCAGATTGGTAATGAAGACCGGATTTGTAGACCTTGTTTCCAACAAGCGGAACGTTACTTTAGACGACGTCAGCTCAATACGGGAGAAGTCGTTGTTCCCGAACCAGTTGGTGGTGCTGAATTAGCACAAATACATCCAGTGGAACACGTACAGCCTGCCCAAAATGTTTTGAGGTTTCCTATTCAAGGATTTTCTAGAGCTCCATTTAATACTAGACAATGCATATTTGAACAATGTGGAAATGGAAACCTAGTCAGGATATGATGCTTTATGTACACCTCAGTACTGCATAAGGCCTTCTACTATGACTTTGTATAAAGGAGAACGCACTTTATCCACTCTAGAGGGCTGGGAGGCAAGCTGGGTAAGTACAACAGGAGAACTTGTACACATGAAGAAAAAGGTTCCCCGTCACAAGAGAGATTCAGCAGAAGACATCCAGAAGATAATGTATCTTGAGGAGGAGGCTCTCAGGCTAACCCAGCAGACCAAGATGCTGTGCCACATAATCAAACAGCTCAGGACCCTTTTCTGGCTGACGTCTGGCCACGAGCCCACAATCCTAGCCAGAGACATCCTAAGCAGGCCTAACATTGTTGCAGAGGTAGAGGAGCGCCTACTCATGGTATGGGGGTGCAACACTGTAGACTTCTGGGAACCAAGAGCCACACAGAGGTGCTATGAACACCTGCCCATCACTTACAAAATAAAAGAAATGGGAAACAATACAATGACAGGGTTCTTGGACACCATCACATACGAGATCGTGAGAGCAAGCTCCCAAGCTCCCTGCAGAGCACGCTACCTAGGGGACAACTCAGGAGGCCTTATCAGCGTCTTCAACGGCAGCTCCACACCACTGAACAACACGTTCCCCCGGCTCAGACTCTCTCCGGCATCCGGGAACGTCACATACAATCCGCCCTCATGGGAGAGAGACACCACGGAGGCATCGAACCACAGAGCAGCCCCCATAACTCAGAGTGACATGGGAGACTACAATCCAGAAGAGGAAACCCTAGGAGCCATGATTAACCATCTTCACAACAGAGACCTTCTCCCAATGGTCTCGGTAGGGATAGTGATCCTTCTCTGGTGCTTCATATTAGCACCCATATGGAGGTTGCGGAGAGAGGTGAGAGACCTGAGATCCCGACAGGATGGGCTAGTTCATGCTCTCAGGAATTAGTGGCACATGTACAAATAAGAGTTTGAGATCAACAGTTCTGCAAGAGTTGAATTTTTACATACCGCTAGGTGTACGAGTATGTGAGCAACATAGGTTTGACCCTGCATGGATTGACATAAGACGTGTTGTACGCCACGTGTATAACTTATTTACACATAGACAAGTAGGCGATATGTTACGCCTTTTAAAAAACAAAAATGTTTTTGTGAATTTTGAGAGATTAGCATCTATCCCTGATGATGTTTTTCATTTTTATATTGGATTTTCAAAACCACAGTTTACTGAAATCCTGGAAAGTACTCCAACTATCGCACAAAATCATAGGAAACCAGCTACTGCTTTAGCCACGTTATTAATGAAGTTATACACGGGGGAACCAGACGAAAGGTTGTGTAAATTGTCCAAGATGGCAAGATCTACATTTACAGAGAAAATGAGTAGTGTTAGAAACTCTTTAATGCTGGAGTTTGTGCCAAGGCACTTGGGATATAATCATATATCTAGAGAAGAAGTCATTTCACGGTGTCTGGCCATACCCAAAGCCTTATTTGGCGGGGGAGATGCTGAAGAAAGGTGTATAACAATCCACGATGGCACGTACATATACAAGGTGCAGTTTTGGATCTGCAAAACATTTTAGGAGGTAATTATGTTAGTGATTCTCGACCCGAATCAACAATAAAATGGGCAGGTATTTTTTTTTCATTTTATTCTTATTTACGAAAATCGGTAAGTGTGAACTCCTCTTTTTAAAACGCGACCAATCTGTACGTGTCCTTAAACTGCGCTTTCACACACACAAACAAACGCAACCGACATTTCTTTCATAAATCCAAAGCACCAACCACCGCCCGCTCCCTCTCCCCCGCCACGCCCCCGCGGCCATCGCAAACGCATAAATCGGGTCAATTTATTAGTGTATTTGATGACGCCGGTATGTGCATACGCTTGCAAATTCCGCCCCTCAAGTGCGCCTTCGATTAACGGTCGGGATAGGTACCTACTACCTAGTTGTAAAGATGACGGACCAATACTCCAATGTAGAGTTGGTGGAGATGGTCCGCTTGTATGCCATCAGTGGAGACAATGTATCTCGAGCCATCGAAATGTTCGCGGAGTTATTCCCCAATCGGCAACGTCCCTCACACAGGGTAAAGCCGGGTATTCATTAGGCAACATTTGTTTATAAACACTGTTTATAAACAGTTTATAAACAGTGTTTCACAATGTTTCATCATCTCTGTAAACAGTTTATATACAAAGGTGATGCAACATAGTTTATTAAACATGTTGCCATGCTCCCCACTTCGAGTGGAGAGCAAGACGAAACGTCTAGTTTATAAGCAAAAGTCAATAGGTGTGGACGTGTGGTGCGCGAGTTTATAAACATGGAAGTAGTGTGGTCCAACAACCAGGTTTCGATGCTCATAGAGCTTTACCAACAGCGTAATATACTTTGGGATGCTTCAAATAAAGATTATAAAGATAAATTAAAAAAAAATGATGCTTGGGCCGACATTGCTGCAGAATTGAATATGTCGCAAAAGGAAGTGGAAACAAAGATGCATATTCTACGCTCACAATTTTCTCGTGAAAAGAAAAAAGTTAAGTCATCAAAAAGAACTGGAAGCGGTGCCGAGGAAGTGATTAAAAGCAGATGGCAGTGGTATGATCCGCTACAATTTTTATTACGTGGTGCAACGACATCTGGAACATCGGATACAATGGGAACGGTGAGTACCTACATTTTTATATTATTTGCTAAGTTGATAATATTAATGTAATTTTTTCATCTTTTCAAGGTAACGGGTTAGTAAATTTTAAATCAAACACAAAACTCTAAATTATAATCAGAACTTTATTTGGAAAAAAACAGGTAGGTACATAGGTACCTACTATTTTAAGTATTATGCATGAGAATTTTGCCACGGCACACTACCTTCTGGACTAATGAAATATTCAGCAAATTGATCTCTTACAACCGTAGCAGCTAGTGGGGGATGTCTTGCAATAGGTTGTAAATCCAACATGCTGTTGTGAGGGCCGATTTCTCTTCGCCAAAAACCTTCTATAATGTTATATTCTGAGTCTTCATAATCGAATGTTCCTGGTGGAGTATATATAGCCCGAGACTGTTTATTGCGCCTCAAAAAGTTATGCAAATATACACATGTCATTGTTACAATTTCACAAGTAGCAGGCTTAAGAGGTATGGCTTTTCTGAAAACGCGAAAGACAGCACATAATATGCCAAACACATTTTCTACTATCCTTCTTGATCTGGAAAGACGGTAGTTGTAAATGCGCTTTATAGTTCCACGATTGTGAATACCAGGATAAGGCTTCATAATATTTTCGGATAAGGCAAATGCGCTGTCCCCTACTATTACATAAGGTAGATTCGGACCATTTGGTAAAATTGGTTGTGGCTGTGGAATATTCAAATTGTTTTGAGTAATTGCATCGTAAAATGGAGTTTCTTGAAATACTCCACTGTCGGAAGATCTGCCTTTAGCACCACAATTCGCATATATAAAGTTGTAATCTGCATCAACTATTGCCAGTAGTACAATGCTGAATTGTTCTTTATAGTTGAAAAAATCACTGCCAGAGTTAAATGGTGCTTCAATAACAATATGTTTTCCATCAATGGAGCCGATACAATGAGGGAAATTCCATAATAATTCGAACTGGCGAGCCTTGTTTTTCCATTCTTGTTCAGTACTTGGAACCTGTAACCAATTTAAAACAATGATTTACAGGATGGCAGTGCCTCAACGCAGCCGTCAAATACACCGCCAACTGTGCCGCCGCCACCGCCAACATCACAACTGCCACTGCCACCGCCGCCACCGCCACCGCCACTTCCACAGTCAAACAACTCCAAAAAGAGGAAGTGTGACGAGAATCTCAATGAAATGTATGAAATTATGAAAAGTGCCAAAAAGAAGATGGAGGAACCTAAAGACGAATTTGAAATTTATGGCCAGTATGTGGCATCTGAATTGAAAAATGTGAAAAACCAAAGAGCACTGTTACAGGCCAAGTATTACATAAATAATATATTGCTACAAGCGAGAATGGGCAATTTCGATAGTAATTATTTTGGTGGGTATCAAGGCTATGGAGATGGATGGCTCGGCTATGGCGACGGATACCGCACCACATCATCAACGTCGACATATGCTGATGCATCTACACCAACGCAGACACCAGAACCCCAAGTCCATACTGCTACTGGTGACGAGTTGCGCTTTAGTAATCTTGATGAAATAGTTTCCCAGTTGGAAGATGACACACAATAAATAAATTGATGTGATTTGATTTAAATATTTGATAAATACCTACTTGAGTGATTTGAATTTATTTTATTTTACTCACCTTTACATAGTCCTTTAAAACTTTTGTCAATTCCTGACAAACTTCTCGTATAATCTTGCTGATTAATTGTTTTGATACTTTAAAAGTATATGACAGTGAGCCATATGAGTCACCTGTTGCAAGAAACCTTAAAGTTATAGCTAGTCTTCTCTGGGGCTCAATAGGATGCCGAAATTTCGTTTCCTGTTTTGTTATGGCTGGTCCAATCAATCTCAGTAAAATTTCAAAATCTGATGTTGACATTCTCGTGAAATTTTGAAAAGACCCATCAAATCCACGAAGGTCATGAAATACATAACTTCTATTTAAAAGATAATTTCGAATCCACCACCTTTTCTTCTTTTTTTTTCTAGTAGCACTCTTATGTAATATTATATAAGCAGCACAGAGCATCACTACCTCCTCGGGCGACATCCTGGCAACAACTGAGAAGTGTGGACTGCCAAGTTTCAGAAACAGTGTTTACGGTAAACTTGTTAATAAACCCGTCATAAACAGTTTATTAACAAATGTTGCCTAATGAATACCCGGCTTTAAGCCGGGTATTCATTAGGCAACATTTGAATATTTGGATGATGATGATGATTATATAACGATGGACCTTTACCACCTACACCCGATCCACCTAACAGTCCAGCATCCCTTGAAATTCAACCCTCTGTTGAATGTCAACCTAAACCATCAGTCGAAAGTGATCGCCCTAAACGAGTAGCAAGAGCCCTTGATTTACCTAGTTCCTCTGGTACGCAGCAGACTTCAAGGACAAGACCAGAATTACCAGTAGATAATACTCATCCAGATAGCCCAGCACCCTTTGAATTTCAACCTTCTATTCAAAATAATCGCCCTACACGAGTAACAAGATCCCAAGATTTACCAAGTTCTACTAGTACGCAGCAGACTACTTCAAGATCAGCATCTCCAGTAGATAAAACCCATTCAGATTCAGAAACTGACGATTCAGATGGCGAAGAGGAAACATGGAAAACGACTAAATGGACCACCTTTCGACCGGACCCTAGCGTTTACGATGAAATTCCATTGCAGCCTGAAAATATGTTTAGCAGCCGTATTAGACCTGTGACTTTGTTTGAAAAATATTTTACTGATGAGGTATATGATTTAATAATATATCAAACAGACTTATATGCTGAACATAAGAATGATGCAAATTGGACAAAATTAGATAAAAAGGAACTGAAGGCTTTCTTGGCTATTTTTATAATAATGGGGTACAACATCCTGCCTTCGATGGACCTTTACTGGTTTACAGACCCTGGATTCCGAGTAGACGAAATCGCAGGCATTATGACTATAAAACGTTTCAAGAAAATATTGCAACATTTACATCTAAACGATAACACCCAACATCCAGAAAGGTCTAGTGAGAACTATGACAAACTTTACAAAGTTCGCCCGTTGTTAGATCTTATAAATCACGCTTGTCAAAAGAATGCCAAAGATTCCTCATCTCAAAGTATTGATGAATCTTTCTTTCTTGAGGTTGTTAGATCTTATAAATCACGCTTGTCAAAAGAATGCCAAAGATTCCTCATCTCAAAGTATTGATGAATCTATGATTTTGTTCAAAGGGCGGTCTTCGATGAAGCAGTATATGCCCGCCCCTCAAGCCCATCAAAAGGGGTTACAAAGTATGGTGCCGATGCGATAGTAATACTGGCTACTTATACGAATTTTACATCTACACTGGAAAATTAGAAATGGGTACAGAAGAAGGATTAGGATTCAAAGTTGTGAAGATGTTGACAGAGAAACTGATAAATAAAGCATTGGAGGAATTTCATGTCATTGTGACATTTGATAATTTCTTTTGTGACTACAGTATAATGCAATATCTTTATGAGAATGGCATCTTTGCTACAGGAAGCGTACGAAGGCACAGAAAAGAGCTGCCCAAACTTGTAAAATCTAACCCGAAGCTTCAAAAAGGGCAGTACAAATGGAGAGTCAAGGGCAATGTATCTTGCCTGATTTGGAAAGATACTAAAGATGTCCTTCTGATGAGTAATGCATTCCATCCCAAGTCTGGCAAAACAACTATTTTACGGACTCAAAAAGATGGCACCAAGACAGCAATTGACTGCCCTTTAGCCATAAAGGAGTACACGAAAAGAATGGGAGGGGTAGATCGCTTCGACCAGCTAAAAGGTACCTACTCTGTTGGCAGACGGAGTAAGAGATAGTGGGTCCGCATCTTCTACTTTCTTTTAGATACAAGTATAACTAATGCATACTTGTTGTATTGCCAAAACAGAAATGTGACAAAACTCTCCACTCTTGAATTCCGAGTATCTGTTGCTAGAGGACTGGTCAGTGGATTCTCGAACAGAAAACGACGTTCTGGTCTGGTAAATTACGTCTCCAGAAAGAAATCTTGTTTATCGGAGAACCGTCAAAAGTCCTTACACGTTATTGCCGAAGAAATTCGCTACACCAACGTTGGGGACCATATGCCGGTGGAATTGCCGAGCTACAAGCGCTGCAGAATGTGCAGCACTAAAGAAAAGGACAAACGTTCCAAAATAATGAGCTCAAAGTGTGGAGTTGCCCTTTGCATATTACCATGCTTTACTGCGTTTCACAAGGAATAAGTAATACAACATCAATCGGCTTCAATCAGACTTGGTTCCTATGACACCTATCACCTACGTATCACGGGCAGAGGGAAGTGACTTACCACCATGTTTTTTTTTTAATTTAATTTTTTTTTTTCATTTTCTGAAAAAGCATAATAAAACTAATGTAAAACCATAATTACTTTTATTTTTCCGCCCCTAGATGCTTATGCCTTATAAAGGGTTAGAATGTAATCGAGCGCGAAACAGCCACCCCAAAGTATGTACCTACCCCTCTATTTTAGGTGATTTTTTTCCGTAGGCACATTCGATACTCGGTAAATGAAGTTTTACTTATATTTCGTGTATTTTTGTTATATGCTCTCTTATGAAATGACAGTTATGTTTCGAAATGATTTGTTTAATATACGCTCAAATACCTAAACTTTTAATGAAAAGTTACAGTTTATGGAGCGGCACCTGCTCAATCAAAATACAGAAAATGACCAAAATGTTGCTGATGTAAAGCAAAAACTGTCTATCATCACCATTGAGTTCAATGTAAACTAGAGCAGACACCGCGAACAAAATATGTGAACCGCGGTGCATGCGCGGTGCGAGGGGGTTTTCATAGAGTAATCCGTTCGCGCAAATGCGACAGTCTGCTTATTCTGCCTACTTGATACCTAACACAGGGTATACTTAATAAAATGAGTACATCACTGCAAAACATTATTCTATAACAAAGGAAAATGCAATTATTATATGATAGCATAAATTGGATATAAAAGAGAGGCGATGTCGTACTTTCAAAGGAAATAAGAATTATTCGTAAAGAGAGACTATCCGAAGCAAAAACAGTGACACAACAGGATGACAGCTGAAGGGCTGTGTTTTTTTAATCGGTAAAAGAGAATGAACGAAGTGAAATAAAAAACAATAATTGAAATTGGATGTAAATTTTATTTACCTTTAAACAAAATTAGTTTAGTTTCTGACGCTCAGACAAATAATAATTTTAAACTTTTGCTTCGTGTTATAAACGGATAGTTGCGTATTTATTTATTATCGCTCGAATTAGACGAATTCTGTGGTTAAATGTGGAAGGTTGATTAAGTGCATGCTGATAAGCATGCATGCATGCTAAACAAGAAAATACATCTTTCTCGATGAAACATTTTAAGGTATTCACAGCGATGTAAGTGAAGTTGTATTTGGAAGAAAGAGATTTACCACCACTCTTCTTAATTAAATGACGTATGATGATCTCGGTTGATAGGCATATTTTGTAAACATCCTTGGACGAATAACACAAACCGCTGATGTCTTTTATCATTATGACTTTATGATGCGGAAATTTACACCTTGTGGTCAAGCTGTCAATACACTCTTCACATTTCAGATTTTGTTAGATAACGGGATATATATGCTGAAATATACCCAACTATGAGTTGTGAAGCTTTTTTTTTTTGTGGATGGGCAATCATCAAATGACTTCTCCCGCTCTGGGCAGAGCGGGAGGGCGTGTCAGACTTTTACTGACTAAAACCCACCCATGTTCCTTCAGCTGCCCGTGCCAGGGCCATGGTATCTCTTTCGAACTACCCGCGACCCCGGCGGCATCGGCCCAATGGACCCCGTCACTGCTGACATCTCTTTGAGGCGCGCGTGGAACACAACGCGCCGTCGACCCGGGCCTGGTCCTTACCGGACGGCGAGCTGCCCATTACTCGTCGTCCGCAAGCCCGCGCCTACGGTGGCCGGGAATCGGCAATCGATTCCCGCCGCCCAGGGCGTCTCCTACGGCGGCTAGGGGCGCGAGAGCGCGGCTGTTGCCTCTCCCTCACGCGTTCCGCTTCCTCCTTCGCGAGCATTACTGCTTCGCAGAAGGAGGTGACGGCTTCCCATGCACTCTCGCTCCGCACCATGGCCTGGACCAGATTTGGACGCGAGAGATCGCCGCCGCCGATCGCCTCCGTGAGAACACGGCGGTACTCCGCCCAAGCCGGGCAGACTTCCACTGTATGCTCCACCGTGTCCTCCGGGCGATCCACACAATGGTGACAACCGGGCGTTTCCTCCCGCCTTATCCGAAACAACCGTGTCCGATGGGGACCTGCGTCAGGCGGAAGGTGAGGACGCCGTGGCGCCTCTCCAACCACTCCTCAAAGAGGGGACTTATCGCCGCAATTGTGGCGTGCCCAGCGCTGGGTTGCGACAATCGCACTCTCCATGTCGCCATGAGATCCCGCCGGAGCTCTGTCCGCTGTACCGTGATTTCTCGCGGCAGCGGAGTTACGCCCCAGCGTTTCACCTCCTCGCGCCACTCCCACACGTGCGCGAGGACTTTTGCCTCCAGATCCCATGGCGGTAATCCGGCAAGGAGGCACGCCACCTCACAGGAGACCGTGCGGTATCCCCGGACTAGCCGGATGGCCATGACCCTCTGGGACGCGTTCAACCGGCGGGCTGGTCGCAGCCTCAGGGAACGCGCCCACACCGGTGTCCCGTAAAGGGCCATGGACCGCACGACCCCCGCGTAAAGCCTCCGGCAGGAGGCGTTTGGACCCCCCAGATTGGGCAGGAGCCGCTTCAAGGCAGCCCCGGCCCGCTCCAGTCTGGGAGCCAAACGTCGGAAGTGTTCCACGAAGTTCCACCGGCTGTCGAGGACGAGTCCCAGGTACTTCATCGTCGACTCAACCCCGATGTGAACCCCTCCTACCGTTATTTGGGAACCCGACGGTGGCGCGTTCCGAGGACCATGAAAACACATGACCTCGGACTTGTGCAGGGCCACCTCGAGTCCCAACTGCCGGATCCTCTCTATGATTGTCGCAACCCCGCGTGTCGCTAGTTCAGCCGCCGCCTGGTGCGACCTCCCCTGCGCCAGGACCAGCGTGTCGTCAGCGTAACATACAACGCTGACGCCGCTAGGGAGGTCGGCGCGCAGCACCCAGTCGTACCCGATATCCCACAGATGTGGCCCCAGGACCGATCCCTGTGGGACACCGCACGACATCTCTCGCCGGTTCCACTCTCCCTGATGACCGGGATAGATGACGGCCCTGTCCATCAAATAGGCCTCGACCACTGGACGGAGGTGGGTTGGTACCCGGTGATACCGGAGTGCCTCCCTGATGCAACTCCAGGGCAGGGTATTGAAGGCGTTGGCGATGTCTAGAGACACCGCCAAGACGACCCCACCCCGGGCCACAGCATCCCCCGTCGTGAGGGCTCGCACGCGCATGATGGCGTCCACCGTAGAGCGCCCCCTGCGGAAACCAAACTGGCTCTCCGCCAAATCCGGCCCCTCCTGCGCCAGCCATCCGACGAGGCGGTCTGCAATGACTCTTTCAAAGAGCTTGCCCACCTCGTCGAGCAGCACGATGGGCCGGTAAGCGGACGGAGAGTCCGCTGGGCGCCCCGGCTTCTTAATGAGGACCAGTTTCCCTGTCTTCCAATGAAGTGGGAACTGGCTCCAAGCATGCACTTAGGAGCCCCCCTAGTCGAGGGGAAGGGGCATTTTGTACTGCCTCTCGGGTATTGAATTTTGTCCCGCCAAGAAGTTATCCAAGTTCTGGAAAAAGTAGTAGTCTGTAGGCGCAAGGTCTGGTGAGTAGGGCGGATGACGGAGAGCTTCCAACCCCAGTTCTTGCAACTTGGAGACCGTCTGCTGTGCAGTATGAGGTCGCGCGTTGTCGTGCAGGAGCAGCGGAGACGATCGATTGACCAATGCTGGTTGGAGATGTGCCAGCTTCTCCATCATTGTGTTCAGTTCTTCACAGTACACATCTGAAGTAATGCTCACCCCGTTTGGTAAGAAGCTATGATGAATCACACCGGCGCTAGACCACCAAACAGTGACCATCACTTTTCTAGGGGTAAGTTTTCGTTTAGGGCATTGTTTAGGTGCTGAATCAGGATCAAACCAACTTGCTGAGCGCTTGCGGTTATCAAACAGAATCCATTTTTCATCGCAGGTAACAATGCGGTTCAAAATTCCTTCATTTGTGTGTCTGTTGAGCAGTGCAAGGCACGTCTCGACGCGTACTTCGCGCTGGCTATCATTGAGTTCGTGGGGCACCCATTTATCAAGCTTTTTTACCTTGCCAATTTGACGCAAATGGACCAATATTGTTTTGACGCTAACGTCGAAAGCTGCTGCTAATTCAGCCGTAGATTGTGTATTATCAGCTTCCACAATCGCCTTTAATTCGTCATTGTCGACCAAAGTCTTCGGACGACCGCGAGGTTCATTTTTCAGGTCGAAATTTCCAGAACGGAAGCGAGCAAACCAATAACAAGTGGTGCGTTGGTTTGTAGTGTTAGCTCCGTAAACGTCGTTGATGTTGCGTGCCGCTTGTGCCGCGTTGCTGCCACGACGGTACTCATATTCCATACTCGAATTTTTAACGTATCCATGATGACGAAAAAGATTGAAATGCGATGAAAATGTAACACTAATCAATAAACAAATGACTACTTTTGGAAAAAAAATCCATGTTTTTAAAATAAAATTAATTTGAAATTAGAATTCTTAGCCAAACAAAAATTTAATAATACCCAGATATCTGGAAGACAGCAACCAGTTCAGCGTGGACAGCCCGCTAGTGGTGCTAATCGCGGAAGCCGAAATCACAGGAGAGCCTACGAACATCAACAGCAGCAATCCTTTAATAATGATTGGGCACACGGTCGTGAATTCGAAGACCGTCCGCAACAACCTCGTGGCCGCACGGAAAGAAGTGCAGGCTGGAGGAAAAACAAGCAGAAAGAAACAAAGGAAACAAAAACCGATACTGCTATATCTTACGATTTTAGGGCAAAAGACGAAACGGCTCCAGTCGACGAACCTCTTTACGATCTTGGACCTCACACCAGCTCTATTCCTGTTCAAGAGACGTATTGCCAAAACTTCGAGTTTAGCGGCTACATCGATCAGGTCGAACGCACGTACGAAGCACTCCATGGCGTAGACCCAAGATTGGACCGAAGAATGCCATATTCCATGTTTCAGCATTCCATGTCGACAGTTTTAAACTGTTATTTATTAGATTTAACCTTGGATAACGGCGAGAGAAAAATAGACGCCGCTCGATGCCAAGACCTGTTGCCAGAAGACTTATGCATACCTGACAACCTCTACCATTATATAACCAGTGTGTGCAACACAACCACTGTGGGTGGAGAGGAGGTTAAATTTAATTTGCCCGAAGTAGCCATACCTCAAGCCGCAGACGAACACATACCTGCTGGATCGTATGGACCATTAACACCAGAAAACCATAACGTCTACGAATGTTACAAAAAATAAAAAATAAAAAATTATTTTGATTTGAAATGGCCAGTACTGCAGAACGGCAATTTCATAGGTAAAGACATATTAATTACTAATTACCCATTATAGTACAATACCGTGAGGGACGGGTTAAGAATACAATTCCCTCCGTCGCTGTCGCCGAGAGAGTGAGTCATAAGAATCGACGAACAATAGAACCCCTCTGCCTACCCTTTCAGGGATTCTAGGCGTGATGATAGGTATAAGTATGTATGTAGTATTCCATAAAATATCATTGTTTTTTTTTTCATATTTTCAAATGTTACAAAGGACAATGCTCATGGATGTATGGAATCCCGTGTGGCTGACACTGGCATGGCAATTATTGATAACACAAAAAAATTGTCGCTAATTAGTCGAAATTTGTCGCCAAATAACAGAATTTGCCGGTCACAGGTATAAAAGATATAAGGGTGTATAGATGGCCCCGCTGGAGTCACCCCAGCGTTACCCATTTTTAATCTCAAACACCTAGCGAAGATCTGAGGGGCAATTCCCGTATTTTTATAACAACGTTCGCAATCTCATCTCAGTCTCAATCTGTCAAAATTGTATAGAGTTTGCCTACATTTTTGACATTTTGATTGTCGCTGGCTGACATTGTGACTTGAATTTGAACGTTTTTAATTACGAGAATTGGCCCTCTGTTGTCTCACAAATTTAGTCGCTAATTAGTCGGAATCAGTCGCCAAATATCAGAACTTGCCGGTCACAGGTTCAAAAGATATAAGGGTTTATAGGTGGCCCAGCTGGAGTGAATTTCCCCAGCGTGACCCATTTTATATCTCAATAACTAGGGCACCTAGCTAAGATCTGTTATCTCCCAAAGAATCATGTCCATTCTGGACCCGAAAATTTTCTAACGCGTCCAGTGACGAAAAAATCTTAAAAAATTCAATTTTTTTTTGCTTATTTCGTATCGCTTAATTGAATTTAAAAATAAGAATAATATAATTAATAAAATATAAAAAAAAAAAAAATAATAATTAATTAATTTATATGTATGACGGGGACTCGGGAAGCCGGGCTGTTGCATCTGATTGCTGATTCATGACCTCGTCAGCACGGGAATCCATACTGGGCGTTAAACTTCAGGAAACGTTAAAATAAATACACTGTAGCGTTGACTGTTCACTATTTTAATTATACAGACACTTAAATTACTTCAAACAATAAGGATTGCAGTAATAACTAGCGATTTAGAGCCAATGGGTTTGCGAGTGACCATCGCGTGCAACGGCTGTCAAAACACTGTCTGATTTTACACAACGTTCGCCCGCCATGACAGACGCAACTCCATTCGGTGTTACCCGCTCTTAGTTAAAATTACCATTTAGTCGAATTCAAATCGATTAATCGTTAAAAATAACAGAATGATTAAAAAAAATAACAAAATAAATTACAACTCTCAAAATTAACTGATTTTCATTATTGAATAATGTCACGCGCCGTTACGGCCGTCCTGCATCTTCACACGTCCTCGGGTGAATAGTTTATCTCATCAGTCATCATCTGTGGACAATCATAAATGACTCAAGTAAACAACTTAACGTTCGGTCATTCTGACCGTTTTGAATCAAACACCACAATATCGCAAAGAGCGATCACAGTTATCGGATAACATAAAACAATTATCAGATTACCACACAGGATACTACCACACAGGATACTACCACACAGGATACTACCACACAGGATACTACCACACAGGCTGGGGCCACATAGGCTAGTACCATACTAGCTAGTGCCGCACTGGCTGTAGCCATATTATATTGCCACACAGGCTATAGCCACACAGGCTAGCGCCACACAGGCTAGCGCCACACAGGTTAGCGCCACACAGGCTAGCGCCACACAGGCTATAGCCACACAGGCTAGCGCCACACAGGCTAGCGCCACACAGGCCAGCGCCACACAGGCTAGTGCCACACAGGCTAGCGCCACACAGGCTAGCGCCACACAGGCTAGCGCCACACAGGCTAGCGCCACATAGGCTAGCGCCACACAGGCTAGCGCCACACAGGCTAGTGACACACAGACTAGTGCCACACAGGCTAGTGCCACACAGGCTAGTGCCACACAGGCTAGTAGGTACCACACAGGCTATCGCCACACAGGCTTTTGTCACCTTTGGTTAATATTAGCAAAGGCCTTCACAGTAAGTAAATAAATCCAGCTGCACAACTCACCTGCGCCGTTATCGGCACATTCTGACTCTACACTATTAGTAAGTGCCTCCAAACCTACATTCAACTCCAATGGAACGCAGCACTCTGGCATAGGTCGTATGCGATCATGTGCATACTTGTACGTCCGATTAGAGTTCAATGCTTGTCCTGACACTGTCAAGCACCTCAGCCACATGATAAGGCCCCTTAAATTTGGGTTCTAGCTTTGTTTTGTTGCGCTCATGATTTTCTAATAACACATAGTCACCTACTTTAAAATTTCTTACTTTTGCTTTATTTTGTCAAATCTAGCTTAGCCAAGGTACCGTTACTTTCGGTATTGGGTGTAATTCTGCTTGAACTTTCCCAGAACGGGATTTGGACACTCTACATGTGATGCAATTTTCAACAAACTTCCTGACATATTTGTTCATGTTAGGGAACCAATAATGACAATACGTCTTTTCTAATGTTTTCTCCCACCCTAAATGCATTATACTGTCATGAACATGATTTATAATTGACCACTGAAACGCTTTTGGTACTATGGGTAACCAAATACTTCTGCTGTTACGCTCTATCTTTCTATGGAGGACCCCTCGTCTAAATTCGTAAGTCCTAGCAAGGTCAAGATCAAGCTCATTATGCAGTAGTTTAGCTATTATGAAATTTATTTCGCTATCCTTTTCCTGCTAAGCCTGTAATCACGTATCAGAGATTTCAGTGAAATTGACTTGCTTTTGTTCTACTTTTGGGACCGATCGTTGAACATCAGCTAAGGGTAAGGGATTTCGTGATAGAAAATCAACGTGCCCCATATTTTTACCTTGACGGTGTTCAATATCAAACTCAAAAGTTTGTAGAAAGCACTACCATCTATGCACTCGTGCAGTAAGATCTACTTTTGACTTGGACGCTTTGACTGCATTGCAATCAGTCACTACCGTAAATTTTCGCCCATGCAAATAATGACGAAAATGTTTTACAGCATTAACCACTGCGAGCGTCTCTAACTTGTAAGAGTGATACCTGGACTCAGCGCTAGAGGTTCGACGGCTGTAGTATTCAATCACGTGCAGTTTACACTCAATTTTCTGCATTAATATAGCGCCATAACCTTCAGCGCTGGCGTCAGTGTGCAATTTGATCTGCTTAGTAGGATCAAAAATAGTCAAAACTGATGTGTCTGTCAGTAAGTTAATGATTTCCTGTCTAATAACTTCAAGTGCTGGAGTCCAACTAACTTTTCCCTTACCAGATGTGAGTCGGTAAAGGGGAGTAGTTTTCTGTGAGAAACCTTGAATAAACTGTCTAAAGTAAGAAGCCAATCCTTTAAATTGCCGTAACTGTGTTACCGTCTCAGGCGGTGGAAGCTCTGTTAAAGCTCTGATTATACGTGGATTTGGTCTTACTTTACCAGCAGACACGTGGTATCCTAGGAATTCAATCTCAGTTTTCAAAAAAGCACACATGAAGGTTCAGTGAAAAACCAGCATTTGTCAAAGCTTCCAAAACCTGATGTAAGAGATCTAAGCCTTCTGCAATAGAGACTGAAGGAATTATGACGTCATCAATATAGACTACGGCAAACGACTCAGTTAAGGGTCCTAGGGCCTTATTTATGGCACGTTGGTATACCGACGGGGCATTTCGAAGACCAAACGGCATGGTCAAATATTCAAACTGCCCGTCCGGCGTGCCTTCCACAAAATACTCCGAGCTACCTTCGAGCAATAAAACTAATTGACGTTTATACTCAGTGGGAATATCAGTTTTGATATTGTTAAAATTACTAATTTTTTTATTTTTTTTTTTTTGCCTACGTCACAAGCTAAAACTGTTTTAATTTTCCTCAAAACAAGTTGGTTTTCACAAACTTCAACCGAAAATCCCAGTGATAGCAAGTCCCTTCCAATCATAATCGAATCAGAGATACAATAGTCTGGCACGACATGTAATAATAACTGCATTGAGTATCACTGTATAGTTACAGTTGTCAATATTTGAACATTACACTTGACGTTTGATTGGCCTATACCTATTAATGTCACCGAGGTGTGATGACGCTTGCCTGGGAGCCTATTCGCTAAACTTTCTTTCACTAGAGAGCACTGGGCGCCGGAATCAAAACAAAATGAAAATTTCTCACCGGATTCAATTGCTAGGTGATCAGTGGCTGGCTTCACAACGCAGGCATTCACCCGGTGCTCTACCTTGCCACTGCTAGTCTTGATGTCCTTTTTCGGGCAGCGAGTGGCGATGTGACCTGGTTCGTTGCAGTAGTAGCACGTAGGCGACGATGTCTTGTTTGGTACACTGCTGTCCTCAGAATCTTGCTGTTTGTTTGCTGAAAACTGAGGTTTGACATTAGTGCTGGTATTACGCGAGTCTTTGGAGAGGCATTCGTTTGCCATGTGGCCTAGTCTGCCACAATTGTAACACTTCTTCGGTTCATATCGCGGTTTCTTAGCGTCACTGTAAGTATTTGACTTTTCTGGCATCGGAGGTCCTCTTTTTCGATAGGTACACGCCATTAGTTCTTGTTGCAATTTCACTCTAGTACCAATTTGTTCAGTGTATGCTAGTCTTTGCAACCGTGGTTCAATTTTCACTGCGTGAGTCAGAGTAACAGCAATTGCAATTTGTTCGGTCGATAAAGAATGCCATTGGTTCATTAATGTACTCAGGAATCGAGTAGCATAGGCCGACATGCACTCTCCGTCTTTTGGGCTGTCATTAAAGAGTCTACACAATGTGGCAGCTGGAGTCTCGACGTAGACAAATCGAGCAAGAAATAAGTCTTTTAACTGAGGCCAGGTAATACCAGCAAAACTATTTTGAGACAACCACGTAGCTGCCGCGCCCTTAAGTGCTTTGCTCATGGCGATAATCAGGGCAGCACTGGATAATTGTTTTTCTTGCATGCATAAGTCTACAGTATTACACCATGACCTGGCATCGGCGTCTCGAGAATCTGGATTGAATTCGGGGAATGCTAGTTTTGTATCAACCGTGTTCGTGTCCTTTATAGCACGAATTAATTCCATCATGCTACGTTGTTGCATTTCAAACAACGTTTTCCAACGGTCGGATTCGCTATTTAGGTTAGTAACAATACTCTGACCTGTTTCACGTTCCTGGGAAGTCCCTGGTAATCTCACTTCTGATGACGGGGACTCGGGAAGCCGGGCTGTTGCATCTGATTGCTGATTCATGACCTCGTCAGCACGGGAATCCATACTGGGCGTTAAACTTCAGGAAACGTTGAAATAAATACACTGTAGCGTTGACTGTTCACTATTTTAATTATACAGACACTTAAATTACTTCAAACAATAAGGATTGCAGTAATAACTAGCGATTTAGAGCCAATGGGTTTGCGAGTGACCATCGCGTGCAACGGCTGTCAAAACACTGTCTGATTTTACACAACGTTCGCCCGCCATGACAGACGCAACTCCATTCGGTGTTACCCGCTCTTAGTTAAAATTACCATTTAGTCGAATTCAAATCGATTAATCGTTAAAAATAACAGAATGATTAAAAAAAATAACAAAATAAATTACAACTCTCAAAATTAACTGATTTTCATTATTGAATAATGTCACGCGCCGTTATGTATTATAATACTGAAATAAAGGAAATAAAATAAAAAAAATAAAAAATAAGTGTACTTATATTTAACAGGTTACGCGTAAAACGAACTTCTTTATCCGCAACGCTAATGACAGGCTGTCATTTGTTTGTCGTTTTGCAGTCGTTCGTTTGCTCTTGCTACGTATTGTACTGTGCGATTTTGGATTTTTGGATTTTCTGATACCTTCAACAACTTGCTTTTTCCACGGACTTCGATACCTACTACTTACGATTACTTTGGCTTGTGTTATACGGAATTAACGGATACCGATTTAGTGCTCTTTGATTAGGATCCAAGACGTTATCGCTCTTGATGGAAAGCGTTATGGAGCCTTCTACGAGATAGCTTTGTGTAAACTGCAACATAAGCGTTAGTTCGCATCGGCGTTATCAGGCCCTTCAGCTTGATAGCAGAGTCATCTCGCTAATTAGCACTTGGATATCTCCAGTAATAGTAAGTATAATAACAATCAAGTACAGTAGTGCTATTCTGTAAACATTTTACCGTGATAACTTAAGTGAAGTGAGCGTGAAGTGAGTCGTCATTCCACCTGATGCTAGGGGTTGACACTATTGACAGTTCACTTTAAGATCACTTCACCTAAGTTTTCACGGTGAGATTTTTACAGAATAGACCGGCAGTACGGACGATTTATCTTGGCGAGTCCGAACTTCGCGTATAAGGCTGCGCAGTAAGATTTTTTAGGAACCAAATGGCGACATGAGGCGAGTGCAAGTGAGAGAACATGCGCGAAACTTCTTAGTGCCTATGTTCGGACTCGCCAAGATAAAACGTCCGTAGGTCCTGTACCTAACGATTTAGTATCCAGTCGACGGACGCTAGTGTAATGATTGTTTTTTTTTTATAAAACGGGTGATATTCAGAAGTGGTAAAATATATTTTTTCAAGTTACATGAAAAATAGATCTAACATGTAGATTTTCCCCATTTTTAGCTTAAGTGTTTTTTTGGACAGCTGTAAGCAAAATGTGTAAAAATACAAATGAAATATACTTATTTCCATTGTAGGCGTTAAAATCTCATAATTGATTTGTTTTTCAGATAACGGAAGAAGATTACGTTTGTGAAGCGTGCTTTGATGTATCCATACATACTATTAATGCTCAGGTTCATGGAAGCAATGAGTGTGATCCATCTGCTGGTTCATCTCGCCGTGGTCATGCTCAAGTACGAGTATGCCCCACTTGTGGACGATCATTGCTCAATCGTAGAGGTGACCACATTCTCAAAGATAACCCATCAAGCCTCACACTAAGGATGATCAACTTAATACAAACTACCGTAGCACCTCGTCAGGTTTGTATTTAAATATTTAAACTCATTTTTAATTGCATACAATTTTTTCTTTAAATATCACATTCTAATCCAATGACGTTACTGTACTCCATCGGTTTAGGTAATTAAATAAAGGTAAGCAAAAAAAGCATGTATTTGGTTAACCAACTAAACGTAATACCTGTCACTTCAGTCGACATGCTACAACACAGTTGCACTCTTCAATTCAGAAAACGGAAAACGAAAACGGTTTTGCGGGGCATTATTAATACCGTGAAATCCTCCAACTTTGGACTCTAGGGTAACATTGGACGGAACAAAAAAATTACTAAATTAGGTCGTACCACAGAAATTATGTAAGATAGGCACATTTTTAAAACAGTGGTAGAAAATAAATTATATTTCTAGCAACACTAACCGACAGTTTGTTTGCTTACGTCATTCAGTTGTCTGTCAGCCGTGGTCAAAGTGACACTATTGAAGTGTGGACCAATTTTCACTTTTGAATTTTTGATCGAGTGCCTGTTAAAATGAAGCCTGGGTAAGTAGTTTCTGAATATGTTATAGAATGATGTTAGGAGAACGTTTTGATATGCATTATAGCTTAAGATTAGTGTTTGAGCGACCAATGTTACAAACAAGGTCTCCGTACTTGGGGTGTAAACATTGGCCGCTGTCCATTATGCATTAGGGCTGCCACCTGCTAGTAAAATACTATTGAGATTTTTGCTCCTAAAAGTTTGCTTTAACTTTATATTACATAATAGTGAAGTAAAATATAGCTAAGTACCTACTTACATTATGTAAGTAAAATTAATTTAAATTGTAATTTAAAAGTACATTATGGTGGTTCGGTAGTATGATGGACTGCTTAGAAGTTTTTTTGTTGGTTTCACCTTTCCACTAAATTTTGTCAACGTGAAACTTGTATTTGCGCAAATCATTTTCTAATATACTTCAATTCGAAATCATACACCTAGCTACATGTAGCAATGAGTTATTTTATTTATTTCAGGAGCAAAGTTAAAGCGAAATCCAGACAGAAAGAAAGAAAAAGTCGTCGGCGTCTTGGGGCTCGTGAGTATAAAAACTATAGCCAAGAAATGCTGGAACTAGCAGTCGAGTTAGTGCGAAATGATAAATTATCGGCACGAGCAGCTGCGCGACAGTTTTCCATAACTAAACAGACCATATTGAACAAAGTCCACAATAAACATAACAAGTCTGTTGGATGTCCGCGTCTAGCAGCGAAAGAAGAAGCCAAAATAGTGAAAGTCCTGATTACCGCTGCTAATTTTGGTTGTCCGCTTACTAAATTAGACCTACGTCTCGAGGTATTTGAATTCTTAAAAAAAAATGATCGGCAGGACTTGTGTGGACTGGAAAAGCTTGGGTGGACAATTTTCTTTCGCGAAATGCTTGTGATTTGAGCGAACGCAATACACAAAATATCAAAACAGCCCGAGCTGAAAAGTGTCGATGACTTTATGACATATTTTCAAAATTTACAGGAGACTATCAAAGATGTTCCTGCATCGAACATAATGAATTTTGACGAAACCAACTTAAATGACAACCCCGGAAGTTCGAAATGCATTTTCAGGAGAGGGGTGAAATATCCCGAAAGAGTCCTTAATTCCACAAAGGGGGCCATTTCAATTATGTTCTCTGCTACAGCGGCTGGTGAAGTTTTACCGGTCTATGTTGTTTATAAAGCTGACAATGTATATGTACGGTCCAGATTAGTTCCTGAACTGTACACTGTACTGTTTGTGTAGTTTGTTTGTTTGTTAGTAGCGAGTGTGTCCGACATGTAAAACACTTCACATAGTAACCCAAAAGTTTATTTATCACTAGTGTCGTACACCGTAAAAGTTGGTGATCATTACATGTATGTCTGTTCCGCGGGTTGGTTAATTGCACACTGAGTAAGTAGCAGTATTTGTTGTGACAAGTGAACTTATTGATTTGCCTTGTCAGCTAAAAGTAAGGTCAATGTACGTAGACCGTACATACTCCTAACCCAAGCAAAGGATGAGGAGAATATGACCATGTAAGAATCACCAGTACAAAGTAAGAAATTATAGAAGTAGGCATAAGAAGTAAAAATGTAAAAACTTTAAAAGTAAACAAAGTAAATTCTTAAAAATGAAATTCAATATCAGTGTTGGAATCCAATGTGGGCCTTGTAGGTGGATGGCTGCCGCTAGTCATTCGCTGGGCCTCATCTCTTGACTTTTTCGGAGGCGGGCGATCTAGTAGTGAACGCGACCTGAAGAGCCTTCTCATCCCAGCCGCAGGTTTCCTGGACTGCATTTCCACGTCTGCGGTATTAAGTCGAGTAACACGATTTACGTCATCTGTTTTCATCGTACAATAACCGCGCCTTTTAGCCACCCATGCAATTATTGCCACTCCAATTACAGTCAGTAATACGTAAGAAATGACGTACTGATGTATATCGTGTGTTGTCAATGTTGCTGGAAGTTGTTCCATACTTTTCAAGTACCGTAGTCTTTCTTCGACGACAGCGATGCCTTCGTTGTGCTTTACTTGCAACAGTGGTGTGGTTTGACTATTTATGATGCCATTTATTGTTTTGTCCAGGGTAGGGACTTGGATGTCATAATTCAACCTGGCTTTGCTGTCGTAGTTGTTCTGGGAGTGTATTTTCAGCTCCTTTGTTTGAAGAAGACATCCTTGTTCCAGCGACACTATAGATGACGTGTTGATGACGTGCGATCTGATGTCATCGTTGCACACAGTACGTATTGTGCATGAGTTGCAGGATGTCACTAGCCATGTGTTCGTGTTATGTAATTCAATCCAGGCAGTTTCACATTTCGTTTGTTCCGTAATGCATGGCAAGGTTGAATGTTGACCTAGTAGTTTGGCTTCACACGGTGCATTGGCGTTTTGTAAACTAAAAATAGGCAAGTTCATAATGCAGACGAGATTTTCCGGTCGCCTCTGGATGCAGCTGTTTAATTCTTTTTCGTTTAGGCTAATGTAAGTATTCTTCTCCAGGTTCGCTGCGATGTACTTGAATGATACAGGGATAACTATCGTTTCGTCTTCCTTCTGTGGATTTTTCATGGGCAATGGAATAATCTTGTATACAACAAAATCCTCGTCGCTTGCCAGCGGAATGTGAAGCTCGTACAGGAAGTAACTATCGGTTACACGTGCTTTCACGTAAATTAATTTATAGATATCTTTTATATCTTGTTGAATATTATCTATCGGTAACGTCAGCGTTTTCGGTAGCCTTCCTGAGATAATTGTCAGCTGTTGAATTAGGTTGACTGGAGTTAGTAAGTGAACATCCATACGTCCTTTATTAATATCCAGGAATGTGTTGAAAAAGGTTTCTTGAGTGGTTTTCAAGTTTCCCAATAATAAGTGTGCAGCCAACGAAGTTGAGGTAAAAAAGCTTGTGGCCATGACTATCCCAATTCCCGATTCAATCTTCGCTAATCTCATGTCAGTGTCGTTCATAAAGTTGTTGACAAGTGTAAACTGCTGATCGATGTTCTCTTCGTTTTTCTTCAAGATGTCATTTTCAATTTTAACTATAGAAGTCTGGTTTTTTACGAGTTGCAGTATGTAATTTTCATTCTTCTGCACGTTCTGGATATCCCCCGCGTGAGTAAAGGGGCGGGACGGCGTCACACGCTGTGGTGGAAGATCGGCCATGAGCTGGTAGTTTTCCGTAGCTTTGAATCGATGGCACCGTATACATCGTCGCAGCTGTGTTTTTACTGCTCTGTTTTCTCCTATTATCCAGTAATGTTGACGGATGAAGGCGAGCGTCAACCGGGCTCCACCATGTAAAGTCGCGGCGTGAGCTTGGTTTACAGTGTTAAAATGCACTACTCTGAGCAATTCTGTGAGACACCATCTGACTCAGATGCCTGGTCAGGCATTTCCAGCAGGGAATCAGAGAGGCTTCCTCCTGACAGGAGAAAGACATTTTTATCCAATGTTGACTACTCATTGAACTCGCCTTTAACATTCCTCCTCCAGTAAGAGTCCTGAAATCAAAAAAGCATTTTCTGAGTATATTAAAGAAATATTTCATGCAAATACAGCAATCCACATGAATAATATAATTAGTGCCTCACAACTCAGCTCTTTTTTGTACTTACCTAAAGGGTTATGGCCTACAGGCAAGGGATGGGGCTTTCCAGCAGTGCGAGTGGTCTCTGTCTGATTACTTCCAGTTTTTGGACAGGTCTGCGTCAGTATCTCAGGAGGAAACGTGATTCTGAGTTGTTGCTGTTGCATCTAGCTAGTTCGTAAACGTACATCCATGATCCAGAGATCCATGATCCATTCGCCTCACTAAAATAGTATTTCCACATTAGCATTACTTACTATATTATATCAAGCTATACCTGAACCGCTTTGAACTGAGAAACATACTTGTCGGTTAGAAGAAAAAAAAACACACAACATTTAATTAACAGAAAAAGTTGCGGTTGAAAACGCCATGCTTTGATTCACATTTGATTGATGGCTGTTTGCAAATGGCTGTTCATTTTTGTTTCTATAAGTTATGTATAGCTGAAGACATTTATGTATGTATGTTATTTATTTATTTTATTCTGTATGTTTATCTTTATTTATTGGTAAATTATGTTCAGCTAAACTCACACGTATCTCTGTGAATAAAGTTACTTACCCGAGATATTATGTTACACAGGGGGACGTCATTACGTCATTCGATAGGTAGTTGCTGAAAATCAGCGCCGCTGATGATAGGCTCGTCCGACGTCACGGCATTTTGCTGAGCAACGACCTTTCTTGCACAGATACGACGCACGGATTAATGTGTTTTAGTTATTTTTGTTATAAAAGTATTATTTTTACATTATGCAATTCGGATCTGTTATTGTTTGTTTGCTGCTGTTATTGTTTGTTGCATGACATTTCCTAGTGTCACAACACAGAGTAGAGGCAATATAGAGTTCATAGTTATTTTACTGTTTTAAATTGTTGTCTTTGGTCTGAGATCGTAGACAACTTGGATACGAGGCTTTTGCTTACTTTGCATAACGTGTGTACTTTATTTTTAGTTTTTAATGTGCGTTTTATTTGTGCAAAATAAACGATTTTTCTTTCTTTTTTTTTCTTTAATCATCGATGAAATATCAGCATTTTACAATTATGCCAGAGGGAGGACATACCGTGCAGGTTGGCCGACAACAAGATGGCGGGCAACAAAAGAGGGGTTGGGAAAGATAAACTATCAGACACACAGACTGAAAGATCCAGAGATGAATCATAGATGGCTAGGAAGATTCTTCTCCCAGTTCAATCCAAGGAACATCAGGATCCTCAAATTGCTCAGACAAAGTCAGACTGATTCTGAGGAAACTGGTGAGATTGTTAAAGCCTTTTTAAAAGGGTGGATAAACAGAGATGTTCATATACTTGACAAATCAAAGGTGGAGGATGATATTCTTAAATAAGGAACATTGTTTCTGGACACACACACAATCACCCTGCTATCCAATGCCGCATCAAGGGAGGAAATCATGAATCTTCGTAAGTGGGCTCGAGTCACAGAATTAAATGATATATCCGGAATGGAATCTTACACATTGCACACAGAATCTCTTGGGCCTGTTTTGGTGACAAAAAATCTTTGTATTGTCTTAGACCATGGTGTTATCATGGACAGAAATACCCTTTTGATGATTAAGGATATAGCGGTGGCCCGGTTCCAGACTATGTTATCCATGAAGAATCGTTCAGACGACAGATTTGGACCAAATGACTGGAGAACCATTAATAAACTCTATGAATTGGGTGATGCAATATTGAGATCTAACGGGGTAGAGGCCTATAATGGGATAAAACTCCTGGAACCTATGTGTAACAAAAAATTAGCTGATCTTGCACAAAAAGAGAAAGACTTGCTACCAAAATTCACGAGTTTTGATGCTCATATTGATGAATCGATAAATGAGTTGTCCCGGACTGTGACAAATCTGATTCCATTCACCAATCTTGTGTTAATGGAGAACAACACAAGACTGTTATTAAATATGTATGGATGCTTCAGGCATTGGGGACACCCATATATTGACTATAAGAAAGGGTTAATAAAACTAGAGAGTCAAGTAAACCTCCAAAAAGATATTGATGAGGCGTACAGTAATATGTTGGCAAGTGATCTGGCTTACATGGTTCTGAGAACCCAGTTTAGGGAGAAGAAGAAGTGGTATGTGGATGTGTCCAGACTTGATTCCAACCACCCTTTGTACTCAAATATCAATGAAAGAACTTGGCCGACTCCGAAGAAAATCATGGACTTTGGTAATCATTGGCATCTATTACCACTGACAAAATGTTTCGAGATTCCAGACGTGATTGATCCATCAATCATGTACAGCGACAAGAGCCAGTCCATGCAATTGGCCGACATCAAGAGACACATAATGTCAGGATCCAATGACTCAATTCCAACACGTAAGGTCCTGGAAACTTTCCTCAAATCACCCGCGACTGACTGGCCAAGTTTCCTTCAAGACATCAATGATAATGGCCTCAGTGTGGAAGACTTAGTGATAGGCCTGAAAGCCAAAGAACGTGAAATCAAGGTGGAAGGTCGCTTCTTTTCATTAATGTCCTGGCGATTGCGTGAATATTTTGTCATCACGGAGTATCTCATTAAGACACATTTTGTACCATTGTTTAAGGGATTGACCATGGCAGATGACCTTACCACTGTTGTTAGGAAGATGATGGAAACAACCTCCGGTCATGGGAAGGATGGCTATGACACGATATGTATTTCGAACCATTTCGATTATAGTAAATGGAATAACCACCAGCGCGGATCTGCAAATGATCCTGTATTTACTGTCATGGGACAATTCATCGGCTATCCGAATCTGATTAAAAGGACACATGAATTCTTCTCTAAAAGCCTAATATACTATCTAGGCAGACCAGATCAACTCAAGGTCTCTGATGGTAGAATAATGAACAAGGGGAAAGACCTATATTGTTGGCAGGGACAACTCGGAGGTCTCGAAGGCCTCCGTCAGAAAGGTTGGAGCATTGTCAACTTTCTGGCCATAAACAGAGCATCCAAGAACAGCAACACGTTGGTAAAGGTCTTGGCCCAGGGGGATAACCAAGTTGTCTGCACAAACTATAAAACTCAGACTTATAGGACAGAAGCAGATCTGAGAACAAACCTGGGCAGGATATGGGAGAATAATGATCGACTCATGACTGAGATAGAGCAAGGGGCACTAAAACTGGGTCTAATCATCAATAAGGATGAGACTCTACAATCATCAGAGTACTTAGTGTATGGCAAAGTCCCGGTCTTCAGAGGAAACTTCCAAAGTTTGGAAAGTAAAAGGTGGTCCAGAGTCACTTGTGTAACAAATGATCAACTTCCGACTCTAGCAAACATAATGTCCACGGTAGGATCAAACGCACTGACTGTATCCCACTTCTCAAACAGTCCGTTAGAACCAATTCTCCAATACAATTTCCTGGGGAACTTTTGTAGAAACATATTGGAGATGCACAATCCGGCTCGAAGGACCAAAAAATGTACGGTCCAGATTAGTTCCTGAACTGTACACTGTACTGTTTGTGTAGTTTGTTTGTTTGTTAGTAGCGAGTGTGTCCAACATGTAAAACACTTCACATAGTAACCCAAAAGTTTATTTATCACTAGTGTCGTACACCGTAAAAGTTGGTGATCATTACATGTATGTCTGTTCCGCGGGTTGGTTAATTGCACACTGAGTAAGTAGCAGTATTTGTTGTGACAAGTGAACTTATTGATTTGCCTTGTCAGCTAAAAGTAAGGTCAATGTACGTAGACCGTACATACTCCTAACCCAAGCAAAGGATGAGGAGAATATGACCATGTAAGAATCACCAGTACAAAGTAAGAAATTATAGAAGTAGGCATAAGAAGTAAAAATGTAAAAACTTTAAAAGTAAACAAAGTAAATTCTTAAAAATGAAATTCAATATCAGTGTTGGAATCCAATGTGGGCCTTGTAGGTGGATGGCTGCCGCTAGTCATTCGCTGGGCCTCATCTCTTGACTTTTTCGGAGGCGGGCGATCTAGTAGTGAACGCGACCTGAAGAGCCTTCTCATCCCAGCCGCAGGTTTCCTGGACTGCATTTCCACGTCTGCGGTATTAAGTCGAGTAACACGATTTACGTCATCTGTTTTCATCGTACAATAACCACGCCTTTTAGCCACCCATGCAATTATTGCCACTCCAATTACAGTCAGTAATACGTAAGAAATGACGTACTGATGTATATCGTGTGTTGTCAATGTTGCTGGAAGTTGTTCCATACTTTTCAAGTACCGTAGTCTTTCTTCGACGACAGCGATGCCTTCGTTGTGCTTTACTTGCAACAGTGGTGTGGTTTGACTATTTATGATGCCATTTATTGTTTTGTCCAGGGTAGGGACTTGGATGTCATAATTCAACCTGGCTTTGCTGTCGTAGTTGTTCTGGGAGTGTATTTTCAGCTCCTTTGTTTGAAGAAGACATCCTTGTTCCAGCGACACTATAGATGACGTGTTGATGACGTGCGATCTGATGTCATCGTTGCACACAGTACGTATTGTGCATGAGTTGCAGGATGTCACTAGCCATGTGTTCGTGTTATGTAATTCAATCCAGGCAGTTTCACATTTCGTTTATTCCGTAATGCATGGCAAGGTTGAATGTTGACCTAGTAGTTTGGCTTCACACGGTGCATTGGCGTTTTGTAAACTAAAAATAGGCAAGTTCATAATGCAGACGAGATTTTCCGGTCGCCTCTGGATGCAGCTGTTTAATTCTTTTTCGTTTAGGCTAATGTAAGTATTCTTCTCCAGGTTCGCTGCGATGTACTTGAATGATACAGGGATAACTATCGTTTCGTCTTCCTTCTGTGGATTTTTCATGGGCAATGGAATAATCTTGTATACAACAAAATCCTCGTCGCTTGCCAGCGGAATGTGAAGCTCGTACAGGAAGTAACTATCGGTTACACGTGCTTTCACGTAAATTAATTTATAGATATCTTTTATATCTTGTTGAATATTATCTATCGGTAACGTCAGCGTTTTCGGTAGCCTTCCTGAGATAATTGTCAGCTGTTGAATTAGGTTGACTGGAGTTAGTAAGTGAACATCCATACGTCCTTTATTAATATCCAGGAATGTGTTGAAAAAGGTTTCTTGAGTGGTTTTCAAGTTTCCCAATAATAAGTGTGCACCCAACGAAGTTGAGGTAAAAAAGCTTGTGGCCATGACTATCCCAATTCCCGATTCAATCTTCGCTAATCTCATGTCAGTGTCGTTCATAAAGTTGTTGACAAGTGTAAACTGCTGATCGATGTTCTCTTCGTTTTTCTTCAAGATGTCATTTTCAATTTTAACTATAGAAGTCTGGTTTTTTACGAGTTGCAGTATGTAATTTTCATTCTTCTGCACGTTCTGGATATCCCCCGCGTGAGTAAAGGGGCGGGACGGCGTCACACGCTGTGGTGGAAGATCGGCCATGAGCTGGTAGTTTTCCGTAGCTTTGAATCGATGGCACCGTATACATCGTCGCAGCTGTGTTTTTACTGCTCTGTTTTCTCCTATTATCCAGTAATGTTGACGGATGAAGGCGAGCGTCAACCGGGCTCCACCATGTAAAGTCGCGGCGTGAGCTTGGTTTACAGTGTTAAAATGCACTACTCTGAGCAATTCTGTGAGACACCATCTGACTCAGATGCCTGGTCAGGCATTTCCAGCAGGGAATCAGAGAGGCTTCCTCCTGACAGGAGAAAGACATTTTTATCCAATGTTGACTACTCATTGAACTCGCCTTTAATCATCGATGAAATATCAGCATTTTACAATTATGCCAGAGGGAGGACATACCGTGCAGGTTGGCCGACAACAAGATGGCGGGCAACAAAAGAGGGGTTGGGAAAGATAAACTATCAGACACACAGACTGAAAGATCCAGAGATGAATCATAGATGGCTAGGAAGATTCTTCTCCCAGTTCAATCCAAGGAACATCAGGATCCTCAAATTGCTCAGACAAAGTCAGACTGATTCTGAGGAAACTGGTGAGATTGTTAAAGCCTTTTTAAAAGGGTGGATAAACAGAGATGTTCATATACTTGACAAATCAAAGGTGGAGGATGATATTCTTAAATGGGGAACATTGTTTCTGGACACACACACAATCACCCTGCTATCCAATGCCGCATCAAGGGAGGAAATCATGAATCTTCGTAAGTGGGCTCGAGTCACAGAATTAAATGATATATCCGGAATGGAATCTTACACATTGCACACAGAATCTCTTGGGCCTGTTTTGGTGACAAAAAATCTTTGTATTGTCTTAGACCATGGTGTTATCATGGACAGAAATACCCTTTTGATGATTAAGGATATAGCGGTGGCCCGGTTCCAGACTATGTTATCCATGAAGAATCGTTCAGACGACAGATTTGGACCAAATGACTGGAGAACCATTAATAAACTCTATGAATTGGGTGATGCAATATTGAGATCTAACGGGGTAGAGGCCTATAATGGGATAAAACTCCTGGAACCTATGTGTAACAAAAAATTAGCTGATCTTGCACAAAAAGAGAAAGACTTGCTACCAAAATTCACGAGTTTTGATGCTCATATTGATGAATCGATAAATGAGTTGTCCCGGACTGTGACAAATCTGATTCCATTCACCAATCTTGTGTTAATGGAGAACAACACAAGACTGTTATTAAATATGTATGGATGCTTCAGGCATTGGGGACACCCATATATTGACTATAAGAAAGGGTTAATAAAACTAGAGAGTCAAGTAAACCTCCAAAAAGATATTGATGAGGCGTACAGTAATATGTTGGCAAGTGATCTGGCTTACATGGTTCTGAGAACCCAGTTTAGGGAGAAGAAGAAGTGGTATGTGGATGTGTCCAGACTTGATTCCAACCACCCTTTGTACTCAAATATCAATGAAAGAACTTGGCCGACTCCGAAGAAAATCATGGACTTTGGTAATCATTGGCATCTATTACCACTGACAAAATGTTTCGAGATTCCAGACGTGATTGATCCATCAATCATGTACAGCGACAAGAGCCACTCCATGCAATTGGCCGACATCACGAGACACATAATGTCAGGATCCAATGACTCAATTCCAACACGTAAGGTCCTGGAAACTTTCCTCAAATCACCCGCGACTGACTGGCCAAGTTTCCTTCAAGACATCAATGATAATGGCCTCAGTGTGGAAGACTTAGTGATAGGCCTGAAAGCCAAAGAACGTGAAATCAAGGTGGAAGGTCGCTTCTTTTCATTAATGTCCTGGCGATTGCGTGAATATTTTGTCATCACGGAGTATCTCATTAAGACACATTTTGTACCATTGTTTAAGGGATTGACCATGGCAGATGACCTTACCACTGTTGTTAGGAAGATGATGGAAACAACCTCCGGTCATGGGAAGGATGGCTATGACACGATATGTATTTCGAACCATTTCGATTATAGTAAATGGAATAACCACCAGCGCGGATCTGCAAATGATCCTGTATTTACTGTCATGGGACAATTCATCGGCTATCCGAATCTGATTAAAAGGACACATGAATTCTTCTCTAAAAGCCTAATATACTATCTAGGCAGACCAGATCAACTCAAGGTCTCTGATGGTAGAATAATGAACAAGGGGAAAGACCTATATTGTTGGCAGGGACAACTCGGAGGTCTCGAAGGCCTCCGTCAGAAAGGTTGGAGCATTGTCAACTTTCTGGCCATAAACAGAGCATCCAAGAACAGCAACACGTTGGTAAAGGTCTTGGCCCAGGGGGATAACCAAGTTGTCTGCACAAACTATAAAACTCAGACTTATAGGACAGAAGCAGATCTGAGAACAAACCTGGGCAGGATATGGGAGAATAATGATCGACTCATGACTGAGATAGAGCAAGGGGCACTAAAACTGGGTCTAATCATCAATAAGGATGAGACTCTACAATCATCAGAGTACTTAGTGTATGGCAAAGTCCCGGTCTTCAGAGGAAACTTCCAAAGTTTGGAAAGTAAAAGGTGGTCCAGAGTCACTTGTGTAACAAATGATCAACTTCCGACTCTAGCAAACATAATGTCCACGGTAGGATCAAACGCACTGACTGTATCCCACTTCTCAAACAGTCCGTTAGAACCAATTCTCCAATACAATTTCCTGGGGAACTTTTGTAGAAACATATTGGAGATGCACAATCCGGCTCGAAGGACCAAAAAATGTACGGTCCAGATTAGTTCCTGAACTGTACACTGTACTGTTTGTGTAGTTTGTTTGTTTGTTAGTAGCGAGTGTGTCCAACATGTAAAACACTTCACATAGTAACCCAAAAGTTTATTTATCACTAGTGTCGTACACCGTAAAAGTTGGTGATCATTACATGTATGTCTGTTCCGCGGGTTGGTTAATTGCACACTGAGTAAGTAGCAGTATTTGTTGTGACAAGTGAACTTATTGATTTGCCTTGTCAGCTAAAAGTAAGGTCAATGTACGTAGACCGTACAGTATACTTGGAGTGGATTCAGGACGGGCCTCGTGATGCTAGATATAATCACACCAAGTCAGGCTGGTTTGATTCTCAAACTTTTGAGGACTACTTCAGACGAATCGTCTTGGATTGGGCGAGTAGTTTACCTGGGAAAAAAGTCGTTATTTGCGACAATTTATCGAGCTATTTAAGTGTGGATGGACAAAGCGTTCAAAGTTAAACATGCTGTTAGGAACACAAGACTTCGCTAAGATCACCAATACCAACTACGTGCAGTCCCAGGGTGAGTTCAGACTATCAGAGACTGGTTTCCTTTTGTATTCGTAACAAGTGTTGCTTATATTTAACACTAAAAGTACCAACTGTTTTTATAGCACGAAACGGCGGTGGCAAATCGTTCCAGCAGCGAGAGGCAGCGAATTTAAAGCTTCCACGGAAAGCAGCAGTTCTGTGCAGATTGCTGTTTTGTCTCGGGATCAAAATGACGGACCCATGTTTCGTCCATTGTTACGAAACGAGACAAAAAGTTTTCAGAATCTTCTTGAAACTTGTCCAACAATATCTTCGAAATGTCAAGTCGATTTTTTTTCTGACTGTCGGTTAACATTCTCGGCACCCATCTTGCGGAGACTTTTCTCATATTCAAAGATTGTTTCAATATGGATTGAATACTTAATCTTATAATCATAATGCGTCTCAGTGTAGATTTAAGAACAAATGACGATTTGACGCAGATTGAAAATATAGAAATTTCCTTGCTCAATAGTAGCTTTCAGCTAACATATAACTTACAACCACCTTTACGAAAGCGACGTCGACGAGTTCTGTCCATTAGTGACACGAGCGACATTGAATTTGAAAATGCCGTGCCAAGTACTTCTGGTCACACCGCGTCGCTAACTGCAACATCTACCGTGTGGCACCAACCAAAAGGTAATCAGCGACGTATTATCCCCTACACTGAATTCCCAGAATTAGATTCACGAGTTGTAAGAGAAATGATCGATAAGACCCCGGCAGATTTCTACCATTTTTTAGTACCAGACGAAGTATTTGAAATGGTGGCCGATTATACGAATAGCTTTGCTATCAAAAAAGTCACAGGGTCTGACGCAGCATCTAAAGCTGCACGGATTCGCCAGTGGAAACCTACATCCGCAGCAGAGATGAAACGATTTTTCGGACTGATTATTTTCATGGGGATCGTAAAATTACCCAAAATATCCTACTACTGGTCAAAAGATCCTGTACTTGGACAGAATTTTCCACGAACAATAATGAGTCGAAACAGATTTGAGCTGCTGTTGCAAATGCTGCACTTTTCTCAGCAAGACGAAGACAATAAATCTAATAGATTACACAGAATTGAAAAATTACTCGAAGTTGTGAACGGGAACTTCCAAAGAAACTACACCCCTTCCGAAGAGATCTGCATAGATGAAAGCGTGGTGCCTTTTCGCGGTCGAATCATTTTTCGACAATACAATAAACAAAAAAGGCATAAATATGGTATAAAGGAGTTCAAGTTATGTATCATTCCTGGATATACATATAAAATAAATGTATACGCAGGAAAGAATAACGATGAAATCAATACTACACCATTGAACGTCGTTATGCAGCGATCTTCTATACAAGGGACATACGTTAGTGACCGACAACTGGTACACCAGTATAGATCTTGCCAAAAAACTTCTGGATGCAGAGACTCATCTCGTGGGCACGATTCGGAAGAACCGGAAGCATCTGCCAAAGGATGTAGTAAATGCTAAACTGAAGCAAGGACAATTCGTGGCGAAGGAAAGCAGTGAGGGCATAACTGTAATGAAGTGGAAGGATAAAAGGGACGTACTTTTGCTGTCCACAAAACACTCGGTGCGATTCCAAAATGTCCGAAAACGCAACAAAACTACACACATCAAAAGTGTCTAGGGATCAACATATATTTTTGCAATAACTTTTCTCCTGATTGATATTAATTAAAATTTTCTTTAAGGATTCATCAAATAAAGTGTTTTCGTTTGTCACAGTAACGATAAACCAAGTCACCTTTGCATTAATAAAGAAATTTGCCATTTTCCTAATAAAGGGATTTTTGACATTTGAACCACTAACATTAAAGTTCGAAAAAAGACTGAAATAACAGTTTTCTTTAAAATTTTATTGGGTAACTTAAACAATTAATAATCCGTGTTTCTACCGCGAACACTAACAACACAAGAACATCGGTTTGGCATACTCAAAATGAGTTCATCCAAATCACGCTGTGGAATGGCCGCCCATGTTCGTTGCAACAACAAAAAAAGGTCTTCTTGCGACTGGATACCCTCCATATTCGGCAGAGCTCTTCTCTGTAGCATATCCCATGCATGCTCAATCGGGTTCAAGTCTGGCGACTGAGCAGGCCAGGGCAGGACATTGATGTTAGCTGCGGCGAGAGTCTGTCTTACAACTCTTGCGGTGTGCGGTCGTGCATTATCATGCATTAACTGAAATAAGGGACCGATTTGCACTTGTAGAGGAACGATGACGTCTGATACAATCGTCTCAGCATAAATTTGAGCGTTGAGGTTGCCTCTGATCCAAATCAACTCAGTTCTTCCGCCGATCCAAATACCCGCCCATACCATGATGGTTCCACCACTATAAGGATGGACTTCCTGGCAGGATTTTAATCGCTGTTGGCGTCCAGGGGTTCTCCAGTGTCGTATACGTCTTGTATCCGGTCTCATACCAAAACGAGACTCATCAGAAAAGCACACGAAACGCCATTGTTCTTCTGCCCAATTTCTGTGTTCAAGAGCCCATTGATATCGAATCCTACGATTGTGCATTGCTATAGGTGGTACCCGTAGCGGTCTTCGGGAATGAAGGTTCACTTCATGCAAGCGGTTTCTGACTGTTTGGTCGCTAATTAAGTTCCCTGAAGAGTGATGAAGCCTCACGGCTAACATCATGGCGGTTATAGTTGGAGCTCTTCGAGTTAAGATTTGAATGTATCGGTCTTGTCTCCGTGTGGTGCAGCGATACCGTCCTCCATGGCGCTCAGCCACGGTACCAGTGCTTCGGTAACGTGTCCAAAGTCGACTGATAACACTCTGACTTGTATTCAGAGCTAAAGCCACAGTACGTTGCCGGGAACCAGCTTCTATCATTCCCACGGCTCTGAGCATTTCTTCCCTGCTTAAATGACGTCGCCGCTCCATAATAACGTTGGTTTTAATCAGTAGTAGGGAAACAGTAGCACTAATAATGTCTTCAATGCGTTGTATGTTTTTATAGGGAAAATATTGACAGCTGATTTTCATCTTTTACTCGAATTTGATTCACAGTTCCTGATTCAAATTATGAAATGCACCAAAAAGGATCCATAAAAATTTATAAAATCATAAATTTATTACAAAGCCACATCTCAATCTCAAGAAATCCGCATAAAAATGCTTGATCCCTAGACACTTTTGATGTGTGTATTTCCAAACCGAAAAAAGTCATTGACTATAACGGCGCTAAAGGAGCTGTAGATATGTCCGATCAGATGGCTGCTTACTCAACTCCACTGAGGAAATCGATGAAATGGTACAAGAAGTATGCAATTAACCTTCGCCTGAACACAGCAGTGGTCAATGCACTGATCTTGTATCAAAGCGTCACTGGCAAGAAAATACAAATGGCAGACTTCCGGTTGGAATTACTGAAGTCGTTTTGCAGACAACAAGATGTTCCAGTTGCACGACCTAGAAGAATGACACACAAATTGCAACAAAAAGAAGGGCAAGCCAGAACAAGCAGGCGAGCATGTGTGAACTGCTACAAAATTTACCCAGCTACTTACGGCAGAAAATTGGCTAAAAACAAGAAATGTGATAACGTTTTGTCCACAATGCCCGGAGAAGCCTTTTCTTTGCATATCTTGCTTCAATGTGCTTCATCATTGACCAATCTTTTACCCGTTTGCACGACGCAAAGAAGGGAAAGGTGTTTATTTTGTTATTCAGACTGATTTCATTTATTCGGCAAATATTCATGACAAAGTTTAATTCTAATAAAACATACTTTTTTAAATATTTTCTAATAAAACATACACTTCTGGACACATCTATTGGCCCACCTTAGAGTTTAGGTTTCGATGGCCCCTACCGAAATATGATTGCTAGATTGAACAAAAACTGTTGATGCAGTTTTAAACCTGATACATTTTACCATCTTTTTCGATCGTATTGTTTTAGATTTGAATTCAGAATACCATACGACATGGAGCTACGCCTAACAAGTCGGATATGCGCCTTGTTAAAGGCAATTGATTTTTGAATAAAAAACATGTTTTATCAAATAAAGGTTTAATTTAATAACGCGTGTTGCCTCCATGGGCATCTACCACAGCTCTCATACGATTAGGCATAGAGTTTGTCAACCGCTCTATGAACTTTTGAGGGATCATCTCCCATTCCTCTTCTATGGCAGTTTTCAACTCCTGCATCGTCTGGGCAACTGGCTGACGAGCCCTAACACGTCTTTTTAGCTCGTCCCACATGTGCTCAATAGGGTTCATGTCTGGGCTTCTGGCTGGCCAGTCCATAACTGTGATGTTGACATCCCGAAGATATTCCCTGACGATGCCGGCCGCATGGGCTCTTGCATTATCATGCATAAAAAGGAAATTTGGGCCCACATAGTCCGCGTATGGTATCACGCAGTATCACGTGAGGTTCTAAGCACTCACGAATGTACCTTTCAGCATTTAATGTTGGCAGCCGTGGTCCTGTAACAACCTCAAGTTGAGTTTTGCCGCTCGCGGATATACCGCCCCAGACAGTCCATGAGCCACCGCCATAAGCAACCCTCTCATCAAAGCAGCATTGTGCGAAACGCTCTCCCTTACGTCGGTAGACCTTCTTCCTTCCATCATTGCCATGTAACACAATTTTAGACTCATCAGAAAAGAGTACACGGCTCCAATCTTGCTGTGTCCAATTTAAATGACTGCGTGCGAAATGAAGGCGCGCTGTTCGGTGGGCTCGCGTTAGTTTGGGGCCATTAGCTGGCTTGTGTGGTACCATATCGCGTTCTTTTAACCTTCTTCGAACAGTTCGAGCGCTCACAGATACTCCGTGGAAGTCGTGAAGTTGGTTTTGTATCTCAATGGAGGTAAGGTGACGATTTCTCAAGCTGGTCGTCACGATGAATCGATCCTGTCTTTCAGTTGTGACCCGAGATCGTGGCCTTCCTTGGCGACGAACAAAGCCGCCAGTCTCTAGGTACCTCCGATAAACATTTCGGACCGCAGATCGACTTAAATTAAGTTGAGCACTCACGTTTCTTTGGCTGTGTCCGGCCTGAATAAGTGCCACAGCTTGGGCGGCGACTTCAGGTGAAGTATCCATAGATTATTGATAGAAGCTCACCTTAATGTTAAGAATAAGTAATGTTTGTTGCAAAACCAAAGATATCAATCACTTTTTCAAGAATTAAATCCAAGTAAACCAATAAAACCAAGTTTTCTTAGTATTCGATTGTTTGATATCAACAAACAGGCTCCAAATTGTCCTTTGTTTCTTTAAATTCTGTGTTCGAAATTCAAAAAAAGACTATTGAATGAAATTGTGAATGTGCCAGGTTCAAAACTGCATAAAAACTTTTTGCTCGACCTAATATAAAATTTTAGCTAGGACCAAACGAAACTGAAAATACAAGGTGGGCCAAAAGATGTGTCCAGAAGTGTATTATTTTGTAAGCCTTCTTTTATTTTAAAACCACATAATGTATACTTAGCCAAAAAATCAACAGTCTTTTTTTATACCTAGTGTCGAAACGAGCTAGTATGCGTAAACTGTTCTCCAGGGCCGCGCCGGGCACGCTCAATATAGTTTTGTACCGGCACTGTGTCCTCCAGCGAAAAAATTGAGTTCAAACACGAGCCCGTCGCGCGGTCACCGGTGAGCCCCACGGCCTGAACGGGTAGTACTGCTGTCGCTCACCGGTGAGCCCCACGGCCCAAACGGAACAGTCACTAAAGAGTCGGCGTTTAATGTGTAATTTATTTTTCTACGTCTCCGAGTCTCTCTACACACCGATTCCAGCGCTTTTCCAAGACTTCAACCCATTTCAAAAAAAAAGTTTTGTTTTGGTCCTGCAAAAAGCTCTCCACGGCATCCATCACCTCGTTATCGTCTTCGTACCTGTTTCCCCTTAAGTATTCTTTCAATTTGGGGAACAGATAAAAATCGCTAGGCGCCAGATCTGGTGAATAAGGGGGGTGGTCAACCAATTCGAAGCCAGCTTGCTGAATGGCAGCCATCGCAACTGCCGACCTGTGCGCGGGTGCGTTGTCGTGATGAAACAGCACGCCCCTTCGAAGTTTCCCTCTCCTTTTCTCTTTGATGGCATTCCTCAACTTAGGAATTAAAGCTGTATCAGTATCGGATGGTAACGTGTATATAAGTATCGGATGGTAACTCTTCGATCGCTCAACACAATTTTCTCGACTTTCGCAACATTTTCTTGGGTGACTGACGTCGATGAACGGCCGCAACGATGTTCGTCTTCCGTGCTCGTTCTCCCTACTCGAAATTGAGAAGCCCACCTTGCGACAGTGGAATAAGGCGGAGCAGACTCTCCTAATGTTGCCTCCAAATCGCAATGAATCTCTTGCGTCGTTAACTTTTTTAAACAGAGGTATTTAATAACGGCTCGCACTTCATTTTTCTCCATTTTCGAGAACACGTTCCGACACGAAGCAAACAAATGACTACATTCAGAAAAAAACAAAAGAGAATCGAAGATTTTTTTCTTTATTAATATTACAAATATGTATCTGTGCTATGCCTGCCAGTATTTATTTTGTTCTTGCCAAGGAGTATGTAGTTCTCACTACTTTTTGATCCCCCCTCGTAAAACTGCTAGGAGTGATCCTATGCCTTACGAAGCTCGTTATTTAGACTATACTTTTTTTACCGACTTTTCGAAAGAATTAATTTATAAATCTATAAGGCCTGGTAAAAAAGCAGGTGACCCTGTCGTCACAGATATACGTTTGCTAGAATACAGACCAAATGGCACAATTTGGTATAAAGTTAGTTTTGATGACGAGCTTCACCCGTTGCCACATCGTCCCACGCCAATTAACAGTATTAAACAAATAAATAGCTTGCAGAAACTGTACGCAGCTAGAATACCAATTACAAAGCGGAAGTATCAAGATTTGCAAGACCTAAAAAGTGTATTGCCATCTAATTGCCATTCTTTTTATGATGACCTTCCGCACAGCAATCACTAAAGACTACAACTAAACTAAAGACTAGAGATTTTAAGTATTCTTTATTATTTCTATTATTTTATTAGTAAGATTATATCTTATTTCTTTGGAGTTTATTAAAGACTAAGTAAACTAAGATTAATATTTAAAATATTTACCTATTAAAATAAAAAAAATATTATTTCATTTACGTTATAACTAGAGGTCCGTGTATTACCAAATAACTTTAAGCAATTGTTCTCAACAATGTGATTCTTAAGATTTAAGTTAAGATATCTATGTTATAAAAAATGTTAATTTTCTTGAAATATTTCTTAAGAAAAGCTTTTATTTACAAATCATCTTTTAATACCTTAAATCCCTAACATTTTCACAAACAACACCGCTCAAGTCATAAAATAAAAGTTAAAATAAAGTAAATCGTCAAAATAAGTATAAATAATTATTTCTTAACCGCTAACTAGAGTATGTATTAAGTAGCAATAGAAAAAACCACAGTTTTTTTAAAATAGACAGTTTTTTCCGTCTCCTGTAAAGTTGGTAAAAATGACTTAAGCGGTGTTGTAAGCTAAGGGACGAATTAAAGGCATCGTAGCCATGCCATAAACATTAAAAAAAAAAGAATATCTAGAAAAGTTTTCGTAACTACAATTTTCGTTACATATTTTATAATAATAGTGATAATTATGTCTTCTCCTGAGGATACAGCCGGACCTTCCTCACCAAGTTTATTAAGCGCCTTATGTCGTAAAAGAAAAGTAAAGGTATCCTACAGAACAAGTTTGTGCTAAGAAAACGTACGCACAGAAGGAAACACAAGTTACTTCAGAAGCCATTGAGAGTGCAATTTTGTATCAACGGAGCGTATGGGACGTGAATTAATTAAGGTGTGACAATTCCAATATACCTCCGTTAAATTTTGAGCAACCAGGACCCAGCGACCCACGAAATGCGGCGTTCGGAAGTCTCATCGCTTATGAACTGGATCGAGTGCCAGAAGAGAAACGTTCAGTTACATACGTAAATTTACTAAATCTAGTGAGAAAAGTGCGCAGCAGAAGGACTTAGATGACATAAGTTTGCCAAGTTATGAAAAGTCAGACTAATTACATAAAAGTGAATTCATTAAATTGTTGTCACATACTATATGATTATTATTTACTAGCTGCTTTGCCCGCGACTTCGTTCGCGTGGGAAAGACTTCCCCGCTTAAATCTCGAACATAGGTTCATAGAGTGACATAGGATAGTTTTTAGGTTTTAGGACAGCCTAAAACCTAAAAACTATCTAATGTCACTCCCAGGGTCGTAAACCATCCGTATACCAAATTTCATCTAAATAATAATCATAATATTATTAATTTACTCTTTATAATATTAGTATGGAAGCTGCCACAACCACAATGTCACATCCCTACTCGCATGCGAGAAAGTTGTCAAAGGTCGTGCCAGGTACGCCGGAGTCGGGTCTTCCCGACAGCGGATGACGTCACCAACGAGATTAGTGATGTACCTTATTATTATTTAATATATTCGTTTGCAGTTGGTAATGTCTGCTTTTACGTTGTTTAGAACTTTGTAACGGCTGTTAAACGATATTATGATAAAAATAGGGTCAAATTAAATAAAAGAATGATGAAACGAGTATTATTTTATTGAAACAACATGTGATGAAAAGCAAAGATTAATTGGTTATCGAAAACTTTTCGATAAGATGTTGGAATCCCTATTTTTTTGTAGGTATTTGCGCTGAATTTGTGGCTTGGCGTGGAAGGGGCGCCGATGCGTTTACGCTCTGGCGTTCAAAAGGTTAAGAGGCTTCAAGACAGAAATAGTGCTTAGGTACCAAAAAGTGGCAAATCTACAAGAAATATTAAATACGTTAACAAAAAAATCTTTTATCACTTCCGAGAACGAAGATATTTTAAGCAGCATAGGTGTTCAAAATAGAGAAATAGTTAAACGCCAAATTCTAAAATCTTTAACAGGTCATATACCAAAAATTAAATATTCACCGGAACTGCGAGCGTTCGCTTTAACTCTGCACTTTTATTCGGCGAAAGCATACAATTTCGTCAGAAAAACTTTCAGTACCTGTTTACCTGCTATATTCACGCTAAGATCTTGGTACCAGTCAGTTGATGGAAAACCAGGATTCACAAAGGAAGCACTAGATACAATCAAAAGCAAAGCAAAAGAATCTGATAAGAAAATTTACGCCACTATTATATCAGAAGTGGTGTTGAATATCGGGTGTGTAATGTATGATATAATAACAAATGCTCTAATTTCACTTGAAATAACGTTCATATAATATAATTTTCATATGCTATAAAATCATATAACCTAATTTCATATGACCTAATGTTTTATATGATATAATTTTCATTTAATATAAAACATTTAGTATAACGTTCATTTTATATAATTTTCAATATGTATAATATTCTTTTTATATAACATTCATTTGACCTAATGTTATTTTGACCTAATTTTCATGTTTAATGGTCACAGTTCTTACCTAACTCAAATGGCACCTAACCAAATCTTAAAATATTCAATGCATGGTTGAGGGTGAGCTTGGTCGACGGAGCTAATTTTATTTAAACTAATGTTTCACTATCTACTATTACTATTTTATTTAAACTAATGGAAAAAAGAATCGCTTTTTTAAAGTACCAGTACCATTGACCTCGAAAAGTCAATGGTCAAGCTTTCATCGTCTAATGTACGAGACATTCACCGCCTCATCTAACCCAAATGATTCACCAACAATAGAGGGGATCTGGCGCTCGGCGGCCGCTGCCGCGGCACGCTCGCTTCGCTCGCTCGCCATCGCGCGTTAATGGTCACTGTTCTAACCTAACCTAACCTAAACCAAATGATTCACCACAAATGATTCGCTTCGCTCGCTCACACGACCTCGCCATCCCCTTCTAACCTAACCTGTCCGAGTCGGGGTGCCCTAAAGTCCAGATTGCATACAATTTCTACTGGTTACAATAGTTGAGGGTGGTAGGTGTATAGGGTATAAAGCGAAGAAAAAAAAACAGTACAATATTTTTTTAATCATAACATAGCATCACATAAATATTACATCTTATTTCCCACCTCACCCACCCACCTCACCCACCTCACGCATAAAAGCAAAGTTTTGTAGCAATTAATGCTTATGCGATGCATTTTTGCTAGCACCATACTAGCAGGCGTTTAAAATCGTATCAGATTTTCTAAATTATATTAAAAGTTATTATAGATTATGAATATTATAGTAAATGAATAATATACTACATGAATATTATGTCAAATGTGCATTATAGGAAATGTTTATTATATCATAAGAAATTAGATAAAATGAAATTATATCAACAATTCATTATCTCAACTGATCGTTATATTAAACAAAAGTATATTAACTGAAATTAGGTCAAGTGAACGTTAGATTTTTTGTTATTATATCAACTGTTACACACCCGTTGAATATCATCCTCAAAGAAGAAGATACCATGGGCACGTAAGTTTTGGTACCAGCTTGAAAACGGATTGTCAAGATGAAGCCAAAGAGGCACTTGTGTTTTTGTTGGTAGCATTAAATGCTAGCTGGAAAATTCCAATTGGATATTTTTTGATAAATGGCATCAATGCGGAACAAAAGGTTGCTCTTTTGACTCAAGCCATCCATTTAGTAGAAGATGCCCGGTGTACATATCAAAGCCATTACGTTTGACGGCTGCCCAGCAAATATTAACATGGCCAAAAAGTTAGGCTGTAGTTTCGATAATGATAATATAAATTCCACTTTCAAAAATCCTTGCAACAACTCAAAAGTTGCTGTTTTTTTAGATCCGGCCCACATGATAAAACTTGTGCGAAATGCCTTCGAGTTTTATACAATTTTGCAAGACAAATGTGGTTAAAATATTTCATGGCAACATCTTGTTAACTTAAACAATCTACAGATAGCGGAAAATTTTTACTTGGCTAATCGGTTGAGACCTGCTCACATTTTCTTTAAAAGTAAATTAATGAAAGTTAGCTTAGCTACCCAAATTTTTAGCAAAAGTGTGTCAGATGCACTTACATTCTGCAAAGAAAACCTCAATTTACGCGAATTTGAGGAAGTCACACCTACATCACGTTTTTTAGTCATAATGAATGATTTATTTGATATATTAGACTCGCACACCCATGGGTATGGGTTAAAAAGAGCGGTCAATGAATTAAATGCTGCACAAGTTTTAACAAAACTTAAAGCGGCAAAAGATTATCTGTTAAACATGTCAACAGAAATTAAGTTACGAGATTCTACACAAACATAAACGGTTCTATTAGTGAAATCGCCTAGATATACCGGATTTTTAGGATTTTGTGTATGCATAGAAAGTGCAATATTCCTCATCCAGGACGTAATTTTAAATACAGACTGTGCAATGAAATACCTTCCCCTACATAAAATAAGCCATTCAGAACATTTCTTTGGCAGCATAAGGTGTCATGGCATGTCTAACAATAATCCTAGTGCTAGGCTGTTCGAGAGCATTTATAAAAAGCTCCTGACTTACGCTCAAATCAAAAATAGTGGAAGCGGTAATTGCTCCGCGTTTGACCAAATATCTATATTACAGTGTACATCTGCAGTGGAGCGCATTAACGTGACTACAAGACACATGAATCAAAACACAATCGATAATGAGTCCAATAGTAACGAAACCTTTGAATTTCCTGAACTGGAAGACATTTCAGAGTTTAGTGAGAAAGTCGTTGAATACATGTCCGGTTACATCGTCCATGCTTTGATAAAAGTCTTAAAAGTCAAACATGTATTGGAGCTTTGATTGGTGAGGTGAACGTAAATAGCTTGCAATATAAAAAAAGATATTTATAAAAACAAGTTACTTCATGCATCCACCACCGTAATGGCGCATTTACATTAGTCGGTTAGACCGTATTCGGCTGCAGGCCGCATTCGGTCACCGACTAATATAAACTGGTATTCGTTTGACCGTATTCGGTCGAGCCCGTAGTCGGTGTCGAGTGCGCCGTGCCCCGCCCGTCGCCCGCCGTTCGCAGCTCAGTTCGAAGAGCGCGAGCCAGTCCGCCGCACGCGCACGATTGTGCATATTCAAATGGCCTCTCGAAAATTAAGTGACTCTGAAATGACGCACTTGGTAGAACTGTATCGGGAAAACGAAGTTCTATGGAAAGTTACACATAAGTCGTACAGAAGTCGAGAAGCAAGAGATAACGCCTATGCAAGAATCAGAGACTCGTTGAATACGCCATCACTTTCATTGCAAGGCATAAGCAAGAAAATAAAAAATTTACGGTCTACCTACATAAAAGAAAGAAAAAAAAATTGACGCTAGTCGGCTGCCCAAATTCAAAACCTAGTAACAGATGATTGAAAAAAAAACGGTTTTTGGCATCTTTCGACTTACTAGACAGTATCACAATGATGTGGACCTTAAAACACCCAGTTTCATTCGTAATTTTAAAAATATAATTTAGCAAGTCTAAGCAATTTGGCATGATTACGAAAATTTCCTTGAAGTACAAATTTTAAACTTAGTATGTCAAAATACAAATTTAAAACCCTAGCAGCTCAAGCGACTTACTAAGTTATGAATTTGAAATACCAACTTGCTATGTTTTGAATTTGGCGCCGATTGTAAAATAGATGAAATTTCGTTTAGTAAGTCCAATGTCACCGGCGCACGAGTGTTTCGCTACGTGTTAAAAAATAATAAAATGAGCTACAAGCAATTTTATCGGTCCAGGCGTATAATGCGTGCTTTGCAGAACGTAAACGAATGAAGGTAAGAAATAACTTATTCATTGTAGTTACGAAAATGTAAAAGAAACGTGACATAACCTCAAAATAGAATTGTCGTTGCATTATCTTCATAATAAAACTAAAAAAACTAGTATGTTGTGCTGGCTTTCGTGTAATGAATGTGCAAAAGCCGATATTGCTTATTTTAAGGGTATGTTTTGCTAATTATCGACGAAAAGTAGTGGTTCCGGGTTATGGGGCCTTAGGCAGCGCTAGTGGCACCCGCACTGGTTATTAATTATTACCTCTGTAAAGAAAATTAAATTAAAAAATCTGCCACAATGGGCATCTCGGTAATTTTTAATGTGATGAAATGAAGAAGTTTCTAATTAAAACAATAATGTAACATACAGGGTTCTAATTAAAACAATAATGTAACATACAGGGTTCTAATTAAAACAATAATGTAACATACAGAGATCATAATTTTAACTAGTGCGGGCGCTACTACCGCCACTTAAATGCTCTTTACTTTTCGCCCTATATAACAGAACGGGACTTTACCCAAACATTGAAAGAAAGTTTTGATTTCTTTACCGAAGCTATTTAATTAATACTTATTGCCTTATTATTTGCCTTTTTGTTTTCGGTGTTGGTTGCGTGTTAGCTTTGTTTTTTTTCCGCTTTCAGAGCAAATGATGAAGCTAAAACAGATACTGACCAAACTGTTATCGACTACAACAATCCTATCCCTGGGTCATCAGCCGAAAATGTAACGATCTGTGATAGTATCGTTTCTGATAGTAACCTTGGATTTGATACTGCTTACTTGAGTGATGACTCCGTAGCTGATCCCGATTATATACCTTTGGTAGTACAAAAACCTGCACTACAGTTCTTTGATGATAATTCCGAAGATTGTTTTCAAGATCCCGATCTCCTAGAACCTACGTTTGCCATAGAAAATCTACCCCAACCATCTCCAACGCAATCCCCTGTATCAGAAATGCCAATTTTCATTGCTACTTACCCAAATACAATTATTTTCATCGACTCTGAACAAGCAGATGGCTACCGTCCACCAGCTCGGTTCACTGCAAATTATCCAGGCCCCATATTTGATACGGGTACATTAATCGAAATTTCAGATAATCCCAAAGAAATAGCAAAGGTTATAAAAAATAAAACGATGCATCCCATGACTATCAGCACTAATTTTATTACAATTCAATTGCCTACAGGATGCATTATTTGTCAAGAAAAAACTCGTTTAACGACAATCTTGTAGAATCTAAGCTATTATTATTATTATAATTTTGTAATTGTTTCATAAGATTTAATAAGTCAAGAAATATAGATTGCATACCAAAGTTGTTTATTTTACCCGAGTGGCTATCAAACATGCTGTTATCGTACTTTAAATTTCGGTTGCTGTCTAATAGATACACATGATCATGGTGCAATACATCCAAGTTCAATAGATTAATGAAAGTTTCCACACGCCAGTTAAATAAGTTGAAGTTACTATTGCACTTGTATGTCGGGAAACAAACAATAACATTCGTGTGCTTCAAGCTCTGTAAGGTTTTTCGTATATTGAAGATAGTGGTCATATAATTATTTGTGCTTCTAAAATCTTCTTCTCCCAACAGTATGACGCAATAATCCCTCATGGTGTAGTCAGCTATTTTAGTGTTTATGCCTTTTATTAGTAGTTCTGCATTAGCGCCTGTTGTTATGTAATGGCAATATTCGTATTCGCTAAAGGTGTTTTCTGTTATTGACAGGATGTTGTTTTTACTATTTGCGCTTACTATACATAGCCTTTGTTTTGTCTTCAGCTGGTTGCTCAAGATGGCTTCAGTGGATACTGGATGGTCCTGGTATTTTGAGCATTGTGTAACAGGAGTTATGTTATCGGCTTCAGGAGAACAATTATTTTGGTGACAATTTTTGTCCTCAGACAACGTAACTGTGGATTTAGGACTGGTCTGAGCGCATTGGATGGAATCTTGGTATTGTGGTGTGAAATTGAAGGAATCCATTAGTCGACGTCTGGCACTGGATTTTCGTGTCGAGCGCTGTACTAAAGTACAGTGAAGTGAAGTGAAGATAAGGGACTCTTGCATATTTGTTTTAACATTTCTATTTCTTGAGAGAGTTTAGCTAATTTTGACTTCAAGTTTGTATTTTCTAATATAACATTTTCTAACTCTTGTTGTGTGCTTTGTAAGTTCGACTTAAGAATATTTACTTCCTTATTCCTTTCCTCTCGGCATAATGCAAGAACGTTGGTTGACACGTCCAAACTTTTGCCTAATAATTCCTCTGAGTCTGAGGAATTCAGGGAGATGCTCATATCTATTGTCTCTAAGGATTTAGATCTCACTATCGGCCTTCTAATCGTTACATTGTTCATTTCTGCCATCTGTGACAATCTCCAATGTCCAAAAAGAGATCTCAAATAGCAGGGCTCAAATTCATGCGGAGTGGTCCCTCAAGTCAACACTTAACACATTTTAGTTTGCTGTCGTATTCATTTTATAACAGTTCTTGTGGCTTTACTATTTCTTCCTCCAAAGAGTTCTAAAATTATTTATTTCCACCAAATACCAAAATATTTTTAAGTGGTATCCCTAATCGTTTGTTTAGCGCTCCCTGACGTCAAGTAGCTGTACTATATTGGTTAGTCTATTCAGCGCGCGGTAACGTGCTGGCGCTAGTTGTCGAACATTCAACAAAGTCCAAAGGTCAAGTTTTGAAATATTTTTCTTAACGTTTTTAATATTGTCGTCTTTTGTAATTATTGCACTATTTTTACTATAAAACTGCACTCATCTTCACTATTTGATAGAAACTAGGATGATGTTGTAGTAATTTGTTGTTATAACACTGTATTATTGTTTATGAAGTGTTTTGAACGTCACATAATATTGTTGATTTATTTTATACATATAGGTACTTGTTCTTAACAGACACCAATAATGACACTTGTAAATTATAGTTATTGCACCGGGTTCACGCCTTTTTAATCAATTAAGAATGTACTTTATATTAAAATTACAAATTTTAAATAGGTACGCGAGTTTAATAAACATTGCAGTGTTGCCACTATACTTTGATGAAAAAATTTAAAAAAATTTTTGCTCTTAACGTACCACGGTCATCAATGCAGTATGCCCTTAAAAGATACCAGGAGACAGGCCAGTACACCCGCAGGCCAGGCAGTGGAGGCGTAAGGTGCACATGGGCCCGAGACGACCGCTTTATTGTCCTGGAGATTTTGAGAAACCGCTACCTGACCGCTGTTGAGATACGCCAGCGGCTTCAAATTGTGAGAGGCGTTAATGTTAGTGAGCGTATGGTGAGAAGACGAATGGAGGAAGTCAATTTAAAAGCTTGTAGACCAGCACGAGGTTCAGAACTTCTCAGACAGCACCGAGTAGCTCGACTTCACTTCGCACGAGAACACGTTAACTGGACCCACGAGCAATGGGCTAGAGTACTGTTCACAGACGAGTGTCAAATAGCTTTACGTTCTCCAGATGGTCGAGAACGAGTGTGGCAAAGAAGAGGAGAGCGGTTTTTACCCATTACTACCACTCAAACAGTTAGTTTCCATGGAGGCTCAATAATGGTATGAGGAGGTATAAGTTCCGACGCACGTACAGAGTTGGTTATTGTCGATAATCGGCTAACAGCTGTTCGATACATCGAGGAAATTCTTCAGGAACACGTAATGCCATATTCGGGGTTCATTGGACACGACCAATTCCTCCTAATGCACGATAATGCACGCCCACACGTTGCACATTGCGTTGAAGAATATCTGGAAGAGGTTGGCATACAAAAATTGCAATGGCCAGCTCGTAGCCCAGACAAACCCAATTGAGCATATCTGGGACATGCTCAAAAGAAAGATAAAGTCCAGCTCCAACCCGCCAGAAACTCTAAACCAGCTCCGAACTGCAGCGCTGGTCGCTTGGCGCAGTATACTGCAAGTTGATGTCCGAAACATCATCCAAAGTATGCCAGATCGAAAGAGACACGTACTAAAGCCACTTACCCTTAATTTATTGTCATAAATGCAAATACAATTTTTTTATGCAAATAATCAGCAAAATCACGATTGGCCAAGTTTCCGTGCCGGAGAGTGTATAATAGTTTTTTGTACATATTTTAATCTGAACTAAATATTCAAAAGCGCCAATAAGATCTAAAAGAAGTGGAATCTGGTTCCATTTTGTAGAAACCACAGAGAAAGATCGTGCCAAATGTAAATACTGCTCTTGTTATCTCAGTATAAAAAGTGGTTCTCTGGGGAATTTAAATCGTCACATGAAGAATAAGCATCCAACAATTTCTATGTGCGTTCAAAGGCAACCTGCTGCTGCTGTTCCTGATCCAGAAACCTTACAAGAAGGAACTGTTCAGGAATTCAATAACCCAAATTTTTTTGCCACTGAACAGCAATCCAACGCTTCACAGACAGCGTCCGCTAAAAATACTACTGTACCAATTACTAATTACATACGGAAACCACCTTCGACACGAAAAGTTGAAGTTGTTCTATGCTTAGGCACAGACGGTTGGACATCCAGTACCAATGAGAGCTACATAGCCGTTACAGCTCATTTTATTAACACAACCTCAAAATTATGTTCAGTTTTGCTTGGATCCATAAATTACAATGAAAGACACACAAGCTCTAATTTGGTCGCATTCCTAAAACAAATATTTCAAGACTGGCGTATCAATGACAAAGTTATGTGTTGTAAGCGACAATGCTGCAAACATATTGGCAGTCATCATTTAGAATGGGTGACTGGAGGTCCATCCCTTGCTTCGCTCATTCCTTAAACTTGATTGTCCAACGCGCATTGAATGAGTTAAGTGTAATAGTCTGTAAAGTAAAAACAATGGTGGAATATTTTAAAAAAAGCACTGTGGGCTTATGGAAACTTCTGGAAATAGAGAAACAAATGGGTCTCCCAGCGCTAAAATTAAAACAGGAATGTCCAACACGGTGGAACTCGTGTTATGAGATGTTGGACAGACTTTTAAAAGTAAAAGATGCCATAATAAGCACGTTGGCACTTTTGAGAAGCGATCTCTCCCTACAGTCTCGCGAATGGGAAATTATTGAAAAGGTTGTACCCGTACTAAAATCATTCTATGAGGTAAGCACAGAAATTAGCGCAGAGAAAAATGTCACGTTGTCCAAAGTTTTAGTGTTTGTTCAGCTTCTATCAAAACATGTGACTCGCATGTTGGCAGTATTTCATATGAGCCTGAAGAAGTTACCAAATTTGTTACGGTACTACAGTCTCAGCTCAATGATCGGTATCGAGGGTGACTTGGGGTCTAAACAGAGAGATAATCAGGACGATATATGTGTCGGTGACAGAGCCTATCGTGATGTATGCAGCGAGTGCGTGGGCCCCTGCGGCTGAGAAACTGATGACAAGGAATCAGTTTGACTCACTGCAGAGAGGCTTTGCGCAGAAGATCTGTAAAGCATACCGCACGGTGTCTCTAACATCGGCACTGATTCTGTCAGGTCAACTCCCTTTAGATCTCCGGGTAATCGAGGCAGCAACCCTTTTTAAAATCAGAAAGGGGCATTCCCAAGAGTTTATACCACCGGGCTGCGAGCTGGAGTGCAACGTGCACCACTCCGAAAATCCCCACCCCGCGTTACTCACAACAACAGAGTACGCCCGCCTAGAAGACTTGACTCCCGAAACCCTGGAAACCCACCAAGTAATCGGTCCCCAGATCTACACCGACGGCAGCAAAATAGAGGGGAAAGTAGGAGCTGCCCTAACTTGGTGGGAAAATGGAAAGGAGTCAAAGTCCAGCACCTTCGGCCTGGAACCTCACAACACTGTCTTCCAATCGGAAATGTACGCTCTCTTCAGAGCTGTCGAGATGGCAAGAGAATCCAGGGCGGCCTCCGTAAGCATTTTGAGCGACTCAAGATCGTCGCTCGACCTGCTGCGGAGACCGTCTGCCACTCACCATCTGGCACTCCATATCAAGAATAGCGTCCGACAGATACGAGAGGTGGGCAGGGAGGTGAGGTTCTTTTGGCTCAAAACCCACGTGGGAACTGCCGGGAATGAGAGAGCGGACGAGCTGGCCAAGGAAGCAGCCCAGCCCAGAATCTAATGAATTTGCCGCTTTGTGTCATACCATGTTTTGCTTCATTTCATTACCCCTAGACGGGTGCTGTCTATATATTAGACACCATGTTTTTTTTTAAGAAATTCCGATTTTTTTTTTCTTTTAAGATTTAAGTATAAATGCTAGTTTTGATATCTATGTGTTTTTATTTTCATATACAAACTAGTTTCCTTTGCACTTTAAAGGGCCTGGAGTGGTCGCGTGGACTACATATGTAATCCACCTATACAAAATCGATAATTTCTAACAATCGATTTGCGTTAACTTGTGGCGCCACCAGGTACTTTCAAATGAATGATTGAGCGACGCACTCAGTGCATCGCAAGCGTAGGACTCGCGCGGTTGTGTCACAGGAGCTCAGTAAAGTGCGTGGACTACAATTGTAATCCGCGCGACCAATTACGTATTTTTTTTTACATTGAATTATTATGTTTTCGTTTATTTTAGATAAATAATACTTTATTTTGTTCTGTTTTGTTAGATTATTGTAATATTAGGTTGGGGAAAAAGTCTTTTCGCATTATAGTATGTATGAACTTAAAATAAAATCTCTTTGGCTATACTATTTGTATCTGGCTGGTTTTGGTATCATTGTAAGTTTAAATTTTAAAGAACATAATTCCAAATTCAAATTAGGAAAATGTGTGATTTTCATTTGTTTTTCGTACTGTCAAGATGAGTGAATCTAATGAAGAAATTCGATTCATTTTAAAATTTTACTACAAAAAAGGTAAAAATGCAACGCAAGCCGCGAAAAAAATTTGCGATGTTTATGGACCCAGTGCAGTGTCTGTGAGAGTAGCACAAATTTGGTTTAAGCGTTTTCAATCTGGAAATTTTGATGTCCAAGATGCACGTCGCTCTGGTCGCCCTATTACGGATAAAATGGATGCCATTTTTGAAAAAGTGGAGCAAGATCGGCATATCAGTAGTTATGACGTAGCTAAAGAACTGGGAATTGACCACAAAACAGTTTTGGCGCATTTGAAAAAAACTGGGTACACAAAAAAGCTCGATATTTGGGTACCTCACGAGCTCACTGAAAGAAACCTAATGAACCGTGTACTCATCTGTGATTCTTTATTACGACGTAATGAAACCGAACCATTTTTGAAGAAGCTGATAACTGGTGATGAAAAATGGATCACGTACGACAAGAACGTGCGAAAAAGGTCGCGGTCAAAGGCCGGTCAGGCTTCACAGACTGTGGCGAAACCCGGGTTAACTCGCAACAAGGTGATGCTGTGTGTGTGGTGGGATTGGAAGGGCATTATTAATTACGAGCTGTTAACACCAGGCAGGACCATCGATTCTGAACTCTACTGCGAACAACTGATGAGATTAAAGCAAGAAGTTGAGAGAAAGCGGCCGGAATTAATCAACAGAAGGGGTGTGGTTTTTCATCATGATAACGCTAGACCTCACACATCTTTAGCCACTCAGCAAAAATTAAGAGAGTTTGGCTGGGAGGTGTTAATGCATCCGCCGTATAGTCCTGACCTTGCACCTTCAGATTTCCACCTGTTTCGGTCTCTTCAGAATTCTTTAGGCAGTGTCAGGTTAACATCACGAGAGGACTGCCAAAACCACTTGTCGCGGTATTTTGATCAGAAGTCCCAAAATTTCTATAGCAATGGGATCATGTTCCTACCTACAAGATGGCAAAAAGTTATCGAACAAAATGGTACCTACATACTTTAGATAAATGTAAATAATGTATATTAAAAAATGTTTTGAATTTTCTTAAAAAATGCGAAGAAACTTTTTCCCCAACCTATTATGATGTTTGTTTTTAGAGAAAAAATGGACAATGCGCGTGATGAACTAATTGAGTCGTGGCTGGCTGAAGTTGATGACGGAAATGATGTTTATGAAGCTGAATCGAGCTCCGACGAAGAAATTGATAATTTAGAAGAGGAAGACCATCAATCAGAATCTGAGCAAGAGCAAGACATACCAGGTGAGGGATCTGACGAAAGTTCTGAAGAAGATAATCCTCCTCAGCAACGTCGCCGACGCACGGACTTTTACAGGGGAGTAGATGATACATTATAGTCGAAAACAGTTCCCCTAAACAGAGGTAGAATACGAAGCCATAATATAGTGTTTGTACCCCCAGGGCCGAAAGGAACAGCTCGCCAAAAAACAACCCTAGAAGACTGCATGTCACTGTTTTTTGATGATCATATCATCCACCTCATTACCAAATATACAAATAAGAAAATTGATTCTATCAAGGAGAAATATAGAAGAGAACGAGATGCTACACAGACCAATGAAACTGAAATTAGAGGTTATATAGGAATATTACTAATGGCTGGAGTAGTTGGAAAAAGGAAAAGTACTGCTATTATATTTGAACATGTAAAACACACAGGGATCGACGCCATATATTTGACAATGTCGGAAAAAAGGTTTAAATTTATAACAAGGGTATTACGCTTTGATGATATTGAAGACCGCCAAGACCGTGCCAGAATTGATAAGTTAGCCCCGGTAAGAGAGATTTTTGAATTGTTCTTTGCAAATTTTCAAAAATATTTTATTCCTAGTGCCGAAATTACTTTGGATGAACAGCTGGTAGCGTTTCGAGGCCGCTGTCCTTTCAGGAAATATATTCCAAATAAACCGGCAAAATACGGGGCGAAAATTTTTACGCTAGTTGTGTCCATTATCCTTACACATATCATTTAGAAATATATACTGGCCAACAACCAGATGGTCCTTTTCGCCTGAGCAACGAAAGGCATGACATTGTTATGAGAATGGCACAGGCCTGTCCTTGGCAAAAATATGAATATCACCATGGATAACTGGTTTTCTTCACTTCGAACTGCAAAACAACTTTTCGAAAACGGTACAACTATGGTCGGGACGGTACGGAAAGATAAACGAGAAGTCCCTCGGGAATTTCGTGTCGCAAGAGGAAACCCACTACATTCTTCTAAATTTGGGTTTCACCCACCATGTACACTGTTGTCTTATGTGGCAAAACCCAATAAAGTTGTTATTATGATTTCGACGATGCACAACGATGCTACAATTGATGAAGACTCTGGAGATAGTCGAAAGCCAGAAGTTATAACTTACTACAATAGGACTAAGAATGGAGTCGACCTGGTGGATAAAATGTGTTCCATGTATGATGTAGCGAGAAACTCAAGAAGATGGCCTCTTACAATTTTCTTCCGCTTGCTGAATTTGAGTGCACTCAATGCATTGTGCATTTACACGGCAAACAGAAATTATGAACATGTCAGCCGACGTGAGTCCCTTATTGACTTGTCTCTGGCATGGATGAAACCACTAGCGCAGAAGAGACTGGAAAAAAAAACGTTGCCAAGAACACTCACAATCAAAATCAAAGATTTTCTTGGTATTACGTATGCAGAAACTCAATCCACTACCTCGCAAGGTACATCGAGCAATGTTGTGCGCCGTTGCCATGACTGTGGAAGAGCGCGCAACAAAAGTACTAGAAAGATGTGCACCAAGTGCAGTAAGTTTGTATGTGGAGATCATTTAAAGATCATGTGTCTGTCCTGTGCAGAAAACAACATTTAGATATAAATTTTAACAATTTTTATAAATTGTGATGTTAATTAGAACAATCCATGTGATTTTTGTGCCATTTTAGAGAAGATTTTTTATTTTGTTGATTATTTGTAACACAGAGGCTGTGATTTAATTGTTATAATTAAGTTAAAAAGAGAAAACTGTACTGATTCTATTTTTATATAATTAATAAAAAGTTTATGAATAAATCTTTTGTTTTTTTCAATTTTTATATGGATTACGTATGTAGTCCACGCGACCACTTATGAAACTTTTAGGGGCGCGACCACTGCAGGGTAAGTGTTTTTTAATTTTTTTATTAATGAGAAGTTAACATCTTTTCTAAGTAGGTAGATGTTCATATTTTAGAAGTTATTATTTGTTATTTTGTCTTAATAAATTCAATACTATAAGAAAATATTTCATTTCAAATCCGTGTACCTACCTACTAAAAAACTACTACATTTTCTATTATTCATCGCTACAAAACAGCGTAAATGACTTCACACGGAATCTAAACAAGCTATTGGTAAATTTACGTTATTTTCCTATAAAATAAGTCGCAAGTAAATAGTAAACAAGTTCAGTCGGAAAAATATATTTGAATGGCCAAGATATTAACTTTTTTCTTCTTCCTGTAAAATCGTACAAACGCAGATACGCGGTATCTACAAACTGCTCTTACGCGGTCTTGCGCCCTCACCGACGAATTGTAATTTACTAAAATTTACTTAAAAAAGTAAAAACCGAAAAAAATCGCATCGATATTGGAACTTTGTTGCCTAAGCCCACAAATTTTCAGTATGGGCCCACTGTGCGGCGATATAATGTACTCTGTGATTTTAGGAACTGATATACGAATAATGACAGATGATCAAAACCGTTCAGAATACTCGTAGTACAAAAGTTCAAAGAAGAGTCTATACTTTCAAATTATATTTATAATAAATACTAAAATAGACACCAACTGTATTTACCTTTTTTTGCTCGTAAGCAGACAATATGTCAACTTTGCAGACCTTTTTTTTTTGGAAATCATCAAATGACCTCCCGCTCTGGGTGGAGCGGGAGGGCGTGTCAGACTTTTACTGACTAAAACCCACCCGTGTTCCCTCAGTTGCCTGTGCCAGAGCCACGGTCTCTTTCGAACAACTCACGACCCCAGTGGCATCGGTGTGATCCTCGCCAGCACGACCATGGATGTTTACCTTAATTTTAATGCGGTACATATTCATGAAAAAATGTGTACTTTATTGTACTACTGACTTTAAAAAATGTACTCACATATTTTCGCTGTTATAACATATCGACCGTGGTCGTGCTAGGTAGAACCTTTCTGCCACGACCACTATAGATTTTAGGTATTTTTATCAATTTTAACATAAAAAGTTATATAAATATATTGTACTGAAATGTACTCCATTTTATATATAATTTTAAGCAGTCATTTACCCGTTTTAAAGAGATTTGATTTCTGCGGTGCAGCTATAGCACTATGTTACGCTATTACTATTTCTGCGGTGCAGCTATAGCACTATGTTACGCTATTACTATTTCTGCGGTGCAGCTATAGCACTATGTTACGCTATTACTATTTCTGCGGTGCAGCTATAGCACTATGTTACGCTATTACTATTTCTGCGGTGCAGCTATAGCACTATGTTACGCTATTACTATTTCTGCGGTGCAGCTATAGCACTATGTTACGCTATTACTATTTCTAAGTAGGCAAAATTCGATAAAATTACATTTGCAACACGTAATTCGAAAAGCGGAATATAAATTAGATTAAAAATATAAATAAATAAAATAATAATATATGTATATTATCCCTTGGATATTTAATATTTTTGTTTTAATAACCATATCAAAAACCCTTCATGCACCTGGTTGAGCGCGATCGCACTCGCTAAGAACCATCTCCGGACCGAACTGAATATTTTTTAAGACCTCACTTAGCTCGATCGGACAAACGGTTCGGGAGTTACAGTGCCACGAAGAAAATGTGCGGACAGACGACACACACAAACAGACATAAAGAACTTTTAGCATTGGCAGCAATGCAATTAATTAAAGTCAGCGCCATCTGTCCACCTGTATTCACTTGTGTCACAGAATATTTAATAGTGCGTGTGTGTTACATGGCTAATTTTAAGGTCACATTGTATGGATTCGAATGATTTGTATAATTATTTTTTTTGTAACTTTACCCTTATTTTAGTTGCATTTGGCTTGTGAAATAACTAGATCCCGGAGCCGTCATATTCACCTAAGTATTTTTGCAAACTTGGGTAGTTTCACACACTAATAATACTAGAGATTTTACTCGTTTTCGTATTGTTATACTTAATTGACAAACATGAAGCGGGGAAAACGTTTATATGTCGCTTTAGATGAGAAAAAATTAAGTTTTGTAGAATATAAAGAAGATTTTAATAATGTAAATGATTTGCCGTCATGTGGAAGTGATGTGTATAAAACTATAGCAATAAAGTCGTCATTGCGTATGTCTCCAAAGGCGTTGTATTTATCAGTTCAAAGAAACGTATAACTACTTTACATAAATCGACTAGGTACATAAATCAATGTTTTCTAGTGTTAGAAGGGTTAGAAACTGTAGTTCCTGAATGTTTCTTAATTTTGGATACTTCTTTCTAGATCTGTATACTCTCAATGCTGTAACAAGAGTACAACCAATGTTTATGACTTGAACGATATTATATTTTTCGATGTAGATATGATGATCACGCTAAAAAATGTGCCCATTCAGATTATTGTACGCACCAAAAAATATGCAGTTTTTGCCATCATTGAACACATTCCAGGCCATTTTAGGGTTCACTGTAAGCAATCGTATCAGTGAAACACTTACGATGATTTAGAAAAAAAAGTTATGAAATCCGATGATGTTAAGAATATTAATGTGGTTTTATTGATGTATGCCGCTATTTAATAATAATTATAAGATTGTAATACGTGCGTATCGTATAATAAAACAATTATGTATCCATACAAAATGTAATTTTATCGAATTTTGCCTACTTAGAAATAGTAATAGCGTAACATAGTGCTATAGCTGCACCGCAGAAATAGTAATAGCGTAACATAGTGCTATAGCTGCACCGCAGAAATAGTAATAGCGTAACATAGTGCTATAGCTGCACCGCAGAAATAGTAATAGCGTAACATAGTGCTATAGCTGCACCGCAGAAATAGTAATAGCGTAACATAGTGCTATAGCTGCACCGCAGAAATAGTAATAGCGTAACATAGTGCTATAGCTGCACCGCAGAAATAGTAATAGCGTAACATAGTGCTATAGCTGCACCGCAGAAATAGTAATAACGTAACATAGTGCTATAGCTGCACCGCAGAAATAGTAATAGCGTAACATAGTGCTATAGCTGCACCGCAGAAATAGTAATAGCGTAACATAGTGCTATAGCTGCACCGCAGAAATAGTAATAGCGTAACATAGTGCTATAGCTGCACCGCAGAAATCAAATCTCTTTAAAACGGGTAAATGACTGCTTAAAATTATATATAAAATGGAGTAGGGTCAAGGAGGGTACAGTCGCTCGGAGGGAACAGTCGCTCGAATGTGCTGTGCTAAACAGAGAAAGAGCTATGAGTCTCTCTTCTACATCAATCGGAAGCGTTCGGTACCCAATCATGCACGAACTAGTTAGTGAGCCCATCCCGCGCCATGCGGTTGTATTGTGATGCGTTTTTGTTTACACTGTGACAAAATTACATTTTAAGGTAAGTTTAACTTCATTTTATTCGTAACTCTTACAAGATTTGTAATTTCTTATGTTTCTGTCGAAGAGTGTGTCTAATTAACATAGTATTGGATGATTATTTAAGGACCTCAGTATTGATGCTTGTTTCTAGTTTGATCTATAATCCAAAATGGCGGAAGGTCAACAGTGGTTCGTTTCGGAAAAGTACACAGTAGCTCGCGAGCCACTGTGTACCTACTACTCTTTACATTACTTAAATTATATTGAAAATTTATTTACAGAATGCCGCGTCGTAGGAGATCACCATCAGTGCCACGAAAAATTGGAAATCATTCGTCAGAAGAAATTAAGAGTGGTCTGAACTTAATCAGGAATGGTATGTCAATCAAAAAAGCTGCTAATACGACCGGAGTTCCATTTACAACACTGAAAACGTATTATAATAAAACTAAAACTTGCGACTCTCTGGAAAACCAAAGACTGGAGCCAAATTATTCAGTGAACAAAATATTCACTTCTGAACAAGAGAAATCCCTTAAAGATTATTTTAGCCATTGTGCCCTTTTGTTTTATGGTTTGACTGCAAAAGAGTGCCGACAAATTGCGTTTCAATGTGCAGAAATTAATAACTTAAAAATGCCGCGATCGTGGACGGAAAATCAAATGGCCGGTAAAGATTGGCTCATGGCGTTCAGAAAGAGACATGATATTGCACTCAGGAAACCAGAACCATGTAGCCTAGCCAGGGCCACCGCTTTTAACCAGAATAACGTCCAAAAGTTCTATGACAATTTGGAGAATCTCATCAGTCGACATCCTTCTTTTGGAGATGGCACCCGGATCTTCAATCTAGACGAAACGTCAACCACGACTGTGCAGAACCCTCAAAAGGTTATAGCTCCGAAAGGGAAGAAGACTGTATCAAAAGTTACGAGTGGAGAAAGGGGCACATTAGTGACCACTTGTTGTATCATAAGTGCAAGTGGAAACTTTTTGCCTCCAGTGATGGTGTTTCCTCGAAAAATTTTTAAAGATCACATGATTAAAAACACACCTCCAGGTACGCTAGGTTTAGCAACACCCACAGGATGGATGAATTCCTCAATATTCCCAGACGTAATAAAGCATTACATTAAGCACACAAATTCCTCAAAAGAGAATCCATCCATTCTCATAATGGACAACCACGAGTCTCACTTGTGTATTGAGGCATTGGACCTTGCGAAAAATTCTGGAGTTCATATCCTGACATTACATCCCCACACATCAGGAAAATTACAACCGTTAGATGTGGGTATATACAGGGTTACAGGAAAAGTCGACCTAGATCCGTTAAGGGCGTGTAGTACACATCATTTCTGAATGATTTTACTATGGAACCCCCCATCCTAAACTTAACCGTTTTCGAGATATTCGAGTTTTAATTTTTTTTATGAAAATGCCCAATTTTTCGGCTATTGAATTGAATATTTTGTATTTATTTGACTCTTATGATTATTTTTTTGGTTTTTTACATGAAGAATGAGATGCTTAATGACCTCAATGACTAAAATTGCACGTAAGTTAACTAAATAGGTCATTGTAGACGATCGAAACTTAAGAAAAAAAGTAAAAATTATAAAAACATATTTTTCTTTTCTGGATATCTCAAAAAATAATTATCGCACTTGCTCTGCAGGTGTGCTTAAAAACATCTACATTTTATCAGCTATCCAACGAGGTATAACAACCTAGGGTTGTATTTAAACTCATATAAAAAAACATAGTTGAAAAGGTTCAGGTAGTAGGTCTAACGGGTCCCTCGGCTATTGTCCTTCAAGTTAATCCGGTGCGTGTGAGCGAGACAACTTACGATTTATGCAGGTGAGAGTGAGAAAAATAATGTGCAAAAACAAGTTTGGGGATACAACATGCCCATTGTTTTGTATTTGGTCGTTGGTTTGCTTGCCATCCATTTTAGTCTGCTCATGCGATTCGTCCATGGTAGATGCGAATTATTGTGCTTTCGGATTCCCACACGGCTTGGCTTTGTTTCTGGACTGATTTTTCTAACTGTGACTACTGTGCTTGTTTACTGGACTCTGATTTGTGCTTGTGATACTGGACTATTGAAAATGGCAACATACTCGAACGAAGAATATGCGGATATGCTTATCTGCTACGGATACTGCAATTGCGTGTCCGCACAAGCTCGGACTGAGTACATACGACGCTATCCCGACCGTCGAGTACCTGATGTGAGCGTTTTCGACGGAGTTTACCGACGACTTCGTGAAACTGGCTCTGTTTCGCGACGACGTTCGGACTTAGGAAGACCACGTGTCATTGATGACGACGAGGAACAAGACAACGAAATCGTAGAACGGTTCAGAAGAGACCCAACCACTTCGACCAATATTGTTGCCCGTGAACTGGGTCTAACTCAGTGGAAAGTGTGGTTTACGGTTCATACGGCAGGCCTGTATCCATACCACTACACGCCGGTACATGTAATTGAAGAAGGAGATCCCGCGAGACGCATGGACTTCTGCAGATTCATGCTCAATGCAGATATCGAGGACCCGAATTTCCTAAAATTAATATTGTGGACAGATGAATCCAAATTCGATAAGGACGGGATTACTAATTACCATAACGCACACTATTGGGCTCCTAAAGAACTAGGCAATCCAAATAAGAAAATAGTAAAGGGGTCACAACGACGATTTAGTGTAAATGTGTGGATGGGCATCATTTCTAACCATTTGATTGGGCCTTACTTTCTTCCAGACAACCTCAATGGTGAAACTTATGAAAATTTCTTAAGAGGTGACTTAGGTGACCTACTAGATGATCTCCCATTAGAATTACTGCGGGACATGTGGTTTCAACATGATGGCTGCCCTGCTCATTTCAGAAGAAGCGTTAGGGAATGGTTGGACATTAACTATCCTAACAAATGGATTGGACGAGGTGGGCCTTTACCCTGGCCAGCCAGATGTCCTGACCTGACCCCCATGGATTTTTATGTATGGGGGCACATGAAGAGCCTCGTTTACAGTGAGCCCAACCCCATATCGTCAGTGGAAGTTCTCAAAGAAAGGATAATTAATGCTGCTAACGACATAAGAAGAACATTAACCACTGGTGTAGTGAAAAGTGGACTACGTGAAAGAATGAGAAAATGTGTGCGAAAAAGAGGTGGACACGTAGAACATGAACTATAAAATGTTATTCAAAAACATTAGGTGAATAAATGTTATTTTGAACTGATTTATTGTTTCATTTAGCTTACTACAATCACCGACGATCTGTACGCCAACTATGAGATTTGAACTATGAGATGATTTATTCTGACTGCCATGTAGCCTTAGAAACTAAGTTTCACCTTTGAGGTTAATAAATACCCTAGAGTGTTATACCTCGTTGGATAGCTGATAAAATGTAGATGTTTTTAAGCACATCTGCAGAGCAAGTGCGATAATTATTTTTTGAGATATCCAGAAAAGAAAAATATGTTTTTATAATTTTTACTTTTTTTCTTAAGTTTCGATCGTCTACAATGACCTATTTAGTTAACTTACGTGCAATTTTAGTCATTGAGGTCATTAAGCATCTCATTCTTCATGTAAAAAACCAAAAAAATAATCATAAGAGTCAAATAAATACAAAATATTCAATTCAATAGCCGAAAAATTGGGCATTTTCATAAAAAAAATTAAAACTCGAATATCTCGAAAACGGTTAAGTTTAGGATGGGGGGTTCCATAGTAAAATCATTCAGAAATGATGTGTACTACACGCCCTTAACGGATCTAGGTCGACTTTTCCTGTAACCCTGTATAGCCCTTTCAAAGCCTACTACAACGCCGCCATCGACTCTTGGCTTCTAAGACATCCCGGGAAGCCAGTGACAATTTATGATTTAGGAGAAATCATTGGCACGGCCTTTCAAAAAGTTATGACTCCAACGAACATCACCCACTCGTTTGCTAAATGTGGTATATTCCCGTTTGATAGAAATTTATTCACAGAAGAAGACTTTCTTCCAAGTTCAGTCACTGATCGTCCCTGCCCAGATTGTTTACCCCGTGCATATGATACTGAAGTAATCCCGCGTACTTCGTGCCCAGACAGTCCCATGATGCGTACGACTACCATGCAACACATCGCTCCAGCAATATCAAATGCTTCAATGGAACCAAGCCCAAGCCGAAGCACGTCGTTCCAAGAAAGTCATGTGCTGCATACGACGACCACGCAACACACAGCTTCTGTAGCAATGCCGGATGCTCCAATGGAACAAATCACGTCGTCGTCCCCAGAAAATCCAATGCAACGTACGATGACCACACAACACACAGCTCCTGTAGCAATGCCGGATGCTCCAATGGAACCAAGCATGTCGTGCCCAGAAATTCATATGGTGCATATGACTACTTCACAACATACAACTCCTGTCTCGAAGCTTTGTGTGTCGAGTCCAGCAAAACTTGCAAAATTAGCTTTTGACGTGTTCTCAAGATTAGAAAATTCTGAGCAACAAACGGCCACTTTAAACGATAAAATGAATCTGCAACATCCAAAGTCACGTAAATTGTCCTCAAACAAGCCTGCTGAAAAAGGAATTGCAGCACAAAATGCGCTAAAAGAGGCTCTGGAACTAAATTCAGCCAAAACTCAAAATGCAGTGCAGACAGCTGATACTACAAGCCCATTAAAATCGGTACAAAACACTTTTATATCTCCTTTCGATTTTAGAAATCCGATCAAAGCTGGACCGAGGCAATCTAACAGGAAACGAAGGAAAGCCGGACGCAGCTTGATTGCTACGGATACACCGGAAAAGCTTCAATTAGAACAAGAGAAGATTGCTTCTAAAAAGAAAAAAGAGGTACAAAACAAAAAAATAAATCGCAAAGTGTTGCAAAGTGAAGATGAAGAAGAGGAAGAAGAAATTATTTTAGCAGATTCTGACAACGATTGCGATGAATTTGAAGATCAAGAAGACACTGAAGAACAAGAGAATATGATCATTCTAACTGAAAAATATCTACAAAAACCACTTACTCGTCGGCCCCATGAAGGTGAATACGTGTTGGTCAAGTTTGCAACAAAGAGACGTATATCTTGGTATATAGGAAAAGTATTGGACGAAAGAAATGATGATTTAGAGTATTATATATCTTTCCTTAGAAACATAAAAAATTTGTTCTGCCTGATAAACCTGACCTTTCTTTAATAAAAGAAGATGATATTAAAATATTTGCCCAAAGCCTTCGATGGAAGGCACTTCTTCAAGGCCGTTTTATAAATTTTCAATTGAATTTCCTGGTTTAAACTTAAGCTAAAATGTGATTTAATATTAAGATAATTGTTTCTAATTAGGTAGTACCTAAATAAGCGATTTAATTAAACCAACAATGACAATTTTAAAAGTCGCTATTCCAAAAATTATTAAGTATGATTAAGATTGTTATTTTGTCTTTAGAAGTATGTTTGTTGAGTTTATTAAATTCACAATAAAGTGAATCTAAGTATGTTTTTTTGTACCTTTTGCTTGAAGAAGTTATTATTTTAGTTCATTTGTTGATTTTGCCTTTAGAAGTTTTAAAGAATGTTAGGTGTATTACATTTTTGTTCACTTATAAAAAAAGTTGGTGTAATTCCTTTTTTTAATATTAGAAATTGTTAAGTTTATTATTTGTTTTTTCAATTGCCAGAAGTATGTGCATTTTTTGTTATTTTCAACTTTATAAAAATAAAAATCTTTCAATCCTTGTCCATTTTTGATTTTCCCTAATGATGTCAGAGCCCCGGGTTTGGTAGAAGTAGCCACTATGGACCTACAGGTACACAGTAGCTCTCCTCCTCCTACATTTCAGTAAAATATATTTATATAACTTTTTATGTTAAAATTGATAAAAATACCTAAAATCTATAGTGGTCGTGGCAGAAAGGTTCTACCTAGCACGACCACGGTCGATATGTTATAACAGCGAAAATATGTGAGTACATTTTTTAAAGGCAGAAGTACAATAAAGTACACATTTTTTCATGACTATGTACCGCATTAAAATTAAGGTAAACATCCATGGTCGTGCTGGAGAGGATCACACGCGGCATCGGCCTTTGCAGCCCTAAGAAATCACAAAAACGATTCTATCATTTGCAAGGTATGCAAAGTAGCTTTATGTGCCACACCTTGCTTCAAAAGCTTTCATGCTACTCCAGGAGCTGAGGAGGAGTAAGAGACAAGCTGCTTTATGGGCTAAGACAAAATAATTACAGAACACATGACTACAGAGCAAGCTACACATTTCCAGTATAAGCTGATCTCGCATTGTATAAGATTTCCCTACAGTGGTCAGTGTAAACTGGAAATGTATAGCTTGATGTGTAGCCGTGTGTACTTAACACCGCGTTTGCACTGGCGAAACATCACATAAAAACATATTGATATCTCTATTTCTATCAGTGTATCTGACAGAGATATCAACATGTTTTTAACTGAATGTTTCGCCAATGCAAACAAGAAATATCTTTTCAAAAAGAATGCAAAAGAAATAAAAGTAAAACCAACTGGTATTTCTTCAACCCTCTGCTGGAGTGGGAAAAATCAATCCCATCTTTCCTAATTGGTGGAATGTAATTTATAACGGTGAAGTGCACTTTAAGTTTTGCAGAAGTTTTTAATGCAATGATTAGTTCATATTAAGGAGAACTATTTTTTTTTTGTGCTGCCCGCTGTACCTACTTCTGACTGTGCAATGTATTACCCTCTTTTGTTTAGCTATGTCCAAATAAAAAACAGACCTATCACGCTTGTTATGCAGGTCTGTTTTTTTTAAATTTAAAACAGTAGCCTTCGCTAATATTGTTTTCCTTTGTCAATTCTTAAATATAAGTCAAGTCATACAGATCTATAAATCCACAAGTTACTGTATTTGTTCATTGATCATTATACTGGGATGACCAAGACTAAAGCCAAGCAGAAAGACGACTCTCTCTGAACAATATTTTGATCCAAAACTGGTTAACCAGAACAACACCCCATCCAAAATGTTATAATATCACCAGCGTCAAGCATCTATATAATAATACCAGCCTATTACTATTCTCATACAGAGCAGGCACGACAAGCTTGCTCAAGACGGGTTAGCAACTTCAGACTTCTATTCTATGTAACTACTATTATAAATGTGAAAGTGAGTTTGTTTGTTTCATCGTTATACTTTCACGCTAAAACGGCTGAACAGATTTGGGTCAGTGGGTATTCTTAGGGGCGGAGTTTTAGGAGTTGGAGTATATGTTTAGGGGCACTATGAGCAGCAAAGAAAACCAAAAAAGAATTGTATGAAATTTGGCACACGGGTAGACCATGACCTACATTAGGACATAGGATTCTTTTTATAATAGAAGTACATTCCAGTGGGGAAATTTCCGACATGCACGCGGTTGAAGCCTCTGGCAATAGCTAGTCGACTATAAAGTCCAGATTTTCTCACAATGTTTTTATGCATCGCAACAGCGTGTGTCTGGCATTCATTTTGAAATGGACCTATTGGGCGCAGCTATGAGACACACTGTAATGTTTTAAAAGCATTTCACTTATTTTTTAACTATTCTGTTTCTTTTAAACGTGTGTTTTTAACTCGTCACACCTGCAGGCAAAACCTGAACTTATTGATCTAAGCACTTTTAACTCGTCACACCTTCAGGTAAAACCTGAACTAATTGTTCTAAGCACCGATCACATACCATAACCACAACCCCGTTAGGGTATATAATTATGTTCTGTGACCACAACACAACGACCGTAAGAATAAAATTACCACAATCCCAACGATACGAAAGCAAAACATAGCCGAATGTCGACAAAATTCTAACTCATTCGAATTCTAAAAACTATCACTCTGAATCTGGAGTTCGACAGATTCTAACATATTAAAATACACGAATATTTCACGAACGAGAATAAGTAAATAATGGACAACGAAATACGAGCTACAGCTAAAGAAACGAAATCTTCTATTCAACGAAGAACGAACTTTGAGTCTGACATATTGTATCAAAGATGCTTTTTTTTTTTTTTTTTTTTTTTTTTTTTTTTTAATTTACCCCGAAGGGAAGGCCTATCGACCATATTGCCTAGTCTTACGTCCAAATATCAAAGATGCCTCTTCCTGACCTTGGTTGGTTGATTGATGTTATGCTGCGTACACACAGGCGGCCCAACAAACGCCAACTATCGATCGTTGGCGTGTGCAAGCAACAATCCACAGCGTGGCAATAACATCAAAGAGATAGAAGCAATCGACCGTTTGCTTGCTCGACCACGGGCCGGCTGAACCCAATAACCAATCTGTCACCAGTTTTGGCATACTGGAGATAGAAAAATCAGAGAAAAACCTATCCATGTCAGGTATTATAGTCCCAAAAATCTTTCAAAGAATATGGAATTTTACCGGCCCACGCCATCTATTGATGGGAGGGTCTACCGCTTACTACGGATCTCTATTATAAGCCAAATTATGCGTCGCAATAAAATGTTGACAGCTATTTGTTTGACAGGACAGTTACTAAAGATGACAGATTGTCTATTCCCCAAATTGCAGGAATAAGCTTAAAAATCTTAGCATTGTTTACTTTAAAAATCCGCCCAAAAAACCCCCGAATATTAGCCTTTTTTGCGTAGAAATGAAATGGAATCAATGCCGAATATACAGGGTGTGGCGTAATTAGTGGTCTAACGTTAAGGGGTCGATACACCGTATATTCAGCTATCACATATCACAATTTGAACCAATTTTTTTCCTAGGTCTCGGAATACAATTTTCGTTTTTAAATTTACAACTTGCTAAGTAATTATTTTTACATGTGCATATGATAGCACATGCATTTCACAGTTATAATCAAAAAGTAAAATTAAAAAATAATGTCATTTATAGAAAATACAGCCAAATTAGTAAAGCAAGGTGTAAATTTTTCAATTAATAATATAAAATATTTTATTCTGAGACTAGAGAAAAATGGTTCAAATTGTGGTATGTGATAGCTAATTATACGGTGTATCAACCCCTTCACGTTGGACCACTATTTACGCCACATCCTGTATATTCCGGTAACGGATATTCCGGTAACGGAATATACAGGATGTATATTCCTGTGTATTCTGGTAACGGTTTACAAATATTATTGCCAGTCTAGGAAAAATATTCAGTATTTTAGTTTCATTTCTACGCAAAAAAGGCTAACATACAGTCCTACCAACTTATCTGTGAACTGAAGGAGGACGGCACCGTCGATTCAGTGTTGCTAATTAATATAAGGTGCCCAAAATTGAGTAAGTTTTCAAGAAGGTTTCACATTAGACATAATCGTTTAATAAGAATTACAGTTTTTACAAATTAAAAACAATGATACCATGTAAAATGATAAAATAAATAAAAAGAATTTGATAATTTACAGATACGTAGGTACGCTAACAGTTTAGTCTCTCAGCAACAAACAATGGCTATATCTAAAAAGTAATCCAATGAACTGGAAATTCAGCAGATAAAATGTTCCACGGGGGGGATACAACTTTCATTTAATGCGAAGTTAAGTAGGTACCTACCCTGCAAGAGGTACTTGGATGTCTAGCATTTAGTTATAACCGTACCTAACCCCTAACAGTAGATTTGACTAATTATAATAAGCAGTGGTACCTAGTGGTAGTGTAGTGTAATAAAAAAAAACAAATTGCTTTACAATGATTTATTGAAAACCAGGTTTACAGTAATTGTGATCTTTAGATGAACCTGCATACAAAACTTCATCCTGGTTGTGAGGCCTTACTCCGCTTATTTTCGTACCACTATCATCATTATCACTATCGCTTTCGGTTTCAGTGTCACTTACCACTTCTATAAGAAAAGGTTTATCTAAATACAAATTATTTTTTAAGTATTCTCCTTCTAATCTGCGAACGTGTTTACAATGCTGTGCCCACTCATGAACTGTAATAGCGTCAAAAGCTTCTCTAACTAGGCGAGGAATTTCAAAATTTTTGTGCTCAATATTTACATCAGCAACTTTTATTTTCATTGTGCTCCCTAAGAGTTCAATGGGATTGAGATCACAGTGATAAGGTGGTAAATATAAGCATTTATGTCTATTGTCTTCTAAAATTTTTCAATCTCATATACAGGTTTAGGCTTGTTTCTCTTAATTATTTCTAAAAGCTGAGGTTTAGTCAAATTCTCTCCGTAGTCAATTTTATTTTGGGTCAACCATAATTGCATATCTTTTTTTAAGGAATTCGTATTTGGGAATTTATTCACACAAATACGGTGATAAGGAGCATTATCCATCACTATTATGGATGGCTCTAGTAAATTAGGCACAAGTTTTTCAATAACCCACTTTTTAAAGATGGTACTATTCTCTATCTCTATCTCTATCTTGTCATGATAATCACCACTTTTTGTGTTTGATTTAAACACAAGTAGTGCATTTGAAACAAATTCAGTATCTCCTCCCGCATGAACAATAATATATCTTTGCCCTTTCGATACAGGCTAAAATACTCCGTCTTCACCCTCTCCTTGCCAACATTTACCCGTTGTATACGAAGAGTGAATATAGGTTTTATCTAAATAAATTATGGGCCGGGGCTGGGGAGATTTATTAATTTTATCCACTGCATGCAAGTACTTAGCTCTCCAAGCTGATATTTCATTATGCTCCATAAGAACCTTCCGATTGGATTGAGATTTTTAAAACGAAATCCCACCTTGTGAAGCAGCTTTCGCAGACTCTCTCGCTGTCCTGTTTAATTTATTTTTGTCTTACCTCTAGAAGCTTTTTAGCAGTAGGGACCTCTTTTCTAGCAGAATAAAATTCATGTACTTTCCTCCGTATAACTCCCATGTCAAAATCATCAACATGCACAAATCCACTTTTACGTTTTCTCTCCTTGCCTGGTGTCCGAATTTTTGTACCAGTTTCTTCTGCTGCGCGCCCTTCCTTAACTATTTTTGAAATTAGTCCTTGACTCACACCTTTTTTTTTTTTTTTTTTTTTTTTTTTTTTGTGGATGGGAAATCATCAAATGACTTCTCCCGCTCTGGGCAGAGCGGGAGGGCGTGTCAGACTTTTACTGACTAAAACCCACCCATGTTCCTTCAGCTGCCCGTGCCAGGGCCACGGTATCTCTTTCGAACTACCCGCGACCCCGGCGGCATCGGCCCAATTGACCCCGTCACTGCTGACATCTCTTTGAGGCGCGCGTGGAACACAACGCGCCGTCGACCCGGGCCTGGTCCTTACCGGATGGCGAGCTGCCCATTACTCGTCGTCCGCAAGCCCGCGCCTACGGTGGCCGGGAATCGGCAATCGATTCCCGCCGCCCAGGGCGTCTCCTACGGCGGCTAGGGGCGCGAGGGCGCGGCTGTTGCCTCTCCCTCACGCGTTCCGCTTCCTCCTTCGCGAGCATTACTGCTTCGCAGAAGGAGGTGACGGCTTCCCATGCACTCTCGCTCCGCACCATGGCCTGGACCAGGTTTGGACGCGAGAGATCGCCGCCGCCGATCGCCTCCGTGAGAACACGGCGGTGCTCCGCCCAAGCCGGGCAGACCTCCACTGTATGCTCCACCGTGTCCTCCGGGCGATCCACACAATGGTGACACCCGGGCGTTTCCTCCCGCCTTATCCGAAACAGGAACCTCCCGAAACAACCGTGTCCGGTGAGGACCTGCGTCAGGCGGAAGGTGAGGACGCCGTGGCGCCTCTCCAACCACTCCTCAAAGAGGGGACTCACACCTGAAATATAAGATATTAAAATTAATGTTAGTAGAAATTTTAAATCTGACAGGTTAGTTTGCTCACTTACTTAGCAGGTTACCTATTAGATGTACGTTACCGTTACGCTAACGTGCAGCAAGAATAGAAACGAATATTTCGTGGACTTAAATAATTAGTTAAGTATCGGGTAATTTATAACAAGAAAGTTGACAACACTAACCTGTCGCTGCCGAAATTCGTTTGAATATTTGATTAAATGGAATAATCGGAGAATCCGCCCGAGCTTCTTCTTCAAAAAAGGTTTTAACCTTTAGAATAATGTTTCGAGCATCACTTTTAATAGCTTTCGGCATATTTAACTTTATAAATTCAGCAAAATCACGACATAACAACCAAAGAACCCGATTGTAGTAGACACTGACAATCGAATGACATTTCAACATGACGGCCGTAGTTCCAATTTTCTCCATTTCACAGATAAGTTGGTAGGAGTGTACGCGTGGCGTTAGCCGGGGATTCCGGGCAACACCGGTGCTTGAGGGGAGATGTTTTTATTATGGGTTACTTTTTTAAGAATTGGCAAGCCTGGTTTGGATCGAAACAAACGTAGTTACTCTTTACTCTGTGGTGGAAAAAAAATTTAGTCTGTGAGTGTGAGAGATATCATTGGATGGATAAAGGTGGAACACATTAATAAAACGCGACGCGTGTTGAGTCGAATCAAATTGTATCATTTTCTATGACCAGAATCACACTATGAACATCCGACGCGACGCCATGCACACACACGCCACCCGATGCAGACCTGCCAGATTGATGTGTTGCCGATGGTGAGGGTAAACACACCTCCCGACGCGGCGCGCGCAGTGTGCTTCTAGACAACACCCGACACCACGCGTCAGTTCACGTCAGTTGTTCGAAAACATTTGCAGAACGTCACGTGTTTTTGCATTTTTAGTGGTGATAATTTTCTTTGTTTTAGCGAAATGACTGACGAACAATTAATTGAGTCGGTTAAACGATATCCCGTTCTATATGACATGAGTTTAGGTCTTTTCAGGGATCACACTGTGAGATATAACGCATGGGAAGAAATTGCCGAGCAAATGAATACAAGCGGTGTTATTAAAAATATTTATTTATTACAGATCAAATTGATACTGAATACACTTAAATCGTCTGATGTAGTGACTTTTGGTAGAGTGTCAAGTTTTTAATTTTGTCCACCTTTCCCCAAAATTTCAAAATATCACGGAACGGCGCCTTCACCACTAAAATATACTTGAATTTGTTTCTCACTGAAAAGGCATACTGTGTGGAATTTCTACGAATTGGACCTAAGTCTTCAAAGAGTGTAGATTCTGTCAGATTCCTCTGCTGTGTAGATTCTGTCGTCTGTTCGATTTGATTTGATTCGCAGGCAAATTATCTGTGCCTAAACAATTATGTAAATAACATGCTGCCAGAATTATTTTGTCGACCATGTCCGGTTCAATTGCCATAGGACCAGCAAAAACACGCCATCTTGATCTTAAAATGCCAAAGGCATTCTCGACTATACGACGGGCACGGCTAAGCCGATAACTGAATATTTTATTAGGTTTATTTTACGAACATCATTCTTGCTGTAGGGTTGCAAAGAATGGTTTTACGGGAAAAGCTTCATCTGCGATAATCACATTTGGCAATGGTTCTGAATTTGGAGATAAAGGCTTAGGAGCGGGCAACTCTAACTTTCCATCTTGTATTAATTTGCCTAAGATGGATTTTTCAAATATTCCACCATCGCTGTTTTTACAATACGCTCCGACGTCTACAACTAAGAATCTATACTTTGGATTTACTACTGCCAGCAGTACGATTGAATTGGTCCCCTTGTAATTCCAATGATTTGAACCACCATTTATCGGACAAACAATGTTTACATGTTTGCCGTCTAGTACCCCACAGCAATTGGAGAAGTTCCAATAATTTCTAAAACCATTTTCCGATTCTTCCCCCATTATAGTTGTAGGTTTTGGCATATAAATTGGACCCATGTTCTTCCAGATTGCATCGCAAACCTCTTGTACTATTTTTCGTACGGTATTGAATCCCAGTCGGTAGTTGAATCCTAACGATCTGAATAAATTACCCGGAGCTAAAAACCTGTAACAAATAATTAAAATGATTATCTTTTTTTCCAGTTGAAGAAGTAAAAAAGAAGTGGGGTAAATTAAGAAACTGCTTCACCAACGCATTAAAAACACACCGCAAGAAGAGTGGACAAGCGGCAACTAAAATAGTTCCTTGGAGATTCGAAACAAGATTCTGAATTGCAATTTTCTGAAGATTCTGCACATTCACCTCCTTTTGTCATTCGTTCGCCTACTCCAGGAACTTCCCCTTCAACGGCATCTGTTGCAAGAGCGTCTACGCCTAATTCTACTGCAATTTTTCCTCCGAGACGTACAAACAAAAATTATGATGACAATAATTTATTACAAGAAATGGTTGTTGTAATGAAAACAACGCAGGAAATGAGACAGAAGAGAGCAGTACCAGATATGGACGACAATGACCTTTTCTTTTTATCAATGAGTAAGCAACTAAAAAAGTTACCAAGCACAGACCGAGCTGATAAAATTTCAATTACACAAGCTTATACCAACTTATCTGTGAACTGAAAGAGGACGTCACCGTCGATGCTTCGACACAATCGAATGACATGCGTCGGCACAATCGAAGACATTTCAATATGACGGCCGTATTTCCAATTTTCGTCATTTCGCAGATAAGTTGGCAGGAGTGTACACGATTCGGAAATGAAAATGCTAAATAATCGTGAACGAACTTTGAACACTTCGATAAAAGTACCATCACACTAATATTATAAAGGCGAAAGTTTGTGAGTATGTGTGTGTGTGCGTGTGTGTGTATGTTTGTTATTTCTTCACACTCAAACGGCTGGTCTGCTTTGGATGAAATTTGGTATGTAGATAGCTTATACCCTGGATTAACACATAAGCTACTTTTTATCCCGGTCTACGCGGGTGAAACCGCGGGACGCAGCTAGTTGATAATAAAACGAAATGAACCATTTATTATAAAATGAAGCCAAAACCTTAATACAAATAAAATACCGTCAAATCCAATTATTTCTCAATTAAGAAATGATGATAATTCAATATCAGTTCAAAATGAAGTTTCAGAAGTACAAGCTGAACAGTCGCAGAATGAGAATTTATATTTGAAAGAATTTTATGACAATTTTGGTAATAATATTCTATAGTTATAATAAGTATTTTTTTCTATTAGGTACAGACGCGCACATCAAGCTACTACAATCTGTCATTTAATAGATTTCATCTTTATCGTTAAAGCATTAGGTTCAAGGTTGATTGGGAAAATTTGACAGTTTCGGGTGGCTTGAACTGCTGGCGTCTGTACTTACCTAAGACAAATAGCAAGTCGTTCTTCAGTGCTAATGGCTTCGCTAAATGTTGTTCTATTCTTGTGTATGTCATTTTTAATAAATTCGTGTATTTCTTCAAACTGTGATTTAGTAACCCGAAAGTAGATATGAGATCTTTCATCATCTTTACTAAGTCTGGATACAGAGTATGTTATTCACCACACTTACTTCTCTTTTGATTTATTTCATGTACCCAGTAACGCCTAGTTATTCGCTTTTTCTTGCGTCGAAGTATCATATATGTACCCAAAATTTGCATCAAATCTTCTTCAAAATCATCATCTGACTTATTATTTATTAAATCCATAGCACACGACCACACACTTCCACAGCTGTCAGCTAAATAATTGTATTCAGAAATTGCTAGCGTGTCGTGGCATCTGGTGTTGGTTATGTGCACAGTGCACGTTGGGTGTCGACACGTTGCGTCGCGTCGCGTTATAATAATTTGTTTCCTCCTTAATGCTGCGTACACACCGGTAGTCTGTGCACCGGCCCAACGAACGCTATCGAAGGATATTTGTCGTTAGCTACCTTATGTTTGTTGGCTTTCGATGGCTACAGATCGAGCTATACTGTTCCAGTATAAGCTGATCTCGCATTGTATAGGATTCCCTTACAATGAGAGGTTAGTGTAAACTGGAAATGTATAGCTTGATGTGTAGCCGTTTGTATGTCCTATTTTCAGTAAAAGACAGATCGCTACTGATGGTAGACAATAATAATTCAATCTGTCTTCGATTGTCGCCCCACAATCATCGGTGTAGCCTATCCCTCTAACGAAAACAATAGATAAATTTTTCTCTAACTTTCCCTCCCATGAGCTGCGTTCCATCCATAGAGCAACACGGCCCCCGGCGGACCGGAGGGGAGTAGCCATAGCGTTTTTTTCCGATACAGAACCGTCTGTCATTTTTTGCGGGGGTGAAATCTGCACCACGCACACTTTTTCAGACTCCCACACAAAAACAATGGTCTGTCACTACGAAACTCACACATAACATTTCAAACAATACACTAACAATTTCACACAAACATAAGTAGATATATTTTGTGTCATAACAGTAAAATGAAGTGACGCAACTACATTGACAAGTTGCGTACAGCCGTGGCTGTAACAACTGTCGATACGCATTATGGATAAGTTCGAGAACTCAGTTAGGGAAATCAGGTTTAAAAAGTGATACAAAGGTGGATATTATAATAAAGATAGGATTTTATTTATTACTACAACTTATTATCATTCAAGGTGATATGTAAAAAGCCAACTGGGCGGGAATAAGAAAGTGAAGAGTCAATTTCTTTAAATGTCTTGAAATGATCTGAGCAAACGACGTTGTTTGTTGTGGGAATCCAGGCAAGTCTGTTATTACAAAAGTTCTTTCATATATCCCGGATCTTTAGGAAACCAGCAATAAATAAATAAACAAAACAATATGAGTCGGCGAAGTTCACACTTAATAATTTTAATATAATGTTTAATACTGAGTATTGTATTATATTAAATTTGACGTAAATTTAATATTGAACTATATTAAAATAAAGCTAACAATATACATAATTATATTAAGATAATCAGAAAACATAATCGCAAAAATGATTATAATATGCACGACCACGAGAGACATGGCCGTATAGACCTTTGGCTTTTTTATCGATACCTAACTATCTACAAACCGATACAACACTGTCGCTCGGTGAAAGCGACAAATCGGAATTCGGATCAGTCGCTTGATCGATCCGCATATTGTATGAAGGCGAGCGGTCTGTGTTGGTACACAAATCCGAAACAACACGACTGTTATTATTGTAAATTTTAAGTTTAAAAAGGAGTAAATAGTAATAATATGATCTAAAATTACTTACACATGAAAGGTAACGCCATCTTTTTGTAAATTTGACGTGGCAGATCTTTTTTTGCAGCGAAAAACTGAACAATTCGGTATTTTTGTAGGACGTCGATTCACCCCCGCAACTGGATTACGTCTAGTGAGCACACACATGGAAATCGCTACACCCCCGTCAGGGGATGCGGCAAGCGGTCACGGGGCGTGGCCCCCCTCCCGCGGACGCCATACTTTGGCCCGTTAATACGGGCCCCTCATTCTGTTCGCCTACCGCGGCCAGGAGATGATGGGACGCGAATGAGCGCGTCCCTGTGTATAGTTGCTATTATTTGTGCCTGTAGTCAGCGCCGCTTTCTTCACCGTATCCCGGCGCGCGGCGGTCAACCTGTACCAGGTGGAACTCTCACCTACATGAGAGAAGCCCAGCAGAAGTCAACCAGCGACAGAGATACGGACTCGACGTTCCTACAGAAAGGGTGAGTGGCTCCCGGCCGCCCCACTTTCACAGCTAGCCGAGCCTGGCACGGGGTAGGGAGACCGTGCGCCTCGCGAAGGGGATGTTCGCGCGTGCCGGCGCGTCTGCTTTGCCACACATTAAGCAGATTGCGCCCTGGCATACGCGCCCCCCTGACGCGAGGAGACCCTTGCCCCGCGACCTGCTCGCGGACGTGTGACTCCACCCCGGACTGGACTTCCGAGTGAGTCGCTCTCAGCTTACACGCGGCTCACTTGTGACAATAGACTCCACACATAACATACATCTGTTGCGTGATGCGTGCTAGGATAATTTAGGCGTGTCGCGCAGCAAACAGTAGACATTCACCTCTATACAGGCGCATAAATACACGCGTGAAGACGCAGCGCGGGCGCGCGATTCACGTAGACACCGGGTGACGTCACACAACACAATGTCACCCACACACCCATTACACGGTCTCCCTAACCCGTGCCAGGCTCGGCTAGCTCTGAAAGTGGGGCGGGCGGGAGCCACTCACCCCTTCTGTAGGAACGTCGAGTCCGTATCTCTGTCGCAGGTCGCCTTCTGCTGGGCTTCCCCCATGTAGGTGGGGGTTCCACCTGGTAGGGGTTGACCGCCGGGATACGGTGAAGAAAGCGGCGCTGATTAGCAGCGTCGTGGCGTGCCTACAGACACAGATATAGCAACCATTCACAGGGACGCGCATATCCGCGTCCCACCATCCTTAGGCCGCAGTAGGCCGAGCCAATGAGGGGCCCGTATTGACGGGCCAACGTATAGCTGCTGCGGAGAGGGGGCCACGCCCCGGCACCGCCAATCGCACCCCCATGACGGGGTGTAGCGATGACCAACTAGAGGGAGACCGTGTCATGGGTGTGTGAGTAGCATTGTACTGTGTGACGCCACCAGGTGTCTACGCAAATCGCACGCCCACGCTGTGCCTTCGTGTGTGATTTTATGCGCCTGTATAGGGGTGAATGTCTGATTTTTGCTACGTGACGCGTCTAAATTATCCTAGCACGCGCCACGCAACAGATGTATGTTATGTGTAGAGTCTATTGTCACAAGTGAGCCGCGTGTAAACTGAAAGCGACTTACTCGGAAGTCCAGTCCGGGGATGGAGTCACTCGTTCGCGACCAGGTCGCGGGGCAAGGGCCTCCTCGCGTCAGGGGGGTGCGTATGCCAGGGCGCAATCTGTTTGACGTGGGGCCAATCAGATGCTTCGGCACGCGCGAACATCCCCTTCGCGAGGCGCCGCACATACTCGTCCAGGCTCTCGATTCCGAGGTCTCGCTGGATGATGTCATTCCGCACGAAGCGAGGGGCGGCGACAATAGTCCGCAGCGCCAGACTTTGCTGCGCGCGGAGCAGCCTGAGGCTGGTCTCGCTCGTGAGGGCGAACCACGCAGGGGCGGCTCTAGTGGGCAGTGCGGCTGCAACTAGTTTTATTGTTTGCATAGGACCGCGTGGACTTGTACTTTGACAGAGGGGAATGCCTGCGTATGGCTACTCCTCTCCGGTCCGCCGGGGGCCGTGTTGCTCTATGGTTACATCTAACATAACTATAAAAAAACAACTCAAACTCAAAGCATTTATTTCAATTAAACTAATTACAGGCACTTTTGAATTGTCAAGGGGTCGGTCAGTCAGAAAGATGAAGCTAGGCGCCCATTCCAAAGCATAGTAGGTACCTATGGAGAAGAACGGGCAAGAAACTCCACGGACACTCTAAATCAAGATATGGTTACAAAATAATGGTTACATCATTCATGTTGAAATTTTACATGTGAGAACGATGCAGAACGTCAAAAGCGTCCTTAAAAAAAACAATTCAAATATAATATTTAAATTAAATTAAAATAAGCCGTGGCCGCACAGGTATGACCAGCCTTCACTGACAGCGCTTGTTCACGAACCTGATGCATGGATTTAGCTAAATGATCCAACACGCGCCACCATCAGCGAGACATTAGAGTGAGCATCACATACTCGTACTCTCAGCCGCCACGGCACATTCAAGTCAAACAAAGACGTACCCAGTAAATGGTAGCTTTAGAGTATGTACATAGTACTCACACATGTGCTATGCAATTATATAATACAAAGGAGATCGAACGTGTGCATTATGGGGGATGCGCTAATGTAGCCCGCGAAATTCAAACTTTCTTACGTTTTTTGCAACTTGCAGGTCAGTGTCAGGTTGTATGTTGATTAAAATATGAGACGCGGCCGTAGGTAATATGGCTTTACAGAATTATAATAAGTTAGAATTGACCTCAAATCTAGCGATTTCATGAAATCATGAGGTTTGAGTTCAATTCTAACTTATGGAATTGTATTGCTGATTCGAATGATTATAATTCTGTAAAGCCGTATTAGCTACGGCCGCGTCTCATATTTTAATTTACATGCAACCTGACACTGACCTGCAAATTTCAAAAAACGTAAGAAAATTTGAATTTCGCGGGCTACCTTGGCGCATCCTCCTTATCATAAAAACTTCTTTATTTCCTTATTTTGATAAATGACTGGTTGGTTGGCATAGGAGTATATGTTTTCTGTGGGCAACACTGCTCACTGACAGTAGTGATACGACCTGACTCTGACAGTCTAAACACTGTCACTGTCAACATAAAAATAAACTGAAAATGTAGTGCAGTGCATTGTTGTTCTTAAATTGCTTGTTTCGTTTTTGTCGGTCTCTTGAATTTGATTTCGTGATATTTTCATACGGGGAGTGAATTCGCAATTTCATATATTTAATTCTTTAGTGTTCTTCATCTATATGCATGCGTTAAAACTTCGGCAAGAGGGTCCATAACTTATAGGTTATCGAGTCTGTGTTAGTCGGATAGTCGTCTTTTCACCGTAGAGAAGTCAAAGTGTGATAGCTTACTATAGAAATTGAAAATGTGTTCCTGGTCAGAAAGTAATTTTAGGGTTTGTTTCTATTGAAATTGTATCTAAAACTGTCTTTCGCCAGAGGATTGCTTTGCGTCCGGCTTTTTTTCATCCAAAGATGTATCATATCGTCGGCATTCTGACTGTCGTTATTGTACACATTGTTTTATTCTTGACTTAAATTATTGAGCTGATTTATCCAACATATAAAGATATGTGATATGTGACCTGAGGAATAACCATGTTATTTTGTCAGTTTCACCCTCAGACCAAATAAAAAACCCCACCATGCAAAAACTGTCAAACATCCTATGTTAGAGGATTTGGTTTCCGTACTTAGTCCTTTATGTGGGCCATGGCGGCCGTCGGGGGTTATTCCGACCAGCCCACCTCACTCCATAGGTTGATCAAGTCTCCTAGTCTGTTAAGAACATCTGTGAAAGATCTAGGTGTTCCGAGAGTTTCTGTTCTAATCTGGGTGACGGTTGTGTATTCAAAGAGCACATGCGTAACATTTTCCTCAGCCTCCAGCCGAGGCCTGCACAGAGGACTGTTGGTTATTCCTATTGTGTGGAAGTGTTTGTTTAGTGAGTAGTGTACTGTGATGGCCCCCGTCACCAGGTGCAGGCCGTTCCTGTCCAAGCATAACAAACATATGGTTAGCCTACCATCTACAGATGGCATAGCCTCTCTGGGTCAAACATCCTTTTTATTCATATTAGTAAAAAGTTATCTAATGTTGTTTAAAATTTTTGAATATTTGTAAATATTGTGTGGACTTTTGTTTGGTCTCTTCTGCCAAAGCCACAATGCAGTTGAAGTTGATTATGCTTGTCTCTTTTGGATTTAGGACTGTTTGAAATCGTCTGTTTTGTGGTTCATAACTGAGGTAACTACGTATTTCTGCAAAAAATATCATGTATAAAAATTTTGACTCATTACATCATGCTAGCAAGTGACTTTCCTTGATATCGGAAATATTGTTAGAGCGGCTGAAGATTAAGAAGAGAGAAAACTTTCCTTGCATTGTTTAAATTCAATCTCTTAGTATTATATAATTGCATAGCACATGTGTGAGCACTATGTAGCTACTATTAAGCTACCTTTTACTGGGTACATCTTTCACTGACTTGAATGTGCCCTGGCGGTTGAGAGTATGTCATGCTCACTCAAATGTCTCGCTGGTGGTGGCGTGTGCGTTGGATCATTAAGTTCCCTTCAAAATGGTTGAGCTAATTGATGCTGATCCATGCGTCATGTTCGTGAACGGGCGCCGTCAGTTGGGACTGGTTGTTTTTTAGCTGCCATGGCTTATTTTTAATTTTAATATTTAATTGAGTTGTTTTAGTTTTTATCTTTTTATTACGGACGCTTTTTAACGTGCACGTCTTTCTACATTGTTCTTACATGTATATTTTCAACATAAACGATGTAACCAATATTTTGTAAAAATATTATGATTTAAAAGAGTGTCCGTGGAGTTTCTTGCCCGTTCTTCTCTATAGGGATCTACTACGCTTTGGAATGGGCAACTAGCTTCATCTTTCTGACTGACCGACCCATTGATAATTCAAAAGTGCCTATGATTGATGAAATAAATGCTTTGAGTTTATCATACAAAAGTACTTGTAAGCAAGGTTGACTGAAAAAATCGCCTTTTTAACCCTTTCCTACTGGACTATGGATTTTTAAAGTTTTCCCAGTAGAACTTAATTATTATTAAGGGCTGATTTAAGAGCTTTTATCCGTGGAACAATATTGACATCTATAATCATCAAAAAGTAAAAATTTATTTGCTGAATAAGGTTTATATTAGGTATAAAAGTTTGGGTAAAAATAAATGCACAGCTAATTTTAGATTTTTATTACACCTAGAAGTACTATTTCTAAAACCTAGACTTATTTGTACCATCAGTAACTTAATTTATCACAATTTTAGGAAATACGAAGGAAAATATGATTTATACCAATGTTAGGTATTTTTGTACAAAATACAAATAATTGAAAATAATGAGATTAGATTGACTTTGTGATATTCTACAATACAGTTTTTATTTTGTCATTTAAACATAAAAATACTTTGCAGTGAGAACTGAGTTTAGTAAACGGTTTTGACTGAATCTTCGTGAAGCTGCAGACTTCTCTCCTCTCTTTTCTGCAAATGTAGGCCAATGTATATGTATGCCTCGGTTACCCAAACATACGTTTCTCAGATTAACACATTGACTGCCATGTAGGGCATCGGTGACCGGAGGCGGTCTTGTATTAAGGCGCCCCATAGGACACCGGTGACCTCACGGTAAACCTGTTTTCAGAGTTGATTTACGCGCCGTAGGACGCGTTTTCTATAGATTTCATATTAGTAAGTGATCGGAATGGCGCTCAGGAGTAATACTTTGGCATGGTTTCTATGTAACGTAAAAATATTTTGAATTATTGAAGATAACCTTCAATAACTTTAAAAATCCCAGAACATAACATTTTTTTTTAATCCAAACGTATTTATAAATGGTATGGGAAGAATAATAAAACGAGTAAGTAAGTAGTAAAATTGAAACTTTTTTGCCTTTTAGTATAAAATTGCCCACTAATCTGAAAAAAAGAACAAAAAAAGAAAGGAAACAATATTATCTGAAAATGAAGTTCACATTCTTACAATTACAAATACCGATGGCACTTATTAAAACATTGAAGACAATAGTGGGGTAGTCCAGGACATTCAGGACAATAGGTTGCCACTTTTTTTGCCTTGTTTTTAGCAAGTCTTGATCCAAACGTCGTGACACTGGTTTTGTAGCATTCTACACAGAAGCGCCTGGATTGCCTTACTTTGCCTTCCTTTGCTTTTAATGTATGTTTCAGTCTTTTAGGTCTCTTAGAAATAGATTCATTTTCGGTTTCGTTTTTACCAGAGTCTTCTAGATATTCCACTAATTGACGTCGGAATTCTACAATTCCTTGTTGAGTTGTATTTTCGCAAAACATGATCCAGGCATTTACTACAGCCGTATTTAAAATTAATTCAATGCCTAATTTCTTATACCATTTTATGGTTTTCCTTAATGGTGATGAATACGCGCTCATCTGATCGCTCATGTCTACAGATCCTTTTGCTTTATTATATGCTATAACCATCTTCGGTTTTCGAATCACTTTTCCTTTTTTTTGCACACTAGCAAATCCTTTAGTGTTTAGTGGAGAGCATGAATACACTTCGTTTGTCCTTCCAGTGCAACACTGTTATACCGCGTTCGTTTTCCATTGCTAGAGATTCGCCTGGTTTGAGTTTTGCATCAATAACTTGTTTGGGCAGGCCCTTTCTATTTTTTCTCAGTGTGCCTACTAAATGAGTATACCTATCTAGAAGTTCATTGGCTAAATCCAAACTCGTATACCAATTATCCGTAGCTACGGTGTGCCCCAAATCAAGTATTTCTTTACAGAGTGACATTACAACGTTTTTAGGCGTTGTATTCAGCTGTTCGTGGTTTTTACCAGCGTAAAGTTCTAATTATAAAGTAAGTAGTAAAGTATAACCTGGTATTGTGCACAGTTTGAACAACTTCATTCCATATTTGTGCCGTTTTCTCTTATTATATTGCCTAAAGATCAATCGCCCGCGGTAAGGCACTTGACTTTCGTCGACACAAACTTCTTCTTTAGGCGAATAGTACCGTCGAAATGAGTTATTTAACGTATCTATCAGACTGCGTATTTTATAGATTCTATCGGTGGTATCTGCAGTTTCGTTGTCAACGAAATGCAGATTCTGCAACAACAGTTCGAATCTATTACGACTCATGATCGAAGGTGCAAAAGTTTGTTTGAAAACATTGTCTGTGCTCCAATATAAACTTATTTTGGGAGTTTGATTAGTCCCATGTACATAATAAGTCCAAAAAGAGCCTTGACTTCATTTTTGTTGGTTTCCAACTATTCAAACGCGATGACGGCTTTGAGCTTTCGCGTCGCTCAGCATACAAGTTGGTTTGCACAGCTATTTCCTCAAAAATTTCGTCTGAGACTAATAATGAAAAATAGGCTCCTGGGTCTGCATTTCGTAATTCAATATCATACGGTTTCTTGATACCTAGAACAAATCCGTACTTTGGTTATAAAAGGACATAAATAGGCAGTAGACTATTTAAAAAAAGTAAAAATATTCTTGACTATTGAGGATTAACCATAGAAAACATACAGATGAATTGAGAACCGCCTTCTTTTTTAAGTCGGTTAATGAATAAAACACAAACTTATAGCACTTAAATGATATATTATTATATTAATATTGTAGATTGTAGTAGGTGGTAATCGGCGAAGAGAAACGAGAAGGTAGCTCAGACAACTTATATTTTGGAAAAGACACGGAAATAAAATGACAAACTAGGTAACAGGTAGGTATAAGTACAAGCGCACCCGCCTGCATTGCTCGCACGGACTGAACTGCCGGCGTGTTGGTGGGGGTCCAGCGACCCATACATCTACACTAGATATAGGTACATATTATAAAGTAAGTACATGTTATTACTACTACTTAACTAAGAATGTAAAAGTATGAGCGCGTCGCTAACATTCCCCCCCCCCCAGTGCTGGCTCAGCACTCCTCAACAAGTGAAAAACGCGCGACGCGGGCTGCAGGTCGCTTCCAGACACCAGTCTTAGTCTTCACTTCGACCAGTCTAATTCGTCCATCCTTTCCTGGACATGTGTTCTGAATAACACCCTTCGGCCAGGTACTACGAGGACTGTTAGGATCAACCACTAGCACTACGTCACCTACCTGCAAAGGTTTTACTTCCTCGTTCCACTTTCTTCGAGGCAGTAAGTCGGGGAGAACCTCTTTCACCCATCTACGCCAAAACATATCCGCTAACGCTTGTGACTTTCTCCATTGTTTGCGTAGATACATGTCGGAATCATTGAAAGTCCCAATGACAGGCGCGTTGGATGAGCTACCTAAAAGAAAATGGTTAGGAGTCAAAGATTCTAAGCTTTCAGGGTCCACGGAGACATGTGTCAACGGACGACTATTTACTATATTCTCCACTTCCGCCATCAGAGTAAGCAGCACTTCTTCGCGGGGAGCACGTTCGTTCATTATAACTCGAAGTGATGTTTTAACACTTCGAATTAACCTCTCCCAGGCCCCACCCCAGTGAGGACTGGAGGGGGGTATAAAATGCCACTGCATGTCGTTGTTCACGCCGACGGCCTTGAGAGCATCTATGTTAAGTGCCTGCTCTGATTGCTTCAGCTCTTTATCGCTTGCTCTAAGGTTGGTGCCATTGTCAGAGTATAGATGACAGGGCCATCCTCGCCGTGCTGCCATCCGTCGCAGCGCCATAATTAAAGAGTCTGACGTGAGTGACGGAACAAGCTCGATATGTATCGCCCGTATTGTGAGGCAGGTGAACAAAACACCATACCTCTTCTGCCTTCCTCTGCCCACAGTCACTTCCATTGGACCAAACAAGTCCAGGCCACAAAATGAAAATGGTCGTTGGTGATGTGCTACTCGAGCATGAGGTAAGTCACCCATTCTGGGTACTTGAGGATTACATTTCCTTATGCGGCAAAGCATGCAATTCGAAACCACCCTTTTAACTGTTGGCCTTATTCTAACAATCCAATATTTCTGTTTCAGGTTATTGACAACCATTTCCTGGTTCCCGTGTGCTGCCTTAATGTGAAAGTACCGGACAAGAAGACGCGTTATATCATGTTTTCCATCTAATATAATTGGTCTCTTCATTTCTAGGTCCACGTCTGACGCAGCTTCGATGCGGCCACCGAGTCGGAGCAAACCAGTTTCATCTAGATACGGTGACAAGGTAAGTAACTTACTCTCTCGTGATATGTGTTTTCCATTTTTGATTGCAGATATTTCGGCGGAGAACGAGTCCACCTGCGCCTTCTTCAGCAACAGGATCTCAGCTCGAGCCATCGCATCGCAGTCCACCTCACCGGTAAGTCTCTTGCATCTGTCAATAAATTTCAGAATGACGGCCGTAGCTCGCAGCAAGCGAAGCCAGGAGGAAAACCGCTGCGGCTCAGGTACAGGTAAGTTACATGTAGGCTCATGCATCACAGCCACACACTCTAAACTCCCTTCGTCTCTGTCGATGTCGGGGTTCACGACGTCAGCAGGCCATAAGGACTCCTCTTTGTATAACACAACTCTTGGTACTCGTGATGAATTTAACCACACACATTGTGTGGTTAAATTCATCACGAGTACCAAGATCTGCTACATTTAATTTGGTAGGTACATATCTCCATTCGGAAATACGCGTGAGTTCATCAATTTCTCCTAATCGGTTCGCTTCGAACGTTTTATATCTACGTGTGTTGTTTCTAATCCACTGTAAAACTGTAGTGGAGTCACACCAAAAATATCGTCGCTCGGGCGTTAATCTGTGTTCCTTCAGAACGGTATCAGCCAATCGTGCAGCCAACAGCGCCGCCTGTAGCTCGGCTCGGGGCACAGTCATGGGCTTAACTGGTACAACACGACATTTACTTGCTATAAATGCAACGTTAACATTCCCATTGACTATCCACCGCCAGTACGCCACACAACACATAGCTTGAACAGATGCGTCGCATAATAAATGCAGCTGTAAGCATGTATAATTATTACTTGCCGGCGTAGCACACGTAGCGGTTGTCGTAGCCGATCCACACGTCTCGTAGCAGCTGCTCGTAGCAGATAACTCCAGCGCGGGGGTCGCGGGTGCGGCCGCGGGAGGAGGTCGCCTTATCAACACAGGCTCTGCGGCCGGTTTTCGTCCCGTCTCGCTCACACCTTGAAACACAATAGCTTTATTATAGCACCTAGGTATACGTATTTGCTTTATATCCTTTAATAACTCAATCCATTTGCACCATTTATTGTAGATACTATCGGGTACTACGTCGTCCCAGCCTATGTTTAAGCGCCAAGTATCTTGCAACATAATTTTGCCCTGAATAGTAAATGGTGCTAAGAATCCTAGTACATCAAAAATCGACATAACTATTCGCAGCATGATTCTTTTAGTCGGCCTATCCTTATTTAAAATAATATTTTCAGGTATTCGTTTCAGAGACACGTCGAAACCTAATTCATCTTCTCCAGGATACCAGATGAGTCCCAAGGTACGCTCGCCATGGTACTCCTGTTCAAATTTGAACCTAACGCTGGCCGTACCTAAGCTATCTTTTGGAACACTATCTAAAACAGCAATGCTATTACTTGTCCAGTTACGTATTTCAAAACCACCGCTGCTATGAATCTTAGTTATATTTTTAACTATTTCTATCGCCGTCGTGTCATCCGGCAGGCTATCAATATAGTCATCCATATAGTGCGATTTGTATATCGCATTAACAGCGGCTGGTAATGAGGACTCGTAACGACGCGCATTTATATTTTTAACTAACTGAGCTACAAAAGGAGAACAGTTAGCGCCGAAAATAAGTGACGTCATAATGTAAATATCTACTGGCTCGTCAGGGCTGTTCCGCCAAAGAAACCTAAACGCGTCTTGATCTTCAGGGCGAATTTTGACCCTAAGGAACATGTCCTTGATGTCACCAGTTACTGCAATTGAATATTCCCTAAAGCGCAGCATTATACCAAAAAGAGATGACAACAAGTCCGGCCCTGTGAGCAAATGATCATTGAGACATTTATCACCAACTGGAGCGGCAGAGTCGAACACTAGCCTAAGTGACTTTTTGTTAGGGTTATCTACCCCGAATTGGGGTAGATACCATGTCCTGGGTGCCGGCGGTCGGTTTTCCATCTTGTGAGCGTAATCATTTTGTAATAAATGATTTATGCGCTCGCGGTATCTGTCAGCGAAACCATCGTCCCGTGCCATCTTCCTTTCTATCCCCTTTAACCTTTTCAGAGCGTTAGGATAGGAGTCGGGCATGGTGCAGGCCTCATCCTTCCAAGGCAGACCTGCATACCAGCGACCGTTGACGAGCTCAACAGACTTCTCCAGCTGCGCGACGGCACGAGTATCATTAATATTTTGTCTCGGCTTACCTGACACTCCCAAGGCGTCTACAGCAAATGAGCGCCTCACCTCCTCGTGTAGCTCCCGTAGTATGCACTCGTCCCTGTCCGCAGTGGTTGTAGCTGCCGAGCTCAACAGCAGAGTGGCGTGCGCCTCGACGGCGCCGGCAGCGACCCGCGCGCGCCGCGCATGCGGCCTTCGCAGCATACCGTGCATGCACCAACCTAGGGGAGTTAAAGTAGCGGACGGCTCATATAATTTACCTACTATAACTTTGAGAGGTAACAATAAGTGACAGTTATCTTGACCTATTAAAATCTCAGGTTTTACATCATGTTTACATAATTTATTATTTATTCCAAGTAGGTATTTGTAATTATTACAATCGACAACAGAAAGTTGTTGCAAAGGTAAGTTTAATTTATCTACACACCGAAGTTTAATATTATGCATCTTATTGTCCATACCTGATAATGTAACATTCGCGATAGTTGTTTCACATACCAGTTCATCATCAGACCAGGCTCCGCGAATGCGCATCGTCTCTGAGCGGCCACGAAGCCCTGCGCGCTTCGCTAGCCCCGCACTGATAAGCGAGACGGTCGATCCGTCATCAAGGAGGGCACTTGCACTGAACACGCCGTTAGCACTATGTATACGTATAGGTACGACTTTAAGTAACACTTTGTTTTCACTCGCGTTTATGTGCATCACTGTTTGTGTATTATCGGCGGCGGACGTCGGTGACGTCGCCGTCGTCGTCGACGTTTGCACAGGCGTTGACTTCGGCTCCGGAACCTGGCTACTTCCAGCTTCATTTTTCGGCTTGTTTCCGACGTAGTGAAGTAGATTGTGATGCGCCTCGCCGCAGCTATTCTTATCGCAAGGCGGTGCTGAGCACGCATCTCGCGCGTGGCGCGACAGTAGGCATTTATAACAAATACCGTTACGTTTTACGAATTCCCATCTGGTTTTACGTAATGCCTTCTTGAATTGTTTACATTCAGTTAATTTATGTTTTGAGGTACGACAGAATTTGCAGTTATCATTATCATCATCTGTTTGCAATAATATAGTTTGAGATCGATTGCCGGAACTATCTTTGTTTTTGTGATGATTGTTTTTATTTTGGTCAGTGCGATGACTTGTGAAATAGATATTTGATGTAACTGATATCTTTACGGCCTCATCGTGCAAGAAATCAGATAAAATGACCATACGGGATTTCTGTCCTTCATTAATGAGCGGGAAACTATAATCAGACCATTTAGATAATAGTGTTGTAGGCAGCTTGGACAATATAATTGAAACAATGCTCATACCTTGTAAGTACTCTTCGCGTCCAACTGCTCGCACTGCTTGTATTAGGTTTTGCACTTTCACTGAAAATGACACTATTTCATTATGATAGTTTTGTGACATTGAGGGCAATTTCTTGATATCCTGCACTATTTTTGATATTATTAGATCAGCATTGCCAAAACGTAACTCCAAAGTTGACATGATTTTGCACGGTGGACTAGCAGATATAAGTAAGGCTGCGACAGCTTCTTTGGCAGCTCCTCGGAGACACTTTCTCAATCTCCACAGGTTTTCTTCAGGAGAAAATTTACAGAGCTCGGTTGACTGTTTATAGGCCTGTTTGAACTGCAGAAACTCCAGTGGGTCTCCCGAAAATTCTGGAAGATCCTTCGGCGTGCTTAATCGAGTTATAAGGTTGGTATTCGGTGCACTCGTAGAAGCCAGGTCTTTCAGCGCGCCGGCTAGCATCTGAATAGTCGCTTGCATACTGGTGGCCTCCGCCGTCGGTGGCGGCGCGGGTGCAGAGTGTGGGTGCGACTCCATGGGCAGATGTGGCACTGAAGGTGGCGGCTCTTGCGTTGACGTAGTTAGCCCAGGTGGTGCTGCTGGTGCCGTAAACAGGACGGCATTAGCAGGCGCGGCTGGTTGTGTCTCAGGCGGATGCAACTTGCCCAAGGGGTTGCCATGATCGGGGGCCGATTGCATTAATTCGTGATGACTCCGTTCCAGCCATTGCTCCACGTCGCAAGTGCGTTCTTCGCGTGGACTGTATTTTTCTTCTTCCTCTAGTTCAGCTAAGTCCGCTTCTAGCTGTCTGTCTATGAGCTCCAGTCGTATCTGTGCCTTTTGCTTTGCAGCATCCAAAAGCAACTGTGCCTTTCGAGCTTTTACCGATGATGTATCCGAATGACCTTTCGACCTTGGTAACGTGTTGTCTGTTTTGACGCTCGGCGATGACACAGGTGTTTTCAATACCATATTTTTGACTGCTGCACTGGTTGAAGGCTGACACTTTCCAGTCTTTGTTTCTTGAGCTGCCTGTTGTTGTTCAAGTCTACGTTGCGCGCGCTCGCTTCGCACCGTGCTTCGCGTGCCCGCCATTTTTTTCACTGGTGGCGTGACAAACATTAATTTCTGTCGATCTGGCTCGATTGGCCACTTTGTAGATTGTAGTAGGTGGTAATCGGCGAAGAGAAACGAGAAGGTAGCTCAGACAACTTATATTTTGGAAAAGACACGGAAATAAAATGACAAACTAGGTAACAGGTAGGTATAAGTACAAGCGCACCCGCCTGCATTGCTCGCACGGACTGAACTGCCGGCGTGTTGGTGGGGGTCCAGCGACCCATACATCTACACTAGATATAGGTACATATTATAAAGTAAGTACATGTTATTACTACTACTTAACTAAGAATGTAAAAGTATGAGCGCGTCGCTAACAAATATCATTATAAATACCTGTTGGCTCCGTAAATGCAATCACTGATGGTTGGAGTCCTCTTGGTTCTCTCCATTTTTGTGGCGTACTTGACGACATCTGAGCCACATTTTGAGTGACAAAATTTTCCACCGAATCACATTCACTTTCTGAATCGCTTCTTATATAAAGACGCCTTCGATTTTTTGGGGGATGGATATTCTCATCCCCACTCTCCGTACACAAATCTTCCTCTAAATCGTATACATTGTCACATAACGTGTCTACTTTATCCAACAATGACTTTTCCAGTAAATCAATTTCATATAAATTATCCTGGGTAAAAGATAAGTCCTCAGAATTTATATCTAACTCGGACATTGTTTACTAAGTACGTTCGACAAAAGAAAGTGGTAATCGCAAAATGACAACGTAACGTCCGTTCCGTGATAGCGCGTAAGGAAGGCTATTGCCGGTCACTTAAGCAAAAGGAAATACAACTCAGTGAAAAATCAACATTTATTTAAAAAAACTTTTATGAAACATAAGATAAGATGTTATTCTAAGATAATCATAACCATTGAGATCAATACTTATTTCAAATACGACACAATCAACTCTTTAAAAAAAAATGACATTGACCGGTATTGTCCGACATGGCAGATAATACCGGTCGGCAGGTTGGCAATACCGGTCAAGCTTTTAGCGGCACAAGTCGCACACGTAGCCTTCGGGAGACTCATAACCCGAGCACTCAGCATGAGCCCAAAGCCCACACTGTACGCACCTGTACCAAAGCTCGTTGTTCCGGCCATAATCGTCGCATAACATGCATCTGTTCTCCAGATCTTCGACATCGGTGTCATCATCATCATCGCGTACGTCAGACATTTCGATTTCGGAGTCTTATGAACTCTGGTCCTTATTCTCATCCTGGAGAACTCTCTTTTTCACCTTTCTGACATTGGTAGATGTAGCTGGTCTTCTTTTTGCTGCTTTTTTTGTTTCTGCTTTTGTTTTGGCACCAGATTCTCTCTTCTTTTTGTACCAAAGCTTCCTTGTTCGGAGTGCTTGTTAGAACAGTTGCATGTTGGTTTCGAGAGGCTCCCTGCACTTTTTGATTGTTTGTGGGTTTCTTCGGGACTGGTAGAAGATCTTTGGCGGCAACTCCTGAAGTGGAGGGAATGGCATTGTCTATTATCGGTTGCAGAACTTGGGGAGATGCGACAGGACTATTTCCTGGTATTGTTTGGGTGAAAAGTGATGGTGAATTAGGTGCTCTTATGTTTGGGTCTGTGGGCTCTGTGCTTAATGGGTTGATTTGAGCTTCTGGAGTTTTGTTGCCTGCGTCGCGCATATTTTCTACCGATACCATCAATTCCCTGCTGTTTAACATTTCAGCAGCCAGAAAGTCTTCATCAGTAAACACGCCTGGGTTTAGAGGATATATTCCTGTAGCAGCAAAACCTGCTTCAGCTTTTGGGAAGGTAGCTACTTTTTGAACAGCTTTCCTGAAAAGCGAGGCAATGTCGTTTTTTGTGATCTTTCGTCCTAATTCATTTTTCATAAATAGATTGCATTCCTGTTTGTAGGCAGCTTTGAATGGACCATATATGGAAACATCCAAAGGCTGCATTCGATGGGAGGCATGTGGGGGTAATGACAGCATTACTATGTTACTTTTTTTGCAAAAGTCATAAGCTCTCAAAGAGATACGACTGCAGTGATTGTCCAAAATTAGCAATATTGGTTCGTTCTCCGATGGTTTTGTAAAATCGGCGAAATGCTTCAGCCAGTCTAAAAATAGGTCTTCGTTGATCCATCCATTCTTCGAGCACCGATATATAGCTCCACGTGCACCATCGTTTTCCAATGCCGGTGAATGTCTCTGACGAGGATATATTAACATTGGCGGAAGGTAACCTCCAGTAGCACTCACTGCACACACAGCTGTAACTGTCTTCCCTCTTTCACCGGAAGTTATCGAGCCCACGCGTTTTTGACCTCTCTCCGTAACAAATTTTCCTGGCTCTTGCACTGAGGAGATGCCAGTTTCATCTACATTGTAAATGTTCCTTGGTAGAAACTTCTATTTTTCCATTAACTCTTCTAGAAGCTTAAAAAACATGGCAACTTCATTTTTGTTAAAAGCTGTAGCTCTATTCAGACTCGTGCCTTCTGCCTTCCGAATAGATAATTTATTTCTTTTCATGAATCCTCTAAGCCAGTCTTTGCCAGCCATTCTAAGGGTGTTATTAAAGTTGTGTTTCATGCCATTTTTAACAGCGTATTCAAAGCCATCTTCCTTATCTGAATTGAAGTGCAGTCATAAAATATATTACCAAGGAATTTTACCTGGTCTGCATTTCCGCTTCTTGATCTTTCGTGAAGACTGGATTTCGACCCATAGCTGGTAATTCACTATTCTTATTTTTCAGTCTTTCTTGTAAGGTTGAAAATGGGATGCCATTAGACCGAGCTGCCTCTCTTATCGGTGTTCCTTCTTCGACAAGTTTGAATGCCCTACTCAAATCATTTTGGCTCCATTTCACCTTCAATCCTTTGCTCCAGCTTCGAGTCCCCGACATACTAAAAAGGAAAATAATATAAAATTTAACGAAATAAAAGACCAAAAATATAATATACTTGCAAACATAACTTGCGGTTAATACCGGTCAGCATGACTGGCATTGGCCACCCGTATACTTTTCTGGTTAATAATAATTTTAACAAAAATCAGTAGCAAAATGCTGTAAATTTATGATTACATGGGTAGATAGATAACTACACGGCAATAAATAACACTGACAATGAATGAAACATGAAATTTAAGACACACCTCTTATGTTCTACGGCCACAAAGTTACGAAAAAGTGCACACAAGGCCGGTTTGCCAATTTACGATGTCAAATAAAGTGTAGGTTTTTATTTACTTTCTGACTTGGTAATTATGTATTAGAAGTGTTAGAAGGTGAAATAAAATTTTGAGATGGTTCTATAATATAGTAAATAAAAAAAGTAAAACATGAAAATAAAAGCTTTATTTAAAGTATTAGGTATGTAAAAAGGTCCTTAAATTAGGTTCTATGCGACCTACTGATCATCGTCATCCACATTATCGGAGTCATCGGAGTCTTTATTTTCTCTGCTTTCAACGTCTTCGCTACAAAGATATGTAGGCATCCGTAACATTCCTACAACAACGTCATTATATACCTCTCCTCGTTTCTTTGGTTTTTCCCTGTGATTAGTCACGACAGGATCCGACATTACAAGCATCCAGTGAAGAATATCAGTATTGGTGTTTATTCTGGACGTTTTCCGGGAGTGATACTGTCGCAATTTTTTGTAGTTTTTGCGACTTGCTTCTATCACATCTTCTGATAATTGACCTACGGGCAAAGCCAGAGATTTAATAATGTCAGCACCGTGAATTAAAAGTTTATGTACACTTGCACTCATTTTGTACCATTTATATAAATTGATCGCCATTTCAGCAGTACCGATGCAATATGTCCTAAATTTTTCTTCGTCTATGTAATGTCCGCAAGAAATGACACACAAACTATTTGCAAATCTTTCAATCAATTATTTGGACACTCCTGTGATTTGAGAAACCAGAACAGGGTTTTTAAAAAAAATTCTTGCTGTATTGCCATCGTTACTGTTGCCCCGTCCTTGTTTTGGTTGGTCAACAACAAGTCCCATTTCTTTATAAAAATCTTTACAAATTTTATTTTTTCGCACTTTCACTTTTTCCTGTGCTTCTTTGCCTCTAGCTTGCCATTGCTGCAACTCCAATTTATATGATATATGCAGTAAATATTCGTAGCATCGGAGATGAGCATGTAAAACAGAAATACCAAAGGGAAATGCCCATTTGATAAAGAGGTTTTGGCCAAGTGACGCCCACGAAAGAAACAAATTAGAGGCATTAGGGTTGACATCATAGATAAAGATACAAACACTATTTTTGACATAGAACTCGGTTGGACTTTTAAAAATCATAGTATAAAAATTCAAGGTTAATAAAAGACATACTTAAAGATTTCCGATTTTTTATTCGTTCTCATTTAAATATATGACGAGCACGTCATCTAGAAATTGGGCTGGGGGATTTATATTTGATTGAAACCTTGCCCAGCCCAAGAACCCAAGTTCCATATTCGCGTCAAGTCCTTCGTGAAAAACAGGTACGGTATCCATTGGCAAGCCGGTGTCGTCGAGAGAGGCGGGTACAGAATCCAATATAAAGCCAAGGTCGTCATCGGAAGCGGTTACAAGGTCCATAATCGTAATCAAAGTCGTCGGAATATTAAATAGAAAAACGCAGTAGAGAAAAAAATCACGAGTCGCAAGAAAACAGCACCAAACAAAATGTGAAATGTCAATGTCAATCAGTTGTCAATTACGATTATTATTGACGTAGGGATGTCTTTAAGAAATCGATTTATCGAAAAATCTATAGTTTTGTAAAACTTGAAACACGGAATCGGTTAAATGGATCGTATTTAGAAGCCCGAAAATAGACAAACATTTTTTTTGTCTCTAAAGAAAATAAAAGCGAAACAACATTATAATGTCAAAAATAGATTTTCCTAAATACGTATTTTTGGTAACCGGTTTTAGTGTATCGTTATTTCAGTAAATGTTGTCATCCCTACTTTGACAGGTTTGACCAACGACCGGAAGTGTAAATACGATTGAGTTTCTTGATTAAATCGGCTTATAATTCCGGAGGTTTCAATACAAATAAGTCCTAGCAATATTTTAGTTACTAAATGGGTATTTTTTTTGTATTTGTCACATTGATGGGCAAAACATGGCCAAGAATAGGCGTTTCCCTTTGTATGTGTCTTCGTTAGTACACAAGCCTGTAACGTCTGTAAAGCTACACCTACGCAAATGAACGTTCATTCATATCATTCATATCGTTCATTCATATCAAAGTCGTTAATTTGCGTAGGTGTAGCTTTACAGACGTTACAGGCTTGTGTACTTTTGGTTTCTGTTAAAACATTCACAGTTTTACCATCGAACATTGTGCAGATAGGAATATGTTTAAAATGTATTGTTCTGTCTCCTAGAATAATGTTTGTGTGCTGCAACTGCCTTATTTGCTGCTCAATCTCGTAGTAGTCATCTTGAGTATTCTGATCATTTTCTTTTTTTAATTTAAACGAGATTGGGCGACAGTATCTGGTGGTAGATGGAGTCTGATTTTTCCAATAAATTATTTTCTTCTTTTCTTTCATTTCTGATAACTCCAAGGGCACAATTGTACATAATATTATGTTAGAATCAGCGTACATTGTATTGTTTGAAAAGTTTTGCTTATATATACTGTGACCTCCACTACCATCTAGGCCCCACTTATAATAGACTTCTAGAATGTCGTTATTGTCGTCAATGTTCGACAAAATTACCTCTGACTGAACGTGTGCTAGTCTCCGTATGGTGTGGTCTAAAAGTTGTAAAGTTACTACAGCTTCATTATCAGTAACTCTTAAATTAAGCGGATAACACTTCACTTTTGCATCTGCCACCACATGGTAAGAGGGATATAAATCAGCACCTTTTTTAACTTTTTAGTTGTGTACCAACCCCACACAAATTCTAATACCACTATCTGCAAAACAAACTAGAACATCATCCATATAAAAGTGGGGAAAAAATACGTATTATTGAAGCTAACTCAAAAACTACCCAAGCAAAGTTAATCAATTTTATATGGGACCAACTGTGATGTATACCCTCTCGAATAAAACAAAAAAAATCCAAATCGGTCCAGCCATCTTCGAGTAATCGGGGAACATACATAAAAAAATAAAAAAAAAGGTTCCGACGAATTCCTCCTCCTTTTTGAAATCGGTTAAAAATGCAGATTATGCATGTTAAATATCCCCACTCTTCGGAAACTTGTTTCATCGCTCCATAAAATTTTCTTTAAAAATTGAGAATCTTCACGATGACGACGTAACATTTGCCTACAAAAAGCCCTTCTCGGGCCATGATCACTCGGTAAAAGGGCTTGCACACGTTGAACGTGAAAGCCCAACTAACAAATTAATGTTTTATAATAGTCAAGATAACGTTTTACATTTTCATTTACGTTTTTAAGATTGGTCGCAAAAACGTACATATAAACGTCTAAAAAACGCGAAATGGGCCCAAATTATACGACATTAATATCGTTTAGTAGGTATATAGAAGTCAGCCAATGACCGTTGAACGTTACATAAAAGTTAAATAAAAGTACAAAGACCGACTTTTTGGTCCAATACTTGTTGTGATGAGACCCTTATGTGACCGCGTATGTCACATTGCAGTTGTAATGACGTTGTACAGCGTCAAACAATACAAATCAACGACAACCGTTTTGATTCGCGTGTTTAATATTGTGCGTGTATGAAAGAATAAGAGAAAAAGTAAATGAAGTTAGTTTCCATGATTTCAAAATACTATTATTGTATCTACATTATTTAAGTTAGTGTGATATAATACTAATTGTGATAGGTATTTCTTCAGGGAACTTTAGTTTTATGACAATGTTTATATGTGTTGTTGTCAAGTTTTTAATGCCCTCCTCTATTTCTTTGTAATTCAAGGGTTTTAGTTAATTATTCAAGATATGTTTTCATAATAAAGCTCCAACCATCTTGTCTAAGTTATATGGCGACCTCTATAATACACTAATATAACAAAAAGGTCGCATATACTTTTCCTTGAGACCATGACGCCCCGGCCATTTTCAGCTGACTTTAGATTTCTCTCATCATTACTTACTTTTTAATTTGAATGACAAAATAAAATAGAAATGGTTTAATTAAAGTGTGGGTTTGACCTATAGATGATTTAAAAGTCTACTTAAAGTTATGTACTACCGTTGAAATTCAACATTTTAGTCTCATACAAGTCTTAATTAGTCTTCCATATGACTAAAACAGTTTTGTAATATATAAAGGTCCTGCACAAACTTTTAAGCGGTGTTTTAGTTATATAAAAGTTAAACGGCTGACACCATTATATGACGTAGTATAAGTTAGTCTTGAAAACGTTTACTCAACATATGCACTGACACCATTGTACGACGTCGTATAAGTTAGTCCTGAAAACGTTTACTGAACATATACACTGCTTCCATTATACGACGTCGTATAAGTTAGTCCTGAAAACGTTTACTCAACTTTATAATAAGACATTAAAGTCAGGTGACTGAAACATCGTAAGATGAACGTCTATTTAACGTAATAGTTAACTAAATACCGATATATAACCGTTTTATAACATGAAGTCATATAAGACTGGAATTATACGACGTTTTTGCTAGTTGGGAGGGATGTCTCACAGTACGATGTACCACAGATCTCGGAATCCCTGACATTCTTGACATGCGACGAATACTTGTCATTGGATTCTCACATAGCATCTGAAGCACCACATTTTCGACTCCAAGGTCTGAAACGCTACGTCGACCTTCCCTAGCTCCTGGATTTCTACCATCTGCGTAAGCGGAGTGTACACGTTGGAATACTCGGTAATCCGGATAGCGGTCCCGATTAGGATATCGCTCTCGATACACTCTTGCAGCTTGGCGTGCATTTCCATCACAAAATCCGTAAATGAATTGCATATCTGCATATTCATGGCTGTTGTACGTAGCCATATTCCAAGTCAAACAGTGTCCAAATCACAGGCAAAAACAAAGTCCAAGTTACACAGCCCAAATAACGTTAAAGAATAATTATTGATGAACACCGAATTAAGTACGTGCGCAGTCACAAGCTGGTAGCGAGTTACTAAACCATCTACCTGAGTGGGAGTGCGAACGTGCGCCGGCGCTGGTTCTTTTGTTTCCCTTCCCCCGCACATTCCTAGCACTTCGTTGGAATGCAATGCCCCTCGCACTTCCTCTTTCACCTCGCCGCGCTCGCCCCGTCGCCATACATATTGTACCTAGAGATGGGCGGTGGGAAAAAACCCGACGGGAAAATACCCAGGTTTTTACCCATTTGGGTATATACCGGGTATTTATGTGAGAAAAAACCCAATAGACGGGTATTTTCATTATCTACACTAATAAAATAAAGCTGAAGCGTTTTTTTGTTTATTCAAACGCGGTAATCTGTGGAACTACCAGTAGGATTTTGAAACATGTTTCTCCATATAAAAAATAAAACAAAACATAGACAATCACAATATTATTTATTACACAATAGAAAATCATTACAAAAATATTTTTTTCAATTACTCGTACTAAAATTTTAATCGCTATCGCTACTGTCATGATTATCATACAAATCATCAATAGCACAGAATTCTATTTCTTCTTGGCTTCCACGAGATGTAGAAGGTTGTGGGTCATGAATTGGGCTGTTCATCGGGCTAGACAACTGTCTAGGGGTTGATAACGGCTCGTCATCTTCGTCGTTGTCATCATCTTTATGTTTATGTAAAAGATTCCAATTATATGATATAAAAGCTATCTTTGCTGCTCTGCCTGTAGTCAATCTGTACCTTTTGTGACTGTGTAAGTCCGTAAGGATAGCCTTACGAACTTCGATACCTACTGCATACCATCAACATAAATAAACCGGTAAGTTGAGCTTATATTAGAAATGTAGAATACTTTAAAACAGTAGTAGTTTTCTGCAGTAGTTATCAATTCAAAGTAGGTGCATCACGTATTTAATCACTAGAATATCAAAAGTCCACAAAACAGAATCCAGGTCGTCAATAAATCAAAGAAACTAACACAAGTGCGCACGGTATGAAGCTAAAACAACTTGTGTAAGATCACTTATGCGTCAACTACTACTGGCTATTGTCTGGCTCGAAACTATCTGCTCCCGGGGTTGGGTAGTTTCAAGCGGCTTATTGGTCGCCAATAGCGGATGACCATTACCGCTCCGGTGACGTCATCCGGCGCGCGCGCCCTGTTTACTATATATAGCCATAGCAACGAAGTTTCTTAGAGTTCCCGTCATGATCCAGCCTGCCCCGTCTGGCTGTCATATTATTATTAGCGACGCTCAGTCGACTAATAATTTACCTTAGTTTTAGGCCTGGCCGGGGGCTTTAAGTTCGCTTAAAGAACCCACAGGAAACGCCCGGTTGAGCAGTCTCGACCCTTAGTGGTCAACTGCGAGATGCCATATATAAATAACTAAATAACTAAGTTTCTTAGAATCTTGTAAGGCTCGAATGTTTTTATGAATACCAGATAACAGAACTGTAACGTTTTGTGTGTTTCATTTGAAAATATCGTTCTGTTAACATGTTAGCTTTAGATTTCTAGATTCTAGATTTCTATATTTTCTAGAAATAAAATATATTTAATTATAAAAATAAATAAAGCTAACACACGACTTGCACAGTTTCACAGTTAGTTGCTTTATTTAATCAATATCATGAATTATTTTTCATGCTATACTACCTTACCATGTCTACTTATTTATTACTTTACCGTACCATCTGAAATTTACTCGTACAACAATTTTTGCTGTATTCCTTCATTCACTGAGATATAAATGTAACAGGTTCTAAGAAAAGACAAACTTGTTTTAACTAACTAGCGTTATAGCTTTTCTAAGTGGAAATAACGTGACTTACTACTTAATTATCCATTCTTTAAAGCTTGTTTACGTAAAATGTGGTAGTGGAGTGCGTCATTTCAACTTAGACGAACTCTAACTAGTAGTAATAAAGTTTAAAAACTATGTACTATTTAATGTATATGTATCTAAATATTATATAAGCAAACTTTTAAAAAACCCGAATATTTTCCCAATCGGGTATTTTCCCTCCAATTTACCCATTTTTGGGTATTTACCGGGTAAACCAGAGCGCCGATATGACGTCCCAGGTAGCAATTTTACGTCTTGACGACGTCCATTCACGGTCATTTTCGACGTAAATGACGTCGTAAAAGACGTCCCACAGACGTACTAAATGACTGCCTAATGTCAGGTCTCAGCGACGTCTCTGAAGACGTTTATAGAACGTAGGATAGCGTCTTAATGACGTCTCCAGATAACATCAAACTAACGTCTCCAGATAACGTCATATTAAGGTCTCCAGATAACGTCAAACTAACGTCTCCAGATACGTCATATTAAGGTCTCCAGATAACGTCATATTAAGGTCTCCAGATAACGTCTTATTAACGTCTCCAGATAACGTCATCATATCGTCGCCAGATAACGTCATATTAACGTCTCCAGATAACGTAGTAATGACGTCTTCAGAAGATGTTAATACGTCCTATAGTAACGGCTAGTAACGTCTCTTCAGAAAACGTTTTCAACATCGCCTTGTTGCAATTCATTCAGCCACAGCACACTAATTGTATGGCTGCTGAATGGACTTCCAATTCTCTCAAAGTAAAAGTTTTCAAGTAACTCTGAAATGTCGCAATAAAAAACCACAAATTTGCATGGTAGTATTATTTATTATAACGAGATAATTGTCATAACTTAATTAATAAATTAATATTTTAATAATTATAAGTATGGAGCATAGGAAAACTTATAAAAGAATTACTGTTTGCCTCTTGAGGAATAACAACACATTTCGAAATAATGTCAGAAACAGGTACAATTTTGTAAGCTGAACAGAGTTCCGAAACTTTAAAAATATCTATAACAGCAGAATCATATGGATACGTATAATATGAATCATGATGTACAAACTCTTTTCCATAGACGAACAAGGAAACCTCTTCATTAATCTTACATCTCAAAATATTATGTATCTCAACTACTTTGCCGTTTGCATAACAGTAACAATTATTAGCTATACCAGATTTTGTATACATTGCAAAACCCTTATACACAAGTTTATTAAAGCATTCATAAGCATTGTTATCAACAGGCGTTGGTCCTAAGCTATTGTAATAAAAAACCGCTGGTCCCTCATCAATCAGTTTTGGAGGCAAGGAAGATTCCATTTCTTTTAATCGTTTATAAATTTGCTGCAACGGTTTGTTAGGTGACCTAACTAATTTTTTTAACATGCCTAAATAATTTTCGAAAGGAAAGGCGGAATAACTGTCCAAAGCACCAAATAAACGAACGTCATCACAGAAATGACATAACATATGAATATTGTAAATTAAAAATTTCCGGCTATAAATAGTTTCGGAATGTCTTATGAACATTAATAATAGCTCATGTGCTAAATATGTACCTAGTTTATTGATGTGTTTAGGGCTACAAAGAATTGTTATAGCACAATGAAATAACAAAAAATTTTCATACAGGGAGATCGGAAGGATATTTTTTAGAACAACTGGTCCAGTATATAACAAAAACATCCTAAATTCGGTGGCTTTCCAGCGAGCCAACTCACTGATACTTCGCGGTCGCCTGTTAAATTCAACAGGTATACAACTTGCACAGCTAAGTAATTTTTCAGAAACTGCATTTACTAAACGGCTATTTAAGCGAACATTTAAATCACCCCCAACCCAAAGGTTTAAAAGTTTCCTCATGATTCCTAGACAAACAGCATGCATATAATCAATGGGAAACAATGAAACTATGGGAAGCGTCACAAGTGGAGATTCACCAACATGATGGTCCTCATCCGACTGTAAACGAAAATGTGAATCCGTTCTCCTACTCACAGATACGCTTGTATAAATCACTCTACCTTGAATATACTCACCAGGTTCTACACATTTATCACATGATGAATATCCACCATGGGATTTTGTACATTTGATTAAAGCTCTAGCTGGAGCGTCACAAACAAAACTATGTACTTTTACAATATAATGAGTTTCTTCAAAATCAATACCATCATTAAGTAATGTAGACAGTTCTTCAACAAATGGTCCCAAAAACAGATTCAATGGTGAAGGTTTAGAGTTCCCACAGAACAGAGTTATTACAAATGGCTGTGCACAATTCAAGTTTTTGATTAAACCTAATATAGGCCATAGTTGAGTATTCGTGCTTTTAAAAAGTGGCAAACCATCAACATTAAAAGACAACAATATTTCACTATTTTCAAAGTTGGAACCACTGTACAGTTTTAATTGTGCTTGTATTTGATTTACGAGACCAATGTGCACCAATTCACCAGATTTCAAAGAGTTACTTGATATATTCATTGGCGTATTTAAAAATGTTCTGCTATCTCTAGGCAATTTAGGGCAAAAAGGATTTAGAATTTTCAGAAGACTATCTAGAGCATTGTGGGGAATTTTATGTTCTACGGTAGCCCAATGTCTTAATTGAGATGGCAAATCGATGCTATACAAAAAAATAATTTACCAATAATTAAATTCTATTTTAGTAAATATCTGGTGCAAATAACTTTGTATCAATCAGCACTGCAAAAAAACATTTATTTTTAGTATCTGATTTGATGCTACACATGAACGGCATTGGATTTGGTTTCAGTGTCGCCAAACCAAAACTCCATAAAACAACAAATTCAAATCGATTTGAAATACAGTGCAATCTTTCCACTGTATTTAACATAGTTTTCATTAAATAACATAATTAAAAATGCCAATAAATTATATGAATGATTTATGACATAGGAAATGATAAACTGTCGTTTTATACATTATTTCGTACTTCTAACGTTTTGACCGATTTAAAATGAATCGATATATAATTGTTTTTTTTATATGGCAACACGATGCTTAAAAAATGTTGTGTCAATTTGTCAAAATGACAGATTGATTGATTGACAGTTATCATTCGCCATAGATAATACACTATATAAAGTAATATAGAGATTTAATTCTAAATGCATGTGGAACGTATCAATTGAAACAAGCTCGTTCTTACTATGGAGAACACGTAAGAGGCGATGGTTCCTATACTATTGGGCTGTGCAGAAATACTGCCAGCAACCTACTGGAAGGTTTCCCGCTCCCTTCAGCCAACTGCAGTTTATTGCGTGAGAAAATACAGAGCAGACACAGCAGAAAAAGATATTTTGTTTATATAATGTATGCAAATAACACTGAAGGGAGGGCAGCAATAAAACAATATTGCTGCAACTGTATGGTGGGCCGTAGAACAATAGGTTGCTGTGCACATATTATGACCATTATTTGGTTTTTAAGTTGGGCAAGGTATCAGGAACATATTAATCCACCTGCCACCTGCCTGCCTGCCTGCTTGTTCCTCGACCATGTTCTTTTAACATATGAATCTGGTGAATAAATATAATTTTATAAAAAAAAAACAAGTTTTATTTCATACATAACCTGTTTCAATTAAATGTTAAAAACATATCTAAATACACATCTTGACACAAAACTAGGTTTATATCCTCATTTCTACTGATATGAGCTATTAAATCAATCACATAATATTAGCTGAACTGTTTGTTTATGAGTGGCCAAAGTCCTATAGAAATTGGACAATCCCCTTTAAGTTCAGTGCATCTTTTTCTTTCTATTTCATTAAGAAAGGGACGTAAGATAAATATTAGTTTAGTCCTGTCAAATTAAGATGCTCCATAGACAAGATTAGACATGATTAAAAACTTGCCTACTAAAATTACGTCAATTTACGTCAGGCGCTGATTAAATTTGACAGGACTAAACTAAGAATTATCTTCTGTCCTTTTCTTAATGAAATAGAAAGAAAAAGATGCACTGAACTTAAATTTAGTTTAGTTTGTGAACAACAGAATCGGCACCAATGTCGAATGACAGTTTTCATCTAAAAAATTTTTCTCTTTAAATGTTCTGAAACAGTTTTCATTTAAAGTATTGTTGTCAATACTACTATTACCCGTAGCTATAGATGTGGATGTACATTGTGGTGAAGATGGCAAATCACTTAATGGTGGCTGTAATGTACTTCTTTGTATTTCTAAAATAATTTTTCGTTTTTCTGCCAAAGCCCTTCTATACATTTGACGCTCACCTACTACATTTTTTTTCTTCCTAGAGGATGACATTGCTATTTTCCTTTGACAATCGCTTTTTTGCTCGTTCTGGTGCGTGCTTGAGCCACACCTTTATATCGTTTTCAATGTCTTTTTCTGTAGTCCTTGGAGAGGCACTCTTTAAGCTCTCTGAAAAAAAAAGTTTGAGAATATAAGAATAGCCAGACACTGCTTGACTATCTGCCTGCAACGCTCTGTGGAGTCAAAGGACGGGTCGCTCTCGCACAGTGACTCGTGACACAACTGGTGTTAAATATATTTTTTTAACAGAGAATTAAAAAAAAATACAACCGACTTCCAAAAACAACACTACAAAGTGAAAAATAACTTTAATTTCGGAAGTCGGTGTCTGATTAAATGTATTTTCGTTTTTGCCACCGACTTCCGAAATTAAAGTTATTTTTCACTTTGTAGTGTTGTTTTTGGAAGTCGGTTGTATTTTTTTGTAAAAAAGTTTTTATTTTTCACTTTTTAGTGGGTCTGTTTATAATTTGTATAAGTTACAATAGTCTAATGTCAATTGCTCATCACATGTTACAAAATATTGCTTTTCCCGATGCTGGGACGTTAATTGTCGAGGAGTTCTGCTGGTAAGAACCAGGAGAAATCCTAAACAACCACTCACCACACGCATTGTGTGACGAGCGGAAATCGCTTAGCAACCATATTAAAGTAATCGAATCGCAACCCGTGAAATATTTATCATTGAGTCGTTCCGGTAGCTATCTGTGGTCTTCATCATCAGTTCCACTTCACCAAGTGGTGCTTTCCGAGAGCAAATGCACGAGCTACTATAAAAAATACCCAAATCGCTATAGGTGTGCCTATAATATTTGAAGAGTTCCATCGGTTACTCCAGGATCCCATCATCAGAACTGGATTTTGACAAAAATGGGACCATTTGGGAAGTATACCCTTTCCAACAAAAAAATATTTTTTTAAATCGATTGGCAAGCGACGGAGTTATGCGCGAACAAACATAAAAAAAAAAAAAAAATACAAACATCCGAATTGAGAACCTCCTCCTTTTTTAGAAGTCTGTTAAAAAGCGGCTCCGTGGGTGTCGGAACACGCGTATTGTAGGGTTCCGTAGTAAGCCCGTCACAATATGCGGACTTGCTTTACATTGAACTAATAATTTCATCTAAGTAATATTCAATGGAATTTGTAGAAATTTTACACATATCCAAAAACAACCGTTTAGCTCGCAAGAGGGACACTTGACTCTAACAAATTAGCACTTTAAAGCTTAATATTAACGGATCTGTGAATCGAAAAATCGGTTTCACAGACCCGCAATATTTTTGAACGACCTATCAACAACTACACGATGGGATAGACGAGAAAAAAATTCATTTCAACTTTACTTGTAAGAACTTACCCAATTTTTTTTATTATTATTATTTATATTACCAGTTAATTGACGTGATTATTATATATACCCTTGCCAAATCACAGCTTTCTAGTACTAAGTCTCCCTAGGCACCTACATAAAACATGCCAATTACTAATCAGTTGCCAGTAAACATGGAATAATGTCTTTTAAAAGTATCTACGTACTTCATAGCCACACTTATTTTGTATTATAGTTGAGATCTTGAATAAATTAATTCTTAAGAACGAGTATCTTAACAACTAAAGCAATAGACACATACCAACAATAAATTCACGGAGACGTAGCTCTGAAAAAGGCTTCTTCTCAGACCGTTTGCCATAGAAGTTGAACTTGCTTGCCAAAGAGTCTGACAATGTATGTTTCATCACTCTGGATACTTTATTTTTTAAATCATGCCCACCAAGACTCTTTAGGTAGCTTGTCTGTAAATATTAAATTATAGCAATAAATATCCACATATGTATAAAGACCACACTAGAATTAACATAACATCCAACAGTCACATACATAATCTTGACCTCACACTATAGGATTCCCTGTCATAGGTATCAGGAACTACGAGTACCAAGGTATCATGACAGACCTAGAGCTAATGTTTGTGTTGCAGCAGGAATTTAACCCACACCTCACGTCTCAGCCGTCTCATCAAAATTATTAGGAATTGTTCCATCTCGTTTGTTATAACTAGCATTTTGCTCCCTCAACCGTTATGGAGTTGAGTGGAACTACACACATAAATGCGAGCACAGCCACGAGCGGAAGCTAATAAAACATAGGCTATCAGGGGTAATGTAGCTTGCTATTAATGTATGAATTTCCCAGAATTGAATCAATAGTACCAATGATTAACTCCTACATCCAAACTCACAAACTAACTAGCTCACTCTAGTAAGGTACCCATATAGTAAAAAGCTTACATGGTAAAGTAAGAATTAATTATAATTGGTCAATACGTGTTTCCTGTATATTAAAAGTAAACACTTACCAGGTTAGCACTGTTTTCTGTATTAGTCAGTAACTTTTCCACTGTTTCTAAATCTTGAAAAGTCTCCAAGGGAAATTTGAATTCTGGCTTCAATGCATTGGCATTTCCTGCTCTGTCTTTCAAAATTGCTAGGATTACATCATTATGGGCTTTTATTTTGGCAAGTAGTGAAACAACTTGGTCTTGAACTCTTGACAATCTGGATAAAAAAAAACAGTATGGTATTACAATCTATATATTATAATCTTAACTTATAGGATGTTGGTCTGTCGTCCGAAGTTAATAGACTTCGACACCGTTTGACTGATTGAGTAGAAGCTTTTGCGAGTTGTGGTCCGCACGCCGAGTTAGGTTACTGAAAAAACAATAAAACCAGGACCATCAGAACTACCGGAACCACGCAAATGAAGTCGCGACCGGGCCACTAGAACGCGCGGGGTATTTATAAAAGCGAAAAACTAACACTGATCACGAGATCTCTGGTACTATAAAACCTAGAATCTTGAACATTGGCATGAGGAGGCCCTTTGGCTCTGTTAAGCAGCTATAGAATTTAAAAAATACATGTGTTTTACTACATTCCACATTTATTGGAAGCACTGCTGGCAACAATTTCATCGAGTGTCATAGTTTGTGAACTGTGTGTCTGCCTTCTCTTGTGCACCAGGTTTCATCTGTGAGTTGTGATTTGGTACCAAATCACTATAAATTTTGCTTGTACTTGAAGATTCAAGATTTATATGATGAATAAGTCAAGTGGGGTAAGAGAAACATACTTTACTGGTATGTGCATGTTTTGGCCTTCAGCTATCAAAATTATAGATTTACTTCGATTTTAATAGAAACAAATCTTTGTTTTTAAAATATACTTACATTTTTTTTGACACAGAACTAGATTCTTCGTGTAATTACGGAACAATTTAGCAACAAAGCTAGGTCTTATAAATGTTCCTCTTTCCCGAGATTTGGGGTAAGAGGAACACTCGATTCTTTTAAGTAATAACTCAGGGTTTTAAGTGTTTATTATAGCATGTTTTAAAAAAATTTTTGAGTAAAAGGAATTGAACCTAACCTCGTTTAAAATAAGGTCTTCTTTAGGATGACAGCAAACAAAATCGAAATTTGGGGTAACAGGAACATATAGGTAAGGTCAGAGGTGCTAAACTTTTAGTGCTATTAAATGAATGTTTTAAAAATAGAAATGTATGCTAAAAACAGATAAGGTTTTAATAAATTTCTTTAATTACAATTTAAAAAATCAACTCAAAAGAAACAAAACATAAACTTCTAACACTTTGAACTTTTCTCACTTTGGTCTATACGCGTAATAGTAAGCAACAATGTATCACAACAAAAATACTGTCACAAACAATAACATTCGTAGTGAAATGTAAACTATACTTACCGAATTTCAAAATCAGTCTAGCTTAGGTCTAAAACATAAAAATAAGTCTCTTTTACTTTACATTCAGTCTTAAGCAACAAGTCTTTGCTCTATTTATTAAAAACAAACAAATCAATAATGGCTAATAGGAACTTAAGTGAAATTTACTTACTGAACATTAAAAGTTTTAAAAGACATTTTAAAAATTATTTGGCCTCTACGGCCAATAACAGGCTTAGGCAATTTAGTAACAATATCTTCTTGATGCTTCACCTCAGATATATCTTCCAATGCGGGATAAGTGAACATTGTCTGGTCTTCTACTTTAGTCAGTGTCTTTCTTACATATTGGACAACTGGAACACCATCATCTGTTATGCGTAGCACTACTCCAACGTAATGTTTTACAGATCGTTTTGAGCAGAATTTAACCAACAGCCAATCGTTTCGAACAACATTTAAATTTGAGTCTTCTGCTTTTTGCTTGTTTTCTGTATCTTCTCTACTCTCATCCTCCATTTCCATGTCTCGCATCCGTGTTTTTTTATTTGTTTTCTTTTCATCGGTCTGCCTATTTATTTCATCGATCTCCTCTTCTTCTCCTTCTACGTCATCATCTTGCATATAAAGATCTTTGTAATATTGTTCTTCATCATCTTCACTTTCATCCCTAATATCCATCTCTATTTCACTTTCGCTTGATGATTCAGCTCGCACTCTTGTCTTCTTTTTTTTTTGATAAATTCTTATTACTCTCTTTTTTAGGAGACGTAGTTTTTAACAGTGATTTAGATTTTTGCTTTATTTCTTGTTTTACATTTGCTTTGGACTTCTTTTCTTGTTTTTGCTTCAATTTTTCAGCTTTTTCTACTTCCATTTGCTTACATCTTTGGTAAACATCATCGTGCGTAATTACTTCTGCACCAGGGGCAATTCTTTTCCTTTTTATCTTATTACTTGTGCCTGCTTTTATATTCATGAGTAATAAATCTTCAAACGTGATCACCCGGTTCTCGAGACTATGTATTTTAGGCTTTGGATTTTCTGTTAAAGGTAAATTTTTTGAACATCCTGCGAAATCATTCCAATTTTGCTCCCTTTGCTGTGGTGGGCTGTGTGCCTTAGGCTTTGGATTTTCTGTTTCAGGTAATTTTTTTGAACATCCTGCGAAATCATTCCAATTTTGCTCCCTTTGCTGTGGTGGGCTGTGTGCCTTAGGCTTTGGATTTTCTGTTTCAGGTAATTTTTTTGAACATCCTGCTAAATCATTCAAATTTTGCTGCCTTTGCTGTGGTTGACTGTGTGCCTGATATATACGATTAATCTTTGCCAAAGTGATGTTAAGTAACAAATCTGGATTAAAACGTCTAATTGGCTGACTGTTCTGTTGATCTTGCGTTAAAGGAGGTATGTCTGCAGACTTTATTTTATCGTCACCAATATGGTTAATGAGTGACATTGTTGTTTGTTTCCACTCTCGCAAAAGCAATTGATTAAATTTAGATTCTGGAACAATATCTTTGTTTAGTGGGTAAATACCCGCTTTTTTAAACCCAGCTGCACACACATTAGGATCTATTGCAGTCCAAATTTGTCCAAGAATCTTTGCAAACTCTTTTTTTGGCAGTGTCTTACCAATGTTTAATCGTTGCCATTTCACCAAAGCTGCATCCCATATATCCTTAAAAGGTTTATTCACAGCCAAATCTAACGGCTGCAACACATCGCTGGTGTGAGGAGGAATCTTCAAAATCGTTATTTGTGCTGCTCGGGCCTTCTCAATAATATTTATTCCCACATGGGTAGAGTGCCCGTCGTACACTAAGAGTATGGGCCGCTTTTGTCCTACAGTTGGCAGAAAAACTTTTTCAAACCACGCCTCAAAAACAGCACTCTCCATCCACCCATTAGCTGTTGCGGCATACGCTGTTCCTGGGTACCCTTCTTGTGACGTCCACTCGTCCCATACGTTTTTACCCCTGTAAATAATTAAAGGGGGAGCTTTTTCTCCAAGAGCATTACACCCCAGCAAGACGGTAGTGTTATCTTTCCCAGGAGATGATATCGTTCTTGTGGAAGTAAATCCTTTCAGTCCAACCACTTTTGCCTTTGAGGGGTCTTTGCTAAAGCTTGTCTCATCGACATTCCAAATATGTGATGGTTTGTCTCGAAGTTCTAGTTGGTTGACTGTTTCTTCCAGCAAATCGAAATAGGGGTATAATTATCACATTAGGCCTGCATGCAGTTTTTCGGGCATACTCCACCGGCTGCGGCTTTTTCACAGAGATATTATGTCGTTTTTTAAACGAAAGGAACCAGTCCTCTCCAGGAATTCCGTTTTTGAACGGATTATCCACACCTTTCGCTGTCACATATAGTCCCACAGTCTCCATCAATTCCTTTCTCGTCAAGCCGAAGCCATACTTCTCCATTGCATGCAAATTTTTGACAAGGTTTTCTTCTACATCTCGCGATAAAACCGTGGCCCTCCCCAAAGTATTGGATTTCATACCTTTACGCTCATAAACGCGATTGATTATAGTCGCTCTTGGTATCCCATAATGTTTTGAGGCTTCATAACCTGACAAGGCGCCATTTTTAACGGCCCTAACTGCTTCTAATAGCTTTTCTTTCGGGTAAGAACTTCTATCGGTCTTTCTTACGTAAGCTCGAGGCATTTTGCTTTTTCTGTAACAAATAAATATTTAAGCAAATCATGGCTATATACGGAATGTTTTATATTTTAGCGGATTTTAAAAATGTTTGTTACCCCCTGAAACCGGAAAAGAGGAACATATGTTTCTCTTAACCTGGTATAACCGTTCCTCTTTCCCACCTTGCCATTTTGAAGGTTATGTTTTTATTGAAATCGAAAAAGCACTAAAAACACACGTTACAAACAATGTAATACGTAGAAAATAAAGATTAAACGTAATAATTACACTTACCATAGCAATCCACCGCAACAACAACCGTTTTTGATATTAAAATTAACTTAAACCAGGAACGCGCTAGGTAGTGGTTTTTTTAACTTGACAACTGATTTTTTTTTCTCTTTCACTCGCTTAGTTGCCGTGTTCCAGCGCCATCTATCCAAGAATATTTGAACTACGCCTAATACTGTTTTATCGACGTAGTGACCATAGAGCTGCGCATTATAGTTTTCTTTTTACTAGTTACTGTTACTCTTCCCCCAGCGTCCCTCTTACCCCACCTGACCTAATGGAAAGAAAATATATTCAAAATAATTTAGTTAATGTATTATCCGGTATAATTACAATTGGTTAGATGTTTCTTTAAAGGTGGAGGACGAGGGAATTCACACCCTTTCTCATCATCAGTATCATCCGATGATGAAATGTATCTGCTAGTTTTTTTTTGTTTTGCGTTTAGGTGGCTTATTTAAATAATTTTCCTCCTCAGTCTGTATATCTGATGTGACTTCCACTAACTTTAATTTTTTCTTTGCCTTATCCAATTCATCTATACGAGGGCGGGTCAATAAGTCCGTGACTTTTTAAATGAAACACAAATTTTTAGATAAAAAGTTATTTTATTTTTCAACGTAGTCTCCTTTGAGCTCTATACACTTAGCCCAACGTTTCTCCAATTTTTTTATCCCTTCCGAAAAATATGATTTGTCGAGGTCTTTAAAATAGGCATTTGTTTGTGAGATGACTTCGTCGTTGGAGGCAAATCTCTTTCCACCGAGCCATTTCTTTAAGTTTGGGAACAAGAAGTAGTCACACGGGGCTAGATCGGGAGAATAGGCCGGATGAGGGAGCAATTCGTAGCCCAATTCATGGATTTTTGCCATAGAAACTGCACATGTGTGCACCCGTGCATTGTCCTGATGGAAAAGGACTTTTTTCTTGGCCAAGTGCGGTCGCTTTTCTTTCAATGCCTCATCGAATCGACCCAATAAGTTGCTGTAATATTCGCCATTGATTGTTTTTCCTTTTTGAAGGTAGTCAATGTGGATAATACCGCGTGCATCCCAAAAAACAGTCGCCATGACTTTGTTAGCTGACAAACCCACCTTTGCCTTCTTTGGCGCCGATTCACCCCGAGAAACCCACTGTTTTGACTGCTGTTTGGTCTCCGGTGTGTTGTGGTGGATCCACGTTTCGTCCACGGTTACGAAACGGCGCAAAAACTCGTTCATATTGCGATTGAACAACGCCAAACATTCCTGCGAAATTGTCACACGTTTGCGTTTGTGGTCGATTGTGAGCAAACGCAGCACCCATCTTGCGGAAAGCTTTCTCATACCCAAATGATCGTTTAAAATTGAAACCACTGAGCCATGCGAGATGCCTATGGCTTCCACAATCTCTCTCACTTTTAATCGCCGATCGGCTAAAACCATATCGTGGATTTTTTCAACTGTTTCGGATGTGGAGACCTCAACTGGGCGTCCAGAACGTTCGGCATTTTCCGTGCTGGTACGGCCACATCGGAATTCAGTAAACCACTTTTTTACCATGGAAATGGATGGTGCAGAGTCACCATAATATTTATCAAGCTTAGCCTTGGTTTGCGTAATGGATTTTTTCCGCAAAAAATAATGCTTAATGAGCACACGAAATTCACTTTTTTCCATTTTCTTCTCAGTCAACGCGGTAGTCTGATATTAACGGCTGTCAAAAACAAACTAAATGTCACAGCTTGTTCAATTTTTGACAGGAGTCATCTGACAGATGACTGTTGACGGGAGCAGTGTTGCCATTTCAATTAAGAGACGGAAAAATCAAAAAGTCACGGACTTATTGACCCGCCCTCGTAGAACAAGACACAAAACACCAATCAAAACAACGTGCAAGTTAAAGTTAGTCATGCCATACAACACACCCATGCCATACAAGCTTGGTAGTTCAGCACATATTAATCCATTAGTTACTTATATCTAATTATTAGTACTATTGAAGACAAAAGTGCATGGAGAGCCTAAGGTCGACTTTTGACTGTGAGGTTTTGCATTACGTTTCATTACATTTGAAGAGACGACTAGATGGCGCTGTTAATAAATTGCATGAAAATAAACACTGCAAAGCTTAAAACCTTATTATGCAGAGGCACATAATAAGGTTTTTAATACCTAAAATAATTACTAAGAAATATTAATATATTTATATTCAAATAAACATAAATTATTTTATTTTTTTATTTCCGAGTACTTAATACAGCTCCATCTAAACCAAACCAAACCAAATAAGCCAATTGGCATATTAGTTAATTCGACTACAGATGGCGTAGATCATAAATAATAGAAATCCCTACATTCACAAAGTAGCTCTCATTTTCGCATAGTATAATAATTTGATCGGTAGCTCACGTGGATAAGCATGACGGAATAACAAAGCTCGTTCCACAGGTCACCGGTTCGAAACCCAGTTCTCAGTAGACTTTTTTTATATATAATTATTATATAATATAATTTATATTTTATTTTTTATATTTTTAAACTTTTTTTATTTTATTTTTTGTTATAAATAATATAAAAAATATGAGGTATAAGATGTATAAATGAATAAAGGCATAATATACAAGTATACATATACTACTATATATAACATTATATAAATATATATATATATAAATTACTTTCATAATTGGTGGTAAGTATTAGTATTATTAGTAAGAAACATTTATGTAAGAAGATTTAGATATATTTTTCTTACAGATTAAGATTTACTAAGTTTAATTCTCGTAAAGGATAAGAAATGAAACTATTTTAGTGATATTATAGTTTAAGACATTTAATTCTCAAAGAAGAATACACTTTATTTATTTCTTTCTTTCTTATACAGTGTATAACCTAACCTAACAGTTTTACACCCAATTGACAATTATTTAATTCACTTGTTATGAGAAATACAAGTAAAATTTATAACTGAATAACTCTATTACAAAATGGAAGACATTAACAAAGTAAAACTGTATAATAGATATTATAAGTATTCTAAATCAAAACTGTGTTGTGCTATTCTTCTATTATTTAGTTTTATTTACATAATGTTCCTTTCACTATATATGCAACCTTAGTTCTGTAAATATTTTACCTACTCATAAATTATAAAAATATTACGTTTTGCATAATTATGGTTAGTGGTATTGACTATAATTATTGATTTGTGCATTATGTTATGACTAAGGTCCATAGCTTAAGTATTCGTTCCAGAACGAGGAAGAAATTGAAGCTAAACCTAAAATCAATAACAATTGTAAGACCGGGTTATAGCTGTCATTTTGGGACCGAGTTGTTTATAATAATAAATAAATAATTTATTGTAAGCAGAGTGAACAAGTTTGAATTAAAAAAAAAAGTTAACGACTACAAAATAAAACTTATAATTCCTTTAAGCAAATAATTTACAAAAATAAATCTTAATTAAAAACAAGTAACCTAATACGCCTATCTAAAACCCGTCCTAACACTCGAAGCGCCCAAAATGAAATGACCGAGGAAATGCGCTCGCCGCTGCAGCTGTCCGTCTGCCCCACTCTAGCGCCTCGTGACCTCATTCAGCCGCCACGCCTACCGTCGCAGGATTCTCCGCTAATACGGCCTCTCCTGACAGCGGCGCGTCCTCGCCCGCTTGATTTGGTGGTGGAGTAGCCTCACTGGACCCTGATGGTCCTGAAGTAACATCTTTACGACCATTTTCATTAGTGCCTGAAACAGTTATATTGTTTGCATTAGTTCCACATTCATTTTCAGTCGTATAACTGAAGGAAACAGAGGCCTCAGCGTGCTTCAGACAGTAATACTCCACAATGTTCTTGGATAGAGAAGAGCCGTATTGTAATCATTAGCCATTTATCAGAAACAGAGCCCTCGGGATGTTACTGACTCACATCAAGTTCAAGTAGTGATTACTGTGAACATTAAGACAGAGCCCTCGGGATGTCCAAATACTAAGCGTCACTAAATCCTCAAATATATGAGGTTCTCAACTTGTCATCACTAAGGCAGAGCCCTCAGGATGCCAAAACCATTTTGAAATTCACATGACAGAGCCCTCAGGATGTCAAAGCCATTTTGAAATTCACATGACAGAGGCCTCGGCATGTCCCTACTCAATTACCAAAATTATTTCATGCATGAAACAGAGGTCGACATGTCTCAAACAAGAAATAAATAGGTAAAACTACTTACTATCAAAAAATGCACTGCACACATCAGGCGTCCATTCTCGACGCCACAAAGTTCCATGAGGCAATACCTTAATAATTTGGTATGGGCCACGCATACATGCGTCTAACTTGCCCTTGGACTGGCTGCTCTTGAGCACAAAAACGACGTCATGAACAGTAAAACTGCGCGGCGGCTTTCATTTTTCATTAACGCGGGCGTCTTGTCGAACTCTGTTCTCGTCCAGAAGTTCGGAGGCGCGTTGTCTGGCTAGCTCACGCAGGGACTCCCGGTTGGGACTCGTTCCTTCCAGGGCCACATCGCGCACAATAGAGCGTAGGACGGGTGTCGTAGCTTGGCTGCCGGATAATAAATTCATAGGTGAATATTGAGTAGATTTATGCTTTGTTATGTTCAGTGAGCTGTAATTTTCCCAATACATCTGACCACTTTTCATTTCTAAAGTTAACTTCAACTCGTATCATGTTTAGGATAGTTCTGCAATATCGCTCAGCCTGACCATAACTTTGATGCATTTCAGGTGTTATTAAATATAATTCACCCCCTAATTCACGTACCCAAGATGCAAACGCTGAACTCTCGCACATTCGCCCACGGTCAGCGACAATCAATTTGGGCATTCCAAACACTGATATTGCCGATTCAAAAACGCGTTTAAGTTCGTTTGCATCTTGTTTACGTATCGGATACAATAGGCAGAATTTTGTAAAAGCGTCAACAATAATCACAACAAATTTAAATCCGTTGGAAACAGGGAGTGGCCCCAGAGCATCACTATGTATGCATTCAAACGGCTTAATGGGCTTACTCCATGATTCTATAGGCTGTAACGGTTGTCTTGGAACCTTTTTATGGGATAAGCAGACAATACAATGTTGTACATATTTTTTTACAAATTTAGCAAGGCCAGGGAACCAGAAATGATTTAAAATTAGATCAATTGTTTTATCTGTGCCAATGTGATGGTGTTCATCATGAAAAATTCTTAAAAGACTGAGGCGATGTCCTTTCGGTATATAACACAAATAACGTGGTTCTTCACCAGTTTTTACATATTTGTAGTAAAGGACATCGTTTCGCTTGATATAACGATTAAAATCGAGTTCACCCTCAACTAACTTCTGCAACAGAGAATGCGTCTCTTCATCCGCAAACTGTGCCAAATGTGCCCAGTTATGTGGTTTCTGTATTTCGCACATATTTACTGGATTGCGACTCAGATAGTCAACATGAGATAAATTGATGCCTTTACGGTACTCTAAATCAAAGTCGTAATCCTGTAAATACATCCACCACCGAGCAACTCTCGGCAACAGATCTCGCTTTCTTTGCGTAGGTTTTAAGGCGTTACAATCAGTTACCACTTTGAACTTTATACCGATAAGGTAGTGCCGGAAATGTTGTAGTGCTTTTACCACTGCCAACGTTTCCAACTCGTACTAGTGGGGCTCTGCCCCTTGAGTTACTTTACTAAAATACGCGACAGGTCTTTTGCGTTTCTTAATATCGGTCTGTAAGAGCATCGCACCATATCCCACTGCAGAGGCGTCAGTGTGAACCTCCGTCGGGAAAGACGGATCAAATATTGTTAGAGCAGGCTCATTTGTTAAGCACTTTATTATGTCTTGACGAACGCACTCACGTTACTCATTCCATTGAAATGTGACATCTTTGCGAAGGAGGTGTGCAATACAAGCAGTCCTGACTGAATAATTAGGCACATATCGTCTAAAATATCCAGCCAGCCCTAAGAATTGTCTCACTTGCTTTACACTACCCGGGATTGAGGCATTAGTTAATGAATCAACCTTATGACGGCTTGGTCTAACCTGACCGTTACTAATTATTCTACCTAGATATTCAATCTCTTCAGTGAGAAAAATACACTTTTTCAGGTTTATAGAGAACCCTGCTTGAGTTAATGTTTGACTTCCCTCGTGAATCTGAACGTTGCTTTGTAAAACACTCCTCTACACTATGACCTGATTTTTTGCAAAAGGAACATATTATAGATTTGTTTGAAGCATTATTTGAAGTTTAGTTGTTATTATTGGTACCGAGGGTAGATAGCGAAGACTTTGTACGAGCTTGTTCGTCCGTTTTTATACGTTTGGTACAGGAATATTGTTTGTGACCGAAACCGCCACAGGAAAAGCACTTTAACCTAGTGTCACCATGATCACGTTTGCGATATTCACCATTATGAGGCCTAGCGTCGGTATTACTTGTACGTGGATTAGGTTTACGATTAGGAGCCGATGTAGCGGGCTTAACATAAATCGAGAGAAAGCCGACTAAATCTTCTGGTTTCACTTTGGCATTGGTCGCGACCGCCCGTATTTGTGGATCGACAATACCGCGTATAACTATTGCACTTGTTAGATAAATGTAATTATTATGTGTCTAATATTTAAAAATAAATACTTGAGATTACCTTGATTCCGGAAGTTAGTTCGGTTGTGATTAAAATCATCGAATCATTGTAAAACAACCTTTAGATTATTAGAATAACCGTTTGTTGGATATTGACATCTGTCACATTTACGAAGCTTGAGACCAATGTAGAAGTATCTAATTTGATTAGTTATTGTGTTTACAAAATATACCACTGTTAACTTGTCAAAATCGTACAGATGTTATTACTATAAATAATTAAATAATATTTGATAGTAACTGTAGTATATCTTAGAATTTATATTGCTATTTTAATATAACAGGTTGTTTGAAACGACTGATACAATACTGTCCGTTGATGTTTGATGGGAAGGGATAAATGGAAGGGCTGGAAGGATATAAAAAGGATTGTAATGACATTCTCGAGGCTCCAGCTGTCGAGGGTACTGCACCTTCTGGCGGCAACCGCGAACAAGAAGGAGTACGCAGTGTCAGTATTCCTCGACATGGAGAAGGCCTTCGACCGTGTATGGCACGACGGCCTGATCTACAAGTTGTCCACGTCGGACGCGCCCCGTCGCGTTGTTAGGGTGGTCTCTGATTTTCTCTCCCGCAGGACATTCCGAGTGGTGGTAGACGGCGCGCTATCTAGCGCCCGCCCGGTGCTGGCGGGCGTACCGCAGGGTAGCTGCGTATCGCCTGCGTGTTACTCGCGATACACGGACGACATCCCCACTACGGAGGATGCGACGCTCGCGCTGTATGCCGACGACGCCGCGTTCATCACCACTTCGCTGAACGCGAAGCACGCGGCTCGTAAAATGCAGCGCGCCCTCGATCTCTCGATCACCGACAGCCGCCACTTAGACAGCCAGTCGGGGAGGCCGACTGGCTGTCTAAGTGGCGGCTGTCGGTGAACGTGGGTAAGACGCAGGCGATGGTCTCGGGGGCCGCGCGTCTGCCACCACCTCTGAGACTACAGGGGGCCGACGTCGAGTGGTCGTCCCGGGTAAAGTACCTGGGGGTCACCATCGACCGTCGGCTCACTATGGGGCCACACGTCCGCAGAGTCGCCGCACAGGGCAGGGTCGCCCGCAACCTGCTCAAACCAGTGCTCTCGTCCCGCCTCCCGCATCGGGTCAAGTTGGGTGTGTACAAGTTGTACGTGCGCCCAATCTTGACCTATGCCGCCCCAGCATGGTTCGCCCTCACGAGCGAGGCGAACCGGAAGATGCTCCGCACGCAGCAAAACTTTGCGTTGCGGACGATAGTCCACGCGCCCCGCTTCGTGAGGAACGACGTGCTCCACCGCGACCTCGGGATTGAGAGCCTGGATGAGTTTGTGGGCCGCCTGGCGAAGGGGATGTTCGCGCGTGCCGACGCGTCTGCTTGGCCTCATGTCAAGCAGATTGCGCCCTGGCATACGCGCCCCCCTGACGCTAGGCCCCTTCCCCGCGACTTGCTTGCGGACGGTGACCCCATCTCCGCGCCGGACTGACCTCCAGGTGGGCCGCTCCCGGCTACACGCGGTCCACTTGTGACACTAACGCTTCCACTACAAATAACATACGCTGTCACGTGATGCGTGCTAGGATAATTTAGGCGTGTCACGTGACAAACCCCAGACATGCACCTCTAAACAGGCACCAGAACTCACATGCGAGGGCGCTGCGCGGGCGGCGACTCGTAAACGACGCCGGGTGACGCCACACAGTTCAATGTCACCCTCACACTCATGACACGGTCTCCCTACCCCGTGCCAGGCTCGGCTAGCTCTGAAAGTGGGGCGGGCGGGAGCCACTCACCCTATCCGTAGGAACGTCGAGTCCGTATCCCTGTCGCTGGTCGCCATCTGCTGGGCTTCCCCCATGTAGGTGGGGGTTCCACCTGGTAGGGGTTGACCGCCGGGGTACGGTGAAGAAAGCGGCAGTATGCATATGTCGTGACGAGCTTACGGACACAGATAGAGACACTATTTTCATGGGCGCGAAAATGCAGCGCGCCCAACCTTTTACTCGCCAGAGGCGATACACGATGAGAGGCCCGTGGTAACGGGTCGCCGTACGGCATCCGCGGGAGGGGGGCTTCGCCCCGAAACCGCCACGTCACGCCCCTTACGGGGCGTAGCGACATCCCACAGTCTCGAGGTAGTTGCTCAGTGGATGTTCAAGTGGGTAGTGCTAGTGCCGTTGTGATGTAAAATATATCTACCAGGTGTCATGTAAGTTACGTAATTTCATATTATACCTTAAATATTGTTATTATGTTGCTATTATTCTGAGTGATAGAATTAACTGTTTGAGATAACTATAAATTGTGGAAATATATTTTCATTTCATCGACGGACTACTGTACGTGACGCACGCGCGGACGCTAAGCTAACTTATACGAATACCCTCAGCTTTAATAAAAATGTCTAAGTGCGATATTTGTAAAAAAAACATAACAAAAACTTTACCGGGGTTAGAGTGCAGTAAGTGTGAGCGGATAGTGCATCTGAACCCAAAATGCTCGGGATTAACCAACAAACAGATCGCTGCATTAAAAGCTGCACCCAGTCTGGAGTGGACTTGTCACGAATGCCACCAGGAATCCCCGAGACGTAACTCGTCCATCATTACACCCGAAGATGACGATGAAGAGGACGATTCGCCAGTTCAAATAAACGCAAAAACTTTACTAACCAACATCACTAGAGAGGTTGAAAAAGCTATTAAAAGCGAAATGGTGCAACTAAGCGAGTCCTTGCAGTTCCATAGCGACAAACTCGATGAAGCAATGGAGTCTATGGAAGCTTTCAAGCAGACTATCAAGGCTCTCGAACGTAAGAATGCGGAACTTAGAAATAATAACATGGAAACCCGTGTAGGTGTCTTAGAACAACGTCTGCATGAGATAGAACAAGAGAAGCTTGCAAAATATGTGGAAATCGCAAATGTACCATCTCAAAAGAATGAAGATGTCAAACTTCTAGTGGGTAACATTGCACTTAAACTGAATCAGCCGAAAGAAGAGATCAAAAGTGCACGAAGACTCCATGGATGGAAAGATCAGTCGGCCAACATACTAGTGGAGTTCAAAGACGAAGACGTACAAGAAAACTGGATTACTGCAGCCAAAAGTGTCAAACCAACTGTTTCCGATATACTTCCTAGCGAAGAAAAGAACAAAAGCTTCGTATATGTGAGAGAAGCTATGACAAAACATCACAAGCAACTATTCTGGAATGCCAAGCAGGAACTGAAGGTCAATCACAACTTCAAGTACGTGTGGTTCAAAAAAGGTATGGTCAAAGCTCGCAAGGTAGACGGTGAAAAAGTTTGGATTCTACGCACCATGAGTGATATACACGGACTAGCTATCAACAAGGAGTAAGACAGTATGACATCGCAAGTAAATACAAAACAAAACGTTATACGAATGTAATTAATAGTCAGAAATGGCGAATTCTTTTTGTGATATTTATGAGATGAGCGAGTGTCTAGATTCTAACTGAAGCTAATATTTCGGAAAGCAATAGTGTTTTGTATCAAATAAGCGGGTACCGAATGTACACAGCCTTGCGAAAATATCGAAGGGGTGGAGGCATCATAGTATATGTGAATAATAAACATAAATGTAGCATCATTAATATAAAAACTATACATTTTGAAAGTGTATTCTGCACAGTCACCACCCATTCGAACTATACTGCGAACTTGTGTGCGGTATACCGACCACCAAGTTCTAGTAAAACTCTATTTATTGAAGAACTACAAATTACACTACAAAAATTCACTAAAATCACAGAACTATACTTATTGGGGGACACTAACATAGATTTAACAACGGATAATCCTGTAAGACATAAATACAATAACATGTTATGTGGCATGGGCCTTTTGTGCGGGATCACTGAACACACTAGAATAGCAACATGTAACGGAAAAATAAGTAAATCTTGTATTGATCACATTTATGCGCGATCCCGTACACAAGACCTATTTACGGCGGCACTCGGTACCACACTGGCTGACCATCGCGCAGTGATACTCGCATGTTCTGGCGTGCGAATACAGGATGTTCCAAAATACAAGACCTGCATTAATAACCATCAACTCGTTAAATGTTTCGATGAGATTCAGTGGGAAAAATCACAGGATATAAAATGCCCTATAATTCTATATAACTTTATACATACCCAGTTAAAGGATTGTTATAAAAAATCTGAATATAAAACCAAAGTCAAAGGTAGGGCATCACGTGGTAAAAATGGATGGATGAATAACAAAATAACTTACGCCTGTGAACATAGGGATAAATTATTCATGAAATGGATAAAAGACTCTAATAACCTAGTCTTAAAACAAAAATATAATAAATCAAGAAATTATGCAAATACTCTAATACATAAAACTAAAAACAATAACTTAAAGTCTGAAATTTTATCAAATAAGAACAATATTAGACAGCTATGGCAAATTCTTAATCGTATAACAGGTAGAATAAAAACTTCCATTGATGATGCTATTCAAAATTCATTTAATACTCGTAAATCTAATTTAACTTCTAAAGATATTGCTAATAATTTTGCACGTACTTTTGATAAAAGCGTGAAGCTAATTATTCCGAAATGCTCAAAACCACTTTTAAATAAAACAGAATATACAACTCCAGCTAACGTTACTATGCGTATAAAGCCTGCGGAACCTAGCTCAGTTAAAAAAATCATTACGTCTTTGAATAATAATAAAGCCCCAGGAATAGATGGAATTAGAGCCTTAGACATCAAATTGCTGTGTACGACAATGACCTCAGTGATTTCTAGCTTAATTAATATATGCATACAAACATGCAAGTATCCATCTCCACTTAAAACAGGGATTGTCAGACCGATTCACAAAAAAGGAAGCAGGCTGGATTACAACAACTATAGACCTATTACTATATTGCCTACTATTGATAAAATTATAGAAAAATACATTTGTAAACAAATACACGAATTCTATGAAAAAAACAATATACTAACAGACAAACAATATGGCTTTCAACCAAAAAAGAATACCACACAGCTGCTATCAACGTTCACAGATAGTATTCATAAACATTTAGATGAAAAAAAGCACGTGCTAGTAGTATTTATAGACTACAGCAAGGCATTTGATACGCTCAGACATGACCGGCTACTAGAGTGTCTTCAAGACAGCGGAATTAGAGGCAAGCTACTTGATTGGTGTGGAAACTATCTAGATGACAGAAAATACATGGTGAAAGTTAGTGACGCAACTAGTGAACCGGTCATCGTAACGGAAGGAACGGCGCAAGGCTCGGTGCTTGGGCCACTGCACTACCTCACTTATGTCAATAGCCTTGTTAATGTGATAAAAATGTGTGAAATTTATCAATTCGCTGACGACACCTGCCTTGTGGCCGCTGGACAGAGTGTTAGCGATGCCCAAAAGAAATTGCAAGAGGACTTTGATTTGCTAACTAAATGGTCCCATGACGCTGGTTTGGTTTTAAATGCTAATAAGACCAAATTAATGTACATCAGTTCCAGTCAAAATAGAAGCCTTTCCTTGCCTAAACTGACAGCTCACTGCCATGAGTGTTTGCATGACAACTGCCCCAATAAAGTAGCCAAGCCTTGCAGCTGTGACTCCATAGATCTAGTTGATAGCCATACATACCTAGGACTTACCATTGATAGCCGACTTAATTGGAAGGAGCACATTAACGGAGTGTGTGATAAATTGAGATGTATATTAGCTAAATTCTCCATTATAAAATGCAAAATTCCATATCAAACACTGTTGATGCTTTACAAAGCTCTGGCCGAATCAACGATATCCTATGGTTTGTCTAGCTATGGTAGGACATTTAAGACTCACCTTGATCAAATTTACGCACTTCAGCTACGTATATTAAAAGCAATTGTCCCGCATAACATTAAAAAGCAGTACAAAAATGACTACCGTAAATTATTTGAATTCTGTAAAATAATACCTATCCATGAAAAAACTAAATTTACATTATTAAAAGAAGAATTTTTTAATGATAATCTTAGGAAAACAAAAATCATAAATAACAATGGAATTAATACTCGTAGTGTCATCAATGCTAAGTTGTTACTTCCAAAATACAGTAATTTACACGGTAAGAGGTCGTTACAGTATATAATACCTTACCTAATTAATCAACTACCGATGTCATTGAGGGACAAAATAACTTATAAAAACATAAAGTACAAACTAAAGCAACATTTCTTACAAAATATTAATATATCATATAATAATTGAATGAAAATAAATGTTATAACTGAATACAAAAAGTTAGATAGTAAAAAAAAAAAAAGAAACATAATACTTAAGTTAGTTACTTAAGTTAGTTTAGTTTAGTTACTTAAGTTATATTCCTATATTTTGGTTTGTCAGGATATTGTTAACAATATCTTGACAAACCAAAATATAGGAAAATTAACTATTACTAAAAACATACTTTTAGGAACAACCTGTATCAATCGAAATCACATTCCTCCACCACTTTTTGTTTTAAAGACGGTCAGTTCGGTCACCGATGTTCGCTCGTTTGTTAGTATTAGATAAATGTTTCACTTAATACCCTCATTTTTATTTTAGTTGTTGTTTCATTTTAACTATGATTATAAGTTGGTTTTAGTTATCTAAATTGTATGGTCGATGATTTTGGTGCACGGTAAAACTCTAATGAGTTTATGTTTGCGCCAACATAAAGATGTATAAGATGTAAGTGTACTACTGAATAAATAAATAAAAAATAAATAAGAAATGTGTTGATAGAATACTATAATACTGTTTCCGTGGAGTTTCTTGTCCTTCTTCTCCATGAAGACCTAGTTTTGCGAACGGACAATAGCTTTCTCATTAAAGATGAATAATTATTGACAAGTCTAATAGACTTGTCTTTCTGTGCTTTTCTTTAAGAAATCCTTCCCTTACACACCATATTCATAATACTTTCATACACAATGCATAACCAACAACCATTCTGACATTTAAGCCTAGCTATTAGCGTAGTAGCTATATATACGCTTATAATTATATATTATATCAAATCTAACACACTCATGAGTTCGTCACTTAATCCGCCTACTATACGAAGACGTAATAGGGATCGTCGTGCATAATCGGCATACGTCGTGTAATGCTCGGAATTGGTACTCATGACTTGAAATAAAATGTTTGCTACGTCTACCTTACGCGGACACAAAGGCTTAAACTCTCGTTTAAAGTTTGACCAACTCCGATCATTCGTGACCCACTCATTTAACCACTGTTTCGCGTCTCCTTTTAAACAATTTTCTTATTCTTGGTAAGCATTCTCGATCATCCCAACAATTTAAGCTACACACATGATTGACTTCGTTACACCAAACATCAATATAATTAATAGCAGGATCAAAATTAGAGATATAAAAATGATTCGATCTTACCGCGCTCAGTTTGCCAATCGCACTTACAATCTGATCGGTCATTTTACCCATCGTGTCATTACAACCAGGCGGGCTTTCAGCTATAGGGACATACACGTCGGTAGTCGAGACGCCGAGCAGAGACGGCGCAGGCGCCGCTATGGCGGGCGTCGGCGGACGCGCGCCGGCGCTCGACGACAACGCGGCGCCACCGCCGTCGCACCATGCCACGCGCTCGACACTGTTGCTACCACCCACATTTTGCTCTAATGAATTAATACGGGTCAACATAACTTTAAGAGTTTGTTGCAAATCTAAATCTGGTGTACGGTCCCGCGTCCTGCTGCCTCTACTGGTTTTACTTTTACTCCGTTTGGGCATTCTGCTATATTCGAACTGCAGAACGTACCCGTGGAGGTCACTACACTCACTACTATAAAGAAAAAACTAAAATGCAATAACTCGTCAGAATGCCAAATCTCAGTGTGGATAGCTATGAGAGCTATCCCACTTCTGATGTAAGCAGAGTGAACAAGTTTGAATTAAAAAAAAAAGTTAACGACTACAAAATAAAACTTATAATTCCTTTAAGCAAATAATTTACAAAAATAAATCTTAATTTTTTTTTTTTTTTTTTTTTTAATAAATATCCGTCTGTCCCACTCTAGCGCCTCGTGACCTCATTCAGCCGCCACGCCTACCGTCGCAGGATTCTCCGCTAACATTATTATATTAGAAAGGAATCTATATTTATATTGTTTTTATTTTAATTTCTTATATTATACAGGGTTACTGGTAACTCGACGTATTCCTTGCAGGACGTCATAGTAGGGTTAAAATGCAGCAAATTAGGCCACCAAATGTTCTACCGAAATTCAGTAGTTTTTGAGTTAATTCGATTTTTAGCTTTTCTATGAAAAATCCCAGATTAAATCATTTGGAGCCAATTTAAAAATGATTTACGGCGCGACTGTACTGAAATTTAAGTTAACATCATAGCTGACGCCGTAGCAGATCCTTGTTAATAATTCAAAGTTCAAAAATGCCAAAAACTTTGGCAAATATCACTAAAGAAACATTTAGTTTTTTTGTGAATTTTGCTATTACTTCATACAAAATGTTGTCTAGTGAAAAAAAAAAATTACTACGTCTGATGTACAAATTACTAGGAAAATATTCTTGTCTTATCAGCTATTCAGAAAGGTATGAAAGTTAATACAAAGTTAAGGACTACATTATGTGCGTCTCACAAAAAGGTGATTATTCGGAAAATCAATAAAACTATTTCGTGAATATTAGCATTATTTTTAATAATAAAATATCAGTTTAAAAACTTTTACTACACTTTCACACGTCTTGTTCGATGTGCTGTCCTCGGTTTCTAATACACGTTCTTATTCGCTTCCTCACTTCAGTTTTTGTGATTCTTGATGTGATTGTTGCCCTCATCTGGTCCGCTGCATCTCTTATTCTCTCCCTTAGTTCTTCAATTGAATTTACTGGGGTCACATAAACTAGGTCTTTCATATGACCCCAGACGTAAAAGTCTAGTGGCGTAAGATCAGGGCTACGTGCAGGCCACGGAATTGGCCCACCGCGCCCTATCCATCGGTTTGGGTAGGTTTCATCCAGCAATTGTCGAATTGTGATTCGGAAGTGGGCTGGACATCCGTCATGTTGATACATCATGTTTGCTCTTCTGTCTTCCGGTACATCCGTGAGCAGTGGTGTTAAATGATTTCTTAGGAAATCTTCATAAAGTTCCCCATTTAATGTTTGGGGTAAAAAATGTGGGCCAATTAATTTGTCGTCGATAATACCCATCCAAACATTAAGCGAGAATCTACGCTGGGATGCGGTTGGTTTCAGTTTCTTAGGATTTGCTTCTGCCTTCGGTGCCCAGTAATGTAAGTTGTGGTAATTTGTGATACCATCACGGTCAAAACATGACTCATCGGTCCACAGAATGTTTTTTAAAAAGTTTTCGCTTTCGGCGTCGGCATTTAGCATAAAACGACAAAATTCAAGCCGTCTTGGCGGATCTCCCTCTTCTAATGACTGGACAGGTTGATAGTGGTATGGATGTCGGCCTGATAAGTGAACTACAGACCAGACTTTCCACTGTGACATAGCAAGCTCACGCGCTACGATGTTTGTCGATATGTTGGGGTCGTCAATAAAACGTTGAAGAATCAGCTCTTCGTCCTCAGCCGTGTATCTCCGAGAACGACCAGTGTCAATTTGCCTGCTTCTTTGGACGCTGCCAGTTTCAGATAATCGCCGATAAGTCGATCCAAAAACACTAACGTGTGGGAGTCGGCGGTTGGGAAAACGAAGTTGATATTCTCTCCGCGCCTGAGCAGCGTTACCGTCACTAAGTCCGTAACAGTACATTATGTCAGCGTATTCAAGGTTAGAATATGCAGCCATAGTCAGCACTTATGAAGGCACAGCACAGCACAAGAGCAAGATACGCAGTATCAGTTAAGGAAATAGCCAGATAACAAAACACGAGCTTGCGCGACGTAGAGTTGAAACTAACTGACTCTGACGACCAGATTTTGTAAAGTCGCACCCCGTGTCATGCCGGGAGAACAATAGTGACCAATCACAAAGCTTGCCGAGTGTTTGGGGTTCAAGCGCAGGTAAAAACTACGAATAATACGAATATGAAACAATAGGTTGACCGTCTCGCAATTTTACCTGCTCCTCATAAAACTCATTCTTTCCCTGTCACACATGCAAAAGTATTGACAATCATACCTTTCTGAATAGCTGATAAGACAAGGATATTTTCCTAGTAATTTGTACATCAGGCGTAGTAATTTTTATTTTCACTAGACAACATTTTGTATGAAGTAATAGCAAAATTCACAAAAAACTAAATGTTTCTTTAGTGATATTTGCCAAAGTTTTTGGCATTTTTGAACTTTGAATTATTAACAAGGATCTGCTACGGCGTCAGCTATGATGTTAACTTAAATTTCAGTACAGTCGCGCCGTAAATCATTTTTAAATTGGCTCCAAATGATTTAATCTGGGATTTTTCATAAAAAAGCTAAAAATCGAATTAACTCAAAAACTACTGAATTTCGGTAGAACATTTGGTGGCCTAATTTGCTGCATTTTAACCCTACTATGACGTCCTGCAAGGAATACGTCGAGTTACCAGTAACCCTGTATAAGAAATCAAAATCATTAGTGTAATAATATTTTGTTGTTATAAAGTAGTGAATAAAGGACCATGCAAAAAAATGTATGGGCAGTGTCCCATCCCATCAACAGACATGGGACAAGTTTCAATATCATTATTACGTCCCATGAAAAGTCAGTACCAATTTTTAGTTCGGAATTCGACGGGGTTTTTTTTTAAAAAGACTTTTGACAAAAATAAAATATTTTTATTTTAAAATAAAAAATTACATTTTAGACGATAATTACAAAAAGCAATTGTTCAACTAGACATTTTAAGTATTAATAACACAAAAACAATTGTGCAAGTAGACACTTAATAACAACAGAACTATTATCCAGACAAAAATAACGTTATATTATTCATCTATTATAATAGTCGATAACATTGCCGCTGGTAGATTAAAGTCGATATGTCGACCTTTGCCCATATACCATATAATTGATATTATATGGGCACAACTTCCAACCGTACGCGCCCCTGTTAGGCATGTGCAATACCACTGTTCAATAGCACGTCTGCCAGTTTCACTTCGGTTTATTAATATGTAACAATAATAAACGCGCGATCTAACGTGTCGAGATTGTATTCGTCCTCTAATTAACCAGACATTATCTTCTCGAATATTACCTTGGCAAATCAGTTAGCTGGTTTTCTCGAAATAATTCAATATGATAAATTCCATTCCGAATATGTTCCGCACAGTAGGATTTTGCAAGTTTTATATGGTAGGTCCCCAAGGCGAATAAAATGATATCATCATCAGTCAGTTCTGGAAAGTCCTCAAGATGTGGCATGGTGGCCTCCATCGTCACAAAGTTAACTCTTTGTCTGTTAAGATTTTTGCCTTCGACATAATTTTTCAAAAGGTTAGGTTGATGAACCTTAGTTTGAATTATTTCAAAGAATTCCGGCGCAAGCCTGTGGTCTGTAGCAACACGGTAATTAGCATTTATTAATGATGCTGCTATGCGGAAATCGACAAACATGTTTGGCAAAGCTCGGTTAAAATAAGTTTGTTTTAATAACTTAAAACGGTTTTTGAATTTGCCGTTAACCGCCTCCACAATCCATCTACACACAGTCACCAACCGAGAATCATTTGCCTTTTCTGTTGATAGCTGGGTCGCGTTCCTGTCCTTGGTAGGTGGCATGTGAGGTTCATAGCCAAGGGACTCAATATCATTAATACTGTCCCTGAAGCCCCTGTCCAAAATAAAGACGTCCTCTCTGTGTAGTAACCAATGTAGTAAGTGCTCCTCTTCATTCATTATGTTCTGCATAATAGTTGCATCTGATGTTGTTGCAGGAAAAGGGCCTATGACATCTATGATATATCCATCGCTGCTTACTAAAATAAATGGTTTCAATAAATTGCGAAACTTGTGGAGGCTATAAGTTTTTCTTTGAAATAAATAATTAGTGCTTTTTTCAATATATACATATGTGCCATCTGCGATAATAATTAACTTGGTGTTGTTTTCATTTCCAAAAATATGTTTGGGCAAAAATAGATTTCTCTCTAGAAGCTCATCTCTAGAAATATGACCTATACCAAGATGTCTTGGTACATATTGACCTGTCAAGCATTGTCGCGCTATTTTTAGGCGATATTCAAACACTTGACGTGTTACGCCGAAAAGCGTAGCTAGTCGCTCGTTAGGTTCTCCAGTTCGTATTTTCGTTAAATAAGCTCCGAGAACTGATCGGGGATGTCTGCATTTTTCTGCGAGCGATGGCGTTTCTTCCAAAATGACGTTGAACTGCTCTAAAGTGAATCCAGTCCAAAACATAAGTTCACTATTATTCAGTGAAGATAATGTTTCAAAATCAAATCTTGTCCTATTGTTGATTGCTTCAATTAACATGTTTGTCATGTTACTAAAAAATGAAGCATTAAAATAATGTGTAACATTTACATTATCCAGTAACTCTTCAAAATCATAGTTATTTAAATGTTCTTCACATATTCGCGAACTCGGTGGAATATATAATCGATAATGACATACCAAATGTAGCTTGATAGACACAGGAACTCGTCGTAGATTTTCATGTCTACATTGCCTATACATACAGAGCCGTGAAGTGTTCGGTGCACGTACGTAATCGCGAACATAGAAACGAGCATCATCCTCTGGATTGTCCTGAGGATCATTGGGGGCTTCAGCAACATTGGGGGCTTCAGCAACATTGGGGGCTTCAGCAACATTGGGAGCTTCAGCAACATTGGGGGCTTCAGCAACATTGCGGGCTTCAGCAACATTGGGGGGTTCTTGATTGTCAGCATCTAAAATTATTTATTTATTTATTACTAGCTGTCCCGGCGAAGCTAGACTGTACTTAGTGATGAAATAATTTATTTTGATAAGGATTAATAGCACAGATGTAATTACCTTCTACAATGGGAGCGTTCTCAAGACGTAGTTGTCCACCGTCATTATTATTGGCTCTCTGCCAGCATCTATGGCATACTGCCATTACGTTATTGAATACTACCTGAAAAGGGAAAAAATGAAGATATCAGCATATGTGTGTTTTTGTAATAAGCAGAAGTATTTTTTCTGTGTTATATTGATTATATCGGTGTTATATGTGTGCTTGTCAGTTGTCTAGAACTCGGAATACAATCTACCACTCACTTTTGGACTAGACTATAAAAATATTAAGGTGAGATTAAATAATTATGCAGGTAAAAATATCTCATTCCTCATAGGAATTATGGCCGGACGATTGAGTCGTTCCTAACGTAAGCTATACTTTAAGTGCTATATTTCTATTCAAGCAATTCTAAAATGTATCATATAGTATCGTAGCAATGTTCTATCTGCTTATATATTCTAACTACATGACACTTATTCTTATTCATTATACGTATTCTACATAATATCTAAAAGTTATCGATATATGTATAATAAATCAGTAAATAAATACAATGACTGTGACTTACTTGTGTCAATCCATTTTGCAAAATGTAGGCCGCTAACTCAGGACTACTATGAAGCAATGTTTCTTGTAATATATGTCGTCTCTGTCTTAAAACAGATCTAGGACACATTACACATTGGCGTCCAGTCTCCATATTTATAAATCACAGTCCATTAAACGTGCCGGGGTCATCGAGTAGCAATCAAAAGGTCCAATAAACAAGCAGAGGTTAGTAATAGTCGCAAACAAGCCGATAACGCACAAATAAACAACGCGAACACAGCAGAACGTACTAGCCACGACTGAGGGAGGTGCGCGGGCGCAGGCGTCGAAAGGGTGCGGTCGGGGTAACGGAGCAAGGAGGGAGGGTAAAGTACGTTTTACGGCTGTTCTCTCTCGAGTTTTTTTTAGTTAAATAGTACATTTTTAATTCGATTCTTAATACTTAATAAAACTGTATAAGTATAACATATTTTTTTTTATTGCACGATAACCCCATATCCTACAGTGATGTCGCCATAGTAAAAAATAATCATAATGTCGAGATGTATTTAATGAGATATGTTTGGCATCTGTTGATGATATGGGACGATTTTTTGCATAGTCCTTTATCCCACTTACACTAAATTTGATCACTGTAATTTATCAAAAAAAAATAAAACCACGGTCTTTGTTATTACTCAATCCAATAGTCAACACTTTATATTCTTTTTTTAATATTTCGTGTATCCGCCATTTTGATCGATTACAGCTTGCAATCGCGAACCCATGGAGTTTATTAATTTTTCACATAAATTTTCATCCCGTATAGAATCCCATACCTGCATGCAGTGAGTACTCAGTGCTTCCTTAGTCCTTTCGTTCCTATTGTCCCACCTTTGAACCATAACGCCCCATAAATTTTCAATGGGGTTTAAATCTGGCGATCTCGGAGGCCAAGGAATAATCCGTATGTCCGATTGCTGGCTAAACCACTCTTGCACAATTATGGAACGGTGTATAGGACAATTATCCTGCACGAACGTTATCACTGGCATGTCTTCTACAGGAAAAACATTTCGCACGGTGGGCAACATGACTTCATTCAGCACATCTATGTAGTTTACACTGTTTGCACGACTGGGTATACAGTAAGTTCTCCTGGTCCTGCAGCACTCATCCATCCCCAAATGTTCACTGTTATACGACCGGATTCAGAGTTAGGCACAACGTGATCACTATCATAACGCGTATTATTCCTACGCCACAACCTAACTCGCCCGTGTTGGCTAGACTTGAAAGTCTTTTCGTCACTGAAGATGACGTTGCTCCAGTCGAAATTTCTGTATTTCAAAGCAAACTCCAATCGTGCTCTTTTATTAGCTTCGGTTAGCAATGGCTTAATAGCATGTCGACGATAATGCAGACCTTCACTATGAAGAGCACGATACACCGTCCGCAAAGATGTATCAAACAACTCTGCGTAATATCTTGTTGGTGTAAAGCCATTTTCCTCATAACCTTGCACCATAAGTTGACGCTGGTCTGAGTCAATATGGCGTCTTCTGCCAGATCTACTACGGTGTTCCAACGAACCCTCTTCTTGAAACCGCTTTATCCATAAAGTGACAGTCTTTACCTATAAGGGAAATATATTATTTATTATTTTCTTGTATCGATAACCATTGATAATAAAATAAATAACGAACAGTGATTTTAAAACATTACTTACGTTTAAGCCAGTTTCTCTCGAAATTTCAGAATAATTGAAGCCTTGATTATGCAATGCTATTATTTGGGCCCTCGTAGCAATATCAATATTTGAACGCGAACTCATGATAAAAATAAATATTAGGTCTTTACCTATGAAATTGCCGTTCTGCAGTACTGACCATTTCAAATCAAAATATTTTTTGTTTGGCTAAGAATTCTAATTTCAAATTAATTTTATTTTAAAAACATGGATTTTTTTTTCCAAAAGTAGTCATTTGTTTATTGATTAGTGTTACATTTTCATCGCATTTCAATCTTTTTCGTCATCATGGATACGTTAAAAATTCGAGTAATTATGGAATATGAGTACCGTCGCGCGTCGTGGCAGCAACGCGGCACAAGCGGCACACAACATCAACTACGTTTACGGAGCTAACACTACAAACCAACGCACCACTTGTTATTGGTTTGCTCGCTTCCGTTCTGGAAATTTCGACCTGAAAAATGAACCTCGCGGTCGTCCGAAGACTTTGGTCGACAATGACGAATTAAAGGCGATTGTGGAAGCTGATGATACACAATCTACGGCTGAATTAGCAGCAGATTTCGACGTTAGCGTCAAAACAATATTGGTCCATTTGCGTCAAATTGGCAAGGTAAAAAAGCTTGACAAATGGATGCCCCACGAACTCAATGATCGCCAGCGCGAAGTACGCGTCGAGACGTGCCTTGCACTGCTCAACAGACACACAAATGAAGGAATTTTGAACCGCATTGTTACCTGCGATGAAAAATGGATTCTGTTTGATAACCGCAAGCGCTCAGCAAGTTGGTTGGATCCTGCTTCAGCACCTAAACAATGCCCTAAACGAAAACTTACCCCTAGAAAAGTGATGGTCACTGTTTGGTGGTCTAGCGCCGGTGTGATTCATCAGAGCTTCTTACCAAACGGGGTGAGCATTACTTCAGATGTGTACTGTGAAGAACTGAACACAATGATGGATAAGCTGGCACATCTCCAACCAGCGTTGGTCAATCGCTCGTCTCCGCTGCTCCTGCACGACAACGCGCGACCTCATACTGCACAGCAGACGGTCTCCAAGTTGCAAGAACTGGGGTTGGAAGCTCTCCGTCATCCGCCCTACTCACCAGACCTTGCGCCTACAGACTACTACTTTTTCCAGAATTTGGATAACTTCTTGGCGGGAAAAAAATTAAATACCCGAGAGGCAGTACAAAATGCCTTTGAAGAATTTGTTGCCTCCCGTCCAGCTGATTTCATTAAGAAGGGCATCAATAAACTGCCATTGCGTTGGCAAAGATGCATTGATTGCATGGGTGATTACTTCGATTAATACAAATAAAAAATGCATGAAAAAAATTCGTTTCAATTTCATACAAAACGGCAATTTCATAGGTAAAGACCTATTATTAAAAACTTGTTAAACGCAATCGTAACTGAACTCACTCAAAGATAGTAAAGAACGTTATGATTGAACAAAAATATTTAATTTTTATACAGTCAATATTAAACTACCCTCAATTCTTTTGAGATTTATGATACGGGTTAAAGTCGCTAAACAACTTCAATATAACAAAGAGTACGATAATTTCAACTCATTGCGTAATGACGCAATGGTCCAGTGGCTAATGGTATCGGTAAATTTTATGCCACCGTATTTGAGATACCGTCCCATCCAACCGCACAGACTTCCACTATTTGAGATACCGTCTCATCCAACCGCACAGACTTCTTTCAGCCCGATAATAACCCTTTCGACTTCGGCTTTGTCTGTGTTCAATAAAACAAATGAAGTTAATTGACGATTTTGTGATGACACAGTGGCCCTGTTTCCGTGTATGTTGTAATTTGTGTTATAATTACGTTTTATTTTCTCAGCAAGATTTTGACCCACATTAACAAAGTAACTATTGACATGATTTGCTAATGTAAGCGGCGAGGCGTGCGTTTGTAATAATTCTGATGATGATTCATGCTGATTCTTCAAGTAAATTTCTGTTATACGTATTTTTCAACTTGTTTAGTAGATTGTTACAGAAATTTCTGTATCTTTTATATGAGGTTTGTAAAATGGTATTATCTGGAAAGGATTTTGCATGCATGTGAAGTTTATCCCTGTGCTGAATGCATTTTGTGTCATGTTATTGTTTTTCTTAGTTAGTTTTAAGTTCGAAGTATTATTTACAATTGCATATTGCACTTTATTAATAAAGTAAGGCAGAGAAATGTTCACATCATCAGTTTTGTAAACTGGGTCAAAGTCGATATGATGTAATTCGTATTCAAGGTTTTTCATATTTATTTTAGAAATGGTATTTGTGCACTTAGATCTAGAGGTTTTTACTTATAAACTGAATAGGACTGCGCCATGATCGGTGACTGTCGCATCTGTTACTAGGGTAGTGGATGCAAGGTTAGTTTTAAGCATGGTGTGGTCTAAACAGGATCCACTCAAATGTGTTGGAAGCAAATGGGCCGGAAGCAATCCCTTGCATGCGCACATGTTAAGGTAGTCTTTGGCAACTCTATCACTGTCTTCTGGGTTAATATCTATATTCATATCACCAGTTAGTACAACATTTTTGTATAAAGTTAGTTTTTGAAGTGCTTCATCCAACGACGCCACAAAGTTATCAGTTTGCTTAAAAGCACAAGGCCTATAGATAGCTAGGATAGCAGTATCTAGGCCCACTTTTAGTAATAATCTGCTACAATCTTGTATAGGAGGTTCTTCTACCGATATGTTTAAACTTTGTTTGGCATAAACAACTACACCGTCATTTTGATTATGAATGGCCTTACTACTGAACAATTAGGTAACCTGACAGAGATGGAAAGTTCTGTTGACATTTAGATCACACTCAAAATCCAGACGTTTCAACAGAATGTGTAGGTTGTCCATGTTTTTATTTATACTGCGAATATTTTGCGTAAGAATAGTAAGTGATTTAGAGGGATCAGGGAGATATTGCTTAACTTTTTCAATCTTGCATGATTTTGCCACTGATAGGGAGACTACATCAAAATCAGTAAGTAACTTATCCATAATCTTATTTACTTTAAACTCCTAATATAAAATTAAAAATGTATAAATTGAAAACTACTTATTGATTAATGCAAGATATAAAAGAGTAGGGGCGGCGCTCTTAGGCGCCTTCATTATAATCTATAGAGTTAATGTACCTGCTTTCAGCAATTTTCCTTGCCGGGCATTCCAGATCACCTGTTTTGTGGTTGCAGGGTTTTTTGAATCGAAAACAAGTTGCACACTGTGATGGTTCAGCACTCTTAGTACAATCGTTAGACTGGTGACCTTGTTGTCCACAATGTCCACACGTGTGGGTAGCCTCCCGACAGGTCCTTGCAGCATGGCCGTACTGTTGGCATTTAAAGCACCTCGTCACAAATGTGAAGTCCCTAACTGGGCAGGATGTCCAATTTATAAATACTCGATCCTGGTTAATAAGGGATTTTCTTATGTTGGCAGGTACTTCTAAAATAAAATTGCACGTAGGTCCTTCTTTTTTACCCGACTTGTGACTTAATTTTAAAGAGGCCAGGAAAGAGTCACGAGTCAAATTAGGCATCTTGTCGGATAGGTTTTGCTTATAGATGTAGTCAAAGACTTCTTGGTCAGTAAGGGCTGAGGGTACTCCTATCACTATAATTCTTGGTCTTCTCTTATGGGGCTCTTCCACTTTCAGGCCAGAACTACTTAGCTGTGATGAGTTTTGTAGTTTTTCTATGTCATCCTTTGTTTCGGTGCTGATAATAACTCCTCCGTTTTTGGTTTTACGCAATCCTCTAACGTGCAGTTTCATTTGTTCTGGGCATATAATTTTCTGGACAAGAGATTTAGGGTCGTCACTAGTTTTTAATTTATCATCAGGATAAATTGCGATAGAGCTGAGATTCAAATTCAAATTCAAATTCAAATTCAAATTGTTTATTGGCACAATTAACATATTATAAACTAAGAAGTGTTTGGAGCCTCCCTTTAAGCAAAAAATGCCTGTATTAGGAGACTCCGCTCTTCCATAACATTGCAGTATTATACTAACTGTGTGCTAGTAATAAAATAGTTGATGAAAAATATAAAAAAAAAAAAAATTAAATTGATAAATTAAATTAATTACTAACAATAAATAACACAATTTATTGTTGTTGTATGTGGAGTAATGTGTGGTGTGGTGTAGTGTAGTGTGTTGTGTGTGGTGTAGCGTAGTGTGGTGTGTGTGGGGTAGTGTAGTGTGGTGTGTGTGGTGTAGTGTAGTGTAGTGTGGTGCGTTGTGGTGTGCGTGTGTGGTGTATTAGATTATGGTATATTATATGTTATGAGTTTCGGCTACTAACCGTGTTCCAGCAGTGCCTCGGTTTCCTCGTAGGTAAGTGGTTTTATCCAGTCTATTATACTTTTTTTACAGTCTCGGTAATTTTTATTATATACATACACATGTTTATTAATTCTGTTGTACAGTTGTGCCGAACGTTTGTTAAATTGCCTGCTTGCAAATCTAGTTTTAGTTTGTGGAATTTGGGAAACTAAATCTTTTCTCCTTTTAGATTCTTGGCTAATATTATATGGTAAAGCTTTATGTTTTTAAGAGCGGTTTGTGTTATATACAGTTTTCTAACAGAGAGTAAATCACATATTTGGTATAAGCTTTCAGTGGAGAATCTTTTATTTTTAAAATACATAATTTTTATTAATGTACGTTGTGCTCGTTCTACATCTATAAATTTAGTTTTAGCAGCACCACCCCAAATTGGGATGCAATACAGTAGCAAAGAGATTACTCGGGCGCAAGTAATTATTTTTGTTCATCTTTACCATATCAGCAAAAGAAACATTTTCTACATTTGTTGATTGGGCGCAATTTTCTTTAATGCTGTCTTGGATTGTTTTACGGAAGTTATCAAGGCAATCCGTGAGGTCTTGTTTTTCTCTCAATGCTTGTAGTGAGTTTTGCACTTCTCTGGCCTTTTGTTTTAAGTCCTGGTAGAATACTGCCATCTGGGATACGCCATTTCCTACCTTGCGCGATAGGGAATTGATCCTTAGTTTTTGTTCGGAGTTCAGTTTTCCATCCTGAGCAATGGTACACACTTCATTCAGGCATTTTTCTATTGAGGTCATCCAGTTACTAATTTCATTAGTGTCCAAAGACTCAATTTTTTCTTCAGCCGCGTGGTGTTGGTCCTGCCTTGGTTTTTGGGGCGATGTAGGAGCCGGTGTCGGTGTTGGTGGAGGGCTGCGCCCAAGGAACTTATAGGTAAAGCTGGAAGCCACACTCTGAATTAAAAACTGAGGGGGAAAAAAATGACCTTGAAATTGTTTTTTATCCATACGTCTCTTTCTAAATAGGGTGTCCACAATTTCTTTTTAGACAGGACTTTCCGTTATGGGTTTTTGCCAGAGAGTGAAAGTTGGTTTTTGATTCATTGGTTTTTGGCATTTGTTAGAAAAAATACAAAAAACCTTCCCTCCGACCGAATAGTAAAATATATTTGTGGCCTTTCTTATAAAGAATTAATTCTAGTTAAACCTAGAAAATTTTAATTTTAATAAATGCCTTTAGTAAAAACTAGTTCTAACTAGAGAAAACAGAGTAGGCTTTTACGGTAACAAAGAAGCAGACTAAATTCTTGTTCTTCGTGAAGTAAGGAATGAAGGAAAAGCATAAGTTTTAATTAAACCCCGACCAGACTATAACTTTACCTAGGCAAGGACTAGTTTGCATTCTATTAGATTTTATTCTGTGATTTTTATGTATATCAATATTTTAGTACTCCTTAGGGTCCGGTCAAGTGTGGTCGGAGTTTAATAATTAAACAATAAAATAAAACAATACATTTCAATCAGTTTTATTTAAAAACAATTACTAGAATTTAAACATGATTAAATATTATAGTTTTGTGCAGTTTCTGACGCTTTGAGCGAATGGCACTTAACTTTTTATCCATTAAATGTTTTAAATAGCTTCTAAGCCGGATGGACAAAAACGAGTTAGAAATTAATTTTACAATTTTTGATTCATGCAAATCAGTACAATTCACGCTGTCATCTGTGGGGTGGCAAAACATTTGCCGCAATTTGGGTGTGAAGTGTTGATTAACCAAATTTATCATTTTGTTCTTAATGTTGAAGGAAGTCAATTTATCCATATTTAACATATTTTTAAATACTCTATCAGCAAACACTACTATAGAGTACGCTTCAGCAGAGGGGAAACATAACTTCCCTCTATTTACAAATACTGTAAAGGACTGATACCTATTAACATTCAGGTTATAGAAGTGATCAGATTGTGAGTGTTCAGGTGCGATCAACATATTTTTACAGTCGTCACAGTTTTGTCTCTTTATAATTTGTTTGACTATATATCCTGTCATATAATAAAGAATATTTTTTTGATATTCTGTGACTGTTGTTGTCGACTCTAATTGTAAAGCATATATCTGGTTTTCCATTTCTTGAGTGTAATCATCACTGTCATCGTCAGCTGTGGAGTCGATAAGAGATACGTTTTTTTGACCATAATCAAAAACGTGTGATGCCTCAAAAGTATGATCAACGCTATTAGCGTTTATTGATGGTTGAATGGAATTTTTAAACAGTAATTTTCGCATTCTGTATCTAAACTCCAAAGGGCTGGGGTTATCGTGAGTTCGCCCACGTGCTCGAATGCAGGAAAAAAAAATCTCTAAATTGTCCTGACTACATTTAAAAGTTAAAAGATACTTTATTGGATTAATGGGATCTTTAATTAAAGCATTCAAAAGCAGTGGGAAATTTTCTATGCCCATTAAAAATCCCAGTGCAAAAGTCTTGCGGCCATGTGATAAAATATTTTTTCCGTCGATAGTTAGTGATAATAAATAGTTTTTGCTTTCTTTCAAAATGGGTTCCCAGAAAGCTTTATTTTTTTCAGACAAAGGACTTTTAAAACCACGTCCGAAGGGAGACTTTGAGTTCATAAGATCAAAAAGTCGATCTATCATTTTGATAAATTCAACTGTTGGTTCGCTACCCAAAAATAATAAATTTCCGCTCTGTCTTAAAAAATCAATAGCATCAGCTACGGATGAACTTAAAACTTGCGCAGCGAGTTTCACATTCATTTTTTTGTTCTGATAATCTACATGTGGTGTACTTAACTTATTACCAAATTTAAGGCCTTCGTTTTTTTGAACTTCGTGAAGGTCACGTAAGTATTGGAAAGAAGTCGTTCCGGTAGCCGATTGGATGTTTAATTCCGCGAAAACATTACGGGCTAATTTTAACATGTGTGCGGCATCCAAGAAACAGTAAATATTATCTTGACCATTTGGATGTGGAAAGTGTGGTTTAAAATTGTTCTGATCGAGGGAACAACCCAAATTTTCGTAAGCTTTAACATTTGATGGAGCGCCATCACAGGTCATTGACCGCACAGTTATGCCAATATCATCTAGCATAATAACTGCTGTTTTGAGCAATTCTGCCAATAGATCACCGGACAAAGAATTTTTTATTAGGAAATATGCGATCGGGCATTTAAAGTATGTGGTGTATGATACGATTTGGAAGACTAGAGTTTCGGTGGCGAGTTCTTCTGGGTTAGAGACTGAAATTTCACCTAAGTCGACATACCCAAAAACTTTATCTAATTTTTGATCATAGGCTAGATCTTGTCTTAATGCCATCCCATCAAATATTAGCGCTACGCTTTTTAAAAAAGGTTTTTCTTGCGTTTCCAATTGGACTTTTAAATATTCTAATACCTCCGTCAGAAACCCCACATTACAATTAAATGTTGATAGAGAACGCCTTAAGGTTTCTACATGAGGCAAAGCAACATATTTTCTGAGAAAGTCGTATGCTTTTGCAGAATAGAAATGCAGAGTTAGAGCAAATGATTTTACCTCGTCACTATACCTCACACTATGCGGTGAACTCTTCGAAGGTTTTTTAAATTCTTTGCAAATATTTGCAAAATTCCCTTGAATAATATTATCAATTTCACTGTTACTAGCATAAGATTTCACTATTTTCATTAGTGATTTCAATGTTTTGACTGATTTGTTAAGCCTCCGAACTTTTTGAGCCCAAAATTTATTCCGTTTTTCAAGACCTTTTTCCCTTGATGTTTTAATTTTAGCCTGTACACTTTTATCCACAGCAAACTGGATGGGCGAGGTGCTTTGGTTCTTGACCTACGAACAAAAATTATAAAATTAACATTGATTGAATGACACTACCAAACCCTAATAAACTAGAAACGTTCTAACTAGGCCTTGATTGGGTTAAGAATTTTCTATAAATATTAAAATTAATAGGGTCTGCATAACCTTGAGCAAGATGGCATGTGACTACGGTTATCCTCTTGAACAGCCGACTACTTCGTATCTAAAATCGGTATGTGAAAAATAAAACCTTATTCCCTAAATTTTGCCTCTAATTACCCTAAATTTGCAGTGGGACACAACTTACTCAGGCAGACTCTTCAGAAGTCCTACTAGGTAGGCAAGTAAGATATTTGTTTGTATTAAGTTACCTGATTACTTTTTTTTACATCTTGCTGAGGTGTGTCCAATATTTCAAGTAAGCGAGGTTTTTTAGAAGGACGAATATTTTCAATTTCATTTGTTGTGTCACGCAGAGGCATCGACTCCTGTAAGTCGGGAATGTTACATTAGTGGTAACAAATCGGAAGCTCAATTAAATTTTTATATCACGATAGATGATAATAAATATAATGATAAAATAGGACTGCGCTGCCTTATTACGTTTCTTTGAAATACCAAGGAATTGGGCAGCATCTGTGTCTTACTTACATAAATACAAAAGGAATGCTTACATGATGTGACGTAGAAGGCATATTTCCAATTTCCATCTCATAATTTAGGCTAGTAGGTTGTATTGTCTTAGTCACTGTTTGTTCCTGCAAACCAAGTTAATAAATTATAATTATTATGTACAGAAAAAGGGGCAAAGTAATTAAAAATTAAATCATGATAGCTGGTATTTAGACCCTTGATTTTTTTGTTACAAAGTGCTTGTAAACACAAGAAAGCTTTCTATTCAGTTTCATTTCATGAGCAGTTAACTCACCCCATCCGACATTAAACGCACATTACATTCTTCATAAATAGGGGTTACACCAAATAAAAGCCTCTTTCCAGAACTGTCATAATCAGTATCCTTAAAGTGAAGACTGCATATCCTTGCATTTTGAAAAAATGCTCGCCTTAGTGGTACAATTGATAACCATTTGTTTCTTTCAGTTGTGTCAGAGGGAAACCTAAAAACAATATCAATTATTTTATTCAGTTTAAACAGTCAAACCTACGCCATTTCCATGAAAATTGATAGAAATCGTGTGCGACTCGTGAACCAAGCGATGAAATCGAAACTATAGGTGGAAGACATCTGAATTATGGTCACCCTATTTGATATTGTTCCACATATAGAAAATTAGTCAAAATTAGTGTTATAGCGCACTATTCCTACTACTAAGTAAACTAAGAGACAAATGTTTAACATACAACTGTTAAGAATCGAGAATTTTAAAGAAATAATCTAAGAAAACTGAAAATTATTCATTGTAATGTTTTCAACATTTAACAATGAGATATCGTACTTACTTGTGAAAAATCACATCACATGCCGGATGCCACTCACTTCTGCAATCGCGCACAATACATTTTAAAACCATTTTGCTATTTTTATTGTTAATGGCCTGATATTTTTACTGTTAAAGTTGCGAAGCGAAGCCAAAACATCTACCTTAATTGACCGTCAATGATTTGACACATTCGAATAGTGTTGCCATTTGCGATTTTAGATATTGCATGATTTATGGTAAACACGTATTCTAATTTGTTTACATAAAATTCATTTTGATAGTCCTCATGGACTATTAAAATGAATTATAAGTATAACCTGTTTTATTAAAACATCAAGATACTTTGAAATTTAGATCTTGGATAAATTATTTTCAATTTTAGTACGTTATTGTGGCATAAGTGGGGGTTTGGTTTCTTGCACTGGCATACTTGTGGGGAGAGCTAGAAAGAGACAGATAGGAAACGAAGACTTTTCAAAGGTTACTTGGGGTCACGAATCTTGCCCTCAAACATATGAGCGAAGTGTGGTTTCCAGCTTTACCTATAAGTTCCTTGGCTGCGCCGTATCATCGTGCTCCGATTAAAGGGGCTTCCTTCCATTTTTAACTTTTATTTTATTCAGTTAGTCCATAATTTTAACGTATCACAATGTTTATTTGTATAACGCGCAAATACACTAAAACTAGGTCACTGTTTATTCAAGCGTTAATTTATTTTATTGTTATTTTGCATTTATGAGCACGTCTGTATGCGTTGAATGCGAAATGCTATCTCAATTGCCGGCTAGGTGACTTGTACAAACACAGAGAGAACAATTAAAATTTGCGATCCGCGCGGATGGGTGCACTAACTGTATTCGGACGTTGTGCTCCGACCACAAGCTAATCCTCTGTATCAATGTTCGAGAACCTTGAGGCTTTATCAGCCTCAGTATTTTTACATGATCTTATACGAGGGGGCGTTTTTAAGTTCGCGGAATGGGGGGAGGGGATAACAATAGGTCATTATCGGGATGGCCACAACTTCAGCCACTCAATCACATCACACTAATATTATAAAGGCGAAAGTTTTGAGTGTGTGTGTGTGTGTGTGTTTGTTACTTCTTCACGCTCAAACGGCTAGACCGATTTGGATGAAATTCGGTATGTAGATAGCTTATATCCTGAATTAACACATAGGCTACTTTTTATTCCGAAAAAATGTAGTGCTCCCGTGGGATGAGCAAGGAATTCAAATATATTTGTTACTCTTTCAAACTCAAACGGCTCGACCGATTTTAATATAATTTGGTATGGAAATAGCAGACATCCTGTGTACACATAGCACATATAGGCTACTTTACATCCAGAAAAAATGTAGTGTTCCCGTGGGATGAGCAATTTTTTGTGAATACTTTTCTCACCGATTAAATAATACACGTTTTAGTGTATCTCATAAACCGCGGGTAACACGGCGGGGCGCAGCTAGTATTAGTATAAATACCAGGTTTTATCTTAATTGGATCATTAGTCTTTGAACTATCGTCAAGCAATTAACTCAATTGGGAAGAAATTGTGAAAATTATGGAAAAAATCGAGTACCGTGCCTTAATAAAGTTCCTTACCAAGCAAGGAAAGTCAGTTCAAAATATACTGGAAGAGATGGAATCCGTTTACGAGGACTCTTGCCCGGGTAAAACCATGGTTTACAAGTGGCACAGTCTCTTTAAACAAGATAGGACCTCACTTGAAGACGACCCACGGCCCGGACGGTCGATCGAGGTGACTACTCCGGAAATCATTAAAAAAGTCGAAAATTCAATATTGGAGATGCCAGACTAAAGAAGAAACAGCTTGCAGAAATGGTTGGAGTATCGGATACGACAATTTTCAAAATTCTACACGATCATCTTGGCATGACAAAAGTCAGTGCAAGATGGGTGCCAAGAATGCTCACGCCGCCTCAAAAACAACACCGCGTGGAGTGTTCTCGCACGTTTTTGGACCTCTGTAACGAAGATAAGGATGGACTATTAAGTCGAATTGTTACTGGAGATGAAACTTGGGTTCATCATTATGAACCTGAGTCGAAACAAGACTCTATGCAGTGACACAAAAAAGGCACATCACCACCCAAGAAGTTTAAAGTGTCACAATCGGCTGGAAAAATCATGGCAACAGTGTTTTGGGATTCAGAAGGGATTCTGTTGACCGATTATAAAGATAAAGGCGTTTCTATAACTGGAGATTACTATGCTTCTATCCTCGAGAGGTTGAAAGAAAGTATTAAAGAAAAAAGGAGGGGTAAATTGACTAAAGGTGTCCTTCTTCTTCACGACAACGCGCCTGTTCACAAGAGCCGTGTTGCGTTGGCTGCCCTGCATAAGGTGGGCTTCAATATTATAGACCATCCATCCTACAGCCCAGACCTGGCTCCCAATGATTATTACCTCTTACCAAAACTGAAAAAAGAACTTCGTGGGAAGAAATTTTCAACTGATGAAGAAGTGAAGGACGCGGTTTCAGCTTATTTTTCGGACAAAGACAAAGCATTTTTTTATGAAGGTATACATAAGCTAATTGAAAGATCTGAAAAATGTATAAGGGTAGCAGGTGAGCAGGTGAATATATTGAAAAAGAAAAAAAAAATTTTTTTTTTTTTTTTTTTAAAAGAACTTCGTGGGAAGAAATTTTCAACTGATGAAGAAGTGAAGGACGCGGTTTCAGCTTATTTTTCGGACAAAGACAAAGCATTTTTTTATGAAGGTATACATAAGCTAATTGAAAGATCTGAAAAATGTATAAGGGTAGCAGGTGAGCAGGTGAATATATTGAAAAAGAAAAAGATTTTTTTTTTTATTTTTTTTTTTCACTTCTCACCCTCCATTCCGCGAACTTAAAAATGTACCTACCTACGTATAAGACGCAAATATGAAAAGCTTCCTTCGCTCGCACCACTGCCATATCTCGAGTTATATTATTCAAGTGTGGGAACTGTATCCCACCCATTCTATTAATTTGATATGGCGGTGGTGTTGTCTATTCTTAACAACAGTTCCGAATTAGTCATGTTTTTACAAAAGCATTTCAGTCCCATAAAAGCAGCTAATAATTCTAATTCATTTATGTGCTTATCCCTTTCTTCCTGTGACTAATAACCGCTAACTGTTTCCCCTTTACAAAATGCTCCCCACCCCGACAGGGAGGCATCCGAAAAAAACTGCAGTTGGAAGTGACCGGATCTAATGGGATTAACTACATAATTTATTTTTGTTTCCCGCTACAAAAAATCATCCTTAAGCGATGGGTTGATTTTCATATTTACATCATAATCTTGATCTTTCAACAAAGCGAGGTATTTTTATCTCTCAAAGCGCTTGGTATATATCCAGCCATACTCTACTGCTGGACAAGCAGCTGTTAAGGTACCTATAAACTGAGCAAAATCTCTTATCTTAATTCATGATTTAGCAGATAATGTTTCGAACCATTTCATATATTCTACAACGCTTTTCCATAGGTAACTCTTAATGTCATGTCCTGTGAAATCCTGAATTCCGAGAAAGGAGGATGGCGAGGTTGCATGTATAATGGGGCCCACTGTTAGGAGTATCGTGCAGTATGGAAACTTATAAGTAGTTGTAGAACTATATAAAAAACTAGCAAAAAAGTAAATGGGCCGTGTTCGGTTTAAGCAACCGAACACCTGCTAACGCAGCAGTTTACAACAATAGTTATACTTTAACGTCAGTGCATTGCCAGACATCAAACGGACCGGGTGCATTCATAACAATTAACTTATGTTAATTGTTATGAATGCACCCGGTCCGTTGTGTACGTTACCCCAGCAAGAAAGTGTCTCGTAGAGTTATATGAGTGGAACGTATAATTGGTGCCTTATCTGCTGTAAATGTGCCCCCACATAAAAAATGTGTGCCCCCCGTCGTTTTGGAAAAAAACGGAAAAAACGATTCTTGCTGGGGTAACGTTTTTCTAGCAGGAAAATTCTAAACGAATGATCGGAGAGAGAAAAATTGTGCATGGCCAGAGAGCTTATATGTGTGCCAAAATGTACCCCCAAAAATAAAATCTGTGCCCCTTCAGGTTTTCGAGATATTGCATTTCCTGCTGGAGTAACGTTTTGATGAATCGTATATCTCTAAAACCATTGCATGTGCCCCTGTAGAATAAACATACACGAGTAGCTCTTAATGTGTGCCCCTTAGTGCCCCAATTAGATTTATGAAATTATTTATAGTTTTCAAGTTATCGCGGTTTTATGAAAACCCGAAAAAACATCGCAGCGCTTAAATGAGACAAGGTATAAGTTCGCTGAAAACTGTATTCGGTCCTTCTTGACGCTAATAATAACCATACAAAGTTTCAAAACTGTTCATGCATGCGTTTTTGAATAATCTTGCTAAAAGTCAAAACGATGGTGTCATAACTTTGACGGCAAAATATAAGGAACCAGCTCAATCCCAGATTTGTAGGTGTAAACCAAAATCACGTGCCTTTAGTAAAAAATCTATGGTGAAAATATTCAGCTTGGAATGTTTCGCATTAAGTAAATACACTTCTGGACACATCTATTGGCCCACCTTAGAGTTTAGGTTTCGATGGCCCCTACCGAAATATGATTGCTAGATTGAACAAAAACTGTTGATGCAGTTTTAAACCTGATACATTTTACCATCTTTTTCGATCGTATTGTTTTAAATTTGAATTCAGAATACCATACGACATGGAGCTACGCCTAACAAGTCGGATATGCGCCTTGTTAAAGGCAATTGATTTTTGAATAAAAAACATGTTTTATCAAATAAAGGTTTAATTTAATAACGCGTGTTGCCTCCATGGGCATCTACCACAGCTCTCATACGATTAGGCATAGAGTTTATCAACCGCTCTATGAAATTTTGAGGGATCATCTCCCATTCCTCTTCTATGGCAGTATTCAACTCCTGCATCGTCTGGGCAACTGGCTGACGAGCCCTAACACGTCTTTTTAGCTCGTCCCACATGTGCTCAATGGGGTTCATGTCTGGGCTTCTGGCTGGCCAGTCCATAACTGTGATGTTCACATCCCGAAGATATTCCCTGACGATGCCGGCCGCATGGGCTCTTGCATTATCATGCATAAAAAGGAAATTTGGGCCCACATAGTCCGCGTATGGTATCAGGTGAGGTTCTAAGCACTCACGAATGTACCTTTCAGCATTTAATGTTGGCAGCCGTGGTCCTGTAACAACCTCAAGTTGAGTTTTGCCGCTCGCGGATATACCGCCCCAGACAGTCCATGAGCCACCGCCATAAGCAACCCTCTCTTCAAAGCAGCATTGTGCGAAACGCTCTCCCTTACGTCGGTAGACCTTCTTCCTTCCATCATTGCCATGTAACACAATTTTAGACTCATCAGAAAAGAGTACACGGCTCCAATCTTGCTGTGTCCAATTTAAATGACTGCGTGCGAAATGAAGGCGCGTTGTTCGGTGGGCTCGCGTTAGTTTGGGGCCATTAGCTTGCTTGTGTGGTACCATATCGCGTTCTTTTAACCTTCTCCGAACAGTTCGAGCGCTCACAGGTACTCCGTGGAAGTCGCAAAGTTGGTTTTGTATCTCAATGGAGGTAAGGTGACGATTTCTCAAGCTGGTCGTCACGATGAATCGATCCTGCCTTTCAGTTGTGACCCGAGATCGTGGCCTTCCTTGGCGACAAACAAAGCCGCCAGTCTCTAGGTACCTCCGATAAACATTTCGGACCGCAGATCGACTTAAATTAAGTTGAGCACTCACGTTTCTTTGGCTGTGTCCGGCCTGAATAAGTGCCACAGCTTGGGCGGCGACTTCAGGTGAAGTATCCATAGATTATTGATAGAACCTCACCTTAATGTTAACAATAAGTAATGTTTGTTGCAAAACCAAAGATATCAATCACTTTTTCAAGAATTAAATCTAAGTAAACCAATAAAACCAAGTTTTCTTAGTATTCGATTGTTTGATATCAACAAACAGGCTCCAAATTGTCTTTTGTTTCTTTAAATTCTGTGTTCGAAATTCAAAAAAAGACTATTGAATGAAATTGTGAATGTGCCAGGTTCAAAACTGCATAAAAACTTTTTGCTCGACCTAATATAAAATTTTAGCTAGGACCAAACGAAACTGAAAATACAAGGTGGGCCAAAAGATGTGTCCAGAAGTGTATTAACAAAAAACCAAAATATGTAAGCAACGGCTGGTTATCCGACCAAATTTGAATGACTACTAAAAAGCGACGGATTCATACATATCGATGACCTTCTTTATTGGACGTATTATACCTAAGCTGTTGTCCGTACAGTTGCGTTCAAAAGTTTTGACATGATATATAATCCCTTAATAACTAGAAGTTATTAAGGGATTATATATTATGTCATCAACCTAGCACAAGAAGAGAATTAAATACGTATTAAACAAAAAAGAAAACAAATTACTGTATCGATTTTGATGAAATTTCTATTGGACCAATCGGAAAGTATGTATATGCTTTCAGATGAAAACAAAACAAACATGATTTAGAACATGTTTTGTAAAAAATAAATAAATAGGTAAAGTAATGAAAAAAATCCAAGTACTTGATAAGTGTACAAGTATTTTTAAATAAGTCAAAACAATGCCATTAAATACTTACCACCGCAGATTGTGCCATAAAATTCACCACCCCTACAACCACTTAATTGTTATAAAATGCTTAATACGCCACTTTCAACCAACTTAAAAAAAAAGTAAACAAACAGTATCAGTGCAACCGCGTGACTCAACGTAACAGTGTCCTTGGCGTCATAACATAACTGCAACTGTTTACCAATACCAAGTGGCAAGAAAAAATCCAAACGCACTTCCTAGTCAATAAACACTTCGTACCTATTATTCATAATAGAGCGACGTTACACGTAACTGTCTCTGTCACACTAACACCGTACGCGTACTAGCTGTCTCACTTTCTCCCAGCTAGACAAAGCGACTCCTTGCGACACGACGTCAGCGGATGCCGCGGGGCCAGAGATATATGCAGCGGTGTGGGGAGGCGAAAAAAGGGAATCTTCTATTAAGGTGAATGCGCCAACCAACCCGCGAAATTCAAATTTTCTTATGTTTCTTGCAATTTGCAGGCCAGTGCTAGGTTGTATGTTGATTAAAATATTATTCGCGGCTGTAAGACATATGTAGTTACAGAATTATAATCATCAAAATCATCAATACAACACTCTAAGTTCATAAAGCTGTAGGAATGACTTTTTCTGTTTTTTTTTTGTTCCTACGCCTTTATGAACTTTGAGGGTTGTATCGGTGATTTTGATGATTATAATTATAATTCATCACACATTTCATGGACTATATTTTTTTTTAAACATCGGGACCAATCAAATTTTGGGTCAAAGACCTGGCAAATGGCAAATATCAGGATATTGACCATTTGCCATATCTTTCGTTCACACATAAATTACTGGATGTATTTTTATGAAATTTAGAATGGAGAAGATAACTTACCTTGAAATAGCACTTAGGCTACTATTTATAATGTACTTAATCATGTGTAAGGTCATAGAAACAGCTAGTAGAATATAATCCAATAACAACTTTATTTTATTACTTATTACTTTTCTACTTCAGTGTACTCGGGCACAACACGTGTGAACCGATTAGTGAGTAAAGTAAAGAAGGTCATCGATATGTATGAATCAGTCGCTTTTTAGTAAGTCATTGGAATTTGGTCGGATAACCAGCCGTTGTTTACATATTTTGGTTTTTTGTTTATATTTACTTAATGCGAAAAATTCCAATCTGAATATTTTCACCATATATTTTTGACTAAAGGCACATGATTTTGGTTTACACTTACACATCTGGGATTGAGCCGGTTCCTTGTATTTTGCCGTCAAAGTTATGACACCATCGTTTTGACTTTTAGCAAGATTAAACAAAAACGCATGCATGAACAGTTTTGAAACTTTGTATGGTTATTATTAGCGTCAAGAAGGACCGAATACAGTTTTCAGCGAACTTTTACCTTGTCTCATTTAAGCGCTGCGATGTTTTTTCGGGTTTTCATAAAACCGCGATAACTTGAAAACTATAAATATTTTCTTAAATCTAATTGGGGCACTAAGGGGCACACATTAAGAGCTACTCGTGTATGTTTATTCTACAGGGGCACATGCAATGGTTTTAGAGATATACGATTCATCAAAACGTTACTCCAGCAGGAAATGCAATATCTCGAAAACCTGAAGGGGCACAGATTTTATTTTTGGGGGCACATTTTGGCACACATATAAGCTCTCTGGCCATGCACAATTTTTCTCTCTCCGATCATTCGTTTAGAATTTTCTTGCTAGAAAAACGTTACCCCAGCAAGAATCGTTTTTTCCGTTTTTTTCCAAAACGACGGGGGGCACACATTTTTTATGTGGGGGCACATTTACAGCAGATAAGGCACCAATTATACGTTCTACTCATATAACTCTACGAGACACTTTCTTGCTGGGGTAACGTACACCGGTCCGTTTACTTATCATTTTACTTTAAGAACATTTTACATTAAACTTGTGGAACTTTCAATAAACTCTTTAAAACCAAATCCAATCAGTGCTTTAATATTACCAACAAACCTGCACCCCGCACAGGCCGTAAGTCATAGAGGCTGGGTGAAAAAAGATATGCAATTTAAAAGATTATAACCTAAACCGAATCTAATAGTGCTTATTTAATAATACAATATAATTTTTATGTGAAAAAGGTGATCAAACAGAATATAAATATTTACCAACACTACATCGTGTTTTTGCATCTCTCTGGCCAAATATAGGTACTTACCAACTCAAAATAAAAAATACGTCTGGGAGCTAGGAACTATAATGACTTGGTCAAAACGAGATATGAAATGAATACTGTAAGCATAGACTAGATTGATATAGGATGAAACTCTATTAATTATTGTCAAAAAACTAAGCAGAAAGAAGGGTAAATGTCTAGCAGATTATGTAGTTTTAAGGCTCCCATTGGCGCGACGTGTCTAGTTGCGACCGAGATTCCTTTTAAAGTCGGGTCGCACCTGCGTGTGGAATCGCGTGCTAATAGGTATGTTACACCCACATTTTGCCAGTTACATGATTGAATTGATTGATAAAAGTGGGGTGAGCTAACTGTCATTAATCGGGCACATATTCAGACTTCGGGCTGATACTGAGAATTTCACCTTGCCTGACTTGGGAATTGAACCCAAGACCCCACGTTTGGCAGTGGTGCTGACGATCACTAGACCAACGAAGTAGGTACTAGGAATAAATATCTAGCCATCCTACATAAATCACAAACATAGAACTCCTAGAACTTCCTCCATGAATATCAATAAAGCAGACGCGTTTTTATAGACTATTAAGAACTTGGATTTTTAGAAAAGAGGTTTGTTGAATAAAACAAAACTTATTTAGAAAATCTTTTATTTCGTTTGTGATTATAAAATACAGGTTGTGATAAAAATAGGATAAGGGCAGGAGGATGATGATTATAATAAATACTGATACAGTAATTGTATCTTCGTTCAATGTTGTTACTGTTCGTTCTTAGATTACCTTTAATGCATAATTTACCTAATTAAAAGATTATCTAAGAACGAAGCTGGTGCAGCAACGTTGCTTTGGTGTCTGGCATAACCCATGTACCACAATATGCTCATAATATGAGAGCAAGAGCCTACTGTCCGTGTCCCTATGGGACAATGGCAATAATAGGTATCCCAATATGGCACTTCGCCCCTCCAGCCTTCTATCAACTGCAATGTATGTAAAATAGGACTTACTTGCTACGAGTATATGCCTAGATTTTATTCTGCCACGTGTAATAATTGGTTCACTGTTATTAAATATCCCTTCTAGAGGTGTGTTGTCCCGGCAAACTTCTAAAGTATACATTCCGTCGGCTCTAATGTGCTCCCCAACATATGATTTTGCTTGCTTTATTTGGTATGTACCCAGAGCAATTAGTTCTATGTCATCTGTTGTCAATTCAGGGAATTCTATATTTGAATGTGTAACATTTTGGAACTTAGTATGTCTCATATTTAAATTATTATGTTGAACAATTTGAGCGAGTTCATTGTTTTCAAATATTTTTTCTTCTATAGTCTGAATGACCTCATGGGCATTTGTTCGTTCCCTGAATTGAACAGCAAAATGGTTCAATAAGGTAGCAGCAATTGAAAAATCTTGCATAATATGAGGGCACCTTTTATTTATATAATCTGCACGGAATATTTTAAAATCCCTACTGAACCTACCATTGACAGCTTCAACCACCCATCTATTTATTGTCACACATCTGGAGATATTGGCTTGACGAGACGAAAGTTGTCTTTCCCCTGTCGAAATTGTTTCGGGCATATGTACTAAGAAACCTTTGGCTGCCATGTTGTCTGCACAGTCTCTAAACCCACGGTCTAAAATAAAAACATCATCTTCCCTGAACAAATCCGTGAAGGCACCTCGCTCTGACATAAGATCGTTCATGATTGAAGCATCGTTTTTGGTGGCTGGATACGGACCCATTGCCTCAATGATGTAACCATCACAGCAAACTATAAGGAAAGGTTTAACCAAATTATAATATTTGTGTAGGGAATAAGTTTCTTTTTGAAATAAGTAGTTACTACTCTTTTGAGTGCTTAAATATGTGCCAACAGCAATGGCAATTAAACGTTTTTCTTCCGTGGGCGCTTCAAGCTTTCCAAAAAGATGATCAGCAAGCAAAGAATTCCTGGCAACAAATTCTTCCCTGGGCTTGTGTGCCCATCCCAAATGTCTAGGCACATAGTCCTGGCAAAGAATTTCTCGTGCCTACTGCATATATTTTTCAAGAGTTCGTCTGGGTATTTGAAATAATGCGGAGATCCTTTCGTCACTATCTCCAGACCGCATTTTACACAGAAGTGCACTAAAACCGTATTTTATGTTTTGGGTGTTTAAGCGCGGTACTTCTATTAGTATCTCATTATATTCATCTTTTGTTCGTCCAAACCAGTACTTAAAAAGATGGTCATCAATATTTTCAGGATTCAGAAAATCCAATATTGAATCTTCTGCTAGTAAATACACAATTTCTTCTATATGTGCAGCACTAAATGTTGATATAGCATTTTCACTAGCATACAATTCATGAAATAAGTTGGCACCTAAGTGAAAATTGCAAATTCTGGCATTTCAGGGTATATAGAAATTGAAATCTTTAATAATGTTTATCTGTAATACAGGTTTTACCTACAACAGACGCCAGTCTCTATTAAGTGTTACCTTGACTTTGTACTGTGTTTGTGATTATGAGAGAACAATAAAGAATATTATTATATAAAAAAAAAAAAAAAAATGTATTTTCTCAGTCCATCAGGCACACGTCGTTTTTCACTATCATTACACTCCAAAAACAAGCAACGACGTGCTGTATCAGCTGCTCTTCTTAATGTAGGCTACGTAATTTGTTCAGCAGCTGTTACCTGCAATGGAGGTCACCACCAGGTTGACGGACCAACCTCTTCAATTTCTATTGTGTCAGCTGCTAGTGTTGTGGGCAATATTTGTTCAGCAGATATTTCATTCAATGGATGTCCAGATGTCGACGGAATGGCCTCTACAACTTGCTCCATCTGTTGCGAAGATGTAGGCTGTGCACTACCTCCTACACTAGATGTGGAAGGTGCAACAGGGGCAGAACTTCTGTGAGAGCTATCAAACACTCTCTGTGCACGTAAATAGCAAAGCACACATATTTCATCACTGTTGGTTAACTGAAACAATAAAAGTAAAAAGTTCTAAAAAACAATCACAAAAATAATTAAAATACAGATCTATTGAGTATGCACATCATTTTTACTTAGTCAAGATTAAATAAGTAAAGATTCAATATTGGATTTTCTGAATCCTGAAAATATTGATGACCATCTTTTTAAGTACTGGTTTGGACGAACAAAAGATGAATATAATGAGATACTAATAGAAGTACCGCGCTTAAACACCCAAAACATAAAATACGGTTTTAGTGCACTTCTGTGTAAAATGCGGTCTGGAGATAGTGATGAAAGGATCTCCGCATTATTTCAAATACCCAGACGAACTCTTGAAAAATATATGCAGCAGGCACGAGAAATTCTTTGCCAGGACTATGTGCCTAGACATTTGGGATGGGCACACAAGCCCAGGGAAGAATTTGTTGCCAGGAATTCTTTGCTTGCTGATCATCTTTTTGGAAAGCTTGAAGCGCCCACGGAAGAAAAACGTTTAATTGCCATTGCTGTTGGCACATATTTAAGCACTCAAAAGAGTAGTAACTACTTATTTCAAAAAGAAACTTATTCCCTACACAAATATTATAATTTGGTTAAACCTTTCCTTATAGTTTGCTGTGATGGTTACATCATTGAGGCAATGGGTCCGTATCCAGCCACCAAAAACGATGCTTCAATCATGAACGATCTTATGTCAGAGCGAGGTGCCTTCACGGATTTGTTCAGGGAAGATGATGTTTTTATTTTAGACCGTGGGTTTAGAGACTGTGCAGACAACATGGCAGCCAAAGGTTTCTTAGTACATATGCCCGAAACAATTTCGACAGGGGAAAGGCAACTTTCGTCTCGTCAAGCCAATATCTCCAGATGTGTGACAATAAATAGATGGGTGGTTGATGCTGTCAATGGTAGGTTCAGTAGGGATTTTAAAATATTCCGTGCAGAATGACAAATAAAGTCGTCTCTAGTCATCTAAAAATAATTAAGACCATGGTTTTAGAGTTATCAAATACACCAAGTTAATATTATAATCATGTCAGTGATTCAAAATCAAGAATGTGACCACTTCTTATCATCCTCTGGGTGACGATTATTTATACTTTTAAGTTCTATGTAATAGGGGGCGAGTCTTGCAATCAAACGGAAACAAAACCACGCCACGGGATGCTACTAAGTACATGAGCTTAAGTACCAATTTATTTATAGGTATTACAATACTTACATCACGCGGATAAACCCATCTTTGAACTCTCTCAACTACCTGAGCACTTTCGTCGGACAAACGATGTCTTCGTAATCGGGCAATGCGCAATTGACAATTCACACAACGCATTTTAACCACTCAAACCACCAAACCACTTGCAAATCGGAATCCAAAGGTAAAAGCGGTTTCTAAGTCGGTATGTAGAATAGTCCAAAAGTAAATCCAAGTCGTCAAGAATCCACAAAATCGCAAAGAAAACAATAAATATCCCACATTAGCCGTTGAAAACAAACAATGGAATGGAATATTAATTGGTTTTGACACTGACAGCCAACTCCTATTGACAGCATTACTTTCCATTCTACGTTATCTATAATATTGTATATTTTGTATAAAAAATGTGAATACATTTTTAATATTAACTTTTGTATGTTTTTCTTATACTTTACAAGTTTTGTTTAAAAAAAAAATTACAAACATTATAAAGGTCTACAAGTGTAAGAACGTAAATCATGTAAGAGTGGGTTGGAATGTAATACGAAGCATGGTGCGTTTAATAACTGCATGATGACTTATTTTTAAGTAAATCAAAATCTTTTCTAACTTTTGATTTTCATCTCCTAGTGACTCTATATGTTTTATATAATCCTCTTACAAACTCTTAATTATACACTTCTGGACACATCTATTGGCCCACCTTAGAGTTTAGGTTTCGATGGCCCCTACCGAAATATGATTGCTAGATTGAACAAAAACTGTTGATGCAGTTTTAAACCTGATACATTTTACCATCTTTTTCGATCGTATTGTTTTAAATTTGAATTCAGAATACCATACGACATGGAGCTACGCCTAACAAGTCGGATATGCGCCTTGTTAAAGGCAATTGATTTTTGAATAAAAAACATGTTTTATCAAATAAAGGTTTAATTTAATAACGCGTGTTGCCTCCATGGGCATCTACCACAGCTCTCATACGATTAGGCATAGAGTTTATCAACCGCTCTATGAAATTTTGAGGGATCATCTCCCATTCCTCTTCTATGGCAGTTTTCAACTCCTGCATCGTCTGGGCAACTGGCTGACGAGCCCTAACACGTCTTTTTAGCTCGTCCCACATGTGCTCAATGGGGTTCATGTCTGGGCTTCTGGCTGGCCAGTCCATAACTGTGATGTTCACATCCCGAAGATATTCCCTGACGATGCCGGCCGCATGGGCTCTTGCATTATCATGCATAAAAAGGAAATTCGGGCCCACATAGTCCGCGTATGGTATCACGTGAGGTTCTAAGCACTCACGAATGTACCTTTCAGCATTTAATGTTGGCAAGCCGTGGTCCTGTAACAACCTCAAGTTGATTTTTGCCGCTCGCGGATATACCGCCCCAGACAGTCCATGAGCCACCGCCATAAGCAACCCTCTCTTCAAAGCAGCATTGTGCGAAACGCTCTCCCTTACGTCAGTAGACCTTCTTCCTTCCATCATTGCCATGTAACACAATTTTAGACTCATCAGAAAAGAGTACACGGCTCCAATCTTGCTGTGTCCAATTTAAATGACTGCGTGCGAAATGAAGGCGCGCTGTTCGGTGGGCTCGCGTTAGTTTGGGGCCATTAGCTGGCTTGTGAGGTACCATATCGCGTTCTTTTAACCTTCTCCGAACAGTTCGAGCGCTCACAGATACTCCGTGGAAGTCGCGAAGTTGGTTTTATATCTCAATGGAGGTAAGGTGACGATTTCTCAAGCTGGTCGTCACGATGAATCGATCCTGCCTTTCAGTTGTGACCCGAGATCGTGGCCTTCCTTGGCGACGAACAAAGCCGCCAGTCTCTAGGTACCTCCGATAAACATTTCGGACCGCAGATCGACTTAAATTAAGTTGAGCACTCACGTTTCTTTGGCTGTGTCCGGCCTGAATAAGTGCCACAGCTTGGGCGGTGACTTCAGGTGAAGTATCCATAGATTATTGATAGAACCTCACCTTAATGTTAAGAATAAGTAATGTTTGTTGCAAAACCAAAGATATCAATCACTTTTTCAAGAATTAAATCCAAGTAAACCAATAAAACCAAGTTTTCTTAGTATTCGATTGTTTGATATCAACAAACAGGCTCCAAATTGTCTTTTGTTTCCTTAAATTCTGTGTTCGAAATTCAAAAAAAGACTATTGAATGAAATTGTGAATGTGCCAGGTTCAAAACTGCATAAAAACTTTTTGCTCGACCTAATATAAAATTTTAGCTAGGACCAAACGAAACTGAAAATACAAGGTGGGCCAAAAGATGTGTCCAGAAGTGTAGTAAACATGAACTTGCAATTAAATGACACTTCGTTAATATAAAAATAAAGCGGGTCCAAACTCGCCATCCTCCTTTGCACTTTTTGTTAGGTATGAGAACACTCTTTTCATAATTTATTATGAAACCCAAACGTTCCAGAGTATTAACAGTAGTTGTTATCGTATTTAGACATGAAACATAGTCGTCTGCCACACACCACAGGTCATCTAAATACGCCACTAAACTATGGCCCTCACTGCGTAAGTACGACAGTACCGGCTTCATAAGTTTTGTAAAGATGAATGGAGCAGAACACAACCCGAACGGAAGACAGGTAAATTCAAATAACTTTTCATCAAACCTGAATCGTAAGTATTTTCTACAAGTCTTATGCATAAGTACAAAAAAATATGCATCTTCAAGATCTATTGTTGCCATATACATATCCTTAGATTTTAGTTTTGATGCTGTTCGAATATCTTCCATTTTAAAGTGTGTATGTAGTATATATTTATTAAGTGCCTTTAAATTAAGAATAAACCGGTATGTTCCATTACTTTTCGGAATTTGATAAATAGGGGAAATAAATTGATCATCACAATCGGTACATGGCACCATAGATCCTAAATCTTTAAGTTGTTGGATAGAATTGAACATTTCAGTCCTTGAGCAAGGTGGATTGCATGGTTCCACAAGCTGTATGGGGGTTTGAATAAATGTTAATTTGTAACCCTTTACTATCTCCAATATTTGGGGATCAGTAGTTATAAACAACCAACTGGGTAAAAATGCTGAATACGACCAGCGTGTGGTATCTCTACCGACGGCTGCGAGGGTCCTGCGCGTGGTTCGGCTGCGACGGCCCGCGACGTTCCGCTGACGGCGCTCTTCGGCCGGCCGCCGGGGGAGGTGGTGGGTAATATCGAGTTGGCGCATGCGACGCTCGCGCCGCCCCCTGCCCGCTCGGTTGACGGGGAGGCGACCGCGCGTTTCCCTGTGCACCCATGGTATTGGATCTATGAGGTGTCTGCTGCTGCAACGGGATCGATTTCTTGATCCGCAAACTAGACTTTTCCAATGATTTTGTTGTTTTGATATGTTCACTCAAATTATCGCCAAAGAGGAATTTTTCACGTTTTACACCTTGAATTATTGTAATAAAACTTTTATCCAGCAATGGAATAATAAGTCTCCTGCGGTTCATTATTTCCTCATAGTGAAGATCCAGCAGGATCTGGTTTATCTCTGCTGTTAATTTAATAATATCCATTTTACTGAGATCTTTACATATTAATTCTGCTGTTATATTAGCTAGACCAGCGATACCAAAACCTAATTGGTTTTGCATTTTTTCTAAGCGCTTAACTCTTTTTTTTGTTGGTTCATTGAGAACAGATGCAACTTCGGCATTCAGCTTTGGTGCTTTAGCCAGCTGAAAGTTTCCCGGTATCAGCGTTTTTGTCAACAGGTTCTCCTTTTGATCCTTCGAGGCCTTCGAGTAGGATTTTTCCCCAATGTTTATCTCCGCAGGTATATTTTTTCCAAAGGTTTCCTCCGACTGTTTTGCTTCTCCTAAAATTGCCAACACTTCTAGAGGAATTGAGTTTTCCTCATCTTGAGATTTTTCTTGAGGTACCCTCTGACGATTTTTCCGGGGAAGAGATCGGGGATAACTGAGCCGGTTGAAGGCGCAGGTACGTCGACCACTGATGTGGGTAGACGCTGCTCAGTTTCATGTTTGCTGGCGTCGTCACTATCCGTACCTTTGTAAAGATGTTCGAACTCGACTTCCTCATGTTCATCGTAGGAGTCGTATACAGGATCTGATAGGAGACACAAAGCTAATTAGCAAGATATTTACTTCCTGGCCGACATCTCGTGCCATCACATTAAGGAAGAAAGGTATGTATTTATTTTCGGATGACAGCACGTGCCTTCTTCTCTGCTGAAAAAATGTGTTTAATATTCATTGCAACCGCGAACTCATAAGCCAATTTGCGTAGCTGTTGCTGTGAGATTCCAAAAAATTTTTTAGCCAACATAATAATATGGTCGGCTAACTGCTTTTCATCTTCTTTTGAAAATGTTGCCTTTCGGCCAAGTCGAGGGTCATAATACTCTCCTTTTTTTAATCTATCTCTTATTGAAGATTCTGGAAGCATAAATGATCTTGCTACTTCCTTTATTTTCCTACCACTATTTACAGCTTCTAAAGCTGCTTGCATTTGAAGTGGGTCCCAAGAACCCTTTTTTCTTTTTGGTGCACTTTCAGCCATCTGTAAAAGAAAAAATAAGTAAAATATGCAGTTGATAATACCGCGCCCAGTTTGACAATACCGTGCCCTGGGCGCGGCATTGTCAGACTACGCCATTTTGTTTTGCTGCCACAACAGTATTTTAAATAAAATATTTTGGGCATACAACTCGTATCTACTTTAAGGAATACCAAATTACGCTACAAAATACATTACTACAATATAATTTAGCCTACAAAAAGAAGTACATACCTGGATTCGTCAGTCACGTGATTTTACCTTCTAGTATTCTATTAATAGACCTGCACCAACTATAAATAATTATATTTATGGACGTGTCAACAAAACATTGTTTTACTTTTTCATTATGTATTTCACAATCTAGAAAACTAAAATCGGTGAATATTTCAATGAAGGCTTTAATTCTTTCTTTGATGTTCTTTTTGTGGCAATCATTATTTAAAAATACAACAGTTGTTTCTTGTATTTCCTGAAAGCAAGCTACTAGCCACTCAGAGGGATAGCAAAGCCACTTCTTATTTTGGCAATATTCTCTGGCACGTTTGTACATTTCATTGTCCGAATTGCCTAGTAGCTTGCTTTTACAATTTTTGCAACCTTTAACGACTTTTTGTAGACACTTCGTCAAGGCCCACCCACAGACATAAGTTCTTTGATCAGCCCCTGAATCAGAAATATTTCTTGTAATTTGCATAACATTCAGAGGCTGATCAATTACAATACTTTGGGATTGCAAGAGAGCATTACTTTTTTCTTTATTTTTAAGGAAAAAGGAAAGGGATTGTAAACATTCATTGGAATCCTCTTCGCAATTAGAGCCTACGGAATGATTTGTGCTGAAATTATTTAATAATAAAGTTTTATATGCTCCCTCAAATCCCACACAGTTGGGCATAACATTTCGAGCACCCAAACTTCGAACACTTCCAAAGAAATTTTCGAGTGGGTCTTGGTTAAAATTGCGTGTCAACATTGCGTCAAAGGAATATTTTTTTGATAATAATTGCCAAATCGATTTGAAACCTTCTATTGTTCGAATGAAATTATTTAAAGTTGGTACAGACTTCGATTTTCTCCTCATCACTTTTTGTCACCATAAATTTGGCGGTTTTTAACATTTTTAACGCATCTTGCCATAACATGTGATGAGGAGAATTTCTCTTTACAGCAGCTTTATATATTTTGCCACCTGGCGGCGTAAAAGATGACGCGTTACACGAAACAAATAATTTGTCAACTAAGAGTAGAAACGGTATTAAATCCCGACATTCTGAGGGACAATCTCCTCTAGAAATTGCATTATCAGTAGCAACTGCCATACTACGACTTAATACTTGAGCCGCATTTTTCACCCTCATTTTTTTTATTTTGCCGGGATCTATGTGTTCATCGGTCAAATTGTGCAGCATACACAACTCTCCACGGAACATGTCGGCTTTATAAACCCGCTGAAAGTATTCCCACTTTACTACAGGGTGGGCCATAAGGGTGTTGGCGGTTTAAATATTCGATTTAAAAAAAACTACGAAACATAACACAAATATATTTGTATTGTTAAAAAGTAGAAGCATAGGAATTTTTAAGACTTAAAAATAATGTTGTCCAAATGGCTTCCCTCGGCTGCTTGGCACTCTTGGAACCGAAGTCGCAAATTTTGGAAAACTCGTTGAAAAGTTGTTCTCGGTATTTTGTTACTTTCCTGAATAATATTCCTCTTCAGCTGCTCTAAATTGGTCGGATTATTCTCGTAAACTACCGATTTGAGGTAGCCCCATAGAAAATAATCGCATGGAGAGAGATCGGGGCTACGTGGGGGCCATTCAATATCCCCCCTTTTCGAGATGAGTTTTCCGGGAAAAACATTTTTCAGCAGCTCTATGGATACCCTAGCCGTATGACATGTGGCCCCATCCTGTTGAAACCACATCCTCGAGGTATTGCCTTGAAGTTCTTGCAAAGCTGGCACCAAAAAGTCTGTTATCATGTTGCAATAATTGTTAGCTCTAACCGTCATCGCTTGCCCTCTTTCGTCCTCAAAAAAGTATGGCCCAATAATACCGGTTGACGTTATCCCAGCCCACACGACAAGCTTAGGGCTGTGAAGTGGACGTTCATGCAAGCGTCGGGGATTAGTCTCGGACCAGAACCGACAATTTTGCTTGTTCACATGGCCATTAAGGTGAAAATTAGCCTCATCACTAAAAATCACGTTGTTGAAATTGTTGAACCGCTCGAGCATCAAATTGACAAAGTTAAGTCGGTTATTGGCATCATTGGGTTTTAATTCTTGGACTATCTGAAACGTGATCTGCATTTGAAGGCTTATAAGATTATAAGCCTTCAAATGCAGATCACGTTTCAAAATTCGTCGCAAAGTTGTTCTTTTGACGTCCAAAGACTGACTTCTCTTACGTGTTGACTGTTGCGGATTTCGCTGAACTGAAACACGAACACGCTCCACAATGTCTGCTGATCTTGCAGAAACTGGGCGACCACGAGCCGTAATTGGTACTGTTGAGCCGGTTGTTTCAAACATTCTGATCCATTTTCGTAACACATTGGCGCTTGGAACTTCACTTAAATCGCGTAAACCGTGTTCATGCCGATACAAACGTCGTGCAGTAATCACTGATTTATTGTTTTCGTAATACGCTCGGACACAAAATGCACGCTGCACTCCCGTGTACGGCTCCATGGCGACTAAATTTCCAGGAAACGGCGCAGCGAACAACATATCCCCCCGCCACCCCGCGCCGCGCGTTACCGAGAAATTGAAGAATTAAATCGCCAACACTGATATGGCCCACCCTGTATTTTTAACACATTTTCGTGCATATAATGCATTTCTTTATTCAATAAATTATTTCTAATTCCTTTTAACACGTGAGGAACATCAAACAGCGGGATTATATCATGGTTTTTAACATTAATTATGTCCTTTCGCCATTCTTTTCCTGCTCGGCAATATGCAGTTTTGGCTTCGGAGATTAACACGTTAGCTGCGGCACCAATTTTTGCAAACTTTCCGTTCCTGCGGCACGAGGTATTATCGGCCCGCACCGTGACCAGACGTTAGGGCGATACGCGGTCTATTAGACCCCACCTCCTTTAACAGACTAAAATCCATTTCCTGGCGCGAAATCAAAGATAAATGAAAAATTTTGGTCCTTATCGATATAGACAGTGAATTGATGAACCCTAATCTACCGTCGCCCCGGGACCTGATAGCTAGTTTAGGAATTATTGGCAAAACAAAATATGGGATCTTATACACCTCGTAACGCACTGAAATAGGGTAAATTTTCGCTAAGATTAGTGATGGGAAAAATAATATTGACGCAACGACGTTTATCTATTTTTGTGTGAAAATCTTAATGCGGTTCACAGAATAGAAAAAAAAAGAAAACCAGAAGTAGAAAAGAAACTATCCTATGTATTCTGCCTCGGGCTTTAAAAATACACTTATTAGAACTTGTATTAAAATAAAAAAATCAGTAACAATATACTTTTTTATAAAAAATCGCAATATATATTTTGTACTTATTTATGAGTTTTTCATTGAAACAGGGTAGACAATAAGATTTTTTGCACTGAGAGCACTGAGTCAAAATCTTTTTGGATTTTTTGTCAGCTTCACGAGATGGTAAAAATGTGCGTAGTTTCTGGTAACAACCAACACATCTTCTTCTTTTTTCACCCTTTTCGAGGCAATGACGTGCGCTGCTTTCAGGTGCTGAAAAATAACAAAAAAGTAAAGATAACGTAATAAAACTGGCATTGTTACTTAGGTTAGATCGTAGATGAGAATAACAATGATAATGTATAACTGCATTAAATGAATGTGTTTGCTTTATGCTTAAAATGTTGAAAGAGTTGCCTACCTAGGTAAGGTAGCTTAAATTCAAAATAATTTAATTTTACGAAAAGGAAACAATAATAAATAACTTAATAATTACCAAATGTCAGGCTTAGTTTATGAAAGCTTCTACACGTTGACTATCGTCAGCCTATTGAAAGTTTACTTGTAGTTAAATTATAGATATATATACAGGGTGTTTGGCGCATGGACCGACAAAAATTTTTGGGGGTTTGGTGGGGCCCTGTACTAGTTTTTACCTATAGACCCGATGTCCTATATGTCACTGTATTCGGGATACGATTTTTTTTGTTTGTTTCTAAAAATTACCCTAATGATCACCTTTAAAACGTTATAATTTTTTAGTCTGTGCTCGTATTTACACCAAATAACTTTTATTGCGTTTTCTGATGTATTATTATTCTTAATAAAACATAAATTCATAGCACTAGATGTAAAAAAAATACTTGTCGAGCTTCCAAACTCTTAAAAATGACATAATGCATGAAAAATGTCAAACTCAAAATTAATTATTAAAAAAAGTAAAAGCTTTTTTGAACTTCATTTGATTTTAAAAAATTCTCTACTTAATACCCTTTCCAACGATATGCCACATGGCCTTGAAATCATTCATCATGTGGGCACAAAACCTAAAGGTGTACACTTAACCAGTGTCAGGATAATGAAAACACAAAAATGTTTTAAAATGTTTTAATTAAATTTAAATTACAAATTAGGTTCGAAATGACTGCCTCTGTTGCGAATGCATGCACGGCATCTTTTTCTAATTTCTACAGTCGTCGTTTTAAGTCTCATTTCTGCTTTCATTATTTCAAAGGCGCTATTTATTCGTTCGATTAAAATTTCTTTTGTGGGTACTTCAGTCGCGTACACGATTTCTTTTGCACGCCCCCAGACATAAAAATCCAAGGGCGTCAGGTCTGGTGACCGTGCAGGCCAAGGAATTGGGCCGCCTCTTCCGATCCATGAATTTGGAAAACAGTTGTCCAAATGTTCTCGTACGTCTCGCTGGTAATGTGCCGGACAGCCATCATTTTGGAAAATAATCGGTTCTCCTTCTAATACTGGTAATACCAATTCAGGTAAATCGTCGAGTAAAAAATTTAAATAATTTTCTCCGGTCAGGCGCTCTGGTAAGATATGTGGACCGATCAGGTGTCTTCCAATAACCCCCGCCCAAACGTTTACGCTAAACTTAGTTTGAAAAGAACATTGCCTTTTCTTGCGGGGATTTTGTCCTTTTTGCTCCCAATGGTGAAGGTTGTGGAGATTTACAATTCCCTCGTGATTAAAATTGGACTCATCGGTCCACAAAATTCTTTTTAAAAAATTTGCATCTTCTAGGTCCGTATGCATTATTAGTCGGCAAAAATCCAGCCGTCTCCTGTGGTCATCGTCTATGAGACCTAGAACAATCAATTAAATTCGTGAGAATAGTACAAACACGATTTTTGTTTTCTTTTGTAAACTGACCCAAGAAAAAAGAATGTCAACAATGAGTAAATGACTTTTTGAATACTACTTTTTATTTATTATTTTTTTAATTAGCCAGAAAATCTACAAAGATGTTTGTAAACATTTAAAATAAATGTATGGTAAAAACTATTTTAAAATACAAGTTTTTTAGCTAACCATGCATTGTCATCTTAACTAAACGTGTGTGCAAAATCTCAGCACAATAAATTGAGAATAACTGGTTCAAAATTCAGTTTTAAGATTTCGCCCAAACAATAAAATAAATAAATAATTTAACTAACATACCTTGAACAGGAGTGTAGTGATACGCATGCTTTCCATTTTGCCGAAGAACTGACCAAACTTTCCAAACCGACAAGTCAAGTCTTTCAGCTACAACTCTAATACTTGTTGTTGGATCCTCATCAAAAGCTTGCAGAATACTTTCATCCACTGCAACATTATGTTGCCTTACATTAACTCGAGGCTCTTGGTAATTTATGTTTCCAGTCTCTCTCAGACGTCGATAGGTTGTTGAAAACGTCTCATGGTGTGGTACACGCCGGTAAGGATATCGCTGCTGGTAAATTCTACGTGCTTCACGAGCGTTACAATTAGCGCTGCCATATGCCAATAACATGTCAGCATACTCATCGTTACTGAAGTTAGGCATTGTAACAAGAACGGTGAACACACGAACAGTTTAACAGAACAGTTCAACAAACAAAACTTAACAAAAACAAAATTCAACAAACAAATAACTCAACTAGGAAAACGTTAAATACACGGGCAGTTCCGATAGCAGAGATAGTCAAATCTCGACTAAATAAGGATCACGTCACAAACTCCAACCCAATGATAGACAAAGACAAGAGATATTTTTTATGAGTAAAAAAGAGACAGACTGTTTACCTGCTTACCATTGTTCTATCAAACGGGTTCGTTGTTAGAGTGCGTATTCGTTCCTACTTCTAGAAGTAGCATTGATAGCATGATGTAGTAGTTTTGATAACATGATGAATGATTTCAAGGCCATGTGGCATATCGTTGGAAAGGGTATTAAGTAGAGATTTTTTTAAAATCAAATGAAGTTCAAAAAAGCTTTTACTTTTTTTTATAATTAATTTTGAATTTGACATTTTTCATGCATTATGTCATTTTTAAGAGTTTGGAAGCTCGACAAGTATTTTTTTTACATCTAGTGCTATGAATTTATGTTTTATTAAGAATAATAATACATCAGAAAACGCAATAAAAGTTATTTGGTGTAAATACGAGCACAGACTAAAAAATTATAACGTTTTAAAGGTGATCATTAGGGTAATTTTTAGAAACAAACAAAAAAAATCGTATCCCGAATACAGTGACATATAGGACATCGGGTCTATAGGTAAAAACTAGTACAGGGCCCCACCAAACCCCCAAAAATTTTTGTCGGTCCATGCGCCAAACACCCTGTATAGATATATTTCTTGACAGTTAAACTGTCAAGAAATATATCTGAGCATTACATTACCTGGGATCTCATCGATTTCCTTTTTTATAAAAGATTCTATAAGTTTCTCCACAAAGAGTCTTTTTGGTAACTTTTTTCCATCAGTTTGGATTGAATTAAACACAATCCAGGCATTAATTAGCGCTGTACCGAATATTAGCTCCATTACAGCTTTTCTCCACCATTTGATTCCTCTCTTCAACGTTGTATAATAAGATGACATCCAGGTCAGAAAAGTCAATGCCTTTTTTTGTTTTATTGTACAGCAGAACACATCCTGGTTTTTTTATGCATTCGTCGGTTCCTCTCTTCTTTTTTCCAGTATCTATCAGGTTATCATCGTGATCTTTGCACGTAGTCAACATCAAAACATTCCGTTTATCCATCCATTTCATTACCTTTACGCCCTTTTTGTTCATTTTTCCAATAATTTCGCCTTTCTGCAATTTGTAACTAGTAACTTGCTTTGGCAGATATTTCCGAATTTTATTAAGTGTTCCGCATATAAATGTTTTTTGTGATAGAAGATCTTCTGCCAGCCCTAACGAAGTGTAGTAATTGTGTATTATTACGATTCTTCCCATTTCTGTTAGATTTGTCATCAATCTTAACACTATTTTTTTACTGTGTTCTAATTTTTTTTCTGATTTTTTTTCCCTGTATAAACCTCTAACTCATAAGTATAACCTTCGGAGTGCAAAGCTTATAAAGCTTTACGCCGTACCGGTGCGATTTGTTTTTTATATATTGGCGAAAACCTAGTCTTCCTCTCCATGGTATCATGGTTTCATCGACTACCACATACTTTCCAGGTTTTGCAATACGTCGAAAATTTCCTGTAATCTTTGTGAACATATGTCTAATTTTATATAATAGGTTGGGGAAAAAGTTTCTTCGCATTTTTTAAGAAAATTCAAAACATTTTTTAATATACATTATTTACATTTATCTAAAGTATGTAGGTACCATTTTGTTCGATAACTTTTTGCCATCTTGTAGGTAGGGGCATGATCCCATTGCTATAGAAATTTTGGGACTTCTGATCAAAATACCGTGACAAGTGGTTTTGGCAGTCCTCTCGTGATGTTAACCTGACACTGCCTAAAGAATTCTGAAGAGACCGAAACAGTTGGAAATCTGAAGGTGCACGGTCAGGACTATACGGCGGATGCATTAACACCTCCCAGCCAAACTCTCTTAATTTTTGCTGAGTGGCTAAAGATTTGTGAGGTCTAGCGTTATCATGATGAAAAACCACACCCCTTCTGTTGATTAATTCCGGCCGCTTTCTCTCAACTTCTTGCTTTAATCTCATCAGTTGTTCGCAGTAGAGTTCAGAATCGATGGTCCTGCCGGGTGGTAACAGCTCATAATGAATAATGCCCTTCCAATCCCACCACACACACAGTATCATCTTGTTGCGAGTAAACCCGGGTTTCGCCACAGTCTTTGAAGCCTGACCGGCCTTTGACCACGACCTTTTTCGCACGTTCTTGTCGTACGTGATCCACTTTTCATCACCAGTTATAAGCTTCATCAAAAATGGTTCGGTTTCATTACGTCGTAATAAAGAATCACAAATGAGTACACGGTTCATTAGGTTTCTTTCAGTGAGCTCGCGAGGTACCCAAATATCGAGTTTTTTGTGTAGGTACCCAGTTTTTTTCAAATGCCCAAAGCTGTTTTGTGGTCAATTCCCAGTTCTTCAGCTACGTCGTAACTACTAATATGCCGATCTTGCTCCACTTTTACAAAAATGGCATCCATTTTATCCGTAATAGGGCGACCAGAGCGACATGCATCTTTGACATCAAAATTTCCGGATTGAAAACGCTTAAACTTTTGTGCTACTCTCACAGACACTGCACTGGGTCCATAAACATAGCAAATATTTTTCGCGGCTTCTTGCGTTGCATTTTTACCTTTTTTGTAGTAAAATTTTAAAATGTATCGAATTTCTTCATTAGATTCACTCATCTTGACAGTACGAAAAACAAATGAAAATCACACATTTTCCTAATTTGAATTTGGAATTATGTTCTTTAAAATTTAAACTTTCAATGATACCAAAACCAGCCAGATACAAATAGTATAGCCAAAGAGATTTTATTTTAAGTTCATACATACTATAATGCGAAAAGACTTTTTCCCCAACCTAATAGTTTGTCAGTTTTGTCTTCATTACTTTGCCAGCATTTAAGTAGCAGTAAAAATCTGTCTCTTGTCATTACTGAAGAAATAGGTAGGCTTACACTAGAAATTTTGCGGACGCCGAGTCCACCAAAACGAATGGGTAGTATGGCGTGCAGCCACGCGCGGTCGTCCAATGCCACATTTAAAATTGATGTTAGGGTACTTCGAATAATATGATCAATTTTGTCTAAAAGTTATGGTTGCTTCCATAAAGTGGAAGAGCGGAGAAAATACATAAAATTTGGACCGAAACATTTATAACTATAATCATGGTAAGCTCGTTTTTACATACTCAAACATTACATTCTACACAATCCGTTCCGCACAAAAATCACAATATATACAGTTAACTCACTCAATACACCTACACACACACACACACACACACTTTTCACTTAGTGCCCAATATATCATTTCATGTCGTGCCAATTCATACATACAAAAATAAACAAACTCGTACGTATAAGAACACAGGCATTTCAGGACGGTTGTGCTATCGTTCAAAACTTAAGAAATACAAATTGTTTAATCTAATCAATAATGGGTAGTAACTTATATAATTTGCAGGAATTAGATATTGCTGAGATTGCAATTTCTGCTACTCTTGATATTGCACAATTAAATACTTACCTTCAACATAATAACTATAACTTAACCGTCTTGACTCAAAATATAAGGAGTATATACAGTAATATTGATGACTTACAAATAACTTTATCTCAAATTGGTGTTGAAGCTGATGTCATAATTTTGACAGAGTGCAGATTGAACTCTAATAAACAAATACCTGTGTTAAATAACTACACCTCGTTTAATACATCCAGACATTTAAATCAAAACGATGGTGTAGTAGCTTACATAAGAAATTGCCACTTACACCGGGCAACCGAGATTAACCTGACACATGCCTCAGCATTGCAAATCACAATCTTTAATTTCACCATTATTGGTATTTATCGGTCTCCATCGAATGTATCCGCAGATCGTTTCATTGACTCACTTGATCAATACCTTTCAACTATCGACTCACATAAGAACATTATTGTAACTGGGGATTTAAATATTAACTTATGGAACCTAGCAGAAACATCACAAATACGAACTAATAGACTAAACTACTTGAATATGGTGGCTTTGCATGGCTTCCTCCCAGGACATTGTTTGCCTACCAGGGATGACAGCTGCCTCGATCACATGATTCTTAAGTTGGATAAATCTAAGAGTTCGGCTTTCGTGGCAGTTTAAAAAAAATAAAAAAATAAAAGTGCTTATTCACAGAAATATTTTTTTCAAATACATATTACTTCTGCCAAACTGCAAAGCAGTTTGTTGGCAGACGTAGCCCCCTTTTTCTTTGTACATTTCATATTTTTTATAATAGTGACACTTTTTCACATAAACTACTATTCAGTGAGACTTTGACAAAAAATATTAAGGAGGTAATTATGAATTTAATTTTTACAGGCAGTTTTTGTGATACAACTGTTTATATCGACTGGAAGGTTATTAAAAATAGTTGGGACTAAAAAACTTCTACACCTTCGACCATAGTAATTATTATTAGAAATGGACACAACAAATCTTCTCATATTATTATTGTTCCTTTGAGATCTTGTGCGTAGAATATTGCTCGTAAATTCATTGCTGCAATACTGTTCTAAAGCTACTGACAACACTACCCTCTCATGAACCGGCAGCATTTTACATTCCAAAAATAATTCTTCGTAATCACTACTTTTACAACGGTTTTTTGTGTTTTTATCTACTAATAGTTTCATGAATCTGATTTGCAGTTTTTTTTTATTTTATCTAAATATGTTTTAAAAGTGTTACCATAGCACGCCAGCCCATAAGAAAGCAGTGAGTCCACCAGCGCATAGTAGACCATGTACAATGTTGCCCTATCCAGAACAAAACTAAGGTGGTAGAATTTCACAAGTACATACCTGAGTTTGTCACATAAGTTTAAAATGTGTGTTTTCCATGAGAAGCTGTTATCTATGACTAAGCCCAAGTACCTGTATTCCTCCACCACCTCAATGTTTGCACACTCACACAACGTCAGTCCACCACTGTGCAGACACTCATAGCTATGCATACATTTGGTTTTATTTATATTGATTATGATGCCATTGTCGTGTGCCCATTTGATTTTAAACACGTCGGTGACGGATCATGCAATGGTACTACTAAATATATCCCATTCATACCAAACCAAGTCTTATGCCAAAACTAAGACTGGGACTAATTTGGATAATAGCCACGAACACCTTGTGAATACGGGTGCGTCTTTTTTTGAATACTTATAGAGACCCAAACCTTCTGGCGGACGCGATGATAGCTATGATAAGGTCATCGATCCTCCAAAATACTAAGATTGTCTCGCATTCTAGCTCTTAGCGTACTCTGAAGCCCTGGATAACCATGGGAGCCCTAAGATGTATTAGGTTTAGAAATAAATTGCAGCTCCAGTCAAGGAGAGACCCTTTTAATGTTATCTTGTTCATAACATATAAGCGTTATCATACTTTTTGTACTAATCTTATAAAAAAACTCAAGAGGCAATATCATAAGAACCAAATTTTAATATCTGCGAAAAATCCTAAGAAACTTTGGACTAAGATAAACGAAATAACCCATTACAAAAAACCTAAGACATCTAGTGTAAACCTATTTCAAATCACACCGCATCCTCTCGACTCGTTAAACCGTGTAAACAATTTTTTGTTACTATCGGGAAAACACTGGCGGAAGAAATCTTGACTCTAACTGGGCAAGGGTACAGACCTGCTTCTAGCACTTTAAATACCAACTCAAGCCAACTCATTTGTGCTATTGGAGACTGATCCAGCAGAAGTTGACGGTACACTCATGGCACTCGACTCAACAAGTGCTTCGGGTTGGGACGGTATATCTGTGAGTTTCCTTAAGTTGTCTCGAGACTTTGTTGTTCCTCTCATTTGTAAGCTAACCAACTTGTGTTTTGAAACGGGCATATTTTGTGATGCGTTGAAACGATTTATCATCACGCCTGTGCACAAGGGTGGAGACAAGAATGATGTAAACAATTACCGACCGATTTCCGTCTTACCGTCCCTTTCAAAAATAATAGAAAAAATATTAAATAAAAGCACAACATAACATAACATTCTTTCCGACTCACAATATGGTTTTAGACAGGGGCGGTCATCTCAGGATGCTGTAATTGCGTTAACATCTGAAATTACAGATAAGGTAGACAAGGGATTTTTTTTTTTTTTTTTTTTTGTGGATGGGAAATCATCAAATGACTTCTCCCGCTCTGGGCAGAGGCGGGAGGGCGTGTCAGACTTTTACTGACTAAAACCCACCCATGTTCCTTCAGCTGCCCGTGCCAGGGCCACGGTATCTCTTTCGAACTACCCGCGACCCCGGCGGCATCGGCCCAATTGACCCCGTCACTGCTGACATCTCTTTGAGGCGCGCGTGGAACACAACGTGCCGTCGACCCGGGCCTGGTCCTTACCGGACGGCGAGCTGCCCATTACTCGTCGTCCGCAAGCCCGCGCCTACGGTGGCCGGGAATTGGCAATCGATTCCCGCCGCCCAGGGCGTCTCCTACGGCGGCTAGGGGCGCGAGGGCGCGGCTGTTGCCTCTCCCTCACGCGTTCCGCTTCCTCCTTCGCGAGCATTACTGCTTCGCAGAAGGAGGTGACGGCTTCCTATGAACTCTCGCTCCGCACCATGGCCTGGACCAGGTTTGGACGCGAGAGATCGCCGCCGCCGATCGCCTCCGTGAGAACACGGCGGTGCTCCGCCCAAGCCGGGCAGACCTCCACTCTATGCTCCACCGTGTCCTCCGGGCGATCCACACAATGGTGACACCTGGGCGTTTCCTCCCGCCTTACCCGAAACAGGAACCTCCCGAAACAACCGTGTCCGGTGAGGACCTGCGTCAGGCGGAAGGTGAGGACGCCATGGCGCCTCTCCAACCACTCCTCAAAGAGGGGACTTATCGCCGCAATTGTGGCGTGCCCAGAATAGAATAGAATAGAATAGAATACTCTTTATTATGCACACCAGCCAGCCCAGCCCAGCGCCGGGTAGCGACAAACGCACACACCATGTCGCCATGAGATCCCGCCGGAGCTCTGTCCGCTGTACCGTAATTTCTCGCGGCAGCGGAGTTACGCCCCGGCGTTTCGCCTCCTCGCGCCACTCCCACACGTGCGCGAGGACTTTTGCCTCCAGATCCCATGGCGGTAATCCGGCAAGGAGGCACGCCGCCTCACAGGAGACCGTGCGGTATCCCCGGACTAGCCGGATGGCCATGACCCTCTGGGACGCGTTCAACCGGCGGGCTGGTCGCAGCCTCAGGGAACGCGCCCACACCGGTGCTCCGTAAAGGGCCATGGACCGCACGACCCCCGCGTAAAGCCTCCGGCAGGAGGCGTTTGGACCCCCCAGATTGGGCAGGTCTACAAATGCATTACGGTGTTTCTAGACCTGAAAAAGGCTTTCGACACCGTAAACTCAAACTCAAAGCATTTATTTCAATTAAACCAATTACAGGCACTTTTGAATTGTCAAGGGGTCGGTCAGTCAAAAAGATGAAGCTAGGTGCCCATTCCAAAGCATAGAAGGTACCTATGGAGAAGAACGGGCAAGAAACTCCACGGACACTCTTTTAAATCAAGATATGGTTACAAAATAATGGTTACATCATTCATGTGAGAACGATGCAGAACGTTAAAAGCGTCCTTAAAAAAAAAACAATTCAAATATTTAAATTAAATTAAAATAAGCCGTGGCCGCTAAGGTATGACCAGCCTTCACTGACAGCGCTTGTTCACGAACCTGACGCATGGATTAGCTAAATGATCCAACACGCGCCACCATCAGCGAGACATTAGAGTGAGCGTCACATACTCTCAGCCGCCAGGGCACATTCAAGTCAAACAAAGACGTACCCAGTAAATGGTAGCTTTAGAGTATGTACATAGTACTCACACATGTGCTATGCAATTATATAATACAAAGGAGATTGAGTCTATACAATGCAATGATAGTCTTACAATCTTCAGCAGCTCCAACAGTATCTTCAAATGTTAATTAATTAGTTGTGGTTGTGGAGCAGGACCAGCATTGAGCCAAGCATTTTTATCAGTTATGTAATCCCCAAACTTATAATATGCCTGCCTGCATAGTGTGCGTTTTATACAAGTTTTGAATTTAGTCTCATTGAGTTGAAGTATGTGTGGAGGTATTTTATTGTAACATTTCTATATTTGTATCTGTTCCCATCCTTGTGCAGAGACTTGAGGCTATAGGGATCAGAGGCAAGGCTCTTTCTTTATTTGACAGTTATCTCCGGGGAAGGAAACAACAAGTTAAGGTGAGTCAGTCATATAGCAATGAGGAAAATGTTGTTTTCGGGGTTCCGCAGGACTCCGGGCTCGGCCCGCCACTGTTTCTGGTTTATATTAACGAGCTTTGTAAACTACGAAACAGTGGCGGGAAAATTTTCTCTTATGCGGACGATACGGCTATTGTTTATTTTGGCGACACTTGGGAAGAGGTACCTATGTAGTAAGCCCGAACAAGGGTTAGTTGTCATTGATAAGTGGCTCAAAGAAAACCTGTTAACAACATATTTCTAAAACAAATTACATCTGTTTCTCTCCAAGTGCAAGGTCTAAAGCACGTACTAATCTCAACATTCGTATCCATATGTGTGCAAACAGCTTGGATCAGGCTTGTGACTGTATTCCCATCAAACAATTACCGTCTGTAAGATACTTGGGAGTTATAGTCGACGAGTGTCTAACGTGGCACTCGCATGTCGAGGTTATTATGTCACGTGTTAGAAAATTTATTTGGATTTTTAAAAATCTACGACATGTGATGCCTCAAAAGACGCTCAACAACATTTACATAGCACTCGCGCATTCAGTAATCACATACTGCGTACTTGTTTGGGGTGGGGCTACAAAAACTAAGTTTCTGGAGTTAGAAAGAGCCCAAAGGTCACTATTAAAAGTAATACACTTCTGGACACATCTATTGGCCCACCTTAGAGTTTAGGTTTCGATGGCCCCTACCGAAATATGATTGCTAGATTGAACAAAAACTGTTGATGCAGTTTTAAACCTGATACATTTTACCATCTTTTTCGATCGTATTGTTTTAAATTTGAATTCAGAATACCATACGACATGGAGCTACGCCTAACAAGTCGGATATGCGCCTTGTTAAAGGCAATTGATTTTTGAATAAAAAACATGTTTTATCAAATAAAGGTTTAATTTAATAACGCGTGTTGCCTCCATGGGCATCTACCACAGCTCTTATACAATTAGGCATAGAGTTTATCAACCGCTCTATGAAATTTTGAGGGATCATCTCCCATTCCACTTCTATGGCAGTTTTCAACTCCTGCATCGTCTGGGCAACTGGCTGACGAGCCCTAACACGTCTTTTTAGCTCGTCCCACATGTGCTCAATGGGGTTCATGTCTGGGCTTCTGGCTGGCCAGTCCATAACTGTGATGTTCACATCCCGAAGATATTCCCTGACGATGCCGGCCGCATGGGCTCTTGCATTATCATGCATAAAAAGGAAATTTGGGCCCACATAGTCCGCGTATGGTATCACGTGAGGTTCTAAGCACTCACGAATGTACCTTTTAGCATTTAATGTTGGCAGCCGTGGTCCTGTAACAACCTCAAGTTGAGTTTTGCCGCTCGCGGATATACCGCCCCAGACAGTCCATGAGCCACCGCCATAAGCAACCCTCTCTTCAAAGCAGCATTGTGCGAAACGCTCTCCCTTACGTCGGTAGACCTTCTTCCTTCCATCATTGCCATGTAACACAATTTTAGACTCATCAGAAAAGAGTACACGGCTCCAATCTTGCTGTGTCCAATTTAAATGACTGCGTGCGAAATGAAGGCGCGCTGTTCGGTGGGCTCGCGTTAGTTTGAGGCCATTAGCTAGCTTGTGTGGTACCATATCGCGTTCTTTTAACTTTCTCCGAACAGTTCGAGCGCTCACAGATACTCCGTGGAAGTCGCGAAGTTGGTTTTGTATCTCAATGGAGGTAAGGTGACGATTTCTCAAGCTGGTCGTCACGATGAATCGATCCTGCCTTTCAGTTGTGACCCGACATCGTGGCCTTCCTTGGCGACGAACAAAGCCGCCAGTCTCTAGGTACCTCCGATAAACATTTCGGACCGCAGATCGACTTAAATTAAGTTGAGCACTCACGTTTCTTTGGCTGTGTCCGGCCTGAATAAGTGCCACAGCTTGGGCGGCGAGTTCAGGTGAAGTATCCATAGATTATTGATAGAACCTCACCTTAATGTTAAGAATAAGTAATGTTTGTTGCAAAACCAAAGATATCAATCACTTTTTCAAGAATTAAATCCAAGTAAACCAATAAAACCAAGTTTTCTTAGTATTCGATTGTTTGATATCAACAAACAGGCTCCAAATTGTCTTTTGTTTCTTTAAATTCTGTGTTCGAAATTCAAAAAAAGACTATTGAATGAAATTGTGAATGTGCCAGGTTCAAAACTGCATAAAAACTTTTTGCTCGACCTAATATAAAATTTTAGCTAGGACCAAACGAAACTGAAAATACAAGGTGGGCCAAAAGATGTGTCCAGAAGTGTATATTTAAAGCCATATAGATATCCCACAATTGATCTATACAAAAGGATCATGGGCAAAAATATATGAAGCCTGGTACTCGGTCCAATAGCCATAATATATATATCATTGGAAAGGTCTTTTTACAAGGATTAATGATAACCGAGTCGCTTGTCTCCATTTGCTGTCGGAACGGAGTTATTTTGTGTTTATTTTTTTTTATTTTTTTGTTTTTGTTTGATTTTGTTAAGATAATGGTGATATTATATAATTTTCTTCTATAGAATCCTGTGTTTGTTGATTAATAGATACTTAAATGAATAAACACTCGGGAATAAAAAAAAAAAAGAAAAAGTAAGAAACGTTATTTATTTTTTTAAACATTATTATCAACAATAATGACATCGTTGAGGAACGCTGCAGGAGTAGTGAAGCCTACATGTCTGGCATATCCTAGATACCACACGATTGAAACTATATGAGCACAAGTGCCGATTGTTCGTCGTCCGGTCAAACACGTGCAGTAATAATTGCATAAAATGTTATGGATATTGGTTTCGTTTTCATTAACATTGTTTTTTACTAATACATAACAATAATAAGTTCTTGACCGTACGTGACGCGACTGTATGCGTCCGCGTAAAAGCCAGGCATCTTCGTTTATACCATATTCATTTAAATCTTGGAGTGCGCTTTCTCTATATACTTGTAGAATGTACAGTCCATTTGATAAATGCTCGCTGCAGTAGGATCGGGCTAGCTTCAGTTGATAGGTGCCCAATGAAAGTAAAATAATCTGTTCTTCCGTCAGTTGTGGGAAGTTCTGTATTTCGTGACTTTCTATTCTTTGAAAATCCGCTCTTCGGTTATTCAAATGTTTTCTTTCAACATAATCATAAAGTAGATTCGGGGAATCTATTTTCTCCCTGATTATGTTTAGGAAGGCCTCTGCGTGAATGTTGTCATCGATGGGTATGTGGAAGTTATTAAACATAGCTGCGGCGATTTTAAAATCAATGAACTTGTTTGGTAGTGTTTTATTAAAATATTTTTGCCGCAAAAGCTTGAAATCTCGTTTGAACCTCCTGTTCACCACTTCCACTACCCACCGGCATAGTGTAACTGATCGAGCTTCATTACCTTGCTCAGTAGTTAGCTGTGTCTCCCATCTGTCTTTAGATGGTGGAACGTAGGATTCATATCCCCAAGCTTCGATAGCATCTAAGCTGTCCCGGAAGCCGCGATCTAATATGAAGACATCGTTCGGTTGAAGAAAGCAATGCAATGGGTTTTCTCCATCATTCATTATATCGCTCATGATGTTCGCATCGCTCTTAGTGGCAGCGTATGGTCCCAAAACATCGATTATATAGCCATTGGAACACACAATTAAAAACGGCTTCAGCAAGTTCTGGAACTTATGCAGGCTATAAGATAGACGCTGGAACAAAAAGTTCGAGCTTTTATTGATATATATATAAGTCCCATCGCATATAACGATAGCTTTATTGTTTTCTTCATTGCCAAATAACCCTCTTGGTATAATGAGGTTCTTTTCTAAAACGTCGTTTCTATTCATATGGTCCACTCCCAAGTGTAATATTACATATTCATTCATGAGGCATTCGCACACAATAGTTAGTAAACGTTCCAGCTTTCTTCGTGACATATTAAATAACGTCGCTAGTCTTTCATCTGAGTCTCCGGTACGTAGTTTCGTCAGATATATGCCTAACGCAGTTCGAGGCTCCTTGCACCTCCCACTTAGTGAGGGTGTTTGTTCTAATATGGAATCAAACTGTTCGCATTTGCGTCCTGTCCAAAAGTACATGTCCTCGTTGCTTAAAGCACCTCTTGTGTTGAAATCTAGCCTAGGTCCACGATTTAAAGCCATTCTCAACATGTCACAAACGTCCCTAAACTGTTGCGCATTGAAGTTATGTGTGACATTGCAGAATTGAGGCAGCTCTTCCCAAGCATTGCTCTGAAGGTGTTGTCCACATACTCTAGCACCGTCAGGAATATATAACTTATATTCACAGAAAATGTGAATCTTGATCGTCTCTGGTATTCGATGGTGGGTTGCGTTTTGGCAAGTGTTAAAGATACAATGCCCTGGAGTGTTTGGAGCTCGAGTGTAGTCTGGAACCTGAAGCTCTCGTACATTCTGTTCTACTTCTGGTATGACAGGTGGTCTTCCTACAACGTTGTCAATTCTCTGCCAACATCGGTGACACACACGTCGTGTGTTGTCGAACTCTACCTGAAAATGGTAGAATACGATCTTGCTGATGTTATGTTGTATTTTTATGAAAACATTTAAAACAATGCGGTATGTAGGTATTCAGGTCTAAAGTCATGGCATACTTGTATTGTTTTCAGTAATGCAAGTAAAAATATATCTTATGTATAGCCGATGTGACGGCTTAGTGAATAGATAACAATAGCAAACACACAATAGGTGGTCAGAGAAGTGTTTTAATAAGAAGAACTATAAACGTGCGAACTGAGTCATAAAAGGATTAAAGGATTGTGAGAAAGCTGCACAAGTCATTACTGATATAAAGGGATGCCGCTCGGAAGCAGGTAGCTAGTACTGCACGTGTTTTTTTTCTATGAAGCGAACACCCTTAGCTACGGACCATACAGCCGCGCTACATAGAAAATAAACACGTGCAGTTGGTAGTTTGCAGCTCGGTTCGGAAACGCACTTTTACACACAACACTAGAGTAGTTCAATACGACCTGTAAGTGCGAGCAAGAGGTCTGATTAAAGTGATTTAGGGTTCAATTCGCACGTTTGTAATGGCTCAGGTATAAAAACATAACAGACAATAATAATATAAACAAACCGCTTCTAAAAAGAAAAACTGAAGCTGGTGAAGTTCGAAATAGTTTAATGAAGTATGTAGGTACTAACCTCCAAAACGGCATGTTCTCGTATATAAGCCACAAACTCGGGGTGCATTCTTGGAAGATCATCAGTTAAAACATGCTGTTGGTATCTAGCATGATGTAGGCCTCGCCGACACATCACACAGTTGCGATTTTCTTCCATAACGATGTTCCAAATCGATAAGCACAACAATAGTCCACAACACTAGCCAAGATAAACGTTTGTAGCGGGTAACAATGTCCAAAAGGGGCGACGGGATCAGTGATGAAAACGGTATAACAAAGTACTAGGTAGAATAAACAGCTGCGGAACGTCGTTTCACGCACAGAACGATTCAACGACTAGTGAATGTCGCGACACAAAAGGCTGTCCACTGGCACAGCGCACCACCTACCCCACCCCGCGGCTGGTTCCCTATCCCCGAGGTCTATAGTCACCGTTGTAACAAAAAACTGAAATGTTAAAGATACTACTTTTTTTATGTAAAAAAACATATTTTCAAAAGTCTTCACCATTATCATATCATATCACGATATAATGTATGAATAGTAACACAATAGACGTATAAAAAAAGAAGGACTCCGCGCCACGCATATCGAAAATGAAGCACCGTACCGATCTATGTGTGCGTGATATGAGTACCTGCAAAGACGCCGTCGCTTGTGTCACGTAATGGCGTCCGGTTGGCATACTATGATGTAAATGTGTGCGTGAGGCGTGTTTGTACAAACGGTCCTGGCATACTTACTGTGCTTCACTTTCGATATGCGTGGCGCGGAGTCCTCCCTTTTTTTATGAGTCTATGAGTAACACAATACATTTCTCGTTTTAAATAATGTTGTTTTACATTGTTTTTTTCGTATTTCAACCATGATAGGTTTGTAATATTATCGTACTTGCAATTATGATATTAACTAAAACTGGAACTTTTGGGGGCTTGCCGTGGTTTTCAGACAAGGATTTGGGACATGTCGCCATAGTAAATATTTTTCCTGATTAAAAGACCTATCCAATGACACCACAATGATTGCTATTGGAGCGAGTACCAAAATGCCCATTCTCCTTTGTGGCCTTCTATCGGTCAGGAAACTATACCTTTTAAAGATCATTCTATTTTTGCATAAATACCTTCCAGTTAACCACGAGAGACAGGCTAGGAGAAGAAATGATATTGTGGCTTACTCTCCGGGGGTACGCACGGCTTTTGCGAGACGTCAGTATGTTTGTCAATCAGCTTACTAATACAATAAAGTTAACTCAAAACTACAGTTCCACCACGAGGTCTCGCATCAATTCAAAAAAGTAATAACTGATTGGCTAAATACTCTAACTTATGAGGAGACAGAGCAACTTTTGATCAGAATTGTATAATATACTTGGATTCTTTACCATCATGTAACACTTTCTGTTTATCTAATGTTACCATCAACTTTCGATTATAAGGGCACAATCAGATAACACGTAAACTCAAACATAAATACACACACGCACTCACGCACACACAAACAAACACACACACACACACATACACACACACATACACACACACACACATACACAATTTTATTTCACACATGCACATACACACCATACACAACTAATAGCTAAGTAATTTTTCTAGGTCATTATTTCTTTTTGTTCTGTTTAAATTAGTACTCTGATTTTATCTTTTTAAATTTTTGTTTTGTTTTATATAGTCAGTTATTGTGTCTCAGAGTATTTTTAATAACTTACTGGGGCTGTTTCATTTAAAATTCCAAAAATGTAATCATTTGAGACCAAATAAACAATTTTATTTTTATTTATTTAATAAGTTGGGGAAAAAGTTTCTTCGCATTTTTTAAGAAGATTCAAAACATTTTTTAATATACATTATTTACATTTATCTAAAGTATGTAGGTACCATTTTGTTCGATAACTTTTTGCCATCTTGTAGGTAGCGACATGATCCCATTGCTATAGAAATTTTAGGACTTCTGATCAAAATACCGCGACAAGTGGTTTTGGCAGTCCTCTCTTGATGTTAACCTAACACTGCCTAAAGAATTCTGAAGAGACCGAAACAGGTGGAAATCTGAAGGTGCAGGGTCAGGACTATACGGCGGATACATTAACACCTCACAGCCAAACTCTCTTAATTTTTGCTGAGTGGCTAAAGATGTGTGAGGTCTAGCGTTATCATGATGAAATACCACACCCCTTCTGTTGATTAATTCCGGCCGCTTTCTCTCAACTTCTTGCTTTAATCTCATCAGTTGTTCGCAGTAGAGTTCAGAATCGATGGTCCTGCCTGGTGGTAACAGCTCATAATGAATAATGCCCTTCCAATCCCACCACACACACAGCATCACCTTGTTGCGAGTTAACCCGGGTTTCGCCACAGTCTGTGAAGCCTGACCGGCCTTTGACCACGACCTTTTTCGCACGTTCTTGTCGTACGTGATCCATTTTTCATCACCAGTTATCAGCTTCTTCAAAAATGGTTCGATTTCATTACGTCGTAATAAAGAATCACAAATGAGTACATGGTTCATCAGGTTTCTTTCAGTGAGCTCGTGAGGTACCCAAATATCGAGCTTTTTTGTGTACCCAGTTTTTTTCAAATGCGCCAAAACTGTTTTGTTGTCAATTCCCAGTTCTTCAGCTACGTCGTAACTACTGATATGCCGATATTGCTCCACTTTTTCAAAAATGGCATCCATTTTATCTGTAATAGGGCGACCAGAGCGACGTGCATCTTTGACATCAAAATTTCCGGATTGAAAACGCTTAAACCAAATTTGTGCTACTCTCACAGACACTGCACTGGGTCCATAAACATCGCAATTTTTTTTTCGCGGCTTTCGTTGCATTTTTACCTTTTTTGTAGTAAAATTTTAAAATGTATCGCATTTCTTCATTAGATTCACTCATCATGACAGTAAAATTTAAATTCAAATCACACATTTTCCTAATTTGAATTTGGAATTATGTTCTTTAAAATTTAAACTTTCAATGATACCAAAACCAGCCAGATACAAATAGTATAGCCAAAGAGATTTTAGTTTCAAGTTCATACATACTATAATGCGAAAAGACTTTTTCCCCAACCTAATATTTCACTTGCTAATGTTGTTTCCAAACCTAAAAATTCTTTCATTTGGGATCCACGTATTGTGGTAGAATGGCTCAGCTCTAACCAGCCGCCTCATGCAAGTTTATTCCAAGTATCTCGTCGCACAGCACTGATTTTGCTACTCGTTTCTGGTAGTACAGTCCATGACCTGACACTGTTACGGGTTGATAGTGCACATTTTGAAGACAATTCTAATTATATTGTTTTACACCCAGCATTTCACTCAAAAACAGATAGCTATACACACAGACAATCATCATGGAAATTGCACACATACAGATAAATCCATATGCCCTGTATGGTGGATACGTAACTTGATAGAAGTATCATCATCACGTAAAATTAAATGACATTAATCATTTATTTATATCAACTCGTGGCAGAGTCAGGCCAGCTTCCCGAACAGTGATTGGAAGTTGGGTTAAAACTATTCTTAAGGAGGCAGGAGTAGAGGCTACTCCTGGTAGTACTCGAAGTGGCATAGCATCTCTCAACTGGCTTGGTGGTGCCACAATATTAACGAGATCATGACAAAAGGGAACTGGCGTGTCCCCAACACATTTGCACGGTTCTATTCAGCTGAAATTAACACATCGCAAAGTCGTAACAATTTATCTCTGACATTTGAAGCTGTGTAGATTTTAAATAATATATGATTATACCTACTAATCAATGTAATTTCAACAAATAATCCAGTTCAAAGCAACATATTGTTATATTAAGTTAAATGGATTTTTTTTTAAATCTAAGTAGGTATGCTATGCATAACTATTGTAACTTTAGTTAAAAGCAAATCTTAATTCTTTGAATATCATATAATTAAACCATACATTGTGGTACTAATCATGTTACGTGAATGGTAAAACTTATGTATGTGTAAGTTCTTATTACTAGGTACCACAGTAATAAGAACTTACACATACATAAGTTTTACCATACTTAGTTTTGGTGGTTCAAATTAAAATCTTTTTCTTTACATAGTTAATTATACAGTTTTTATTCCCTGCAATTTATTTATACATTGAGTCACTTTCATTTCTAGTAATAATGTTCTCACACAGTTATATTTTGTTTAATATAAATACTCCTAGGTACCTATATTAAACAAAGTTATTCAGATACCTAAGTAATTTCTTTTTCACACATTGGCATATACTTAGCTTGCCACCAGGCAATAATAAACACATCTCACTATATAGGTCTAGAATAACAATTCATAGTGTATAATATAATGTTTTACCTGAAAATAAAACAATTATTATATACGGAACCTTATTCTAGACCTATATTTTTAATCCTGCCTGGTGGACTCATAATCCACCGGAAGTAAGATGCAATGTGAAGAGCGCGCCTGACTGTTCGGGCAAGCTCCACGCCCCCTCCCCTCGGCCACAGTGGGGCGGAGCCGAGTGGGAGGGGGGACTTAGGTGACTACTCATCCGCAAATATTTCATCCGCGGATGAAACGTCACCCTTTTAAAATTGTAAGGCGACGAATCATCCGCAAGTTCGGATGAGTCGTCGCATAGTTAATATTGATGTGGTCATATCGGCCAAATAGACATACAAACATTTGTGTATAGGAACATTGTCTGTTCTTTGGTTTCGCCGGTTTCGCTGGCGGTTATGTGTATAATATCGCCACATCCTGAATAATATCACTTCTTCTTCTCCTGCTGATATTTGGAAGTTCCTTGGAACATTGGGCATCGGTAAATCGCGACATTTGGACCTTCCTAGCACAATTGGTTTGGACGATCTAAATCGGCATTTCTCTACTGTTCCCACTCTAGATAGTCTAACCAAATATCAAACCCTTAACTACCTTGCGGGTCTGTCGCGTCCAAACATTAACCCCTTTGTCTTCACCCCAGTCGACCCGGGAGAGATCAAAAAGATTATCCTATCCATTAAATCCAAAGCAGTGGGCTGTGATGATATCAGCCGTCATATGATTGTAGCGGCTCTTGATCATCTTCTCCCTGCAATATCCCACATCATAAACTTCTCCCTTTACACTGGTGTTTTCCCTTCCCTGTGGCGTAAAGCCCTTGTTCGGCCACTGCCTAAGATACCCAATCCCTCTCTTCCTAGTCACTTTCGTCCAATTTCCATCCTTCCCTTTCTGTCTAAAGTGCTCGAGGCCAGTGTTCATAAACAATTCTCCCACTTTATTCACCGCAACTCCCTTATCAGTGCATTTCAATCCGGTTTCAGGCCCGGGCACAGTACCGTTTCAGCTCTCCTTAAAGTGACTGACGACATTAGGCGGGGAATGGAAGACACTAAAGCTACAGTTTTGGTGTTAGTAGACTTCTCCAATGCTTTTAATACCGTCAGTCACGAAATCCTTTTATCCATCCTTTCCTATCTTATGGTCTCTCCGGAGGTATTGGAATGGTTTGCCTCTTATCTTCAGGGGCGTCAGCAGTCTGTTCGTGCTGGAGACTCTTCGTCGAGTTGGCATGATCTTGCAGCTGGCGTCCCTCAAGGCGGTATATTATCTCCTCTTTTGTTTTCCATTTTTATTAATCTCATTACCACCGAGCTTCGGGCTGCGTATCATCTTTATGCTGACGATTTGCAGCTTTACTGCCAGGCAAGTGTTGACAACATATCCGATGCGATTGACGAGCTGAACCGGGATTTAAGTGTGGTTAAAAGCTGGTCTGATCGATTTGGAGTGGCGGTTAATCCTATCAAGTGTCAGGCTATCATTGTAGGGAGCCCCCACAGTATGAGAAAGCTGAATGACTTAACTGTGCCACCTGTAATGTTTGACAACGCAGTCATCCCGTTTAGCTCCAATGTTAAGGATCTGGGTCTGCATGTCGACACTTGTCTTGACTGGCGAAAGCAGGTCACGACTGTAAGTAAGAAAGTCACCGGAACGTTGAGGTCGCTCTATCGGTTGAAAAACCTTCTTCCATCACACATAAAGGCCATGCTTGTACAGTCCCTAATCTTTCCCATAATAGACTATGGTGATGTGTGTTATTATGACCTGAATGCAGATCTCCTCAATAAACTTGATCGCCTTCTAAATAACTGCATTCGATTCGTCTTCAATCTTCGTAAGTATGATCATGTGTCTGCGCACCGATTGCTTTTAAAATGGTTACCCATACGTCAGCGCAGAGAGCTGAGGGCTCTGTCTATGTTGTATTCCATACTAAATAAGCCTACTTCTCCTTCTTATCTGACTTCCCATGTTCAATACTTGTGCTCTGCCCATAGTAGAAATCTTCGTTCAACCAACAATCGTCTTCTACGATGTCCTTCTCACCGCTCTGGTTTTATTCATTCTTCTTTCTTTGTCCAGGCGGTATTTCTTTGGAATGCGCTCCCTCTGAACATCAGGATGGCAACCAGTCAGCTATCGTTCAAAATGAAGGCTCGTGAACATATTCGTATAAAGTTGGCAGAATCACTTCAGCGCTGATTCTTGCTGGATTCTTTTTCTCCTCTACCTATCGTTATTTCTCTTGACAAAGTTTATTCTGTTTATATGTATGTATATATGTATTTATTTATTAGTATTTATTCTTTTTCGAGTTATCTATCCCTTATGCTGCACCTGCCATGTTTTCTCTCTGCATCACCCTAAGGTTGACTGGTAGAAAATGCCTCAGGCATTAAGTCCGCCTTTGTACAGTATTTTTTTACTTGTGCATAAAGTTTTAATAAATAAAATAAATAAATAAATATCGTGGTTAAATCGAACAAAAATACCTCTATGTATAAGAATCGTTTTTTTATTAAGAATATAATTTTTTACACTGGTAAATCAGAATAATAACCAATGTACCTAAATAAATGACAGGTTACTACTACTACTGACAGGTTTCACTGCGAAAACTGAGGTTTGTTATAAATATGAGTACATAAATAGATTGTTATTAAGAATTATACATTCTTAAACATAATAAGAAAATATTAATTAATAACGAAAAACCCGAATAATTTATTCTTCTTACTATTCAGATACAAAAAAAAAAAGATTTATAACCATAAAATCAACCACTGCGAAATTTTGTAAATGATGTGTATCACTAAAATGATAGTTTCTCTATACAATGTTCGAGGCAACATTATCAATAAACTCTCGCAAACTGCTAATATTTTTTTTTCCTTTAGTATGCTTTCTTCAGTTCTCTTTGAAATAAATTCTTGATTTTTCCACAGATTAGAATGATATTTGGCATCTTTTTTAAGAGTATTTAATAAAATGGCTGTTTGGTTTGCTTTTTATTGTCCTATTCAGTCTCGAGTTCCACCATTCTATAGCGTTATTAGTTTTGTGCCGGATATTATAAAAACACCATTTATCAGACAAGATGGATTTCTGCTCAATCCAAGTATTTTGAAAATAATGGTTAAATTGCGCTGTTTTATATATTACCTTTTGAATACACTCACTCAAAACATAAAGCCAACCATCTGAAACTTTAGTATTTGGGAGATATGCCAACGCCATACAACGCCTCACGTGAGCCCTTGACATGTTTGATTTTTTTGTAATTCCAATCAGTTTAGTATTTTTTTGGACAGCTTTTTTAAAATGAAAAATACACCCTCGAGTAGGTAGTTACTTTATCAAATACAGCTTCAGATGCTGTCATCGCACTGGTTTCAAAATCAGTAGTGATTGACTAGGGATCAAATTCGGGAATTTGGCTTTTATAAGATAGAAGAATATTTCATAACTTGATTGCTTTTTATTTGGCAATAAGGCATATCATATTCGTATTATCGCTTTGTTGAGCACGCGCTTGCTCGCCAATTCAAGATTTTTCTAAAAACACAATTATCACAACCAGTACAACCAATAACGTATTTTCAAGTGAACATTAAGCATTATTACAAAATTCTACACATTTACATGAGATGTCTAAGAACGAAAAGAAGAAACTCGTGGCCGCGAGAGGCCAATGCAAAGCATCTTTTACAAGGCTAGAAAAATATTTAGCCTCTGATAGCGGTGAACTCACTGTGGAAGATTTATAGGTTAGAAAACAAAACTTAATGGAGAATTACATGCGTTACAAAGAAATTACAGTCAACTTGAGTGTTTTCGAGGATACACAATCCGATACAGATGTCGATGAGGACGACGACGATTGCGAAGAGAGGTACTTATGTATGCTGGCGACGATACAGCGTCTCTTAAAATCGAACGATCAACAAGAGGATTCCCCAAACAACAGTACTGTCACAATGGCAAAGTTACCTTCGTTGGACATACCTCACTTCCATGGCAAGGATATTTCTGCCTATAAACCATTCATCGAAATGTTTACAGCCGTTGTACATCATGACACAAGAGTTACAAATGTTCAAAAACTTTGCTATTTAAAGAAATATTTGCAGGAGGAGCCCTTGCAAATCATCGACAGTTTACCGATCATTGGTAAGTCAAATGAAAGTGCGTTAGAACTTCTTCAAAACAGGTATGACAATCAGGCCTTATTAGTTGATAGTCATGTGACAAAATTGCTTGATTTACCTAATATACAACGTAGCACAGCGAAGCAAATTAGAGAACTTGTAGCAGCAGTCAGACAGCATCTTGCTGCATTACAGAATCTTGGGGAACCAGTTACACAGTGGAATTCAATTCTCTCTCGCATTATACTACGTAAAATCGACCCTTTGACTGTCAGACTGTTTCATGCCGATAGGGACATCACAATGATTGTTTTTCCATTGATGAGTTATTAACCTTTATGGACAATCGGGCAGCTTCCTTGGAAGCCAGCTCACCTGGTGAGAAGCAAGCTTCAGGCAAACCTAAATCATCGGTTAATATTGCCACCGTATCTGACAATAAAGTTAATAGCAAGTGCCCATTGTGTAGTCAGAATCACAAATTATTCAAATGTGAAACATTTATAGCACAATCTCCTAAAAAAGGATTGAATTTGTAACCAAACATAAATTGTGTCAAATCTGTCTGGTTTCACACCTGCATAAATGTAGATATAAGTTTAAATGTTCGATTTGTCATTCCAGCGCTCACAATGCATTAATACATCCTCATGATGAAAAGCCTGGAACTGAAGCAAAGCAAGGTGAAAGCAAAAATACACAACAGGTAACTTTGCATATTGCTCAGCCTATTTTCCAAAGTGTTTTACTTCCACTAGCCAAGGTACAGGTTACCGGAGTCAATAACAAAAAAATTGTCGTCAGAGCATTATTGGACTGTGGAAGTCAGACTTCATTCTGCACCACAGCTTTGGCTAATCGGTTAGGGTTGCCACAGTTCGATTTACAAAAGAGTATAGTCACTTTGGGCGATGCTTGTCACAATAATAGTACTAAGGGCATACAGTTACATCTTGAGTCATTAGTAAATTCATTTCAAATGAATGTCACATGCTCAATCATAAATAAAATAACTTCCAAACAACCACAAAAAAAAGTGGATTTAAGCAATTTTATTATACCAATGCATGTTGCTTTGGCTGACAAGGATTTTTACATTCCAGATGACATATCATTACTGCTTGGCAGTGATATATTTTTCAAGATAATTTTGGATGGCAATATGGAAGGTGGCCCAGCTGATCCTATATTTGTCCCAATCCGGATATCTGTGTCCGTCAGTTTTGGGAGGCAGAGAAGGTACCAGAGTTCTATCATGAGTCACTTCCTGAGAATGAGTATAGTGAAAAGGTATTTACCGAGTCAGTTTCTTTACATAACAATAAATTTCAAGTCAATTATCCGTTCAAAGTTGAATTGCAGGCCATAGACCCTTCCTACTCATATGCAATTTCTTAAAAACGATTTTTAAAGGATCCAGAATATTATAATTTATACAAAAATTTTATACATGAATACATTGAATTAGGACATGCAAAAATACTTGATACAAAGAACTGTGATCCAATAGATGAACCCCGGTTTTTTCTGCCACACCATAAAAAAAAAAAAATAAACATTATTTATTTCGTAACCATAATAAAAAAAACACAATTAGTGATTGGAGCCTCCTTGTAAGCAAACAATGCCTGTATTAGGAGACTCCGCTCTTTCACAGCAAGGTACAAAATAAAATAAAAGAAGTGTGTGTGTGTGTGTGTGTGTGTGTGTGTAACTACGTGGTTTTGTTAAAGCGTAATGTCGGTGATCAGGGAAAATAGTTCGTAAATTAACCAGACACTCACAATTCTTACGGCGACGAAGGGAACCGGTCATAAACCTCCTTTCACTAACAAAAAAAATCGATCGTCCAGATATCTTTGTCGACAACAACATATCTGAACCCTTCTTCTTTTGACAAAAGGGAGGATATAAACACACGTCATCTTCGAGATCCGGAACAACTTTATTATTTTGAATCTGTTCAACGGTAGTTACGTCAGCCAAAATCCCTCCCTTACCACGCAGTTTGTCTATACTGCTCAAAATTTGCATTTCCTCGGTTTCAGTTAAATTTGCTATCCCATCATCGATCGAATCATTAAAGATACCTGAAGTTTCAATTTCATTATGTATTAATTGACTCCAGTATAAATAGACATGTGCCAATTCACATTTATGATTATTTTTATTTAGAACTTGTTCCTGCAATGACTCGAACAAAGACGTAGGGGTGACATCCCATCTAATAGTTGTAGCTTTCGATCCATAATCACTAAGTATAATGTATACAGAACGACGAGAAACTCTAGAGTGCGATGGTTTAGACACTATAACAGAACCAAAACTGTTCGAAAGAAGATTGGCCTCGGTTATTAACAGTTCAGATGCCCAATCGTCAAATTCAACGATCATAACATCCTCAGTAGTGAGTTCATGAGAATCATCTCGAATCAATCTTCTATCGACATAGTAGAGATGACCTTGATTCCCTCGAGGTGCCAAAGTAGAGTAAAATTCTTCCAATACTGCATCAAATTCGCAAGAAATAGAACCAGTAGTTCTAATCTCAGGGTAACTGTCAAATAGTTCAAGAAAAATCACACTTCTAGAATTATAGCGTTTCTCCAATATACAGACTGATGCATCTTCAGAGCGAAATGCCAACACAGTCAAGTGATCAAGAATTGTTGAAGCCTTTGGTGGTGGAATAGATTGAATAACGTCATGTGCCAGGTTCCGCGAAGGAGGAAGCGGAACGCGTGAGGGAGAGGCAACAGCCGCGCCCTCGCGCCCCTAGCCGCCGTAGGAGACGCCCTGGGCGGCGGGAATCGATTGCCGATTCCCGGCCACCGTAGGCGCGGGCTTGCGGACGACGAGTAATGGGCAGCTCGCCGTCCGGTAAGGACCAGGCCCGGGTCGACGGCGCGTTGTGTTCCACGCGCGCCTCAAAGAGATGTCAGCAGTGACGGGGTCAATTGGGCCGATGCCGCCGGGGTCGCGGGTAGTTCGAAAGAGATACCGTGGCCCTGGCACGGGCAGCTGAAGGAACATGGGTGGGTTTTAGTCAGTAAAAGTCTGACACGCCCTCCCGCCTCTGCCCAGAGCGGGAGAAGTCATTTGATGATTTCCCATCCACAAAAAAAAAAAAAAAAAAAAAAAATGTGCCAGGTTCCAACCACCTTTAATACCGACGTCCAACGGGGTAAAGTGATTCAACTTTAATCTAAGATGGAGATCGATCAAAGAGGAATCATTCCCTCTAAATAAGTAACATGTTAAATTATTACCCTGATAATTGTGCAAGCAGATATTACGTTCAAACTCTCTACAATACAAAAGAATTATATCATCATTTCCCCATTTATTATCCGAATTCAAAATGTCCACAACATCATCAGGATCAAGGCACGACGCTAAAAATTTTGACTCCATTAACTTATTCTTCAGTTCCGCAACGGACATTGAACCTTTCAAAGAGTGCTTTCACTCTTTGAAAGGTTCAATGTCCGTTGCGGACAATTACCGTCACCAGGAACGTCAACGATAGTATCTATATTCGAGTAAACGCAATCATGGATCTCATAAGGAGATTCGGGAAAGGGTTGGATTGAGACTTGCACTTGTGGAATAATATCAGGTTCACGATTCTTCCTCTCAAATTCCGAGAGAGTCTGCTGCACTATTTCCTGTACTACTTCCACCACGTCAGGAAACTGTTCTACCGGTGTTATCTCCTCCGGAAAATATGTTTGGCTATAGTCATAAACGGTTTCGTCGATTATATTAACGACTTCAATAACTTTTGTGGCATCAGTTATTTTAACATCAAAATACTTTGGAGCTGCGGCCCACAAAGATAATTTCTGCATTAATGTCAAACCGGACTTTGTACTATCTTCAGCATCGAGTTCTGAGTCGTGTCTCTGAACATTTTCGACACCAGTTGGGATACCGTCCGAAACCATTGGCAACGAACCGACAAAACCCGAAAAGATTTTCTTTAAGATTCTTACAAAGAGGGAAGAAGTGTCACTATGTCTACTACGTTTTAAATAATCGGTTATAATGGTTAACGCGGTACTACTATTGTACCTTTGAACAAATGCAACTAAATAAATAGCGTTGGCCAAGTGATATAAATCCAACGGTCCAACCGGCGTGTCGATAACTGAAGCATCAGTACCATTAACAATAACTCTAATTGATATTGATCTTAAATACTCGTATATAGCATTAACAGAAAATTTTTGTTGTGTTTGAGCCAAAGCATACTTCAAACCTGATTCATACAAATGTCGCGGAACTAACATTCTCCTCTTCGTAAAATTTACCTTAAATTCATTGAATGAATCAGGTTCCAAAGGTTCATAAGTATAGTATTGTACAATTACAGAATTCCTTAATTTCTTACTGACAGGTATAGTGTAGCTTATAGAACCCTTAGAAACATTGAACCGAGTACGTACTATTTTAATGACTAAATAAGGACCTCTAGTCTCAACAATTTCACCGAGGTACATAATTCCTCTAGAACTCACGTATGTCATTTTAATAACACTTTCAAGATAAGTACGATAAGAATGTTCATACGCTAACGAGTAATCTGACCGAAAATAAAATCTTATTGACTTGACATATCTTTCACCCTCTTTCACAGCATCTTTATACATTGGACTACAGTAAATTTTCCGCCATATCATACCCACATCCTGCATCTCCCCGGATTCGAAGTCAGCCATTATAATTTCCGGTTCAAACAAAAGAGTAGAGTATGCTATCTCAGCATTTGCAGCGTCCATTGCATTAGCTACATCAGTGTTGGTCATGTCATATTGACTGTCATTCATAATGACAGTCGGGGCTTTAATCGCACAAGTCTGTGCAGTGAATCTACAAAATAACTTATCCCTAGATTCAGTTAGTACTTTGGCTAACTCCGGATTTCTCGCTGCAGCACGATGTGCATCGGAAATTTCAGCATATCTTCGAGCGTTATCGCGAGCGTCCAATACAGGAATACAACAATGCATAGTATACCACGAACGTGCTGTTATCATTCTTAAGTTGCTCCCGATGTCCTTCACCCATGCATCATAACCCAGTGGTACTTTTTCTCTGTTATTATACATAGCTCTAGTCAACATAAGTTCGGCATTACATTGTCTCATGCTAGCTGCCATTGCATGAGCACGAAAGGAATTGGCTCTAGAAAAATCCAGAGTGAATTCAGGATACAGTTCTGATAATCTGCTTTGTTGTAGTGCTGTCAAAGCTACACGTACAAGTATATGAGGTTTCGGTCTGCACAATTGTTCAGAAGTAATGTCCGTTAATGCTCGTATTATATTATTACATTCCTCGGAATTCGGGTTTTCGTGTTTTTTGTTAAGAATTTGTTTGACCGCATCTTCTTGATTAATCCCGCCCATCGATAGTAATTTCCGTGATAACTCGTTAGTCATTTGTCCGTTCATTCCAATGAGAAAACGCATTTTCATAAATTGTCTCGAGGCATGTAGAACGTCACAGAAGGGTCTGGTAATCAATTCTCCTTCGTAGACATGTAATACACCATAGTGTGATGTGGGTCTGGCAATGCTGATCATACATCTGAGATCGGCGCTTTCTCTAATAAGGATGGCAAAAACATCCTGCAATAGTGGGTATGAACCGAGTCTCTTCTTATACCCTCTGATTTTCCATTCCGGTAATTTTAATTCATAAAACCAGCGGAGGTAACAATAGCCGGCGTACCCAATTCTAAAAGATGATCGCATATAGGTAAGTATAGCTTCATTGAGTGTAAAGTTGTCATGTCCAATATTGATGTGTAACTGATTTGCTCCAGTTACGGTCGGTTTTAAGATCACATAATCTCCGTCATAGTCGATGTATAATTGTAACAAAACATCCGAGACCAAAGGATTTGGTCCAAACTTTACAGTAGCATAAGATCTCCTGTGTTCAGGAAACCATAACAAATAACAATACATATTGAAAAATAATACACAAAAGAAAGAATAATGGTAACAATGGTAATGGTGATGGTAATGGTAAATGGTGATGGTAAACACATTAATAAGTTACGTAATATAAATTCAATTGGTATATGCACCATGGAGTGATCAGGCCATTAAAACATGGTAATAAACTTAGGGTTGTATTTGACGGCAGTGCAAAAACCAAAATTAGCCTTTGCCTCAATGATTACCAGCCAATGATGCCCAGTTGTACAAAACACACTTTTTGACATACTTCTTATGTTTCGTTTCTTCAAGTAGACGCTTCAATGCGACATAAGTCATATGTACCGAAGAATAGCAGTGGCTCCCAATCACCGGTGCCTACAAAATATTCTTTGGCGTGAGAATGGGGTCATGAATATACTACTCAAACTCAAACTCAAAGCATTTATTTCAAATAAACCAATTACAGGCACAGTTCCGTGTGCGCGCGCTCAATGCACGGTTGTGTGTGGCGATCTAAGTGCGTAAACAGTGACCAATTATAAATTCCGTAAATAAAGAACTAAGCGAAAGTAAAAATGGTGCAATGTAAGAAATGCAAACTGTTTCTATCTTTGTCTAAAGATGACATAGTGAGATGTAAGGGTGATTGTGAGAATGTTTATCATAAAAAATGTGCAACTAAAAAGTTCCTAAGCAGTACACTCTGCGAAGACTGCCAGACAAATAAAAGCTGCCCTAAACCATTCGCAGATGATACGAAAATCACATTAAACTCTAGGGGAGAGTGTGGAGAGAATGTTCTGGCTGAGGTAAATAAAAAGTTAGCGGTGATTTATAACCTTGAGAAGAAAATAGAAGAACTTACCAACAGCGTTGAATTTTATGGTGACATGTATCAGACATTAATTGATTTTAAAGAAGAAGCTCAGAAGAAAATAAAGGCATTAGAACAAAAAAATGTTTATTTGGAGAAATGTAACAAGGCGTTAGAGGAACGGGTACAGGAGTTGGAAATAAAGGACAAAGAGAAAAACATTGAAATTCACGGTTTAGAGAAGCACTAAAACGAAAATACTATATTAGTAGTCCAAAAATTGGCACAGAAACTAAATCTAGACCCAAATGAAATTCAAGATGCACAGAGGGTAGGCCAGGAAAAAGCAGATGATACAAAGCCCAAGACTGTATTGGTCACGCTTCGGTCTAAATATGCTCGCAGCAGCTGGATGCTTGTAAAGAAGGAAACAAAAATAACGAATAATAAAGTCTATGATAACGGCAGTGAAAAGCGAATATACATTAACGAAGATTTACCAAAATACAAACGGCAGCTTCTATGGACTGTAAGGAATAAACTTAAGCCGAAAGGTTTCCAATATGTTTGGGTGCAGAATTGTAATATCCTGGTCAAAAAGAATAGTGACGAAAAAAAAAATATATAACATTAGATCGGAGGAAGATCTCAATAAGTTTGATGAATGTAAATAAACACGCGTACATGACGTGGCGAGTACACACGAGGCGATATAACAACAACATTCGATCGTATAGATAGCTACTCCGGTCATTTTAATTTTAAAAGATACTATGATAATAGGTCTTTACCTATGAAATTGCCGTTTTGTATGAAAAAATTTAAACGATTTTTTTTCATGCATTTTTTATTTGTATTAATCGAAGTAATCACCCATGCAATCAATGCATCTTTGCCAACGCAGTGGCAGTTTATTGATGCCCTTCTTAAAGAAATCAGCTGGACGGGAGGCAACAAATTCTTCAAAGGCATTTTGTACTGCCTCTCGGGTATTGAATTTTTTTCCCGCCAAGAAGTTATCCAAATTCTGGAAAAAGTAGTAGTCTGTAGGCGCAAGGTCTGGTGAGTAGGGCGGATGACGGAGAGCTTCCAACCCCAGTTCTTGCAACTTGGAGACCGTCTGCTGTGCAGTATGTGGTCGCGCGTTATCGTGCAGGAGCAGCGGAGACGAGCGACTGACCAATGCTGGTTGGAGATGTGCCAGCTTCTCCATCATTGTGTTCAGTTCTTCACAGTACACATCTGAAGTAATGCTCACCCCGTTTGGTAAGAAGCTGTGATGAATCACACCGGCGCTAGACCACCAAACAGTGACCATCACTTTTCTAGGGGTAAGTTTTCGTTTAGGGCATTGTTTAGGTGCTGAACCAGGATCCAAATAACTTGCTGAGCGCTTGCGGTTATCAAACAGAATCCATTTTTCATCGCAGGTAACAATGCGGTTCAAAATTCCTTCATTTGTGTGTCTGTTGAGCAGTGCAAGGCACGTCTCGACGCGTACTTCGCGCTGGCGATCATTGAGTTCGTGGGGCACCCATTTGTCAAGCTTTTTTACCTTGCCAATTTGACGCAGATGGACCAATATTGTTTTGACGCTAACGTCGAAAGCTGCTGCTAATTCAGCCGTAGATTGTGTATCATCAGCTTCCACAATCGCCTTTAATTCGTCATTGTCGACCAAAGTCTTTGGACGACCGCCAGGTTCATTTTTCAGGTCGAAATTTCCAGAACGGAAGCGGGCAAACCAATAACAAGTGGTGCGTTGGTTTGTAGTGTTAGCTCCGTAAACGTCGTTGATGTTGCGTGCCGCTTGTGCCGCGTTGCTGCCACGACGGTACTCACATTCCATAATTACTCGAATTTTTAACGTATCCATGATGACGAAAAAGATTGAAATGCGATGAAAATGTAACACTAATCAATAAACAAATGACTACTTTTGGAAAATAAAATCCATGTTTTTAAAATAAAATTAATTTGAAATTAGAATTCTTAGCCAAACAAAAATTATTTTGATTTGAAATGGCCAGTACTGCAGAACGGCAATTTCATAGGTTAAGACCTAATATAACAGCTCTAAATAACGTCCTATCCCAAAATATATGGAATACCCACATATTACATCTGAACATAAGATCACTTCGAAAATATTTCAACGAGTTATTAATATTACTTGATAAAAATAAATATAACATAGATATCTTAATATTAAGCGAAATTAATATAAAGAAGGAAGAACTGCCATTTTATCAAATGGTAGGATATAACACATTTATACATGCTAGAGAAACGAGCAGAGGAGGAGGAATATTATTATACGCCAAGAATGGATTGAATTTCGAAGCTAAAATGGTAAACACAGAAGCAGTAGAAACACTTCATGGTCAATTGAAGCACGGGGAAAATAAAACACATGTAATAGCGATATATAGACCGCCTGCCAGAAATAAATTAATATTTATTCAGCAATTACAGACGCTAGTGAAATCCGTACCAACATCTGACAATGTTATAGTGATTGGCGATACCAATATAAACATATTAAACGACACGGTTAATCCTACTGTAACAAGGTACAAAAACGCCCTGTGTGAATGCGGCCTGATATGTGTTATACCAAGCGGAGAGGTAACGCGCGAGGCGATCGCGGACGGCCGGCTTGAGGTATCGTGCTTGGATCATATCTGGGTGCGAGCGGGACGGAGCGAGCATGACGCGTGCGCGTATGTGCTTGAGTCACGAATCGCCGATCATCATGGAATCGGATTAATGTTGAACTTATGTGCGAGTGGAAGCGAAAATCAATGTGTGAGTGGAAATATCAAGAACAATAGTATGCGCGAAGTGTTTAGTGATTAAATTAGTTAAGCAAAAGTTAGTTGAATATGAATGGTCCCAGTTAATAACAATAACGTGTCCGGTATTATTGTATCAGACGATGTGTAGTGTATTTGATCGCATTTACAAGGAGAGTACAGTTCAAATTAGCAAAGATAATAAGAAAGTAATAAGGCAACCATGGGTAGATAGGTATTTATATAAAATGTTATTGCGAAGGGATTATTTATTTAGAGTTTGGAAAGCGGATCCAAAGAATATGAGCAAGCGATTAGACTATACAAAATACAGAAATAAAGTAAATAAATTAATAAATATGGCAAGAAATAAATATAGACAGGAACAAATTGTAAAATGTAATGGGGATTTTAGGAAAATATGGTCAAATATAAACATATGGTTGGGTCGAAACAAAACTAGTTTGGACGATGTTATTTTAATGCATTTAGGGAAAACAGATTCTATGGAACAGATTTGTACAAACTTTTCTAAAATGTTTACGGAGGAAATAAAGGGAATTAAACATGTATGTAACTTGAAGTTTTTAGACAGAAATAAATATGTGAAACCGAGCGAGGTAAGCTATAGACACAATAAGGTGACTTCGTCGGAGGTAGAAAAGGTCATAAGAACATTATCCTGTGAGAAAGCACCCGGGTCGGATGGAATACGGGTGCAAGACATTATATTTTACGTAAGCAAATAAGTCCCGTTCTAGCTGCATTAGTGAATATGTCCCTAACTAACGGTATTTATCTAGACCAGTTAAAAAATGCAATTATACGTCCCATATACAAATCAGGAAGTCATTTAGAATATGGTAATTATAGGCCTATCGCAATATTATCTGTTATAGATAAAATAACCGAAAAAAATATTGTAGGACAGATTAGCGCGTTCTTAGAACAACACAACATATTGAGTGACACTCAGCACGGTTTCCGGAGAGGGCGCAACACTGTCTCTGCCTTGGTAGGGTTTTCAGATTATATTAATGATTGCTTAGATTCTGGCAAGCAAATTATAACACTATTCATTGATTATAAAAAAGCGTTTGACACTTTAGACCATGAGATCTTATTACAGGTAATGGACGAATGCGGAATACGCGGTCCCGCAAATAATTGGTTTAAAAACTACCTCACGAATAGAAAAATATACACAATTATCTCCCGTGTGGCTGGGGAAGAGGTAGATGTCGACTTGGGTGTGCCTACTGGATCTGTGTACGGGCCTGTAGGTTATGTAATGCATGTGAACAGTGTGGCAAATGTCGTAAGTAAATGTGAGGTATTCATGTACGCTGATGATATGTGTCTTGTTTATGCCTCCAAAGATATAGCTGAGGTACAAAAGCGTATTCAAGATGACTTTGAAAACATTAGCAAATGGGCACATGACAATGGAATTATTTTAAATATTTCAAAAACTAAATGTTTAGGAAAGTGGTCACCATTCGTACGCGGGGCACATTCGTACAGTTAGTATAACAGAAAAACTAAACGGCACACAAATACGCCTTTGCTTGTGTGCATAGACATACCGGCCGCCATGTTGCAAGCAGAGTGTCGCGCCAGTCGCTCTACGGTGTATCAGCTGACAAGACGTAAAGTTTTTTCGCGAGCGGTGAGTAAATTTTTTACGTAAGTTTAGTTCGTAAATTGTAAGTAGAATTGTTATGTTTTTGACAAAATGGTGATGCTTGATTAATGTTAACATTGTTTATTTTGAGCTTTAATTGTTATATTTCTCTAACTAAATTAGAATTTGTATAAAGTTGTATTTTAATTTTGTGCAAAGGCATGGGGTGCATTCGGACAGCCAGACAGGGGGCACATTCGTACGCGTACGAATGCTCCCCTTTACATTTTTATTAACCACCAGTATATCAAAATTAAATTTTTATGAAATAAAATATAGTATTACCTTTTAAATTATCGTGCAGACAGCACAATAACATATTTTTTCTTTTATGGAGTATTCTACTTCTAACAAAATGAAATATTTTTATGAAGTCAACCTTACAATTAATATTTTACTGCAGAATCATGGTGTGCAAATATAAAAAAAAGGGTACGCGTACTCAAGAAGTGGATGAAGAGTCCATGAATTTAGCAATTGATGATGTAATACAAGGACGGTTGTCGTGTAGGAAAGCCGCGTTAAAATACAACATCAAAACATCAACGTTGGAAAGCAGAGTTAAGAAATTTAAGGATGGCTCTAACGCCGATGGACCCTCACGAACTTTTCATTCAAAATTCACGAGTCTACAAGTTTTCTCCTTGGAAGAAGAGGTACGCTTAAATGACTATATTACTAATTGCTGCAAAATGCATTATGGGCTAACGATAGTACAAATTCGGAAACTTGCCTACGAATACGCGAAAGCGTTGAATTTAAAATATCCAGCGAAATGGGACGAAAATGTTTACCTTCCTTTTTTACCTACTTTAAGTTTAAATTATCAAAGACTGTACAACGATGTCATACAAAATGATTGTAAACATCTCATTTAGACTGATTGTATTGCTTAGAATTATCAATAAGTAAACTAAGGATGAACGATTTTATTTTTTGCTATTTTTCTAAAGAAAGATTTATCGACTATGAGTCACAAGTCACATATTATTAAGTTAGTTCTTTGATAAATAAATATTTTTATAATAATTAATAAAAATTTAACGACTTTATTTGGCTTTTTAATTACCCTGTATGAATCTACCCCATGGCGTACGAAAGTACCCCATCTACTGTACGAACGTACCCCATACGTGGGGTACGTTCGTACAAATATCTTATCGTAGAAAAATGGCTATAACCCTTTAACCCTTTGACATAATAGTTTCGGACTTTTTTGTAACAAACTACAATATATTTGTTACACTTAGGTACATAAACTAGATAAATTCGTCAATTAATGATAAAGTAAAAAAATAAAATCTAAAAAGTGTACGAAGGGTAACCACTTTCCCTATGCATATACACTCGCCATATAATCAAATTGCTAAATCTGTAAATAATGAATATCTCACAGTGATCGGACATACATACGAATGTTTGCATAGAAATAAAAGTAATTGTAAATGTGCAAAATTGGACTATGTAGATAAATTTAAATATTTAGGTCTAACAATAGATAAGAACTTTAATTGGAGATTACATGTAAATGACATTTGCAATAGGCTAAGATTAGTGCTAAGTAAGTTTTACCACTTAAAAAATGTATTAAACAAACAGACGTTAAGAATGGTGTATATAGCACTTGCCGATTCGCTAATAAGCTATGGACTTCTTGTGTACGGGCGAACCTTTATTACATATTTAAGAGATATAAAAGATATACAAATAAGACTGATAAAGTTTCTGGTTAGTAAAAATGTTAAAGATAAGTGCAACAAAGAATATGGTAAGTTATTCCCCATCTGTAAAATCATACCCATAGAGAAAAAATTAGATTATTTGGTAGGTCTGGAACATTATTACAATGACGAATATAAAGTTAATGTTAAAAACAAGTACAGCACACGTAGGGTTAGAGAGAACAAACTGGTTCAACCACAGATAACTAATTATTATGGTAAGAGAACATCTAAGTATTTGGTACCTAAAGTGTTTAACAAAATAGATTTATTAAGAGAAGAAGTAAAAATTAGTAAAGGATCACTTAAAACAAAATTTAAAAAACATTATACAGGATAGTAAACAGAACTAAAACATTGTATTGATTAAGCTATAAAAGGATAATTATATAAGTAGTAGGTATGTACAGACAGCGGCACATCGGGTTATTCCGAGCTGTCGAATTTCTCCAAATGATTTTAAACCTCGAAATGTTGATAGTTAAATTCAAAGTCGAATGAGAAAATTTGAGAGTTTGTAGTAGCTTGACCTGCTGCTGTGTGTACTTACGTACGGTGGTTCATTGTTTTTTTTTTTTTTTTTTTTTTTTTTTTTTTTTTTTTTTTTTTTTTTATGTAAAAGAGCGCCTCTCGCCATCAAACGTAAAAGTTTGGCGAGTTTAGATTTAAGAAACACCGCTGTATTGTAATTTCAGTAAATCATCATCATCATCATCATCTTCCTGCCCTTATCCCATATTACTTGGGGTCGGCGCAACACGTTTTCTTCTTCCATTCTCCCCTGTCAACCGTCACGCTATCATTCACTCCCTTCTCTTTCATATCATTCCTCACACAATCCATAATTTCAGTAAATAAATAAATAATAAAAAAAAAAAAAACTTTTGAATTGTCAATGGGTCGGTCAGTCAGAAAGATGAAGCTAGTTGCCCATTCTAAAGCGTAGTAGATCCCTATGGAGAAGAACGGGCAAGAAACTCCACGGACACTCTTTTAAATCATAATATTTTTACAAAATATTGGTTACATCCTTCATGTTCAAAATATACATGTTATAAATATTTAAATTATGCCTACAATTAATGTTTCTTTTTAATATGTTTAATTTCTATGAACTCCTATCATCAAACGTTGTATTGACTTCTTGTGATTGGTCGAGACTTTGACAGTTATCAAACGACCAATCATAAGCAAGTCAATGGTGGGGATAAAAAAATAGTCGGCGGGCATTTTGGTAATATGCTCGCCATGCCGGCATTCGTGCTTCGACATCGGTGCTAGTCACTTTCTTGTATCGTTAGTAAATCAAACTCTATCTGTATTACTGTACTGTTGTGATCATAAGTAATAAAGCTGATCTTGAAAGTCTACGAAATAGTGTTTTTATGTTCAAAATCCTTACTTCTGAGTATTGAACCAGTACGGTTCACATCTCAGAAGTGGGATTGGCAACCTAGTGCCCACAAAAGGATCGGAGATACGCTTAAGTGTTTTGCGTACATAGAAAACGTAAGTGTCCTTTGACTATTTTATTTTAATTGTGCTGCATAAACATTAATCATATTATTGCAATTTGCAATATCAAAGTGAAGAAAGCAGGCTACAAGTTTATTCCTGTAAAGTAGGTATTTTTTATTTTTTTTCTCTTATCTACCTTCACGATTGCTTATTTTAATAATTTGAGGAACTAAACTGTATTTACCGTAACGGAAACATTCCGGAGGTCTATATGGTTAGTCATGCATGTTAATCTTGCCGGGGTACTCCCTGGAGATGAACATGTATGATAGTTCAGTATGTAATTTGAGGAACTAAACTGTATTTACCGTAACGGAGACATTCCGGAGGTTTATATGGTTAGTCATGCATGTTAATCTTGCCGAGGTACTCCCTGGAGATGAACGTGTATGATAGTTCGGTATGTAATTTGAGGAACTAAACTGTATTTACCGTAACGGAGACATTCCGGAGGTCTATATGGTTAGTCATGCATGTTAATCTTGCCGGGGTACTCCCTGGAGATGAACATGTATGATAGTTCGGTATGTAATTTGAGGAACTAAACTGTGTATACCGTAACGGAGACGTTCCGGAGGTCTATATGGTTATTCATGCATGTTAATCTTGCCGGGGTACTCCCTGGAGATGAACATGTATGATAGTTCGGTTTGTACTTTGAGGAAACCGTAAATGAGGCATTTCCTAGGTTTATATGGTTATCATGCATGTTTATCTTGCCGGGGTGCCCCCTGGAGATGGACATGTTTGATAGTCTACATTATAGAATGTGGAAGTCAATAAAAGTCTTGTTTACAAGTTTAGTACAGCGCGGTTTATTAACGTAGGTGTCTGTTTGTTTTATGTTGAGGCCGAGAGAACATGGATAAACGTACGTCTAGTTCTCGAAGAGAATGTGATGGACCTAGACGGACCCCTCGTGAGACGCTGACTCCGCCGCTAAGATGTCGTGATGCAACTCTAGCCGCAGCCGGGGTCGAGGGCATACGCGTTCACCTGAAGAAAATTGTGGCAACCGAAACCGTTTGCCGCAGTCCAGGCGGTCAAAAGGAAGACGATCGCGACTGACGATTAGTCGGTCTCTTTCCCGACCACACTATTCAAGGAAGGCAACTCGTCGTGCTAGGCGCTCCAGGACACGGCCGCGCACTCCAGGACGGCACGAGTCGTGCCACGCGGAATCCAGGCATTCACGTACGAGCAGAGCTTCTCGCCTTCGTACACCGTCCCGTGAAGAAACATATCGTGAGTGTGAGTCAAATAATAATCTGTTTATTGAAAACTTTATTAATGCGGCTTAATCAAGTGTATGATTAATACAAGCGAACGCGATAGGTTTCCTGTTTTAAATGTAATTCCTGATTTTGACCCATTATGTAAGGAGCAAACGGTTGATACGTGGCTTCATAAGGTTGACGAATGTGCACAGATCTATGGTTGGAACGATAAACAAGTAGTCCACTATGCCCTACCGAAATTAACAGGGGTAGCTAAAACCTGGTATCAGGGCCTACCCTCACTACTATTTTCTTGGCCAGAGTGGAAGTTAAAGCTGAAGGAATCTTTTCCAACTAGGGATAATTATGCAGATTTACTAACGGAAATGCTGAATAAAAAGGTACGCTATGGGGAGTCATTGAGATATATTATGCTAAAATGAATCTTCTAAATCGTTGCGAAATATCAGGAAAACGTGCAGTTGACTGTGTCATAGCAGGTATAGAAGATCGTGGTTAGGTTGGGAGCACAGGGAGCAGAATTTACGGAACCGGAATTGCTACGAGTACTTAAATTTTTGAAGACGGTAAAAGTAGGTCAAGATAGGTCCACAAACGAGCAGCAGAAGGTTAAGGATAGAGAGAGGCGATCACAAAATAACACATTTACCGGTAATAAAGTAGGTAACAGTTCCCAAAAGTCTGCATCCAGCATGGTCTGCTACAATTGTAAAGAACCCGGTCACCCTTTCTTTAGATGCACAAAACCGAAGATTCAATGCTCTAAATGTAATTTATTAGGACATAAAGAACTGAGTGCCCTGGAACAAAGCAAAGTACCAACGATGAACCAAAAGCAATATTGAAAGTAGAAAACACGGGAGATTAAAAAAAAAGAAAATTACCACCACTAAGAGGAATAGGTAACGTGCCATATAACCCCCTTGGCAAGGCGAAAGTCACGATCGAAGTGCAGGGTGTAGTAGAAAAACACGTGGAGATATTGGTAGTAGGTGATTACTTAATAAATTGCCCTGTACTACTAAAGGCCCTCAGTCAAAATAGTCAAGACTGAATCGGATGTAATTTTTCAGCGAGTTAATGAGGAGTCTGTTTTGATTTGTTCACTTTTATGCATGGAGGAGACGCGCATAGAACGCGGCGAATTAAAGGCGATCCCAGTTAGCTCGCGTAATTCTTTCTCGGGAAAAATTTACGTAAATGGAACAGTGCGCAATATTGAAGGTCATGAACATTACTTGTTGCCTGGCGAGTATCAATTAAAACAAGGTACTGGAAGGATTCTCGTTCAGAATATCAGTGACAACTATCTGGTTAAAGAGAAAGGTAGTCTTATAACTAGGAGCCACACTTTAGCTGAGAGCCTGATAATTCAAAAATTAGATTTTAGCGATCAGTCACCCATAGATGAATCACCAATCAGTTGCGGAGAAAATTTAACAAAGGATCAAAAAGAGTCGTTAAAGGTCTTGTTAGATAAATATAAATATTGTTTTTCCAGTAGTATATCCAGACTAGTTCCGCCAACGTAATTGGCGCCTATTTTATATCTATGTCTCATCCATACAAGTTCTCGCGTGCATGCCTCTCGTACTTCCATGCTTCATACTTTGTCTTTCTTTTATCCATCATCATATATTTAGTGGGTGGGACTCCCACTTATTACCTACTTCTCTATTTTATCTATTCTTTATTCACTTCCATTTTTCGGGGAAATAACTTTTTACACATTTACTTTTTGTTTTTACTTCTTATATAAACTTAGCTTATTATATTAAAACATTTGTATTCCAGTAATCTAAAAATATTTTAACATATAAAATATTCTATTTATTACTATTCTTATTTTAAGACATATTTCTTGAACAACAAATTTCAACAGTTTTCTTTTAAAATACTCTTACATAACTAACTTTACTTATTTACTATTCTATTTAAACATTATATTGCTTACTATCTACTGCATATTCTATTTCTCAAATTTTTGCGCATTTGTCCTATGTTTACACTATTATATAACAATATATTAGGAAACATAGTTTCTTTATCTGGTTTTATTTCTTTCAATTACTTTCAGGGCTATATTCTCACAGTAGGCTATAAGTTTATTCCTGTTCTTACTATTTTTATCTGTCATTATCTCCCCTATGCTCTCTCTTCGCAATTTTTTACCTATCTCCTGTTCTAGATTGTAACGCTCTCTTGCATAAATTGGACAATCTAATATCAAATGCGGGACCGATTCCGCCACATCGCGGTCACAGTTACACGATGGGCTCTCTTTACACTTAAATCGGTTTAAGTATTCCGAGAAACCACCATGTCCCGTAAGCACCTGCGTGAGTACACCTACTGGCCTCACCTGTTTCACAATACGGTAGGCAGCTGCGGCGTTCGGAAGGAACATTTTCGTCACTGAGGCCGTCCCACCAGACACATATCTACGGTTCCATTCGTCAATCGAACTCAAACGAATTTGGCGTTTAACGAATGAAACCGGACACTGGTCATAGTCAGGCTTCCTCTTTGACGATAACGCCGCCCCCTTAGCCAGCTCATCCGCACGCTCGTTCCCTGGCAAGCCCGCATGGGCTTTGATCCAGAAAAGAGACACAGCTTTTCCCAGGTCCAATGCCTGAGCCAAATTGGCTCGTGCGCGGACCGCCAGAGGGTGGAGAGAGCCGTGGCTCGCAAGCGTCTGCAATGCTGACATTGAGTCGCTGTACAGGCCATAGGTCGTCTCATTGCGCTTGAGGATTACGTCCGTTGCCTTGCAAATAGCCAGTAGTTCCGCCTGGTAGACAGTGCAGTAGCTGGCTAGGCTGAGCTTCGTGTTTTTGATTTCGCCTTCATTATCCCACAAAGATAATGCGGCTCCGACCTTCCCCTCGATCTTACTGCCATCAGTAAATATGCGCACTGCCTGCAAGTTATGACTATCTACAGTCTGTTGGTCTGCCAGGCACATAAACTCAAAGGCCATCTGTTTGGCGGGGTGAAGTGTCTCTGTAAATCTCACCGCACTCTCAATCTCCCTGTCTCCTGGTACAAACTCGGACGACCCTCTCCTTGCCGTATACAGAGCGGCTGCTTCTTGTATACGGAGGTCTAGAGGTAGTATCCCAGCCAGCACCAATGCAGAGTTTAGTGAGACCGTACGGTAAGACTTACAGAGCTTCTGGGCGAATCCTCGTTGGACAGAGCCCAGCCTTTTCCGTATACCCAGCTTTTTCGTAGCGGGAGCCCAGGCTGCGGCCGCGTAAGTGACTACAGGTTATATTGTAGCTGTATATATTACCTTCTGGACTACAATGTTGAATTTGCAAAATGTTGAATTCGCATAATGTTGAATTCGCAAAATGTTGAATCCCAAAATGTTGAAATTGTAAAAAGTTGAATTTCACGTCCAGACCGCAATGTTGAATTTGCAAAATGTTGAATCCCAAAATGTTGAATTTGTAAAAAGTTATTTTATCGAGAATGTTCTATTGTAGTCCAGAAGCTATATTTTTATTTATTTAATTCAAATTTTCTTACGTTTTTTGCAATTTAATCAACATACAACTGACCCGCAAATAGCAAAAAACGTAAGTAAAACGGATTTCGTGGGCTACCCTGGAGCTTTCACCTTAACGTACTAAATTTAAAACTAAAACTCTTTATTTAATTAAAAAAAAACCACTTGTAATCATTCAATAAAACAACAATTACTCTTTATTTCAAATCCTTAACTAAAAAAAACTCCACTTGTAATCATTCAATAAAACATCAATTATTTCAAATCCTTAACTAAAAAAAACTCCACTTGTAATCATTCAATAAAACAACAATAACTCTTTATTTCAAATCCTTAACTAAAAAAAAAAAACTCCACTTGTAATCATTAACTAAAACAACAAAAACTCTTTACTTGTAATCCTTAACTAAATAAAAACTCCACTTGTAATCATTAACTAAAACAACAAAAACTCTTTACTTGTAATCCTTAACTAAATAAAAACTCCACTGGTAATCATTAACTAAAACAACAAAAACTCTTTACTTGTAATCCTTAACTAAATAAAAACTCCACTTGTAATCATTAACTAAAACAACAAAAACTCTTTACTTGTAATCCTTAACTAAATAAAAACTCCACTTGTAATCATTAACTAAAACAACAAAAACTCTTTACTTGTAATCCTTAACTAAATAAAAACTCCACTGGTAATCATTAACTAAAATAACAAAAACTCTTTACTTGTAACCCTTAACTAAAAAAAAAACTCCACTTGTAAACATTAACTATAACACTCTACGTCAAATCCTTAACTAAAAAAAAGCAAAATTAAAAAGTACTAAAAAATTTAATTAAAATCCTAATTTAAGTCTTATATATATAACTTTTCTCAAAAATTGCAAAGGCTGCAATTTTTTCTTTTCAAGTTTTTTCAATAACAACGAATATCGTTTATCGAATAATAAATCTTTTACTCTTCTATTTTTCTTAAAGGGAAAAAATAAAGATCTTTCAGTTTCGATCATAATAAGTAGCTTCTTCTAATAACGTTTTAAAAACCAAAAATATATTCGGTGTTTTTGGTAGTCTAGAATTTATTTTTCGGTGATACCCCTCGCAGGAATTAGTTGTTCTGTGGGTAGTCTGCACAACTAATCAAATTCTAATCCATGCTGAACCACTGCTCTTCAAAATACTGAATAAAACTGTGCAAATTTTCTGAATCACTATTGGCAGCATCCACAATATCTCGCCAGGCTTCTGTCATATGCGTCGGTGGAAGTAGAACAAAATAAGAGCACAACCGTACTACATTTCTATCACATTTGTAAGCAAGACTGTTGCTGTATTTCTTTTTGACCAAATTACACTGCTTTCCCTCTTGCAAACTGCCTTGTTAAAATGTTGAAAGCATCCTGTCACTTTAACTTCTGTATAAACCTTCTTTATTGCGTTTATTTGAGCTGTTTCGTAATCGCATTTGAATTTAGCCATATGAACTACTCCAAGCTTATTCTTAATTAATTTAAATAGCCGTGTATATGTTTTCTGCGTTTTATTTGGTAAAAAAGCATAAATTACAGGATAAATATTTATGCTTTTGTCATCAGAATAAACATCAAGGTGTATTATGTACAACTTATAGAACGGCCGGGGACAAGATCTAAAAGTACCATCCCCATAGTAAGAAACACTTTTCGAAGATTTCAATAATTTTAGCATCTTCCTAGAACACAATAAAATATTTTTTTCCTTGTCTCCATCTTCAATCACCTTGAAAGTTTCGGACACACCATTAGGAATTTTGACATCTTCAATTTTTTTTAAAATCAGTTTATCAGATCCTAAAAATCTTTTCCGTGCCCTTTAAAGAGAAGTTTTCACCGAGGAAAATGTTGGTAGTTGGTATGAAGGTACATTAGGGTTTCGCTCAACAAACTTAGTTAACATGTCTTCAAAAATTTGCTGAATTGGATTTAAATTTGTGCAAACTTCTTCCTTGATTGCATTCAAAAACCCCGTAATTTGGATTTTATTCTGATCTGTCAAGCACTTATGGCTAGTATCACGAATTATTCTAGTTTTATCGGTGCTTAACGTTACGGTAGCTGTACATATTTCACGATGTGTGCACTTCCAGCGTGTCGTACCGTCATGATTCGTCTTACCGTCTTTAGTCAGTGTCCACTTCCCTTTTATTACTAAGAGATCTTTATTCTTATGGTTTTTTTAAAAACACAATATCTTTGAAAAGAGCCATAATAAGTTTATTTTATATTTTTACTTTAAATAATGCTTCTTTCGTCACAATAAAACAGGATTTTATGAACTTGGCTGACAATAGGACAATAGTAAAGGATAATGACAAATCGCTTATCATTTTTTTTTTTCATTATAAGTGGCCAGTATTAGTAACGGATGCACAGAGGATTCACTTAATATCATTTTATATCATAGCTTGTCCAGTCTGAAGTGACGCGCCCCACTACCGCATTTTTCACGTCGCCACGGCTTGTACGTAATCACAGCCTAGATTAGTATTATGTAGCAATACGTAATATGCGGTAGTGGGGCGCGTCACTTCAGACTGGACAAGCTATACAATAAAACGAGTTTTAGTGAGGTACGGAAATAAATATAAATATGTATACTAATTTTGGATCGAGGAATTTTGAAGAGGTGGACCGATGACCTTGTAAAGGCTGCAGGAATCCGCTGGATGCGGGAAGCACAGAACCGGTCGAAGTGAACGTCTTTCTAGCTGGTAGGTTCCTGTACAGGGTCTATGTGGGTACCACCGCAGTGCCAGATATTTTCTTGTGAAGTAGAAGTGTGCTCATTATATTTGCCAAAAGACGTCCACTGCTGGAGATAGGCCTTTCTCAAATATTTGCACTGCGACCGGTCCTGCGCCTCTCGCATCCCCAGGACTCAACATTTTGGGATTCAACATTTTGCAAATTCAACATAGTGGGTCCAGAAAATTCAACTTTTTACGAATTCAACATTTTGGGATTCAACATTTTGCGAATTCAACATTATGCGAATTCAACATTTTGCAAATTCAACATTGTAGTCCAGAAGGATATATTATACGAATGATCGCCGCATTAAGACCCCAGCTGATTTTTGCCGCACGTGCCAGCTGCTTATAGATATTTGCCACTTTTCTGCAGACATTCTTAGTGTGTTCACTGAACGTCAGCTTGTCGTCTATAGTGAGCCCTAGCAGCTTCATGCTCCTAACCATACCGATGCCGACCCCAGCCATACTCAGAATCGGTGCGTCGTACTTAAGCTTGTTGGTTATTAGCATCGCACAAGTTTTATGCGGTGCAAACCTGAGCTTATTTCTGACGCCCCAACTCTGGGCACGGGCGAGGGCTGCATTGGCAGCTCTGGAGACTTCAGCACCTGTGTCACCATCCACAACCAAGACTATATCGTCTGCAAAAGCCTGCACAAAATATCCCTGCTTATCCAGGTCCTGCAATAGCGGGTCTAGTAGAACGTTCCACATAATGGGACCACCAATTGAACCCTGGACACAGCCCTTGTCGGTCTCTCTCGTGCATTCCTCCCCAGCGTACCTTAACTTTATCTTTCTGTTGTCGAGGTAGCTGTCAAGGAGCCTCCTGATGTTCACCGGGCACTTTTCCTCAGCCAGCCTGACCCTAATTGCCGGCCACCAGGCACTATCGAAGGCGCCCTCTATATCCAATGACACTAGGACAATTAACTTCTTCAGCCTCAACTTGTCCTGTACGTGCTTTATTAGTGTATAGAGGGCGTCCTCGGTGCTCTTCTGGGGCATAAAGCCAAACTGACGAGTACTCAGCCGCGGCACAAGCTGCCACTTAATCCTTGCCACCACCATCCTCTCCAGGACCTTCCCCAAAACCGGCAAGAGACCTATCGGCCTATATGACTTGGGGCTCAAGTAATTCTCCTTGCCCGGTTTCCTGAGGACTACCACCGTTGCCTCCTTCCAGATATCTGGGAAATGTGCCAATTCTAGGCATTTATTATACAGGGCAAGGAAAGCGTCCGGGTCCTGGTAGATCGCTCGACCACAGATATCCGACGTTAATCCGCTCCGGGGGCTTTCTTTGGACTAAAAAGTTCCACGGCTGTCTTCAGCTCGAGCGGTGTAAATGGTGGGTCATGATATTCACCATCCTGCCATTCATTTACCCGTTTTGCTGCTTCTCTTATAAGCCTGTGGTCTCCGTTGTCCTCTTCCACTGTGTCCTTTGGATAGAAAGTGTCGGCGAGTAAGGCTGCCGATTCTTTAGGGTTCAAGAAAGCACCATCGTTCATCAGGGTCAAATCTTCCTGTCTCCTAGTGGTCTGTCTGATAACTCTGTAGATGCCCTCCCACAGACCTTCCCCATCTTGTCTTTCGCAGAAGTCTTTCCAACTGGCTACCAGAGCGTTTCTGGCTTTGGACTCATATTTTTCTTTTGCTTTCAGGTATTCGTCAACAACCTTCATTCTACGGACCGGTGCGGCGTTGCGGATACGGTTTTTCTATGTTGCGACTTCCATCTTCATCGCAGCGAGCTCCTCAGACCACCACGGTATGGTAATTTTTACTTTTGTTTTAATTTTAGGGATAGCCTCGTCACATGCTTTCTCAATTGCGGTTTTATATCTAACTATTAATTCTTCCAATTCCTGTTTATCAACTATTCGATTTATATTATCTAAACTTATATTGCTATCAATTTTGTGTTCCGCTAATTTACTCTTAAAATCTTCCCAATTTGCTTTTTTCGTATTATATTTTCTTGTTGTCCTAATTATATTAATCCCTTTTTCCCTTTTTACCCTAACATTAAATAAAATGGTGTTGTGGTCCGAGCTCGTGATCCCTGTGTCGACCCGCCAGCCGACCACTAGGTCAAGTAAACTGAGCGAGCATGCCGTGACGTCCACGTGGCTCTTATATACTACGCCGCCTCTTACTGTGTAGAAAGTCGGCGTGTTTCCCGTGTTTAATACCTGAAGCTCCATTTCTTCCAGGGTCCCAGACATCTCTTCGCCCCTGAGGTCTTCAGTGGCGCTTCCCCACCAGGTACTTTTTGCGTTCGAGTCTCCTCCTATCAGAAGCTTAACAGTGGCCAAGTCCAATTTTACTCTGGTCAAATGATCCAGGTACGGCCCCAAGGGTTGGTCTGGCTCAAAGTAATAGGAGACTACTGCGATTTCCCAGGCTTTGGTGCGGATTCCTACCACAACGATGTTGTTTGTGGTGAGTTTTGGGTAGGGAATGACATCTAGGTCATCATCAAAGACGGCTATTGCCGCCTTTACCCTCCCACTTCCTTCAATCTCGCACTGGTAGATTCTCGCACCACGGTAGCTCTTCATACTCCTAGCTCCTCCCACATAGCTCCTTTTCCAGTAGTTTAAAAGATCTTGGGTTTACAACGGAGGCTGAAATGGTGATTCAACTGGATGACCCCGATCCTGTCGTGTACCGCCCATACCGGTTGTCCTTTAACGAACACCAACTAGTTCAAGATATGATCAAGGAAATGTTAGAAAGCGGCATTATAAGGGAGTCTAAAAGTCCGTACGCAAGCCCTATAGTGCTAGTTAACAAAAAGTCTGGGGTGTTCAAACCTATTGCTTATTACAGCAGGCAAACCAGTCTGGATGAGCAAAAACTACACTCCTTCGAGTTGGAGACCCTCGCTATTATTGCCTCGTTGAATAGGTTTAGGCATTACTTACTTGGTATTAGATTCACCATAGTTACAGACTGTAACGCTTTGCGTACCACTTTAAGTAAACGCGACTTAGTCCCACGAATTGCCCGCTGGTGGCTGCAATTCTTAGAATACGACTGCTCAATAGAATACCGCCCTGGTGACAAAATGGCACATGTAGATGCCCTTAGCAGGGGTGCTATAGACGGTATTCCAGACATTGATCACGTGTTAGATGTGCTTTCAATAGGTACAGACGATTGGCTTGCAACGGTGCAACAGACGGACGAAGACATTAAAAATATCGCAAATATTTTAAGCAATTCCAAATGTAAAGATGCCGTTGACATATTCAAAAATTACAAGCTTGTAAATGGGCGGGTATATCGTATAATTGACGAAAATACTATCCGTTGGGTTGTTCCAAGTGGCACTAGATGGCACCTGCTAAAAGTCAATCATGACGATGTGGGACACTTCGGGTTTGACAAAACTTTGGCGCGCTTACAAGCTACTAATTGGTTTCCAAAGATGAGACGGTTTGTAAAAAAATACGTTTCGGCTTGCCTTCAGTGCGCACATCACAAGCTGCCAAGTGGTGCCAAGTCCCATCCCTAAAGCTATCATTCCATTCCATACCATACATGCGGATCACCTCGGTCCTTTTATCCGCACCAAGCGTGGAAATACGTTCATCCTTCTTATCGTAGACGCGTTTACAAAATTTGTCGACATTACCGCTGTGCGAAATACCAAATCGGCCACAAGCATTAGGGTATTCAGAGAGCATTTTAGTTACTTCGGCGTGCCAACCCGTTTAATTACGGACCAAGGGACAAGCTTCACTAGTAGGCAGTTCACAACATTTATTCAATCATGTGGTATAAAGCACGTGCTCAATGCTGTCGCCACACCCCGAGCGAATGGCCAAGTAGAACGGTACAACCGCACCATTTTGGCAGCGCTCGGGGCAATGAACCATGACAAACCAAATGGTTTATGGGATGAACACTTACCAGACATACAGTTGGGTATCAATACCACCGTACACGCCACCGCCAAAAAGACTCCAGCGGAGCTTCTTTTCGGACGGAATCTGACTAACCCATCTGAAGGTTTGTCGGGGAGAGTCTGGACGATGTTAGGGCTACGGCCGGTGAGCTTATTAGAACACAACAGGACAAGGACAAGAAATGGTATGATGGGTACAGGAAAATTGGTTTGGTTAGAGTAGTAAGAGCTGTGACAGGAATAGAGGGACAGTCTAAAAAGCTCGAACCTAAATGTAAAGGCCCTTACAGAATTAAGAAGGTGCTCCCCAACGATAGGTTCGTGGTCGAAGACACACCTCTAACAAAGACTAGTAAGAGGTACGAGGCTGTGGTAGCCAATGATAAAATATTCCCATGGATCTGCTATAACGAACCCGTATCAACCGATTGTGAATCCGAGCGTAATAATTGTGAATCTGAATGTGAAGAATTGTAAATAGATGTTTAGTTCATTCGCACTATTGAAAAAGAATATTGTACATTGAATTATATAAGCACGCAATTAAGGACAATGAAGAGATGTTCAATTTCATTGTGTATTTGTATTGTGTACACTTAAAGAACTACACTTCTGGACACATCTATTGGCCCACCTTAGAGTTAAGGTTTCGATGGCCCCTACCGAAATATGATTGCTAGATTGAACAAAAACTGTTGATGCAGTTTTAAACCTGATACATTTTACCATCTTTTTCGATCGTATTGTTTTAAATTTGAATTCAGAATACCATACGACATGGAGCTACGCCTAACAAGTCGGATATGCGCCTTGTTAAAGGCAATTGAATTTTGAATAAAAAACATGTTTTATCAAATATAGGTTTAATTTAATAACGCGTGTTGCCTCCATGGGCATCTACCACAGCTCTCATACGATTAGGCATAGAGTTTATCAACCGCTCTATGAAATTTTGAGGGATCATCTCCCATTCCTCTTCTATGGCAGTTTTCAACTCCTGCATCGTCTGGGCAACTGGCTGACGAGCCCTAACACGTCTTTTTAGCTCGTCCCACATGTGCTCAATGGGGTTCATGTCTGGGCTTCTGGCTGGCCAGTCCATAACTGTGATGTTCACATCCCGAAGATATTCCCTGACGATGCCGGCCGCATGGGCTCTTGCATTATCATGCATAAAAAGGAAATTTGGGCCCACATAGTCCGTGTATGGTATCACGTGAGGTTCTAAGCACTCACGAATGTACCTTTCAGCATTTAATGTTGGCAGCCGTGGTCCTGTAACAACCTCAAGTTGAGTTTTGCCGCTCGCGGATATACCGCCCCAGACAGTCCATGAGCCACCGCCATAAGCAACCCTCTCTTCAAAGCAGCATTGTGCGAAACGATCTCCCTTACGTCGGTAGACCTTCTTCCTTCTATCATTGCCATGTAAAACAATTTTAGACTCATCAGAAAAGAGTACACGGCTCCAATCTTGCTGTGTCCAATTTAAATGACTGCGTGCGAAATGAAGGCGCGCTGTTCGGTGGGCTCGCGTTAGTTTGGGGCCATTAGCTGGCTTGTGTGGTACCATATCGCGTTCTTTTAACCTTCTCCGAACAGTTCGAGCGCTCACAGATACTCCGTGGAAGTCGCGAAGTTGGTTTTGTATCTCAATGGAGGTAAGGTGACGATTTCTCAAGCTGGTCGTCACGATGAATCGATCCTGCCTTTCAGTTGTGACCCGAGATCGTGGCCTTTCTTGGCGACGAATAAAGCCGCCAGTCTCTAGGTACCTCCGATAAACATTTCGGACCGCAGATCGACTTAAATTAAGTTGAGCACTCACGTTTCTTTGGCTGTGTCCGGCCTGAATAAGTGCCACAGCTTGGGCGGCGACTTCAGGTGAAGTATCCATAGATTATTGATAGAACCTCACCTTAATGTTAAGAATAAGTAATGTTTGTTGCAAAACCAAAGATATCAATCACTTTTTCAAGAATTAAATCCAAGTAAACCAATAAAACCAAGTTTTCTTAGTATTCGATTGTTTGATATCAACAAACAGGCTCCAAATTGTCTTTTGTTTCTTTAAATTCTGTGTTCGAAATTCAAAAAAAGACTATTGAATGAAATTGTGAATGTGCCAGGTTCAAAACTGCATAAAAACTTTTTGCTCGACCTAATATAAAATTTTAGCTAGGACCAAACGAAACTGAAAATACAAGGTGGGCCAAAAGATGTGTCCAGAAGTGTATAATTATGAAATCAATGTCGTAGTAAAAAAAAAGTAATGTTAATGTGGTTTTAAGTTTCGATGATTAATGTCGTGTATCATCTAAATGATTCCACGTACTAATGGCTGAAATATTTGCTGGTCAATGTCATGGACTAGTAAATACCGATTCATTGGTTAGGGTCACGTACTAATGAGTCGGGGAGGGGTATCAGGTAACGGATGCCTCTCATTTTAGCAATTGGTACATCAGTATATCTACAGGTCAAGGTCATGTATCATCTAAATGATTCCACGTACTAATGGCTGAAATATTTGCTGGTCAATGTCATGGACCAGTAAATACCGATTCATTGGTTAGGGTCACGTACTAATGAGTCGGGGAGGGGTATCAGGTAACGGATGCCTCTCATTTTAGCAATTGGTACATCAGTATATCTACAGGTCAAGGTCATGGACCAATACATATACTGCCGACATAAGATATAGAAAGTTAAGTGTCAGGTAACCGACACCCTTAAAGGTTATAAGCATTTTTTTAATCAAGGTCATGGATTAATAAATAAATTTAGGAGTAAATTTATTGAAGTGTAATGTACTACTATAATGACTCAGTGTTATAGTTAAACTGATAACAAAGTAGGTACTGGGATATCAAGTAACCAATATTCTCAAGGGTTATAAATATTGTTTTTAAGGTCATTTAAATCTATTGTAAAATCATTGAATTTGAAATATGTTAAGATACTAAAATGTGCTACTATAATGACTTATAGTCAAAATGATTAATTAATAACTAATGAGATAACTTATGTTTAATAGGTTACATTATAATTTAATTATGAAATAAAACTTAATGTTTTTGTAATATTTACATAACGAGGGACTCGTTGTAAGCCAGATGGCCGAGCTGTTATAAATATTTAAATTATGCCTACAATTAATGTTTCTTTTTAATATGTTTAATTTCTATGAACTCCTATCATCGAACGTAGTTGTATTGACTTCTTGTGATTGGTCGAGACTTTGACAGTTATCAAACGACCAATCATAAGCAAGTCAATGGTGGGGATAAAAAAATAGTCGTCGGGCATTTTGGTAATATGCTCGCCATGCCGGCATTCGTGCTTCGACGTCGGTGCTAGTCACTTGCTTGTATCGTTAGTAAATCAAACTCTATCTGTATTACTGTACTGTTGTGATCATAAGTAATAAAGCTGATCTTGAAAGTCTACGAAATAGTGTTTTTATGTTCAAAATCCTTACTTCTGAGTATTGAACCAGTACGGTTCACATACATGTGAAAACAATGTAGAAAGACATGCACGTTAAAAAGCGTCCGTAATAAAAAGATAAAAACTAAAACAACTAAATTAAATAATAAAATTAAAAATAAGCCATGGCAGCTAAGAGACGACCAGTCCCAACTGACGGCGCCCGTTCACGAACATGACGCATGGATCAGCACCAATTAGCTCAACCATTTTGAAGGGAACTTAATGATCCAACACACACGCCACCACCAGCGAGACATTTGAGTGACCATGACATACTCTCGACCGCCAGGGCACACTCAAGTCAGTGAAAGACGTACCCAGTAAAAGGTAGCTTAATAGTAGCTACATAGTGCTCACACATGTGCTATGCAATTATACAGGGTGTTTGGTGCATCGTTTGCCAAATTGAATTGGCCGAAAGAAGAGGTCATTTGCTATCGCTTCAGGCTCAAGTACTCATTTTTGGCCACACCGGTTTTTTTATTACAACTTTCTAATTTTTATTTTGAAAAAATCCAAAACTCAGCATTAAAGCTTAAATTAAAAAAAAGTTTTAAGTGTAGTCGTCAAATTTCATTTTTATTTACATATGTACTGTTGTATGGCTCTATCAAATTTAAAATTACTTGCCAGTTACATCTAGTTTTTTTTTAATAAATCACAAAGTTTTTGGAAAAATAAAAAATGAACTTAAAACTCAACTTTAAATAGCTATAAAAAAAAAACTAAAAGCGATCGGGATCTTCGAATTATTTTAAAAAGTTCTCTAGTCTATCCCCTTTCCAACGGTATGCAATGTGTTAAAAAACTCTTTTAATATCTTTAATAATTAGCTAAATGTGTAGTCGAGACACATCAGGCTGATATTGGATATTACGTTTAAAACACTAGTTTTCGCATAAATTACATGCTATTAGTAGATAGATACTGTTATCTCACGTCTTACGTAGTCTCTTATCTCGTTCTTACATAGGGAACTTTCCTCGAAATTGAAAAAAAAATACATTATTACAAAAATAATCATTTATTAATAAGTAATTTAATTACATACTAATCTTACAAGTCTTGTTCAAACTGTCTACCACTATTGCGTATGCACGCGCGACATCTTCGTCTTATCTCAACTGTAGTGGTGCGTAAACGCATTTCTGCTTTGATCGTCATGAAAGCCGCCTCAATGCGTTGGACTAAATCATCTCTTGTCTCAACTTCCGTGGCGTAGACGAGTTCTTTGGCCCGTCCCCAGACGTAAAAATCCAACGGAGTTAAGTCTGGAGAACGTGGAGGCCAAGGAATAGGGCCATCCCTCCCAATCCATGAGTCCGGGAATGCATCATTCAAGTACTCCCTGACGGTTATTCTCCAATGAGCGGGACAACCGTCATGTTGGAAAACAAAAGACCTGTCTTCACTGAAAATTGGCAAATCAGCTAATAATAAGGGCAACTCTGTTTGCAGAAATTCTAATTCTTGTAAGATTAGTATGTAATTAAATTACTTATTAATAAATGATTATTTTTGTAATAATGTATTTTTTTTTCAATTTCGAGGAAAGTTCCCTATGTAAGAACGAGATAAGAGACTACGTAAGACGTGAGATAACAGTATCTATCTACTAATAGCATGTAATTTATGCGAAAACTAGTGTTTTAAACGTAATATCCAATATCAGCCTGATGTGTCTCGACTACACATTTAGCTAATTATTAAAGATATTAAAAGAGTTTTTTAACACATTACATACCGTTGGAAAGGGGATAGACTAGAGAACTTTTTAAAATAATTCGAAGATCCCGATCGCTTTTAGTTTTTTTTTTATAGCTATTTAAAGTTGAGTTTTAAGTTCATTTTTTATTTTTCCAAAAACTTTGTGATTTATTAAAAAAAAACTAGATGTAACTGGCAAGTAATTTTAAATTTGATAGAGCCATACAACAGTACATATGTAAATAAAAATGAAATTTGACGACTACACTTAAAACTTTTTTTTAATTTAAGCTTTAATGCTGAGTTTTGGATTTTTTCAAAATAAAAATTAGAAAGTTGTAATAAAAAAACCGGTGTGGCCAAAAATGAGTACTTGAGCCTGAAACGATAGCAAATGACCTCTTCTTTCGGCCAATTCAATTTGGCAAACGATGCACCAAACACCCTGTATAATACTAAGAGATTGAATTTAAACAATGCAAAGAAAGTTTTCTCTCATCTTAATCTTCAGCAGCTCCAACAATATATCCGAATGCTAATCAATTAATTAATGCGTCCTTGTGGAGCAGGACAAGCATTCAGCCAAGCATTTCTGTCAGCGATGTAATCCCCCAACTTATAATATGCCTGGCTGCATAGTGTGCGTTTTATACAAGATTTAAATTTCGTTTCATTCAGCTGGAGTATGTGGGGAGGTATTTTATTATAACATTTTAAACAGTACCCCATGAAGGATGAGTCTACTTTAGCCAGTCTGAAACCTGGTTGAACTAATTGGTCCCTATTTCTAGCCCTATAATTGTGTCCTTCACCTCTTTTACCGAAAAGATTTAGATTTTTCCTTACGTACATGTTTTCGTAGATATATTGACAAGGTACCGTCATGATGTTAATATCTTTAAACAGTTCCCTTAGAGAATCGCGCCTGCGGAGGCCATATATTGCTCTGATGGCTCTTTTCTGCAGAATAAAAATGGACTCTTATGTCTGCAGCCCGTCCCCATAGTAAAATACCGTAAGACATAATACTATGAAAGTAACTGAAATAGACCAGCCTTGCGGTATCTACATCAGTGAATTGACGGATTTTTCTCACCGCATATGCTGCTGAACTTAGCCGTCCTGCAAGAGATGTTAAATGCGGACCCCATTGCAGCCTTGAGTCGAGCGTGATCCCCAGGAAAACAGTTTTATCGACGAATTCTAGTTTCTCTTTATTCTATGTCACAATCACAGACAATTACAGACTGTGACTTATGGCTTGACCAGTTCTGCCTTTCTAGCTAGATGTCTTATTGAATTATCAAGAAAATACAAAAATCAATATCCTATGGCCAGTGGTGCAATTATCAATAACTCATATAATATCGATGATATTCAAGCAGGTCATGACACATTAGAAGGTGTTCTCCAGTTTAAGAAAGAACTTATATCACTGATGGGGCATGCTGGCTTAAACTTACATAAATGGGTTTCCAATAATCCAGAGGTACTCCAGAATGTCCCACAGGACGAGTTAGGTATCACTTGCAGAAAGAACAATGGCGGCTAATTATTTGAACAAATAAAGCTTGTTACATAAATAAAAAATATTGTAAAATGTTCGATACTAATTCCTAAACATATTGTAGAAACGATATTTTTTTTAAAACTCCGTGGTTAATAAATATTGAGAGTTTCCATTCTTTGGTTTTTTAGCGGTAAATATTATTTTAAAACAACTATTACGGGTAATCACAACAATGTTGCCAACTGAATGCTTCTCACGCCAGATCTAGCACTTTTTTTTTGGTATACAGCGCAGTTATAATATGTCTGAGAAATACCTACTAGGCGGTGGTGGTGTGTTAACCCTTTATAAGGCAGAAGAAACGGATGAAGGTACAGAAATAAAACTTAATGGTTATACATCATGTATGAGCACTTTATTGAAATTTCAGAAAAAAAATATATAGATATATAAAACGGTACATGGTGACCATTATTTGGACAGAGCCGTACTACGGCTTGTGGAAGTTAGCAAAACATGGAACAATACATAGGGCTACCTGGCATCGTATGCATTGTATCTTCGAATTTTTGCTGTTAGCATTGCTGCTGCAAGCCCTGCATCGTCTGTAAGAGTCTAGTGGACCGGGGAGGTGGGATCCAACGTCTGAAAGCCGTAGATCATCTGGAAGACCATACTTTGCCTTCTGCCGGCTATCAACTTTTGGTCTTTTGCATACAAAAGATGGCAAGTTCGATACCCTCTTCCTTCTGCTCGTAAAAGTGCCAATCAAGTTTCTTCCAAGAAGTGTACGAAACTGTAAAGTAGACATTGGGTAACGCACTTTTTGAGCATACAAAATGTATGCATTCGTAATTGCTGCATCCACCATAAAATAAAATAGTCTCATCCACCACCTCCTGCTCCTCCTAGCTACAGGATAGGTGCCTCGCTTTTGATCAAAGCGATCGACACCCCCCATCCTTTTGGTATACTCCACAACACCCAGAGGGCAAGGCACTTCTTGTTTCCTTCCGTCTTTTTGCGTTCTCATGCATGTTACTTTTTCCTTAGGATGAAAGGCGGTACTAAGAATGCTGACTAATTTTGTGTCCATCCATGTAAAGCATGCTACATTTCGGTTAACCCGCCACTTATATTGACCCCTAGAAAGTTTAGGTTTACCTTTCTTGGCCATCAGATGTTTTAGTGTCCGGGGTAAGTTAGTTCTATTGGATCTAACTGTTGCTGTAGAATATATATTATTCTCATACAAGCTTTGCATTAGTTGGGTGGAGGCAAAGAAATTATCAAATGTTACATGTGCGTTTTCTATCTTTTCTTCAATAAGTACTTTGCAAAGACTATTTACCACAGCTGCTCCTAAACCGAATTCAGTATCATTGTCTTTTTTTCCCGTATACACCTCAAATTCAAATAAATAACCCGTGGTACTGTCACATCTCGCCCATATCTTGAAGCCTCTTTTTATCGGCTTGTTTGGTAAATATTGCTTCAATGTACTGCGCCCTTTGAACTTTACCATACTTTCGTCAATACTTTGCGATGACGAATTCCTAGCTCCCTTTTGAAAAGCAGTGTTCATTGAGGTTATAAGGGGCCGAATCTTATATAGATCATATTCAGGCTCTCCTCTTTGAGGCATTTTCGTATTGTCGTTTAGATGTATATTTTTCATTATCATTTTAAATTTTTTTACAGTCATTACGTCTGCTATTTCTCTCACACAAAAAAAAGAATCTGTTGACCAATACAAGTCAATATTGGGAAGAGGGTGCACCCCCATCAAAACCAACATTCCTAAAAAAGCTTGTATTTCCTCATTTGAGACATCTACCCAGTTTTATTGCTTATTTTGGGCAGCATATAAATTTGTCTGCTCTGCAATTAGAGATAAAACTTCTTCAGGGAAAAAAAAACGAAAATAAACGTGAGGTCCACTTTTGTGGGGAATATTCTGGTGAGACTTTAGAGGAATATCATCAAACTTGTTTCTTGGTACATCGTGAGGGAAAAGTTTTATTTTGGATTACTTTTTATATTTTATCTGACCCGGATTGTTTTACGGACTCTCGATCGATTCTTCCTCTGTGTGACCCGTGCGTGCTCTTGGACTGTGATTATCTTCCTTGCGTGGCGACATTGTGTTCTTTTTAACTGGACTCTGATTTTGCTTCACAACTTGGTTCTGTCTGACTGGTGTTGGATCTTTACTTCACCATCAAGTCTTCAATGGGAGACAACGAGAGACGTCGTCGTTCGCGGATTCAATGCATTAACTGCAACATCCACGTTAATTGCATACGTCGATATCGAGCATTAGAACTTGATACGAGAGTAACAGCATTACTCTGCAGCTGGGTATATCCAAGAATCGTGAGTAGCTACAAAGATAGCCTACTAATAAGGTCTACTAGTTTAATGTCAAATTCTGATGACGTATACATTATTGACGAATGTGGTGTAATAATGCAGTCAGTGGGTCGTCTTAGTGCAAATAATTACTTACTTACATTTAAATAAAATCTCTGGTATTGTGACCAAATAACATAAAGCTGCATAATCAGTAAGATTATGCAGCTTAATGTGCAGCAAGTTAAATCTCAACCAAACGCAATGTTACTTTCACAGGTCACTGCAGATGACTTTATCTGTGAAGCTTGCCGAGATCTTGTGATGTCAAGCTTAAATCAGAGACTACAGCAACAAGTTTCAAATAGTGATGAACATGCTGGGTCAAGTCGGCAAAGCCACACTGATGTGTGCCTTTTGTGTGGTTGTTCTACTTTACGAAGACGAAGTAACAGAATATTGACACAAAATCTGAATGAACAGCGTTTGTCAATTGTCAATATTATACAGAACAGGATAGCACCAAGACAGGTTACATACACTACTGTACAGGAGTACATTTGTGGAGTTGGACTCCTATTGAGGAGTTCGTAGCGCGGAAACATTGCCTTTTATGGTAGCGTTTTTGGCTCAAACATGCGTTTTTCTACGAACTCCTAGTGTTTACAGTATGATGAAAAATAAACTAATAGGGGTGATGTTAAGTCGTCACCGTGTCGTGTACATTACTAAAATAATTTAGTCGATTTACACCTCATTTTTGCAATAAAAATGATTTTGAGAAATTTTTGATTTGTGCCCCTTTTGCATTCAGTGAGCGATATGTGTGCCGGCCCTAAAAGTCGCTATGTGTTTCAGATGTATTCTAATTATAAAATAAAACAAACATTACCTGCTAAATATCCCATATTAGACGCCACAGTACGACTGAATATTTGTGAGGCCAATTTCACTTTTTGTTTGTTCATTTTGAGAGGGTTGACGTGATACTCTGTTAACTTTGGGATCAATCTAACGCCTTTATAACCAGGGTTTTCATTAAGGAGTAATTTTAAATGCGACCATTTTGCGGTTTTTTTTACGCCATTTATGGTATATTCTAAATTTTTAGTCATGAGGTTGTTCCTAATTCCTTTGAGAAGATGTGGGGGATCATACAGTGGTACAATTTCTTGACCATTTATTAAAATTATATTTTCTTTCGGATTTTCTCCTTTTCTTAAATAAATTCCCCTGGTCTCATCCAGTAACAGGTTGAGAGCCTGTCTATTATTAGTACCCTGGTCACATACAGACGCAACCACTATGAACCCTGATTCTTGCAAGGCTCCTATCACTTCCTTAATTTGTCTAGCTAGTTCAGGTCCCTTAGTAGCACTTGACGCAAATGTGTAGGATACTGCCTGCTTATAATTGTAAATTAGACCACGTACCATAAAAACTTGGGCGTGATCTGCAAATTCACTTTTCCTGTCTTGCCCATTGTCAACAAGACCAATGATTTTATCTTTTCTCTCATTATAAGTTAAATTATGCTTCAAAGAAACTTCGTCAAACATAACAACACATAGCTTTTCTTCTGTTTTCATGTTGTCAGCTTTATTTTTCAATTGAGAGAAAACATTTTTGTTAATCCCAGGCTTTATGTTGCAAATTTGAACTAATTTAATAAGTGTTTGTTGAGCAGGCAAAATAAAAATTTTTCTCAAAAATCTGTATCCTTTGGGACTTTGTTTAAAAATCGATAAGGAAGCAATTTTTTCTTTTAAAGTAAAACGTCGCCCCTTCTCCTTTTTGTGGTCCTCTCGACATTGCATATTAATTAATTATATTTCCTGTACTCGTACAATTTTCTAGTATGTCAAATACTGCAGGTTTGGACGCAATTCTTTTTGCTGCTTTTACATTGGCAGACAGTTTTTTAACTTTATTTTTCATCTTGCTTATCTTGATCCTTGCAGCAACAAGTTTTTCGTGCAATTCCTTTTCTGTATTTGAAAGGAATACACGATTTTTAATTTTTCTAACTGTTCTTATTCCTGCTGTAAAAAGATTTTAAACATGTTATTAATTTATTCAAAAAAAACTTTTTGGTTTATACAAAAGTAAATGCTCAAAAAAAACAAAAACAGGTCCGGCAGAAACGAGATGTATCTCAAATGTTAGTAATAATCTACACTATTAAAATACATAATAAAGAGGTAGTTTGTTTTTTTTGTTTGTCTCTGGAAGTACTGGTCCGATTGCTAAAAATTTTTCACCGATAGAAATCTGCTTTATTTCTGAGTGACATTTTTATTTTATTTTACTTTATTGGAACATAAAACAGTTACCCATTACAATTAAGGTATTCCAGAATTTACATTACTAAGTTAACGTGCAAATAAATATCCACGAAATAATGCTGTCGAACTATTTTATTATTAAAAGCGTGCGTGAGAAGTAAGTGCTCGTAAGTATTATTTGGTGACTAAAACTAGTAGTGTAGTAACAAAAAAAGCTAGTAGGCAAAAGCTAGTAACTAATAAAACAATAACCAGCTATTATCGTGATCCTTACTTGCAAACATAAAAATTGCCAGTCTTATTAATCAGGTGTCGATTTAAAAATTGCTTAATTATAATTCTAATTAATTAAGTACAAAAATTGAAGATCAAATAAGGGAATAAAAAACAAAAAAACAAAAAATAAGAAGAACTATAATTAAGAGTAAGATTAAAATTAATGTTAATAATACTAGTCAATACTATGTTTTGATAAGAATTCACCAATAGTTCCTGGACGTGTCTCACCCTCTATAAGTTCTACTTGCATCCGTCTGACAGTCTCCTTCATAAAATCGGTCATGATCCACTCCCTAGAGGCCATGAATCTTGCCCATTTGATGGGGGAGTTGCTACGGATGGTGAGTCCATCACGTTCGGTATCCTGATTTTCCCCTTCTATCAACACTGCCTCTCCGGATGCTGTGAATTGAATGGCCTGTATGTGGTTCCTTTTGTGGATGTATGCAACCAAGAAGACATTTGAGACAGTCCCTGATATTCCATATTCCAGGTTCATCCTTGCATTCCTGGACCTTTCGAGTCCTAAAAGTGCTCCTACACCATGAACAAAGAAGAAATAAGAGGGGTTTATGACGGTTGAGTAGGCTGATTTTCTAACCAGGCCAAGATCCGATTGATAGGGGAAATATGAGGACCCCTCTGAAGCCTCCTCACCTGTTTTACTCATTCTTATCAAGTTTAAAGCTATCGGCTCATATGTTATCCAGGCTGGTACGTCATCAAGATTCTCAGAGCCGATTATATGTAAGAAGAACCTAATGGAAAGAAGTGAAGCACAGTCTTTGTACCTAGATGATATGGTACCGATTCTTGCAGTTGCAAATGGAGCCTTGGGAAATCGATGAAGAAACATATCAATACCTGCAATTATCTTTAAATAATTTATGTCTGTAAGCCAATTGCCTACCAGTGCTATAAGAGCATCAGGTTTTGGAATGTCTTCAGGGATTCCCACAGCTTGGGACATGATTCTGTTGGAGATTTGGCCCTGATAGTTGGTGTCATATATGCATCCCATTCGATATATGCTGCAGAACAAGACAAGGAGCCCTATATCAGAATCAAATCTATCTCCTCCAATTATGGCTGTGGATGGAGGAGTGGCTGTATTCAATTGCAGATCAAACAAGTCCCATACTGTTACTTCTGCGTTGGCTGCAGCTACTGTAATCCCATAAGAAATCCATGGTGTGGAATTGATCATTCGGGCTTCCTTCAAGTACAAGTATGTGAATTCTTTCCCAGCGTCTAGATCAGGAGCTGATGTGCGTAGGCTATTTATGAAGGCAGATCTTGCTTCATTCAATGTTTTATACATGGACTTAATCACCAACTGTGGCTTCTGCTTGTTCCTAAAAAAGTCAGATGGATACTCATATTCCAAACTAGATGAAGGGGCCTGTACCTCGATTGAAGCTTTTGTCTTCACGAACTTGAGGTGCCATTTTAGTAATATTAGAATTACTGTTAATATAAGTCCTCGATTCGGTTGTACATATATATTTTTTTTATATGTTTTCTAGTGAAATGAAGTATGTAATGTGATGTTCCGTAAGCTATTCTATTCGTTACTTATCACATTCATTACTCATCATTTGAGATACATTTCGTTTCTGCCGGAGCACAGAGGCGAAATATCACAAAAAGTTGGCAAAAATCCAGATTGCAGTTTTTTGAACCAGTTTTACAATAATAATTATTAATGAATGATATTGAAGCGTTAACGGTAAAAAATACTCATAACATAGGATTGTAAATGATATGCAAAATAAATAAAAAAACAATTTATTAATTTAATGATCATGGATTAAACATGTTTCACTGGCACTTAAAGTTACACGCTTTTTTGGCGGTAATTTCCTTAACCCAGTAATGTATGGGTCTGAAGATACCATTAATCTGTTGAAAGTGTCTTCCATTGTTAATTTTCTCGAGAATTTTCTTGAATAGTTTTGTCTGTATTTTCTAAGATCTTTATTCCTACTTTCTTGAGCATCTTCGCTCAAAAGACCTATAGCAATGCCTATATTGTCTACAATGAGGGGCCCATGGACTAAAATTTTGTGCACCGTAGTGGGCATATTGAACCATGGGTAATTGTATACAAAAGCTGACGCAGTCCGTAGGCAAAACGTATTAAATCTTACAAAATTAATTTTGTAACCACTTGATATTATGTTCAAGATAGTGTGGAATCTATTTATAATATTTAAAGTTACTCCGGTTATTTGTGCAGTTTCATCTGCATGCTGGAAAAGTATTCGAGCAGTATTTCCATCTGTCGATGTTCCTCCTCCTTGGCGAGGCTTGTCTACGTGTAGCCCTAGTTTTTGCCAAAACTCTTTTTGAATTCTTTTTTTTTTCAGTGGCAACAATTTTTTTGTCATCACCTCTTGCTTGCCATTTTCCTAATTTTTTTTTGTATCCTAATTGCAAGATACACTCAGCAAATCTTATCCAGGCATGAAGTGATGAAAGCCCATATTCAAAATTTTCTTCAGTTACTTGTTTACTGATGCACTTTCTAATATTATTGAAGTCTTTAGAGGTAAGCCCGCAAAGATAACACCGCATGGCTGAGCTTGTATCGGTGAGCGCATTAATCATCTTGCCATCAACCATAGTTAATTTCAAATCATGTATTACAACACATTCAGCAGTAGTAGTTGGAACCAAATCTTTTATTTGGTATTTTACATTTTCAGCTTCCAATTTTGACAATTGTATTGTCTCGTGAGCCATCTGAAGTCTCAAAGGTCGGCAATATCTCGGCGATGACGGACGAGGATTTTGCCAGATAATATTTTCCCCATGATCCATACTCACAAAACGCACTGGCACTATTGATGTAATTAACATAAATTCATCTGTTGATTCGACATTTTGAAATTTTTGTTTATATTGAGAATGACTTCCAGAACCATCACATCCCCACTTAGAGATCAAGCAAAGATGTTGACGTTCGATTTCATTAAGACTTTGAATTACTTCACTTAATGATAATAATAGCCTTTGAGCCGTATGATCCATAAGATTTTGCAGAGGTACTTCTGCTCGTGATTCTGTAGTGCAAATACCAAAAGGGTAACATTTTGTTTTAGCTCTGGTTATTGCTTCATAATTTGGATATAAATTACAATTCACTTCCATTGCACTTTTTCTTAATATGTTATATTGGTGCTTCGTAAGCTGCCCTTCAATAACAATAGATAAGGCTTTATCAGGACAAAGAGTGGCATGGTTTTTATCCATTCTTGGAAAAACGTCTTGAGAAACATTTTTTATTAATTTAGATTTTTCTATCTCTCCACACTCCCTATATTTCATTTGTGTGGCATACGCCAGTTCTGTGGATGTCACCTGCTGTCGTAAATTTTCAGTTCTTTGCCGTTTAGCTCGTTCACTTAACTCTTCAAAATCCTTAGAGGGTCGACCAACCGATACTTTTCTTTTATGAGATTGCGAAACGTTAAAACAAACATATTGGTCAAACCAATCTTTATGCACATTAAGACATCTTTCAAAATGTCTTTGATATTTCTCAAGTTTTGATTTATATTGATGTATTAGTTTTTGCAATACACTTTTAGCATCACTTGAAATTTGAGTCTGTTTTAGAGCATTTTCCACTTTTTTATAAAGATACTGTATTTTTTCAGTGTCCTTTCTTGAAGTACACTCTCTATAATATTCAATAAGAGTACGTCTACTAATATAAATCTCTTCAGAGTTTGATCCTGGAAAAAGAGAAAATAAACGTTAAATTATTAAAATTCTACCTTAGTACTAAAATTCATAAAGTTTGTTCAAGGTGCGCAAAAACGAGCATCTCATTGTAAATGTTTATAAAATAAGAATATGTAATGCTCATTTTAAAGTACATTTGAGGGCTTGACTCCACTGGATATGGTACTTTTATACAAAGAGAAGTTTGATCACACTAAAAATTGCGGCAGATTTTACAAGAAATACGAAAAACCATAAAAATACAGCTAAAAAATAATGCTTTAACAGATATAATAATAGTTCCTTACCTCCAGGAGTAGAATCCATCATTACAACACTTAAATCCACCGAAAAACTTAACACAATTTACAGTTGAATTTAAAAAATAAATGAAACAAAACACGTCCGCTGCTTAACAAGTTGAACTTTGGACTAAGATACTAGGTAACAAAGAATCAAAGGGGACGGGTCGCTTACGCAGGTAGCTAACCTGTTTTACTAAGAATGTTGTTTAAACAATAGAAACCAGTTAGCGTGAAATTTGTAGATTTTAGTTTTTGCCAACTTTTTACGATATTTCGCCTGTGTGCGGAGCTGTTTTTTTTTCTATGGAGCCAGAGCTAACTTACCTAGATTGAGTTGCATATTAGTTTCTGAAGTACTTGGTAAAGCAACTTCTTCTTGCATCGTAGCCGTGAGATCTGAAATCAATAGTTGTACGAATTATAACTTATGTATATTGCGCCAATCTAATACAAATATAAAGTGGAAAGATTTTTATATTCTTGTATGTTTGCTTGTAATGAAGAAACTACTCTACTGGACCGATTTTAAAATTTTTGTCACCAGTAGAATGCTACTTTATCACTCAGCAACATCCTACTAATATTTTAAGTATGCCTTGGCCCATAAAATATCCTGTTGATTTTTTTTTTGTATTTACTCGTATGTTTTGTGTGCAATAAAGAATGTCATTTAATTCTTTATTGAAGAATGGTTGAATTGAATAAATGCGAAAGTTTGTGAGGACGGACGTATGGATGTTTGTTACTCTTTCACGGTAAAAGTGCTGAAGAGATTTTGATGAAATTTGTTACACGGGTAGACAATATCTTAGAATAGTCCATATGATACTTTTTATCCCAGGAATAAGTTCCCTTGGGACAATTTTCTATTTTCACAGAGATAAAGCCACTGGCAGAAGCTAGAGTCTGTCTAAAAAGTCAAACGACTTGGGTAATTATTAGGGCAAAATGAAATCTGATGTAGTCAACGCTGGTTCAATAATCAAGGTTGATTAAGAGATCTTGATCATTGTTTACTAATAGAAGAACCTCACAAAAAGTGTCGAATATAAGTATTTTCTAAATGACTAAATATTATACAAAATTCCCAAGCCGTTTGACTTTTTAGACAGACTATAGTCGGTAATATAACTAGCTGTTGCCGGCGACTTCATCCTCGTCGTGTTCGTAAAATTCTAATTCATATATTTTACGTTCACATAAAACGCTAAAGACCAAAATGCCAAATACCTTCATAACATAACACACCTGTTGGTTAAAGTCCCGTTTTTTATCCATTTCGGATATCGTTGTCCCCGGGAATTAAGTAGTTCCTTTTTCATATGCATTTATTGTGTGTTAATTTGATATTACAAACAAACACTTTACTGATATTGGAAAGTATGTAAAGCTGTTGGTCCTGGTTGTCAATTGCAGATCTTTGACAGTCATTACTGGTAGTCAAAAGCCAGAAAGTGTGACCAGATTACTCAAAGAGTATTTATTGTGTTACTCAGTAAATGGATAATACTAATTACCACTTATATGTATAGATGAAGTACCCAGGCGACTGCGGTTCATTTATTTTTTCTGTGCGTTTTTACAAGAAATACAACTATATGTATTAATAAACTTAAAAAGCAAACCCTTATCTAAATGTTTACAAAATTTCGCCAAAATCAATAGAGCCATTATAAAAGCTTCAAACATTTAAATTTATTAAATAGATAATTACTTAGATATATCTCTTGTTGGATAGTTAATAAAATTCAACTTACCCAGATTTTGTTGGTTTTCAATTTCTGGAGAAACATCTTCATGCATTATAGCCCTGGGATCTGAAAGTAATGATTGTATGGATTTAGCATAATGTAAGTTGTGGTAATCTTTTAAACTAACTAAATCTATTACATTTTATGTGCAGATGCATAAATATGTATAAAACATTGCTCCCACATTTATGTTAAATTGAACAACACTTCATAAGTTACTGTTATTTAGGCTACATACAGCACTTACTGAGAAGTGAGTAGGAACTTCGCAACATGTTACCATGTTGGCCTCGCCAGTTTATTGCAAGAACGTTAAGTACTTACTCATCAACTATGAGTAAATCAACTTTTTGCTGTTTCTTTCTTATGTAAATGAAGTAAAAGCCTAAATCATGAAACTTTTCCGTAGTAAATGCTTGAGGAATGGTGTGGACTCATTAGGGATTTAATGAAACTGCAAAATAAGTAATTAATATATTCGGAATTACCTGACATTGGTGGTAGCCCCAGAATTTGTTGAGGTAGACAGCCTGTAGTTGATGTAAATGAAGGAAGCAATGGTGATGAAACATAAAAAAACAAATATGAACAAAGCTATAAATTAACTATGAATGAACATGATATGTTGACTAGTCATTTAATTGAATTTGTGTTTTTTATTTGATTGGTATTTGTATTGTATTGAAACCTACATTTACGAATAAATTTGATTTGATTTGTCTTATGAATAGCCACCAAATGCGCAAAATATTTCTTAACATTAAAAAAAAAACTTATTATATTTTAGATGGTAAGAAGTGAAATTAATCAACTATGACTCTCTCTGTCATCTTCATCGTTACAGGCAAAAGATATCCGCATCCATCGGATCCCATGACCCTCACCACTGAATGTACTCCCTAGCTTTCCTAACTAGCTTGGGGTCAGCTTCCCGTCTAAGCAAGTGCAGCTGAATACCCCTGTTTTACCTAGAGCAACTGCCTACCAGATCTTAACAACCCATTTACTGAGTAACACAATAAATACTCTTTGAGTAATCTGGTCACACTTTCTGGCTTTTGACTACCAGTATTGACTGTCAAAGATCTACAATTGACAACCAGCACCAACAGCTCTACATACTTTCCGATATCAGTAATGTCCTGGATGAACTTGAAAAAGTATATATGAATTGAAAAAATCACATTGGTGCTTGCCCGGTTTCGAACCCACAACCTCAAGCATGAGAAGTGGAGGCCTTAACCACATATAAATAAATAATTAATTGGAGTAATTTATAAATATTAAGTAGTGTTATTTACCTGATGATGTTGATGGTAGGTTGTGAATTTGCTGCAAAGGCTGTCTATTAGTACTCATAGATGAAGTCCGAGACAATAATGCTGAAAAAAAAAACACAAATTTGAATAGAACAATAAAGGACTATGCATTAATGTGAATTTTATCATAATATGAGCAGCAAACAATTTTTTTTTAGCCAAAGTTTATCAACTTAATGCACCTCTGTTGCGACACTTGTTTATGCTAAAATAGGATGTTTAAAATAATCTTACAGCTGCATCCTTTTTACAATATTAAGTGGTCACTATTTTTTTAAAAGAAACATTGACATTGTAGCATAAGCTCTTGTCTAAATCATGTCAGAGTCTTAAAAGTTTCATTTATGCAAAAGAGACAGTTTCGCACCGGGGCTGCGGGGGTGTGTATGCCTGTATAGTAAATATACAGATAGTATCTGTACTAATATAAAGCTGAAGAGTTAGTTAGTTTGGTTGATAGCGCTACTCTCAGGATCTACTGGTCCAATTTGAAAAATTATTTCAGCGTTAGATAGCCTATTTATCACGAAGGTTACAGCTATATAACATCACACTATGATCAATAGGAGCGGAGCAGTTTTATAATAATTATGCAGTGATTATACTTACTTGGCATTTTCAGTGTTGGCACAGCAATATTACTGAGTCTGTTGTTACGGCACAAATATTTATCTTCAAAGTGTGCACGACACACTCTGTGTCTCAATATTTGTTCATTCTTCAAACCCAAGATGTCATGACAGCCAATTGCATACAGCCAAGTGTTGAAGCGTTCTCTATCGAATACAGGATTCGGGAACCCATGAAGTACTTGATGCATACCTGAAATAAATAATGAAGTTTTATTATTGGAAAATGATTGAACTCACAAACATAACTTTTGCTGTATTGTCAAGATAACGACTTTGCTGCAAAGTTGGTGAACTTGCAGTCAAAAACCTACATCTGTAAAACTTAAAAAGAGAGAAAAGATGATAATCTGACAGGTTTTCTTTACCTAAGTTAACTTATAGCGCGAAAGAGGAGAGATTTGTGTTTCTGTTTGCAATTAATAAACTCGTAAACTAGGTACTGGACCGATTTTACGAATTCTTTCAGCAGTAGAATGCTACAGTATCACTGAGTGACATAGGTAGTCATGTATTTTCATGCGGACGAAGCCGCTGCCAAAAACTCTCAAGCCCCAAGAGGACACCAGTGTCCGCACACCTATTGTGTTTCTAAGCATCAAGAGGACACCGGTGTCCGCACACCTATTGTCTTTCTATTGTGTCTCTAATTACAGTATTCGAAGGGTCTGACATACCTCCACTCTCCTTACACCCTGGAACACAGCAGTGCCTGCCCGAAGACATGGTACTAACTTCACCCACAAGAGTCCTGTCTCAATTAAACACAAAAAACCTTCTCTGTTCACAATTATGGTTTACTCGGAGGAACTGAAGCTCAACTCGACGAGAAATTCACAACGAAACACAAAAAGGAGATCACAAACAAAATATCGCAAAATAACCGGCGCAAGCGAGTTATCAGCAGACATTCATTTGTGTGTGCACAGAAATGTACTCTGTGGTTCCAAGTAATTAATAATGTTCGCAAAAACTCGTCAAAATGTAGGGAACAGCTGATTTATTTTTTTTCTTAATGTTTTGATTCACAGTAAAAGTTGTTCATAGCGATGAGTACTTAAGAGGTTGTGCGTTTATTCCGGGACATGTTGTATTTATACAAAGTGGAACTGGAACTACGACATTAAATTAAAACGAGCACAGTACTAGTCCATCGAAACATTTTAAAACACGAAGATTAGTAGTTAATGGAAAATTAAAAAATTGCAATTTTCAAACAAAATAAATAGCAGAATCAACTGCATAAAAAGTAAACACGCTTTATCTACGAAACGTCACTGACCTGTTGCGCGGCGCGGCACAGTGGATCGTCCCCATACAAGAGGTCGGACATAGAATTAAAAATTGAAAAAGTATTTAATTGAAAAAAATGAAATATGCAGTTGCATTACTCTATTAAGGAACTACAAAAAATGTTACTACAATTTTTTTATTTGACCAGTACTTTATGAGCAATTCGATGAAAAGTGTTATTTTTCTATGGAAATGGTCACAAAAATGTCTGTATCTCATGATTCCCTCCTTGTTTCGATTTGCGGTTTTCACTACTGTTATCTACCCATTTTATGCCACATTTTCTTCAAGGACACATGGTGCCCCCAGCGACCCCCTTCCGAGATATTTTGCTTTTAGTAACTTTACTTTTTATTGTATAACTGATGATATGGAGGTACATTAAGTATATTCATTACTGAGAATAAGTCATCCCTAAGTAGTTCCTTAAATAACAGGTGCATTTACGATTACTTTAATGACTTATGAACGCTTCTGTTGCCATACAACAAACGCGTTAATGAGTCCTTAAGTGAAGATTCCCAGTACTTGCTTAATCTAATTAGTTATTGTAATTACTATGTTAACAGCCCTTAATCTCTGCATTGTGATTGTCTAATGTCATCATTAGCTTAGTAATGACTGAGTCGCATTTACAATAACACATCGAAAAGAAATAGAGTTTTATGATCAATAAGAAAATATGTAGGTATAAATATATTTTTTATTTATATAATATAACACTGTAAAAATAATTTAAAAATAAAATAACTATGTACCCTAAAACAAACTAAAAAAATAAACAACTACTAAAAACTAAATTATAATAGGAAATTAATTAATTAACACGACCATGTAGTTACTAACAACAATAGAAAAGAAAGAAAAAAACCATTTATTGGCTGATGGGTGGCATAACACAAAACAAAAAAAGAATAAAATTAAAAAAAAATCACAAAAACTAGAATAGAAAAAAAAAATAGAATAAAAAAAATACACAAAAACTAGAAATTAACAAAGAAACTGCTTGTAAAATAATAATATTAGGTACTATAAGACTTAAACTATATTTTCTTCATCTTCATCAATAACGACATCATGATCATTATCATCGTCATCATCTTCTTCAACGTCACTACATGCAGCAAGTGTATCAGTTGAAACGTCCGCGTCAATGAACTCCAATTCACTCTGATCACGTATGAGTAAATCGTCTAGTTCTCTAAATGAAGACTTTTTGGCTTTATTTGTCATCTTCGGTCGTAAGCTGGCGAGAAGAGGATCGGAAGATAATAGCAGATTATGAAGAATGTCTTCATTAGTGGCGATGCTACTATGCTTTCGTGTATGACATTCTCTAAATTTGCGAAAGTCCTTGTTTCTTGCTTCAGATGCTTCTTCAGACAAAAAACCTATAGGCACTACTGATAAGTGGTCCACTATCTGTGATCCATGAATCAGCAATTTGTGTAAACTTGCTGGCATGTTATACCATGGATATAATTCCACGAATAAATTTGCTGTTTCATCACAATATGATTTGAATTTTTGGACTTGAATTTTTTCGCCTGAGGAAATGCATTGCAAAATAACGGCGAGTCTTCTAATTAAATTAATATCTAATTTAGTAATTTCGGCAGTCGTTTCAGGGTTTGCAAAAAATCTTCTTGCAGCATTTCCAGTGTTTGTGTTGCCACTACCCTGCTTAACAACGTCTAGAAGTAAGCCTGTTCTTCTTCGGAAAGCTTCTTGAATGGCTTCTTTCTTATCTTTAACTTTTTTTTTATTTTCGTCACCTTTTGCTTGCCATGGTTTTATGTCCATTCTGTAAGAAATGTGTAATAAACATTCCATGGACCGAATCCAAGCATGCAATGAACTAAATCCATGCTTGTATAAATCTGTATTCACGGGTTTAGCTCTCACTTCTTCCAAGTTATTCATTTCGCTTGGGCGAGCTTTGCACAAATCACACACTGCTGCCGATGTACCAGATATGATTGAATGTACCTTACCATCAATCATGGTTAGCCATAGATTGTGAGTAACAGTAGCATTGCCGCAATCAGTCGGGTTCCGTTCACGAATCTCGGTCTCAAATATTTCCATTTCAGCCTTAACATTTGCTTCCGTTTCTTTCATAAATGTAAATGAAATCGGGCGACAATATGTGGTTGACGATGGCCGATCATTCTGCCACACTATACTTCCACTAGAAGTCACTAACTTAAGTGGTACAAGACTTGCCATAAATACACTGGATAAGTCTTGTTCACTTGTTGTTGTCGTTTGATGGTAAATGCTTTGACTTGAAGCTCCATCAAAACCCCATTTACTGTGAAGCACAAGTTGTTCACCAGCATCAAAATTTGATTCAAGTGAATCGATCAGCCTCCTAACGCTGAGATCAAGGAGGGCTTGGATACGTATCTTTGCGGAAGTTTCAGTCACAGTTATGTCTTCTTTTGCCGGGTAGCATTTAAGCTTTTCTTTAACTAACAAGTAGTAGCTTGGGTATTTCGCATGACCTTCTTTTAAACTAAAGTCCCGAAGTGTGATGTAACGCCACTTGGATAACTGCAAGTAAACGTAAAGAGCAAGTGCTTTGTGAGTAGGAACTTCACGAAGCGGAGGATTTTGCTTAGTTTCCAGGACATTTATAACTGTTGAGACGTGTTCAGGATTTTCCAGCAAATTTTTCATTATTCTGGCTATATCATTTTTTCCGGCAGACTTAAGTATACTTTCAACAGTATGCAAAAGCTCATCCGGACGACTGCAACTAGTAACATTTTCATTAACACGTCTTCTTTTGTGTCTAGTTGATAAATCTTCAAAGCGTTTGCGAGGAGATGTATATGTTGAAGTAGATGCATCTGATTTTGATGGACTGACTACCTCTTCTGCCTCATTTTCATTTGCTTCTTCAGTGTCAACAACATTTTCTTTAAAGCAATCTGGCCAAACGATATCGGAATTTAACCACTCTTCGTTCTTGTTAATGAACCTGTCAACTGTCCTTCTTGATTGCACCCATTTGGTGTAAACCCTATAGCAAAATCGTCGACACCAGTTCTTGAGATCCGTCACATCACTTTCACTTAACTGGACGTTAGTATTCGACTTCAATGTGTTAAATAAATGGTCATAGTCACGAAGATCTTTATGATTACGAAGAGCAACGTAAAGATCTAGGTAAGTAGAAAACCCACGGAAAGCCATAATGACAACACTTGGTAGAAGTTATAATTACAACTGAATTACATTTGCTAAACACACTCAAATATATAGGGCAGCAAGTAGGCAACTAGCAATGAATTTGATAAGCTAATGATGACATTAGACAATAACAATGCAGAGGTTAAGGGCTGTTAACATAGTAATTACAATAACTAATTAGATTAAGCAAGTACTGGGAATCTTCACTTAAGGACTCATTAACGCGTTTGTTGTATGGCAACAGAAGCGTTCATAAGTCATTAAAGTAATCGTAAATGCACCTGTTATTTAAGGAACTACTTAGGGATGACTTATTCTCAGTAATGAATATACTTAATGTACCTCCATATCATCAGTTATACAATAAAAAGTAAAGTTACTAAAAGCAAAATATCTCGGAAGGGGGTCGCTGGGGGCACCATGTGTCCTTGAAGAAAATGTGGCATGAAATGGGTAGATAACAGTAGTGAAAACCGCAAATCGAAACAAGGAGGGAATCATGAGATACAGACATTTTTGTGACCATTTCCATAGAAAAATAACACTTTTCATCGAATTGCTCATAAAGTACTGGTCAAATAAAAAAATTGTAGTAACATTTTTTGTAGTTCCTTAATAGAGTAATGCAACTGCATATTTCATTTTTTTCAATTAAATACTTTTTCAATTTTTAATTCTATGTCCGACCTCTTGTATGGGGACGATCCACTGTGCGCGGTGCCGGACGCAGCAGGCGGGGGGGCGCGGCGCGGGGCGTAGGTAGGTAGTAAAAGGGTCCCACATGACAGTCCGCCGGCAGGCGGTCATTCATAAAAACTGTCAAAAACTGTTTTGCGCAGGTTCTTGACCTCACAATGTTTACCTATTATTACGGACTCAGATCTACATCATGTTGAAACTTATGAAAATGAAAAATAATTTCCTGTGGCTAAAGTATTGATTGGATTTGATTGATTTTTTGTATACGGGTAAAGAACATGATACTCTTTACGTGGTTTAAAGGAATGTCAATCGCCCTGCTCCACCTTGTAGACTGTGACTCCCATGTCTTTGCTTTAAGATTTTTTATTAGGTAAGTACCTACCTAATGTTTATTTCAATTACAAAGTGCTTTGTCATAAATGTATTGGAGATCTCCTTTTAAGCAATAGTTGCTTGTGTTAGGAAACTCCGCTCTTCCGCTAGGATTTTAACTATAATTGCAATTGAAAACATGATACACAAGAAAGAAAAATAAAAAGTCTAAATTAATAAACATTTTACGAAGAAAAAGGTAACAATGCGCGTGTATGTGTGGTGTAAACAAGTAAGTGTGAGTGTATGAGAGTGTGAGGATGTGTTTGAATTAAAAATTCAAATATTTAGCACGACTATAGATATAAAATTAAGTGTTAGTATAAGTATTAAGTTAAGTTTAAAGAATCATGGCAGAATTTGGTCTGGACTTTTTTTTGGCGCCCATATATTTTATTTAAATGAATCAAATTTAATTAATTTTCTACGATTTTTCAATTATTTACTCCTTCTCGTAAAGGCCGGAGTTATTTTATGTTTTTAAAAGCTTATCAAATGATGTTCGAATTAGGTACATTCTAAATGTTACCATTAAAATAGTGGTGTGAGTACAAATACATAGTATGAATGCAATTTATCTGTATCAATTATTAAACGAATTATCGATATAATCGACCGGTCGATCGACCCCTGTAGAGTTGGTTTTGTTTTTAACATAATTGTTGAAATGTTCTATTATTTTGCCTTTAATCAACCGATATCTATGAAAAAATGCTTCTACTTTTAAATCCAATTAATAATGGTTCAAAATAACACAGGATCGTTTCAGTGTTTTATCGATTCTTAAGAACACCGAATCGAAACGTGGAGCACTACTTTTGTCTTTGACAGTGACATGTTGTCTGTGGTTGTCTGTCAAGACGCTACTAAATGCTTCCGCGTTTTCATCTCGGTTGTGTTTTGCACAGACTACTTAGGGGATACCAATGACGTATTATATATACAACCCGGCCGCGATAACTAGACACCTGGCTCAAATGACATTTGTCTATAGTACTGAGTGCAAAAAAATGATAGTGCGTGCTGTACTTTTTGTACGTACTGATTTATAATTTATTACCTACTGAGATAAAACAAGTACTAATGACGAATGTAGTATTTTTGACTTCATTATCATTACAATTTGTTCTTCAGTTCCTCAAGGCATGTATCAGGCCGTCCTGCCGAGACCTCAGGTCCCTCATGTCCCTTCTCAAATTCCATATTGGTGCTAACACAAAGGCCCAAAGAAGAATAGCTGCTCCTATGGAAATCATCGGGAGGAGGTCTCTGTTATGTAAATGGTGTATGATTGCTCCCAGGGTCTCCTCTTCAGGGTTGTAGTCCCCCATATCGCTCTGGGTCAAGGGGGCTGTCTTGTGATTAGAGGCCTCAGTGGTGTCCCTGCTCCAGGAGGGAGGGTTATAAGTAACGTTTCCAGATGCAGGTGACAGCCGCAGTCTGGGAAAGGAGCTGTTGAGGGGTGTGATGCTGCCTTTTATTACCCTCATCATACCCCCTGAATTATCACCCAGGTAACGGGCTCTGCACGGTGCCTGGGAGCTGGATCTCACTATCTCATACGTGATAGTGTCGAGGAAACCTATCATAGTTGTATTATCTCCTCCTGGGAGCTGATAGGATACAGGGAGGTGTGCGTAGCACCTTTGTGTTGGCCTGGGTTCCCAGTGCTTAACCGTGTTGCACCCCCACACCATGAGCAGCCTCTCTTCTACTTCCGCCACTATGTTTTGTCTACTAAGTATGTCTCTCGCTAGTATGGTGGGCTCATGCCCTGATGTTAACCAAAATAGTGTCCTTAGTTGCTTTATTATATGACACAACATTTTGGTTTGTTGGGTAAGTCGAAGTGCTTCCTCTTCGAGGTACATGATCTTGTGGATGTCTTCTGGGGTGTCTCTCTTAACACGAGGAGAAAGTTTTTTCATGTGGATGATCTCCCCCGTTGTGCTCCCCCGTTTGGAGCAGTAACTTACCAATATTCGTATTAACATTTTTTTTTATAAAATTAAGTTCATTCTTGTTAAAGTAAAAAGTAGGTAGAACAATTAATTTCTTACAGAAATAAAACAAAAAAGGATGTTATATTCATTTATTACTAAAATTATAACGAATCGTCACTCAATTCTTCTATACCAGACATATTATTATCGCTGTCATTTTCTGTGTCCTCGCTTTCGCTTTCAGAAGAAGTCTCTTCTCCTCCAAGAGAAATAATGAATTCCCTTTCTCGGTGTTCTTGAAGTCGATCTTTCACCCAGTATTCTTCCTCCAGTCTCTGGACATGATTAACTTCTTTTTTCCAGTCCGCAACTGAAATTGACTGGATTGCTTCTCTAGTCAACTTTTCAATAAGTCTTTCAGACTGATCTATATTTTTGTCTGCCACCCTTTGTTTAACTAAATTCCAGATGTATTCTATTGGATTTAGATCACAGTGGTAGGGTGGCAGACGTAAAACCTCGTGGCCATGCTCCCTCAACAGTTCGTCTACCACATATCTTTTTTCTGGCTTATTTAATTTTATGATGTGGTATAATTCTGGCTTCGTCATCTTTTCATCAAAACTTATATTATTTTTGGTAAGCCAGCTTTGCATCTCACTTTTGAGTGATGACTGGCAAGGTATTTTTTCGGCTTGTGTTGAGTGATACGGCGCGTTATCTATTACAACTATGCCGTTTGGAGGCAAGCTTGGCAACAACTTTTCGTTGAGCCACTTAACAAAATTTTTTGTGTCCATCTCGTCGTGGTAATCGCCTGTCTTGCTTTTACATTTATATAATAACTCGGCCCCGGGGATGAAACCGTATTCGCCACCCGCATGAACGAGAATCCAACGTTGGCCGGGATTGCTATTTTTCTTTATACTAGCGTCGCTACTATTCTGCCAGCATTTTCTTACTGTGTAGTGAGAATGTATCCAGGTTTCATCTACATACGTCACCGGTTTTTTGTCCGGTCCGAGGTCGTTATTCTCTTTCATTCGTCGCAGGTATCGAGCCCTCCAGGCAGCGATATCAGGCTTTTGTATCAAAACCAATCGGGCATTCTTGCATTTCTTAAATTTGTATCCCAAATGATCCTTTAAGATGAGCCGCAAAAAACCTGTAAAAAAGAGTATTTTTTATAATTTAAGTTCATTTCCTCATCGTAAAAATATTCTATTAGGTACCAAAATTTTAGCCAGGTATTATATAAAATAGTAATAAAAAACAACAAAATCGTGAGTACCTACGCTTTATGCAAAAAAGTATTCGAGCGATCGAGACAGAGTGAATGCGAAACACAATAGAACACAAGCCACCGGGCCGCCGCCGCCGCGCCGCCGGCTCGCAGTTCCGGGAATTCTTTTGTAGGTATAATATTTTCGAGAACTGCATAGCGTACGGAACCGTAAACATTCTTTAGAAAACAAAAAAAACCACCCTGACAGTACTTGACACATATACGATATTAGAGAGAAACACACTTACCCGGAAAATTCAAATCCTTTTTTGCAGCGGCCAATATTTTCTTCAGCGTAGGGACTTCCTTTTTGACAGTGTAGAAACTGTTGATTAAGTTTCTCAGGGCAACTAAGTCGAAATTGTCCAAATTTATTCTTTTCCGTGATTTTCTCTTCTTGCCAGGTGTTGACGGTTCATTTGATGGTCCGGGTAATTGGGCAGACGTCGAAGTACTCGGCACCGGTAGAATTGATGGTGTTACTGGTTTTACTTGCTTTTTTATTATCATTAATGTACTTTTAGATATACCAGTAGCCGCGCAAGTTCTATTTATCGGTTGATCCACCGGAATCATAAACTTTTTATTCACTTTTTCATGCTCATAGCTTTTTTTAGGGTCCACAGGAATCAGGAATTTGCTAACTTCCTTCTCACGTTCAAAAAAAGCCAACACCTTGAGTATTAAGGCCCTCTCTTTACTGTGTATGGTTTTACCCATCGTATAATTTTAACAACGGTAACAAGAAAACGTCCAACGTAACGATAAACAAAAACTCAACAAAATAATTATAACAGCAAACAAACAAATGACTCCGAAACTCAAGAAAGGGTACGTGCAACGGTAACGGCTATGCTAACGTTACTGAAGGACGAGAGCGGGGCCGCGCGCGGGGCAGCGGGAGGGGGGTTGAGTTTCGAGCCAGGTGTCTAGTTATCACGCCCGGGTTGTAGACACGTTATCAACCAACATCTCCGCGCTTAAAAACGGCGAAAATACTAGATAACTACTTATACGCGTAAAGAAAGGGAATGAAAATATGACACCGTACGGCGGGATGCCTGTTGCTAGAGGGAGATAAATAACGATTCTCAGTTACGTCACAGGATAAGTAATAGTCAAATTACATGCTCATTGGTCGAGCGCATGAGTGACGTAGCTATCAGAGGCATATGGGGAAAAAAGGACACGTGATTTTCTAGAGTTAATAAAATAATTGATAATTGTACCGTGTTACCTACTTTACGAATAAAGTAATACCAATAGTATATCTTTTAAATGTTAATGGTGTATTCCGCAACAGTAATTATTGTTACATATTAAATTCAAAAATAAAACAAAATATCTTTATAAAAATAAAAAAAGCCTTTATTTAATAATGTAAAAAATATTAACATATTGATAGGCAATCAAACACTATGGTAACGACTTATGTTTTAGATACATATTTTTAAATTCCTTCAAACAAACTTAATTTATTTCTTTTTTGCCTCTTATAATTTGATTCAGAGCTTTTGTGTGCGAAATGTAGGCGAACATTAATAAATTTCTCAATGACCGCGCGAATAAGCTGCACTCTGTGATCAAATGTGGGATGTTGCTCTAAAGAATGTTGATGTAAAGAACCAAATACGTCATTGCAGCTGATAAACGACTTTAAAATACGGTTTTTTAAAATTTGGATATCTTTGTGATCGGGAAGGATAATGTGACCCATTTCTTTAATGTGGTTTTTAATTATAGATTCTGACTTCAGACAGATTCGGAACACATCCTCACTCGGGAAACATAGTCCACCCATATTTTTTAAAATAATAAGTTTGTGAAACCACAATTTGTTATTACAATACAGACTATCGGTGCATGTCGAACATTTCAATACTGAAGCCAGTTTTCTGGATACCCATCCTGAAATATAACCGACAATCTGCTCAGTGGTTTTTTTAACGCCTTCTTGATTTAACATTGTCGAAAACACTTCGACATTTGTGTTAATATCATTTTCTACAGCAGTTGCATTTATTAACTGAGAGTCATTCTCGATCGAGTCAATCTCCTCATCCATATTTCTTCTACTTACTGTAGAATTAATGTTGTGAACTGCAGACGAACACGTTAATACAGTTATGTCTTCTAACGGTAGGCAGTTTCCTAAAAACGAAGATTTCATTTCAAGGTGTTGAAGGATTTTTTTGAAAATTCCCTTAAACTGGATAACGTTTGGATTATTGTTATAACCTCCATGTCGCCGGATAGCACCAAACAACATTTCAATGTGATCTTGGGACAACCTGTAAGTTGCGATATATTGCAAACGTTGTCCTTCGACCAACGTTGTGTATAGGTGCTTTAAACTTTCTATACAAATAAGGAAGCCCAAAAAGCCTGTTTTATTTTTAGATTCCACAATTTTTTTCTTAATTATTTTTATTGTGATTCGTTTACGAACCTCACGTCTATACTTAATAAAAATATAAAGATTTAATATATATTGTTTCGCTTTTTCTAGAAAAGCTATGATGTCATTGGCGTTTTTTAGAGAAAGCGGTTTTTTCATGCCGTACAAATCGGATGATTTGGAGTTAAAAACATCAAATAAATGATTAAAAATTTCTATAAAATCTACCGTTCCTTTAGTGTCCACGAAAAGAGAAGACGTTAAAATCTCATCACACAATTTGAGAGCATTTGCGACACTCATGCTCATGAGTTGTGTTGCCAATTTGACTTTCATCACTTCATTTCTAAAATAAATGTGACGAGGGGTGATTTTGTTAGCAAAATTAAGTCCAACATTTTTTTGAAGCTTAACTAAATTTTCTAATAACTGCCAGTGAATCTTCCTTCCACTCCCGTCAAAAAATTGTCTTTTAGATTCAAATGAATTTCTTACTAATTTAATCATGTGACAAGGGTCAAACATAATTGCAACATCTAAATCACATTCAGGGTGTTTGAATGTTGTTTTTAGGTGTGATGGTTGTTTAAGATCACAACCTAATAAATTAGCTGCATTTATATTTGATGCACAGCCATCAAATGTTATGGCTACAATGTCAACTCCCACACGGTATCATTCACTAAGACATGTTTTCAGTAAATTTGCCCGAGTTTCAGCCGACAGTCCGTTAACAAGAAAATATGCTACCGGGATTTTCCAACTTTCGTTCATACAGACTAATATAAAAACATATGCCTGAGTCGCTATTTCACACGATTTTGCTGATCCAGCACCAAAGTCTACGACACCTACAGTCTTTTTTCCTGTCCACGTAGTTTGGTGACGAAGAGCCATCTCGTCTGCAATTAAGGTGCACAATATTCGCTGGCCACTATGTTTATACTTCTTTTCTAAAACATCTAACGCTTGTTTATTAAACCCAGGATCACCTGAGCTGTTTTCGTACCATTTCCCTATGACGCGAGGATGTGGTAAAGATCCATTAAATATCTGTCTTACATATTTGTAGGCAGCTACGGAATAATAGTGCAAGGTGACAGCAAATTTTCTTAACGCTGGGGTATATTTTTGGCGATAGCCCTTAGTTTTGCTCTTTTGAGCCAGTCTATTTATAAATTCTACTGCTTCGGCTTTAAGATTCAGTTCATTGATCTGGTCAATAGTAAAAAAATTTTTTTTTTGGAGCTCAGAAACTAATTGTTTTAAGTTATTGCATTTTTCTATTAGCCTTTTACTTTTCCTTACTAAATTATAATTTTTAAACTGTAACTTGCGTTTTTCTAAGGAAAGTTTACTAATCTTTTTCTTCAAAATAGCTTTCCTTGGTGTTTCAAAAATTGAACCTTCTTCCGACACTTGAACATGTTCCAAACTCGTCGGTGATGAAATAATATTTTGTGCTTCTTGCTAGAAAAAAAAAAATATATATATAAAACAATCCGGTTATTTCACAAAAAAACCAATACTTTTAAATAATGTGTTTTAAAATGACGTATAATTTTACCATAATTATAGGAACTGCAGTCTTTTTTATTCTTCGATAATTTTTTTTCGTCACATATATATCGTCAGCTGAGAAATGCTTTGAGCAAACTTTAGTATAGGGAGTTGGTAGCCAATTGTTTTCACGTCTTTGAACCCTTATTATGTTAAGCCACTTTTCTTTTATCAGCCCATCTGTAGGCAATCTAAAATGAAACGGAAAACAATAATGTATATTCATAACATAACAAGTGCATATTATATTCAAACAATATTATAAATTCTAACAACCAAAAAAAAACTTGTGTAATAGTGTCCCAACCTCCCCTAACGTCACGTGACTACTAACTTCATGCGCCGGCCGCCATTAGACGCAGCGTCGTACAAAATAAAATAAAATAATGTAGTTTTGTAAACTTACGCGTGAAATGACACATTTTTGTCTTTAACTTTTGGGGTATAATTTGTACATCCTCTGAAAACACACGACGGCATGTTTTCTTTATGTTTTGCACAGGTTTTCACACACGATATAAATTAAAAACAAGCATAGCGTCGCGCGACAGGTTGGTGCGTGACTGAGCGCAATGTGGCCAATTGGCTTCATTTCATGTTGCCATTTTAGAGTGCGGACAACGTATCTATAGTTTTACTATACATCATTGGGGGATACGGTGTTTTGTGTTTATATTTGGCTTTCTATTTATTTTTCCCGACCTGGACTGTTTATGGATTGATTAATACTACCCTGTGTGACTAGTGCAAACAATATTATGTGTACATTTTAATTTAAAATAATATTTCTGGCAGAATCGGCATAGTTGAATATTGCTGTAGTTGTTTAGTTGGCCGGCGCACTGTAGGCTGCCGCGGATACACTATGACCTTAGTGTTGTATCTAGAATGGGCCAGACATCAAGAACATATCTCAGCACCAGCAGGTTTCCTTGATGAGATAATAATACGAGATGTGGATGAGGAATAAAATAAATATGTTTAATAAAGTGTATTTTTTATTTGCCCTAGCATTAGGTATTACAACCCTCAGTTTTAGTGTTTACGGGGCAAGAGCATTTTTTTTTTAACCCTAGGTCACTAACCTTAATTTCGAGTAACGTTATCACTAACCATTCGTAAATTTTACGACAGATTAAAACACCAATATTTATTTAATCAACTTTATTTATGACACAAACCGAACTTAATTAGCAGTATTAGTTTCCTCTTAATCAAATAACATAAGCTGTTTTAGAAATATTCTACATTGAACAATGATTGCACATACAAACAATATGCTCCCTGCAAATCGCTTTTTTGCAGCCCTTGCAGAAGTTTGTGGTCATACGACGTTTTTTTGCAGGACAGTAGCTGCAAGTTTTGCGGGTTCTAGGAACGTCTTGACTAGAACCTTCCTGTGGGTCATCAAGTTTCAAGATCTCCGCGATGATCTGCTTCAAATTTCGTTGCAAAGTTACCGTCTGATATCTCTCTTGCAGCCAAGGCTTCATCAGTTCGTCTGCTATTTGTAATGCAAAAGGCCTTCTTTTCATGGGTTTTTTTCCATTTCGGATCGTATTAGAGACGTGGATGACATATGCGTTCACTATCGACAGATTCAGGATGTCGTAGAACAAGCACAGCGGCCATCGATTGGTCTTACGGCTGGTACTCATGATCGAGCACATTTGGTCTACAGTATCAACCGCGCCCTTTGTGGAATTGTAGAATTCAATAATTTCGGGCTTTTTTGAATTGATGTTGATAACCGGTTGATCATGTATGGTAGAAAGAAGGTAAACGACCTTATTTGACTTCGGTTTATAAGACACCAAAGTCATTTCTTTATCGAAACCAAACATCGAAGTACCTACTCGCCTATTTCTAGAATTCGTCATTTCCTTGGGGATCTCTCGCTTATTACTTCGTAGAGTACCTACCACTGTGAGCTTATATGGCGGTTTCAACAGTTCAGCAGCCAAAGGAACCGATGTGAACCAATTATCCATGGTTATATTCCGGTTGGACCCATGATACGGTTTAGACAGCTCCTTCACAAAATAATTTGCTAATGGCTCGTTACCTGTGTTAGTGTTTTTTCCCATATAAGGCATAGCATTGCACATGTACTTTGTACTAGAATCAGCCATCATCACAAGTTTCAAGCCATATTTGTTGGGCTTATTAGGGATATACATGCGAAAGGGACAGCGTCCCCTAAATCCAACCAGTTGTTCGTCCACGGTTATGTAAGAACCTGGTTTGTACCATTTCCTGCAGTTTTCTATAAACTTCTCCCAGAAATTTCTAATTGGCGCCAGTCTATCAGATTCCCTTCTCTCCTGTCTTGTATTTCTGTCATCAAATCTCATACATCTCAGTAAAAAGTCGAACCTTTCAGCACTCATGCAGGCTTTATAGGTTTTTGCACTTCTCAAGGTATCAAACAAAGTTCGTGTTGGCAAATGGTTACTTTTGAGACCAGCAGATTGAACAAGCAGACCCAGCAATGCTTTGATTTCATTTGCCGACGTTTGTGTAGTAGTATGCTTAGATGTTTTATACTTATTGTTCTTTATGTCAATCTCAACGTTTGTATATTGTACAATAACGTCGATCATTTCCTCTTCTACAAAAAGATAAAATAGATCTTTTGGATCTGAGAGTTCTTTGGCTATGCCTGCGGGACCAGGTACAATATGCAGCACATTACGAGCAGCCGTGCGAGTACGTGGGTCTCGAGGTTTTGTAGACCATTTGTGTTGATTCTTACCGTACAGGATATTCTGTCTTGGTTGAATGATTGATTGCTGCTGTGGTGGTTCCTCATTTTCGGAATCAATCTGATCCATGCAGGATGTCAGTGAATTATCATCATCGGAATCTATGACTAACCTTCGACTATGGCTGCGACGTGGAACGAAGAACTCGTCGTCCGAAGAATCTGCAGCATCCTCATCGCTTCCATCAGTGTCTTTATAAATTTCCGTCTCTAAATGATCACCTTCCTCGGATTCCGAAGACTGTGATTGATTATCAGGGATTGACTCCGTTTCTGAATCAGCTAACCATTGTAAAATTTTATCATTTTGACCCCTCAAATCCATCTGAAAGTATAAAAAACAAAAACATTTCAAATAAAAAAGAAACACAAAATGTCAAAAAGTTGCAAATAACATGACTATGTACTTATAACAGTAATTATTACTTATTATTATAACATAAAAATAATATGTTCTGATAGTAATTATTGAAAATAATTGACAAATACATAAATACACAACTTTGAAAAATAGTTACATAGATACTAACCTTTCGTAAATTTTACGACGTTCACACGATATATCCCGATCTAATGAGCGTGCATTCGCAATGAGTATTTGCGGGTCACTGGCGATGCGAATTAGGAAGGTATTAGAAACGGGCGGGGTGGCGGGGGTCGGGATCTTACCGAAACACTAAAATCTCAAGGTACGCGTCGTCATTTTGACGAATGGTTAGTGACACAGGGTTAAATACGAGCCCAGCTTTCGTAAACACAATAGAGTACTACTCTACACCGAGGGTTACAATTTATTTGGGTTTTTCTCATTTTATCCGTAAATACTCTTATCCTCACTTAGACCACACCACATATCCATTTCTTTATGATTTAATTTCAATCTGCGATGTTTTATAGATAATTGTTGTTTGACGTTCATTCATAACCTAAAAATTCAGACACCGAAATCTTTTATTTCCGGCTTTTCCAGATGAAAATAGTCTCATTTATAGATTCTGGAGGTAACGCCAAATCTTTTAACATATTTTTCATTAAGGGGCGCTTCAATTTGATCCCAGACAATTCTTAGTATGGAGACCTGCCATTGTTATTTTTAAGATTAAGTTAGCCCTACGACGGAGTCTAACTTACCTAATGGAAATATTCTTTTTGTTTCAGACTGATTCTTGACCCTGAAGATACAATAGATCAACCAATTTTCAGATTATCTGTTTATTAGGTTTGTAATAAGACTGATGCATAGAATCAAGTTCTCTAACTGAACAGAGACAGCTGTGCTGCTGGGCAGTTTGTTGCGCTACTTCTTCTTCCCAGCTAAAGCACTAGGAAGTGGTGAAGGGCGGGCGTTTTGTGGGGACTGTCATGTAATTTTGACGTTCAGAAAGTACTGATTCTCAGCCTAATTTGAATAAATGACTGATTTTTTTATTATTATCGAAATAAAAATACCTAATGTTGTGATAAATTATGTTTTATTTATTTAAACCCAAAATAAAAGCATTAATTCTAATGTTACTCAGAAGATGGCAGCTTGTTGCATTTGCCAAAGTGTAGATTCCTATGGACTACAGAGAAGAAAGGGCAACAAAAGATGACCAGTAAGAATAATCCTATCGAAAATAACCTGTTCAAGTTCAATTCTGACCCAACACTAACTAAAAGGAATTAGTAATACATTGATCCAAGTATTTAAAAGGTTTCAACTTTTATTATCTCCTGATCCATTTGTTAACATTTTCATTAGATCCTTTTGGATCTACACACATTCTAGCTACTCACATTTACAAAACTTTAATAAAGCTAAATTATACAAAACTGATAATAAGTAATGATGTCTATATTAGAAAGGTTTAGGTAGTTAAATAAAGGTAATCAATCTTGATGTGACTTTACACAAACACATATTAAACAAATAAAGTGCTTAAACTAAGGGTTCAATTGATTTAGTAATCTTTATTGTTGTATTTACATTGGTTTTTAGTTGCATTTTATTTTTAACAGGTTTTAAAATAAAAATGTCAACACACAACACACACACGTTTGATGTGTACACATCAAGATTGTTTACCTTTATAACTAGGTACCTAAACCTTTCTAGTAAAATTTCTAATATAAATTCTATTTATTTATTGCCTTGAAGTCCACAAACGTTGCACCAAAGCTGCTTGGTAATTACACCCTTGCTCTAAAAGATAATTCGGACGTCGCCGTGACCCACGATTTTCAGGAATTAATCTGGCTGCATCATCTCATTCCTCACGCTCCTGTTCTATTATTTCTAGATCCTCACTGTCCAGCTCCAGTCTTAGTTGTAGTGAGATGTTGTGCAGTACACAACAAGCATTTGTTATCTTTGCTGCAATTTCTAGCGTATAGTGCAGCTTCCTGTCTACTAATAAGCACCTGCGAAAAGAATGTACAGATGTGTTAACTAATAAGTAATATACATGAATATTACAATAGTAATTATTGCAATATTATAATTTTAAACAAGAGATAAGTACAATAAAATGCATACCTAAATTGGGCTTTAAAATTCATATACACCGTTGTACAACATCTCTGGTACTAATATGCTTCTCAGTATAATAAGCCTCAGGAGTGTTTGGAGCAGCATTAAGTATATGAGTCATCATAGCTCGTCTTAAAGGAAATTCTGAATCTCCTGAGAAAAAAGGTGTCTTTTAGAATCTGATATTTTATGGGATATTACACTATCATTGTGAAATATTGTAAGCAATATATTATACAGAAGCTAACAAATCATTCAATAATTATGTCCTATAATACATTTTCAAACATCATTCATTCTTTATTTCTCATTTTCGTTTTTACATAGATCTATAATCTTAGATATAAATATGATAGTGTAATAACCCCCATAGTTATGGCGATATTATTTACTTAAGTGAAATGAAATAATTACCTAATAAATAAAAATCTTCACCAGTAGTACTAATCAATTCATCTAGGATTTCATTGAGAGGATTATTACTCCATGCAGCACTATCATGCGTTGATCCAGGGTTACTCGGATCAACACACAATATTCGGGCATCTGAGTCGCAAATCTGAAACAAGTTTCAGATATTAATAATAAACTAGTTCAAACTGCTATTTCTTGAAAGGCTACAAAGAAGAAATAACTCACAATTGAGGAGCGTCTGTTCAAAAAGGGCTATCTACATGCTAAACAAACTTAAGGTAATATAAAAAAAACTGTTCTTTTCTGTAAAATGTATGAGGCAAGTGTATTTTTTAAATTGAGATGATTCATGAGAAGTCTAGTAGACTTCTCATGACTAAAATATATTTTTTGTATCTTTAATAAAGACCACAATATTTAATTATAAATAATGTAAATAACACCTTTTGATCAGTTTTTCTGAAAATAGCACCTTTTGTTCTGAAATGATAACAAATAGCACCTTCTGATCTGAACCAAGAATAAATAGCACCTTTTGATCAATAACGCTTAGAGTACAAGTTGGTCTAGGACAAAAAATGAAAGAAAAATAGAAAGATGAAAATAAATTTTATACTCTAATTTCACCAATGTCATGTTCTAAACAGTCACAAGATTCATCATGTTGGTGATCTTCATTGTTATCACTGGTTATCGTTGTTTGATCATCAAGAATAATGTTCCTAAAGAATAACAACTCCGGTAACTCAGCCCAACCATCTCCGAATTGCTTCACAAGTAAATTAGTTATGTCTTTCTTTTTTTTGCTGTTAATACCTTGAGGTCTCATGGGGAATTGATCAACAGTTCGACAGTGCCGCTTGCCTCTCTTTAGAAGATTAATCGGCTCTTGATTTGTTTCAAATCGAAATGTCTCGTGAGTATAAATGTTGCAACCAAAGCATTGAGATTTTTTAATAATAATCCGTTTCACTGATTGTATGTCTGCAACTTTTTTATAATTTTGTTCCAGGTTTTTTATGTCATAGAGAACCCAGTCTTCTCCCAGCACTTTCATTGTCCCATGTTTTCTATAAATTTCATAATATGCCTCAGGAAGTGTCATTACTGTCTCTCGCTTTATATCCTTTTCCAATCTGCCAAAAACACGGTCTGCTGGGAGAAAGCTGTGGCCCCTAACAGGGAATGTCAGTTTTATTTCTTTCAAGTTGGGGGGTGATTTGTTGAGGAGCCACTGCATTAATATATGAACAATGTGACTATTTTTGTTTTGACCCCCACAACCATCGCAGAATAAACGTAGGGTTTTTATATTTGCAGGAATCTCCAACTCATTTAAGTATGTATATATTGCAGATCCTACTTCAACTGATCCTCTTCCAGATTGTGTTTCCAACCATGTAAAAAATGTAGGACTTTTTGAATCCAGTGCCACAACACATAAGTTATATAAACTAAGCTGCCTCGAATAATAGGCATCTTGTATGGGGGTTTTCGGTAACGGTTGAACTTTTTCCATGTCAAAGCAGAAACTTATGCTGTCAGGCACGTCCTCACAAATCATAGCATAAAATGCATTTGCCCTCAGTGTGAATCCTTTTTTCCAACATTATTTGTTGTTTTTTTTGGAGATCCTTCTCAATTTGTATTTTATTTTTCCAGAGGATGCATGTACCACACACATCAGACGAAGGAGTTTTAAAACTTATATTGAATTCTTTGTGAAATATTTCATAAAACATTGTTTGTGAAACTTTGAGATCAGCATCTGTGACTGAATCATTATAATATTGTCTTAGTTTTTTGGCATTCAACTCTGAAGATAAATAAATCCGTTTGCTTTTCTGGCGGTTGTAGTGGCTTTCACTAGCTGGTAAATTACTCAAAAAGTTTATGAGACTGTCCTTTCTAGCCTTTGTTTTCATTGACTTCCTATCACCACCACGTTTTTCTTTGGGAATTTCACCTTGCATCAAAACCTTATTTAAGTTTTGTAGTCTCTTTCTAGAAATACTGAACACTTTCATGAAAAAGGACCTACAAACCCTTTGCATCTTTTTACCTTTGAATTTCAGAATGTAGTAGATACCACTAGTTGTACGGTTCCTGGTAGTAGACCTGGGCGCAGAATTTCCTTGTCTTTTAGGTTCCGTGGGCCCCAAAAATCTCACTAAAAATATGTCTTGGTCGACTTTCTTAGTTTTGTCATAGAAACGCTTCCTGTTCTTGATTACATCATCCATGGAAATCGAACTACACTTAAACGTCTTCATGTTTTTACCATGGCGGCATGAAGGTTTAAAATTCACACACAACGGATCTTTGTCTGTATATTTCCTGAAAAATAAAATAAATAAATTAAGAAAAATACATCCATAAACAAAATTGAGATTGCTATAAAACTATAACTTTACTTCTTACACTTACTTTTTACGATAAGTTGAACGATCTTTTCGAATTTTCTTTCGGACTCCACTATTCAGCGCCTGCACATCCATATTTTATTAGGAAAGATCCAAGATTTTTCTTGAATTTGCTGATAGGTACATATACAAATAAAGCAGGATTATTATATCCACATAATATCGAGACGAGAGGCGCGTAGAATCGTAGAAATGTGTAACTTTGACGTCGACAGATACTCTCTCTACGAACTTTGACAATAATTATTTGACAGTGACATTTTCGTTGAAAAATATTATGGCTTTTTGTTCAGAAACTCACTGCAAATATCTTTTTTTTTTTTTTTGGCCTAGTTTCTCGTCCTTCATATCGCACCTTCGGTGCAACAAAGTCACAACAGATCATTTTTTAATTTTACAGGAGAAGACTTTTAATTTTTTTTTCGCATTTATTCCCTCATTTCTGGATAACTATTTATAGTAGGTTTGAAATCTTTATAAAATTAATTGTTTATTTTGTTTGCTATAGTTTTACGTAAAAATCTTATATTGAATTACCAATAAAATCCTAATAAAAGACATAATGTAACACCACCACAACGCGTGATCACTGCTACAGCGCCGTCCGACCGATGCTACGAGTCATCGCCTCTTCCCCGCGCAACGACTCCCCGCCGTGACCATCACGACCGCCTATAAAAGCCCTCGCAGAAGCCAGTAGCAGCAGTCCCAGTGAACGTGAAACCAAGTGAAGTGGTGAAAGTGAAGTTAATGACAAGGGTGCCCGACTCACCGGCACCCCCCCGCTCTTCTGCATACGACTCACCCGCCGGGCTATCGGCATGCTCATCTCGCGCGGGATCGAGCATGTCGCTAGCGTCGGTGGGCTCGGCCGGGTCCGGTCGCGGCGACGTGTCCGGGGATACGACGCCGCGATCCGGGCCGCGGCCCATCGTGGGAGATGCAGAACCGCCGCTGGGGTTCGAGTTTGAGTTTGAGCTCGCCGAACCCAGATCCCAGCGGAAGCGGCGCGGGAGAGACTCCACTGAGGCAACACAGGAGGCGAAGCGACAGGACCTTGGAGGGCCAGAGTCGCCCACCTTCGCGGACATGGCGCGTACTCCGCCGCCAGGGGTAAGTTTTAGTGTGGCTAATTTACCCCCTGCCCCCATTGCAGCTGATGTGCACCTTACGACCACCCCCGGCGCCGCAGCGACGGCGACGACGTCGACGGCAGCGAAGCCGGGGAAGAAACCCAGGTACCCGCCGTTGGTAGTGGAGAGGCTGCCGAACTGGGCCTCCCATTTTAGGGCCCTTAGGGAGAAGCTGGGCCGGCCACCAAACGCCAGGCCCTTTGGGACGGGGGTGAAGTTCACCCCCGACACCGAGGATGAATACAGGCTGGTTCAGCGATACCTGACCAGCCTGGAAAAAGAGGAGGGAGTCTCCTGGTTTGCCTACTCCCTACCAGCGGACAGAAGCTTCAAGGTCGCCATCAAGGGGTTGCCGGCGGATACGCCCCCCCAGGAGATCGAGGAGGAACTCCGGGCGTTAGGTTACCAGCCGGAGTATGTGCGCCATATTAAGGGCGCACAAGGACGACCCGGCTGTGTTTTTCACGCCATCTTGAAGAAGACCCCTGACGTCCGGGCGATCTTCGACACCACCGTGTTTTTATATATGCGGGGTGTCAAGATCGAAGCCTGGCGAGGTAAACGTGGGCCCGCTCAGTGCCACCGGTGCCAGCGTTTTAGGCACAGTTCGCACCAGTGCCACCGTCCGCTCGCTTGTGTGCGATGTGGAGAGGGGCACGCTGCGCGTGATTGTCCGCGCCCGCGGGATGAGCCAGCCACCTGCGCAAACTGCGGGGGCGCGCACCCCGCGTGCAACCTAAAGTGCCCCGTATTCCAGACGGAGATCAGGAATAAGCGAGCGGGGACTGTCGCCATCACTGCCTCCACACGCCGGCCACGAGAGGCCACCGAAAGGCAGGGGGAAGCAGCAGAGGAGACCCAAGGCGCGTCGCTGATGGCGGCAGCCAACGGGCCCACAGCCAGGACGGAAGCCACCTCCTCGAGGCGGAGGAAGAAGAGGCGCGGGGGGAAAGGAAGAGGGAAGAAGCCCGAAACCCCCGCGGCGACACAGGGAGTACTTCCCGAGGCCGCCGTCCCTGCCTCAGCGCGGGCTGTGAAACAACAGACGCAGACTGAAGACGAACCTACCACTAGCGCCACCGAGGCGCAGCGGAGGAAAACGAAGGCCGCCACACACAAAGATGGCGGCGCAATCGACGCCAGCGCCACCTCGGTGCAGCGGCAACAGGGGGAACTAGAAAAGTTCCCCAAACCGACGGGTGGCGCTACTGGTAGGCAGCCACAGAAGAAGGATTTCACAGCCTGCGCCATTCAACTGTTAATGGACCTGATCAAGGCCATCAGGCAGGGACAGGATGTGGAGACGGTCATCCTCGATGGCCTGGCCACACTGCTTACGCTGTATCATGGCTAGCTCATTGAGGGTGATCCATTGGAACGCCCGCGGCCTAAAGGGAAAGGTCGCACTCCTCCGCCATCTCCTGAGGGAACAAAACATCGACGTGGCGCTCATAAGCGAGACGTTCCTGGGACCTGAGGACAGGATCAGGTTCCCGGGATATCTCGCTTATCGTAAAGATGAGCAGTCGGCAACGCACAGGAGGTACCGTGGTCTGGCGGTACTTGTGAAGCGAAGAGTCGTACACCAGGAGCTCCCCCCGCCGTCACTCACCACCTTTAGCGCGCTGGGTGTCCAGCTGCACTTAGCCGGCGAGGATATAAACTTGTACGCCTGCTACAAGCCGCCCGTGACTCCTCTGGACCTGTCAGAGTTGCGGGCCTTGCTGAGCCACACTTCACGTGCCACCATCCTCGCCGGGGACCTTAATTGTAAACACCCAGCGTGGAACAGCAGCGTCTTGAATACCGGGGGTAGGCGGCTCTTCGCGGACGCGGAGGCCTTCGGGTACACGGTGTCCGGCCCGGACACGCCCACCCACTATCCGGACAACATTGCCTCAATGCCAGACGTGCTGGATGTCGTAGTCTACCGAGGGCTACACCGCCAGATCACGCAGCAAGTCATTGACGACGAGTTGCAGTCGGACCACCATCCTGTACTCGTCGTCATATCGGGGTTGCCGACCCGATTGAAGCCTCTGGCGCCACGTCGATCAACGGACTGGAAAGCCTACACAGATAAAGTAGAGACCACTACGCCGACTCGGCCTATTACCACCGCCGCGGACGTAGACCTACTGACGGACGAAGTCACTGCTTGTATACAGGGCGCCTTAGAAGCGGCGACGATTACAACGCAACCGCAGGGGAGAGGGCTATTGCCGCCCCTGCCATCACACCTGAGAGCGATGATCGCCGCGAAGAGGCGCATACGCAAGCAGTGGCAACAGCTGAGATGTCCGACGCTCAAGACGCAGCTCAACCGTCTCGCGGAGAGGGTGAAGGCCGAGCTAAAGGCGTACACCGCCGCGGGTTGGGAGGAACGTATCGACGCCGCTACGGATAGTTGGCCGTCGGTACACAAACTCTGCAGCCAACTGATGAATACCCCAACCCCGGTGCGCCCGCTACGAAGCAGCGACGGGGCGCTTAAGTATGTATCGGAGGACCGGGCGGAGGTCTTCGCCGAACACCTGGAGCGTCAGTTCCGACCGAATCCGACCAACGACCACGAGCATGTCGCGGCAGTTGAGAAATACCTTGGAGACTACTTCGCTACGCCGATAGCTCCCGAAGAGGACCCCGTCTTCTTCTCGCCGGGCGCAGTGAGACGCGCCATCCTAAGGACGAAGCCTAGGAAGGCCCCCGGGGCGGACGGTATCTCCAACACAGCGCTGCGCCACCTGCCGTTCCGTATGGTAGCGGCGCTGGCGCGCCTGTTTACGGGGATACTGCGCACAGGGGCCTTTCCCGCCTCGTGGAAGGAGGGGCGCGTCGTTATGCTGCCCAAGGCGGGGAAGAATATTCTGAAGCCGGAGAGCTATCGGCCGATCACGTTGCTGTCGACCGTCTCCAAGGTGTTCGAGGCGCTCCTGCTGCGACACCTCTTACCACATGTTGCGCCACGACCCGAACAGTTCGGTTTTCGGTCGGAGCATAGCACGACGCTTCAGCTGTCGAGGGTACTGCACCACCTCGCAGCCGCACTAAATAAGAAGGAATACTCGGTGGCAGTATTCCTCGACATGGAGAAGGCCTTCGACCGTGTGTGGCACGAAGGCCTCATTTATAAGTTAGCCACATCAGACGCGCCCCGTCGCGTTGTAAAAGTGGTCTCTGCTTTTCTGTCCCACAGGACTTTCAGGGTGGTGGTCGACGGAGCGCTCTCCGGCGCTCGGCCGGTGCGCGCCGGTGTGCCGCAGGGAAGCTGCGTTTCGCCGGCGTGTTACTCACGCTACACCGACGACATCCCCACAACCGCTGAAGCCATGCTCGCGCTGTACGCCGATGACGCCGCGTACATTACCACCTCGCTTAATGCGAAGTACGCGGCGGTGAAGATGCAGCGCGCGCTGAACCTGCTCCCCGAGTGGCTGTCTAAGTGGCGGCTGTCTGTCAACGTGGGTAAGACGCAGGCGATGGTCACCGGCGCCGCGCCTCTCCCACCACCCTTGAAGCTGCAGGGAGCCGACATCGCGTGGTCGCCCCGGGTCAAGTACCTGGGGGTCACCATAGATCGTCGGCTCTCAATGGAGGCACATGTCCGCGCGGTCGCCGCGCGTGGTAGGGTCGCCCGCAACCTCCTGCGACCAGTGCTCTCATCCAGCATCCCGGCGCGCGTCAAGCTGGGCGTGTACAAGCTGTACGTGCGCCCGCTCTTGACGTACGCCGCCCCTGCGTGGTTCGCCCTCACGAGCGAGACCAAACGTAAGCTCCTGCGCACGCAGCAAAGTGCTGCGTTGCGCACTATCGTCGCTGCCCCTCGCTTCGTGAGGAACGATGTCATCCAGCGGGACCTCGGGATTGAGGGCCTGGACGAGTTTGTGCGGCGCCTCGCGAAGGGGATGTTCGCGCGTGCCGGCGCGTCTGCTTTGCCGCACATTAAGCAGATTGCGCCCTGGCATACGCGCCCCCCTGACGCGAGGAGACCCTTGCCCCGCGACCTGCTCGCGGACGTGTGACTCCACCCCGGACTGGACTTCCGAGTGAGTCGCTCTCAGCTTACACGCGGCTCACTTGTGACAATAGACTCCACACATAACATACATCTGTTGCGTGATGCGTGCTAGGATAATTTAGGCGTGTCGCGCAGCAAACAGTAGACATTCACCTCTATACAGGCGCATAAATACACGCGTGAAGACGCAGCGCGGGCGCGCGATTCACGTAGACACCGGGTGACGTCACACAACACAATGTCACCCACACACCCATTACACGGTCTCCCTAACCCGTGCCAGGCTCGGCTAGCTCTGAAAGTGGGGCGGGCGGGAGCCACTCACCCCTTCTGTAGGAACGTCGAGTCCGTATCTCTGTCGCAGGTCGCCTTCTGCTGGGCTTCCCCCATGTAGGTGGGGGTTCCACCTGGTAGGGGTTGACCGCCGGGATACGGTGAAGAAAGCGGCGCTGATTAGCAGCGTCGTGGCGTGCCTACAGACACAGATATAGCAACCATTCACAGGGACGCGCATATCCGCGTCCCACCATCCTTAGGCCGCAGTAGGCCGAGCCAATGAGGGGCCCGTATTGACGGGCCAACGTATAGCTGCTGCGGAGAGGGGGCCACGCCCCGGCACCGCCAATCGCACCCCCATGACGGGGTGTAGCGATGACCAACTAGAGTAGCAGCAGTCCCCGTCATGATCCAGCCTGCCCCGTCTGGCTGTCATATTATTATTAGCGACGCTCAGTCGACTAATAATTTACCTTAGTTTTAGGCCTGGCCGGGGGCTTTAAGTTCGCTTAAAGAACCCACAGGAAACGCCCGGTTGAGCAGTCTCGACCCTTAGTGGTCAACTGCGAGATGCCATATATAAATAACTAACTAACAGTAGCAGCAGTTCGGGTTCGGCACGCTCCGAGAGTAGTCTTAGCATCGACTTAGGTCGGTCACGATTACCTCGCCCCTTGCTGGACTTGAGCTAGCGGCGTGTATTGTATGTGATCTCGTGTTGTCTTCGTTAGCGAAACTGCACAATCGACTTATAATATACGACGCTGTTAGGGATTTCGCTTAGGATCTTTGCATTGTAGTTCAGAGTCAGTTAATATTCATAAATAAACCTTTGTTACTGTTTGTTTTACGCGTTTAGCTTATCTCCCCACGCAATACCCCCTTACAGTTGGCGTCCCACCGCGGGCCATTTCCCACATTAGTAATTACTTATTTAGTTGTTTACTGCCATTTTATTGTTGATTAACCGATTTACTTACGTAAAATTTTTCTTCCTACCCTCTTTTTTTTATTTTAATTATTGTTTCGTTTCTTCAATCAATACTAGCCCAGGTATTGATTAAGTTAGTTAAGGAGTATTTGTTGTAGTCCGGGAGATAGTTTTATTTAATAGTCCGGGAGGTAGTATTTTATTTTAATAGTCCGGAAGCTAAGTTAATTTGTTATTTATTTTTACTTTAGTACAGGAGTTAAGTTGTAGTTATAGTTTAGGCGCTGGGTCATTAATTGTTTTGTTATTCATAGATAATCAAAATTGAGTTTTATCATATTTTGCCTAGACGTAGTCGAAGAAATAAACAAAACATGGCAAACGTCAGCTTTACTGATAATCAGTTCCGTGATCTGGTAGGAGTCCTGGCTAATAGGGATAGTTCCGTAGCTAGGAAAACAGGTAGTTTTGCTACTTGTACTACCCGTTACGATGGATCTCGTGACATAGCAGTAGTCGAGGCATTCCTGTCGACGATATGCACCTTCAAGAAGATTGAGTCGATTACAGACGAGAATGCCATTGAAGGTCTTACACTGCTGTTGGTTGGAGATGCGTCGATCTGGTGGCTTGGAGTCAAGGGCACTGTAAAGACTACGGCATTGTTGAGATCCACGTTTGCGCCAAAGAGGCCAGCCTACAGGGTATATGATGACATTGTCATGGACAAGCAGAAGACTCCGTCAGGTACAGAATTGTTCGTCGCGAAGAAGCGAGCATTAATGGCAGAGTTACCTAAACCACCCCTGTCGCAATCGCAAAGCTTGGACCTACTGTATACTTCCCTGCATATCAGCGTACGAGATAGAATACCAAGGGATTCCGTCGAAACGTTTGACGATTTTCTGGTGAAGGCTCGGCAGCTTAAAGAGGTTGTTTCTGAACGATCGGCAAATAGTAGTAACACTACTCCAATGGAGAAAAAGCAAAGGTGCACATATTGCCGCGCATTTGGCCATAGTGAGAAAAAGTGCCGAAAGAAAGCCGCCAAAAAAGAGACGAATGCGACAGACGAACCTTCCAGGCCTAGCACCAGTTCTGTGCCAACACACAAAATCACTTGCTATGGCTGTGGCGAACCCGGCGTAGTAAGGAGTAAATGCCCAAAATGTATGAAAACCAAAGTTGGAGCAGTTGCAGTGGGATTTTATGCCTTAAGTCCCACAGTTGCATCAGGAGCAAGATCTAGACCAATACTGAAGGTCACAATCAGCGGTGTCGAAGGTCAAGCTCATATTGACACAGGAGCGAAGTTAAGCGTCGCATCAACTTCGCTGTACAAATTATTGCAGCAAAAGGGCATCAAGTTCCATCCGGAGAATGCTACAATTACCCTAGCAGATGGCTTGCGACGAAGACAACAAATCCAGACTGCCTTGGTGCCTGTGTCGCTTTGTGGTCGGACGATCCCCACAAATTTTATCGTGTTGCCAGAATCGCACGATAACCGGACCCTCTTAGGAGTTGACTTCATCCAAGATGCCAACATAGCACTCAACGTGCCACAGATGCTGTTTCACTTCTTGGATGAACCCGGCCGGAAATACGAGTTATTTCCTGAGGAAGAAGATGGAGCACCCGTGTCCACGGTGCAAACGGAGCCTGTGAAAACCGAGACGGTGATTGAAAAACTCGCCAAACTAACGTCTCTGGAACCATTTGTGAGCCCAATGCTCATGACTCCGTCCCCACTTTTAAACTCAACTGAAGAATATGAAATGGAGGACGCATATGGGCCACCGCCCTTGATTAAATTCCATAGTCCTGCACAATCGCCCTCGAAAAAGGAACCTGCACTAACTGGGTATTCACCAAGATTTGTCGGGTCACTGTTCCGAGATGCGCAGTCGAGCATCAACAACGCTGAGGTCACCCTTTCACCGAAAAGTAATGCGTTGTTTGGTCCTAACATCGTTATATCAATGATTGCCCTTTACTGGCAGTTGTAGATAATGCTAAATTATGCTATAGGAGATGTTTTGGTGCAGGGGGAGGGCATGCATCCGCACCTACGTCATCCAACATATCTAACCTATGGCTGAGAATTAAGGCTTTATCAGAGAATTTCATTCCCTAAACTAATTCTTTTAGCAGAAACTATCAAAAGGGCAAGAACCTGGTGGACAAGCGTCGACGTCCTGCTCCTGCCTATCTTCCGAGCGATCTCATCATGGTGGCCGCTAATGTCCAGAGCAACGCAGCGCGCTACCAAACAGCGAAGCTAGCTCCACGTCGCGACGGGCCCTACGTCATCCTGCTGCAGCATGGGCCCTGCTTCTATGAAGTTGCACACCCGGTAGACCGCAACACTCCGTTGGGTATTTATCACTCCTCAGCGCTGAGCCCCTACCAGGGCTCAGCCCATCATCCACCTAACCCTGAAAGACCTTTGCGCAGACGCGGCAGACCACGAAAGCAGAAGGCAGTTCCGTAAGCAGAAACTGGTCTCCTCACCGAGGCGTCTTCGGGACCAGAGGGGGAGACTGTAACACCACCACAACGCGTGATCACTGCTACAGCGCCGTCCGACCGATGCTACGAGTCATCGCCTCTTCCCCGCGCAACGACTCCCCGCCGTGACCATCACGACCGCCTATAAAAGCCCTCGCAAAAGCCAGTAGCAGCAGGGATTAGCCCGTGGCCGAATGTAACTGGTCGCAGTTTACGCCCAGTTGCCTACTCGCGCGGACCGCAAAATTTTAATAGTTTCTCTCTGTGTTCGCGCAGGTAACTTAACCGGCATCTGCGTGAGCACAGGGGGGAGCCACCGGGCTGCCCGGTGAGCTTGCTCGCCGCCGCGGTCGCGGGGGCCACGCCCAGTGAAAATGCCGAAACCCGGCAAGCGCGACTCGCTGGGTCGCGTTGCCGGGTCACCTGAAGCCCGTCCGGCGTTGGACCGGGCGACGTCGATGTCGATGCCGAACATCGGCGACACGTCATCCGGTCCGCCGACGGCCGGACCATCCCAGTACAGCGGGAAGAAGAGGACGAGCGAAGCGGGGAGAAAGGGGAGTGGTGAGGATGCCGCTGCGGCTGCCGGCCCGCCGACGCCATCGGCGCCTGCGCGCGCTGCGCCGACGCCGTCGTCAAGCCGTCAACAGGCGGTCCCGATCCGCCCCGCCACGTTTCGCCCAGTGCCCATCGCACCTTCGGGTCCCGCGTCGAACCCAAGCCGTGCGTCATCAGTGCGCGCCTCGGTGCCTACAGTGCGCGGGGCTGCGCCCGCGCGCGCCCCGGCGCCCGCGTCGTCCGCTACGCGTGCCGCCGCGCCGCGCGCACAAACTATATCGCCAGCCGGGCACTCGCGTGCCACCACGCGCTCCGTCGCGCCGCCGCCGCGTTCCGCGTCGCCGCCCGCTCCAGCCACTGTGCGCTCCGGCGCACCCGACCCCCGTCTCTCGCTGGCGGGCTCGGCGAGGGCTGAGCGTGACCGGCCCGCGCCGCTAGTAGTGAAAGTGAGTGAAGTAGTGAGTGAGGTGAAAGAAAAAGTGAAGTTGATGACAAGGGTGCCCGACTCACCGGCACCCCCCCGCTCTTCTGCATACGACTCGCCCGCCGTGCTATCGGCATGCTCATCTCGCGCGGGATCGAGCATGTCGCTAGCATCGGCGGGGTCGGCCGGGTCTGGTCGCGGCGACGTGTCCGAGGATACGACGCCGCGATCCGGGCCGCGGCCCATCGTGGGAGATGCAGAAACGCCGCTGGGGTTCGGTTTTGAGTTTGAGCTCGCCGAACCCAGATCCCAGCGGAAGCGGCGCGGGAGAGACTCCACCGGAGCCACACAGGAGGCGAAGCGACAGGACCTGGGAGGACCAGAGTCGCCGACCTTCGCGGATATGGCGCGTACTCCGCCGCCAGGGGTAAGTTCAAGTTTAGATAATTTACCCCCTGCCCCCATTGAATCTGATGTGCCCCCTTCTACGGCCACCCCCGGCGCCGCAGCGACGGCGACGACGTCGGCGGCAACGAAGCCGGGGAAGAAGCTCAGATACCCGCCGTTGGTAGTGGAGAGGCTGCCAAACTGGGCCTCTCATTTTAGGGCCCTTAGAGAGAAGCTGGGCCGGCCACCTAATGCCAGGCCCTTTGGGACGGGGGTGAAGTTCACCCCCGACACTGAGGAAGAATACAGGCTGGTTCAGCGATACCTGACCAGCCTGGAAAAAGCGGAGGGAGTTTCATGGTTTGCCTACTCCCTACCAGCGGACAGAAGCCTGAAGGTCGCCATCAAGGGGTTGCCGGCGGATACGCCCCCCCAGGAGATCGAGGAGGAACTCCGGGCGTTGGGATACCAGCCGGAGTACGTGCGCCACATCAAAGGTGCACAAGGACGACCCGGCTGTGTTTTTCACGCCATACTAAAGAAGACCCCCGACGTCCGGGCGATCTATGACACCACCGTGTTTCTATATATGCGGGGTGTCAAGATCGAAGCCTGGCGAGGTAAACGTGGGCCCGCTCAGTGCCACCGGTGCCAACGGTTTAGGCACAGTTCGCACCAGTGCCACCGTCCACTCGCTTGTGTGCGATGCGGGGAGGGGCACGCGGCACGGGATTGTCCGCGCCCGCGGGACGAGCCAGCCACCTGCGCAAACTGCGGGGGCGCGCATCCCGCGTGCAACTTAAAGTGCCCCGTATTCCAGACAGAAATCAGGAATAAGCGAGCGGGGACTGTCGCCATCACTGCCTCCACACGCCGGCCACGAGAGGCCACCGAAAGGCAGGGGGAGGCAGCAGAGGAGGCCCAAGGCGCGTCGCTGATGGCGGCAGCCAACGGGCCCACAGCCAGGTCGGAAGCCACCTCCTCGAGGCGGAGGAAGAAGAGGCGCGGGGGGAAAGGAAGAGGGAAGAAGCCCGAAACCCCCGCGGCGACACAGGGAGTACTTCCCGAGGCCGCCGTCCCTGCCTCGGCGCGGGCTGTGAAACAGCAGCCGCCGACCAAAGAGGAACCTACCACTAGCGCCACCAATGCGCAGCGGAAGGGAAAGGAGGCCGCCACACACAAGAGTGGCGGCGCGATCGACGCCAGCGCCACTTCGGTGCAGCGGCAACTGGGGGAACTACAGAAGTTCCCCAAACCGACGGGTGGCGCCACTGGTAGGCAGCCATTGCAAAAGAAGGAATTCACAGCCATACAATTGTTGATGGATCTAATTAAGGCCATCAGGCAGGGACAGGATATAGAGACGGTCATCCTCGATGGCCTGGCCACACTGCTTACGCTGTATCATGGCTAGCTCATTGAGGGTGATCCATTGGAACGCCCGCGGCCTTCGGGGAAAGGTCGCACTCCTCCGCCATCTCCTGAGGGAACAAAACATCGACGTGGCGCTCATAAGCGAGACGTTCCTGGGACCTGAGGACAGGATCAGGTTCCCGGGATATCTCGCTTATCGTAAAGATGAGCAGTCGGCAACGCACAGGAGGTACCGTGGTCTGGCGGTACTTGTGAAGCGAAGAGTCGTACACCAGGAGCTCCCCCCGCCGTCACTCACCACCTTTAGCGCGCTGGGTGTCCAGCTGCACTTAGCCGGCGAGGATATAAACTTGTACGCCTGCTACAAGCCGCCCGTGACTCCTCTGGACCTGTCAGAGTTGCGGGCCTTGCTGAACCACACTTCACGTGCCACCATCCTCGCCGGGGACCTTAACTGTAAACACCCAGCGTGGAACAGCAGCGCTATGAATACCGGGGGTAGGCGGCTCTTCGCGGACGCGGAGGCCTTCGGGTACACGGTGTCCGGCCCGGACACGCCCACCCACTATCCGGACAACATTGCCTCGATGCCAGATGTGCTGGATGTCGTAGTCTACCGAGGGCTACACCGCCAGATCACGCAGCAAGTCATTGACGACGAGTTGCAGTCGGACCACCATCCTGTACTCGTCGTCATATCGGGGTTGCCGACCCGATTGAAGCCTCTGGCGCCACGTCGATCCACGGATTGGAAGGCTTTTACAGACAAAGTAGAGACCACTACGCCGACTCGGCCTATTGCCACCGCCGCGGACGTAGATCAACTGACGGACGAAGTCACTGCTTGCATACAGGGCGCCTTAGAAGCGGCGACGACTACTACGCCATCGCAGGGGAGAGGGCTATTGCCGCCCCTGCCGTCACACCTGAGAGCGATGATCGCCGCGAAGAGGCGCATACGCAAGCAGTGGCAACAGCTGAGATGCCCGCAAATCAAGACACAGCTCAACCGTCTCGCGGAGAAGGTGAAGGCCGAGTTAAAGGCGTACACCGCCGCGGGTTGGGAGGAACGTATCGACGCCACTATGGATAGTTGGCCGTCGGTACATAAACTCTGCAGCCAGCTTACGAATACCCCAACCCCGGTGCGCCCGCTACGGAACAGCGACGGGGCGCTTAAGTATGTATCGGAGGACCGGGCGGAGGTCTTCGCCGAACACCTGGAGCGTCAGTTCCGACCGAATCCGACCAACGACCACGAGCATGTCGCGGCAGTTGAGAAATACCTTGGAGACTACTTCGCTACGCCGATAGCTCCCGAAGAGGACCCCGTCTTCTTCTCGCCGGGCGCAGTGAGACGCGCCATCCTAAGGACGAAGCCTAGGAAGGCCCCCGGGGCGGACGGTATCTCCAACACAGCGCTGCGCCACCTGCCGTTCCGTATGGTAGCGGCGCTGGCGCGCCTGTTTACGGGGATACTGCGCACAGGGGCCTTTCCCGCCTCGTGGAAGGAGGGGCGCGTCGTTATGCTGCCCAAGGCGGGGAAGAATATTCTGAAGCCGGAGAGCTATCGGCCGATCACGTTGCTGTCGACCGTCTCCAAGGTGTTCGAGGCGCTCCTGCTGCGACACCTCCTACCACATGTTGCGCCACGACCCGAACAGTTCGGTTTTCGGTCGGAGCATAGCACGACGCTTCAGCTGTCGAGGGTACTGCACCACCTCGCAGCCGCACTAAACAAGAAGGAATACTCGGTGGCAGTATTCCTCGACATGGAGAAGGCCTTCGACCGTGTGTGGCACGAGGGCCTAATTTATAAACTGGCCACGTCAGACGCGCCCCGTCGCGTCGTTAAAGTGGTCTCTGCTTTTCTGTCCCACAGGACTTTCAGGGTGGTGGTCGACGGAGCGCTCTCCGGCGCTCGGCCGGTGCGCGCCGGTGTGCCGCAGGGAAGCTGCGTTTCGCCGGCGTGTTACTCACGCTACACCGACGACATCCCCACAACCGCTGAAGCCATGCTCGCGCTGTACGCCGACGACGCCGCGTACATTACCACCTCGCTTAATGCGAAGTACGCGGCGGTGAAGATGCAGCGCGCGCTGAACTTGCTCCCTGAGTGGCTGTCCAAGTGGCGGCTGTCCGTCAACGTGGGTAAGACGCAGGCGATGGTCACCGGCGCCGCGCCTCTCCCACCACCCTTGAAGCTGCAGGGAGCCGACATCGCGTGGTCGCCCCGGGTCAAGTACCTGGGGGTCACCATAGATCGTCGGCTCTCAATGGAGGCACATGTCCGCGCGGTCGCCGCGCGTGGTAGGGTCGCCCGCAACCTCCTGCGACCAGTGCTCTCATCCAGCATCCCGGCGCGCGTCAAGCTGGGCGTGTACAAACTGTACGTGCGCCCGCTCTTGACGTACGCCGCCCCTGCATGGTTCGCCCTCACGAGCGAGACCAACAGAAAGCTCCTGCGCACGCAGCAAAGTGCCGCGTTGCGCACTATCGTCGCTGCCCCTCGCTTCGTGAGGAACGACGTCATCCAGCGGGACCTCGGGATAGAGGGCCTGGACGAGTTTGTGCGGCGCCTCGCGAAGGGGATGTTCGCGCGTGCCGGCGCGTCTGCTTTGCCACACATTAAGCAGATTGCGCCCTGGCATACGCGCCCCCCTGACGCGAGGAGACCCTTGCCCCGCGACCTGCTCGCGGATGTGTGACTCCACCCCGGACTGGACTTCCGAGTGAGTCGCTCTCAGCTTACACGCGGCTCACTTGTGACAATAGACTCCACACATAACATACATCTGTTGCGTGATGCGTGCTAGGATAATTTAGGCGTGTCGCGCAGCAAACAGTAGACATTCACCTCTATACAGGCGCATAAATACACACGTGAAGACGCAGCGCGGGCGCGCGATTCACGTAGACACCGGGTGACGTCACACAACACAATGTCACCCACACACCCATTACACGGTCTCCCTAACCCGTGCCAGGCTCGGCTAGCTCTGAAAGTGGGGCGGGCGGGAGCCACTCACCCCTTCTGTAGGAACGTCGAGTCCGTATCTCTGTCGCAGGTGCCTTCTGCTGGGCTTCCCCCATGTAGGTGGGGGTTCCACCTGGTAGGGGTTGACCGCCGGGATACGGTGAAGAAAGCGGCGCTGATTAGCAGCGTCGTGGCGTGCCTACAGACACAGTAATAGCAACCACTCACAGGGACGCGCATATCCGCGTCCCATCATCTTTTAGGCCGCGTAGGCCGATCAAATGAGGGGCCCGTAGTGACGGGCCAACGAGCGCTACCGCGGAGAGGGGGCCACGCCCCGATACCGCCAGTCGCACCCCCTGACGGGGTGGAGCGATGTCCAACTAGTGTAGCAGCAGTTCGGGTTCGGCACGCTCCGAGAGTAGTCTTAGCATCGACTTAGGTCGGTCACGATTACCTCGCCCCTTGCTGGACTTGAGCTAGCGGCGTGTATTGTATGTGATCTCGTGTTGTCTTCGTTAGCGAAACTGCACAATCGACTTATAATATACGACGCTGTTAGGGATTTCGCTTAGGATCTTTGCATTGTAGTTCAGAGTCAGTTAATATTCATAAATAAACCTTTGTTACTGTTTGTTTTACGCGTTTAGCTTATCTCCCCACGCAATACCCCCTTACAATAACAAAAAAAAGTGTCCTGAATTGTGACTTTGTTGCACCAGGAATTATTTAGTTTTATGACTTAAGCCATATTATTTATGATAAGGTTTTAAATGAAATAAAGTGTCTTAATCAAACATAATCGTATATTTTCTTCTTGAAAAATCAACTACTAATAAAAAGGTAACTCAAAACAATTAAATTCTTATAACTACAACATTATTTGGCATCATTTTCATACTTTGAGTTGTAATCAAATTCTAGGAAAAGCAGACTTACATAATACTCAGTCTTTAGAACTTAGGAACTTACTAACAGTCTTTTATTAAGTCTTATAAATGGTTTCATCTTTAAACTTATAAACAAAAAAATTCTTAGAAAAATCAAATATAAAAATAAATTGGAAATATTTTCATCAAAAAGGCACATCATAATCGACTTTACTTTTTGTTGTCATTGTAGCACACAGCAAACGATAATGAAACAATAAGTAGTAAAATATAACAGTGTTCCTATTATTACGTAAATTATTATTTAGAATAAAAAAAATATATCAAAAAATGGTAAGTATCCAGTCAAAAACGAACTTTTGCAAAGTTTTATACTTTTTCTTATTTTAATTATTTATATATTTTTTTTATTTTTTTTTTATTTTAATTATATTTAAGCTTTTGTAAATAATTAATCAAATAAACTGTTAAACGTGTTTTCATAATATTTTGGAACTATATTAGCAGCTATTAGTTGTCGAATATCTTGCTTTTTATTGTTCGCAATTGGCAACTTAGAGTTATAAGCCGTACTCAAATTAATATCTGTGATATTTTTTTTGCCTGCACGACTAATTTTAATTTTAGCTTTGTTCCAATGTTCAGTTTTATACGTGGTTTTGTACAAATAGGTATCAGAATCTTTAATGAATTTCACGACTTTAACATCAGAAATTCTGATTGTTTCGCCATCAATATTCTTGCCAGTGTTCAAGTTAATATCGTTAGAAAGTAACTTTAAATCGTAGAAACTATTGAAACTCATTTCATTAACAGTGAAACTGTTACCGGTCTTTTTGGCATTACGGATTAGAGTCACATATTGATCTAGAGTGTAAATTGGTCCAGATTTTTTTGCTCGACGAATATTTTTTTCTATTACCGAGTGGACGCTATCCGCTTCATTTTGCGTGTGTCCACGAATTAGGAACTTGTGTGTTATAGATCTAATTGGCAAGGTTGAAACGGCATAATAATACAAACTAAGAATGAATTTGTTTTTTTGTTGGCCACAACAGTTATCCGAGAAAAAAGTTATGTCTGAATTTGGTTTAGTCGAAGAACATTCTTTTAAAAAATTGTACAAACAAGAACCTATTTCATTGGCTCCTCGTTTACCCAGACCCTCATGCCAAAAGAAACAGAATGTTTTCTCATCCTTAATATTTGATACTGTGAAGTTATAACAATTAAGTTTACTTTTATAAAAAAATGCCGACGATTGACCTATAGGACAAGGCAATACGGCTTGAAGATCGAATATAGCCACAATGCTGTTGCTGTCAGGCTTTTTACACTCGTCAACATCTTGTTTTTTTTCTATTCTACTAAGACTCTTTTCCTCTTGATGTAGATTATAGCTGGACCTCAACGGTTCTTTATCTACAGCATTCTTAAAGGCCTCACATACGTCACATTGGTCTTTACGAGGAATAAAAAAGCTGATATTAAATTGGGTATTGAAAATCCGATGGTATGCGTCGTAATTTGCTGGTTCCTTGTTGTCAGAAATACGTTTTTGACTATAGTTACGGTGTAGTTCGGCTACAGTCAAACCTCCATCTATATATTCTCTTGATGAATTGGCTCTGATGTAGTGGCTTTCCATCCTAGGGATCGAATTAATGTGGTCACGTACAGATTGAATTATTTCAGCATCCAGCTTTGACTGTTTTCCGTGCTTACCGCATTTATTTGTTGGAATTACACTTATGCTTGCAAATTTATTTTCAGTTACAGTACGTAGTGGTTTATTACTTATAGCCAATGTATTCAATAGGAACGTTTTACAAACCCTTATTTCACTACCTTTATTTACAAGAAAGTAGGATGTGTTTGGTTTTCTACATTTTCTATTCATGTCTCCACCTTTTCGAATCTTGATAGTACGGAATTCAGGTTCAACTTGCTTTACACAAGAAGCAAGGAAGTCACGCTGTCTTTGAAAAGAATTAAGGGCCCAGTATGTCTTAAATATTACATTCCTATCGTCTGTGGAAAACTTATTTGAACAAGACAATCGGCAGGTACTCGTACAAGGTGGACGAATACTTTTTTCCGGCATGGCTTTACCTCTAGCTGACGTATATGCTTGACCAGTGTTTTTTAAATACTTTCTCTGGTTTTTTTGCCATTGACTTGGGTTTTTGGTCCTTTTTTTAGACTTTGTTACAATACTTGCTTGTTCAGTATTTGGTTGAATATTCTCAGAGGCTGCATTATGATGTACAATTGACACATTAGAAACACGTTTGGAGCGAGATGTAGATTTGGAGTGCTTGGAACGATTGCCAGAGCTAGATGAACTTGAGCTGGATGATCCGCTACTTGAGCTGGAGGAGTCGGTGCTAGAGGTGGAGGAATCACTGCTAGAGCTGGATGGTCTACGGATTGGCTGGAAATCTTTCTTTTGTCGCTTTTTTTGCGGTGGTTCATATTCAGATCCATCACTCACGGAAAAATCTTCATTATTATCTGGGTTCATTTCAATGGCATTCGAGATGGTGTCTTGCCTTAGCATATTTTTAGCTAAAGTGTTTTCTGGCACTATATCTGTGATAACAACATTGGAAGAAACTATTTCTCCATCATCTGAAAGGTTAAATCTTTCGCTATCTGTAGTAATGACTACATTTTCAATATCTTTCGTTGCAACATCCTCTATTACAGTATTTGGTAAAATTACATCAGCGTTTACTTCTTGTATTAAAACTGTGTCCACGTCATTACCACATAGTGTGCTCCTGTCGGTAAGTTTAGTAACTGACAGTTCATTTTTTGTATCAGAAGTACTGGAGATAATATTATTTATTAAAAAAGGAGAGGATTCTAAATTGGAATCATGATCATTGTCTTGATCTTCCGGATGAAAGTTCGCTAACCAGGTTTCAACTAATGTATTGTTTTCCTTTAAATTATTGTCTTGAATGGGAACCATAGAAATAATTTTTTTACTTCGGGAGCCCATTGCTCTCTGAAATAAAAAAATATTTGTAAATCAGATTTACAATGTTTTTTTTTAAATTATAAAGGAAAGGCGCGCGCCTGAAGTGAGAAACAACAGTAGGGAAATTATGAAAGGTTCATTAATTAGATTAGCCGAACAGCCTCTCTATTAAAGAAATTACGAATAATAACAACTTACTCAAATTACGTTTCTCGTTTCAGGGTGTGTCAAAGTGGCTTTAGTCATGCATGTAAGATACCGTAGATAAAATACAGTAGTGCTATTCTCTAAGGACACTCGGCGGCAACGCCGAAACTAAATTTTTTAAAGACAAACTGTTTCGGTCCTCGGCGTCGAGACAGTTTGTCTTTATTGGATTTTCAACTTTATGTTCTGGAGCATAAGGTTGAAAATCTATTGAGGACATACTAGTTTCGGCGACGAGCTCGTCGTACAGTCTTTCAGAGAATAGCATTGCTGATCATCGTTTTCTTCATCAAAGTAGCATTTAAATAAAAACAATGTGGCAATTTTTTTGTCAATGTTGCACCTAGATGTAAGATATACATTTAGGTGCAACTTTGACAAAAAAAATAATAATAAGTAAATGATTACGGAGTAACAAAGTCTCAATTTTGTTTTTAAACGAAACAGCTAGTACTTGTGACTTTTTAATTCCATTTTTTGTATCATAAGTACTAGCTGTTTAGTTTAAAAACAAAATTGAGACTTTGTTACTCCGTAAAGTCTTTTTATTATCATAAAAGTTCTAAATACTAATATTGGACCTTTACAACATTTTTATAGTTTAAGACTTTGTAGATCCAATAGAATAATTGAAAAAATAATATTAATGGACCTAAAAAAACACGTTTTAGTTAGTGACTTTCTAGTTCCAATTTGTGTAGTTAAATATAATAATGTTGGGTCAACAAAAACGCTTTTATAACAAATGCCTTTGTAGCTCCAAAATTTTTGTAATTTGTAAAAAATAATTGAGGTCTTAAAAATACACACATCAAAAGTGTCTAGGGATCAACATATATTTTTGCAATAACTTTTCTCCTGATTGATATTAATTAAAATTTTCTTTAAGGATTCATCAAATAAAGTGTTTTCGTTTGTCACAGTAACGATAAACCAAGTCACCTTTGCATTAATAAAGAAATTTGCCATTTTCCTAATAAAGGGATTTTTGACATTTGAACCACTAACATTAAAGTTCGAAAAAAAGACTGAAATAACAGTTTTCTTTAAAATTTTATTGGGTAACTTAAACAATTAATAATCCGTGTTTCTACCGCGAACACTAACAACACAAGAACATCGGTTTGGCATACTCAAAATGAGTTCATCCAAATCACGCTGTGGAATGGCCGCCCATGTTCGTTGCAACAACAAAAAAAGGTCTTCTTGCGACTGGATACCCTCCATATTCGGCAGAGCTCTTCTCTGTAGCATATCCCATGCAATCAATCATGCAATCGGGTTCAAGTCTGGCGACTGAGCAGGCCAGGGCAGGACATTGATGTTAGCTGCGGCGAGAGTCTGTCTTACAACTCTTGCGGTGTGCGGTCGTGCATTATCATGCATTAACTGAAATAAGGGACCGATTTGCACTTGTAGAGGAACGATGACGTCTGATACAATCGTCTCAGCATAAATTTGAGCGTTGAGGTTGCCTCTGATCCAAATCAACTCAGTTCTTCCGCCGATCCAAATACCCGCCCATACCATGATGGTTCCACCACTATAAGGATGGACTTCCTGGCAGGATTTTAATCGCTGTTGGCGTCCAGGGGTTCTCCAGTGTCGTATACGTCTTGTATCCGGTCTCATACCTTGACTGTGAGAACCACTCAAAATATTTCAAAGGCGAGAGCTGAAAAGGGACCTCACGAAATAGCCGAATACTTTGACAATCTAAGCACAACATTAAAAGACATACCAGCAGAAAATATAGTCAACTTTGATGAAACTAACCTGTCGGACGATCCAGGTTCTTCAAAGTGCATTTTTCGGAGGGGAGTAAAGTATCCCGAAAGAATAGCCAATTCCACCAAAGGAAACATATCTCTCATGTTTACAGCCACCGCAAGCGGTGAATGTCTCCCATTATATGTTGTTTACAAATCAACAAATATTTACTCAGAATGGGTTAGTGGAGGACCACCAGATACCAGATATAACTGCACTAAATCAGGGTGGTTTGACAGTGCCATGTTTGAGAATTACTTTGAAACCATAATCCTCCCATGGGCGCAAAAAAATTCAGGGACTAAAGTGGTCATTTGCGACAACTTGTCTAGTCATTTGAGCGTTAAAGTAGTAAAGATATGCGAGCAAAATAACATTAAATTTGTATTTATCCCTCCAAGATCAACACACCTCACCCAGCCGCTAGACGTGGCATTTTTTGGGCCTTTAAAGAAAGCTTGGCGTAAAATTTTGTACCAGTACAAGCTCCGTAATACAAACCAAACATCATTGAACAAAAAACACTTTCCGAAATTGCTTCGTGAATTAATTGAATTCATGCGTGAAAGTTGACACAGACGACTCAGAGTACGAAACAGTGGATGATTATCTCATTGCTGAATGCTTGCGGGAACAAGAGGATAAAGAGAATTTCGAATCTACGGATATCTCATTTGGACTGCATGAAATTGAATATTTCGTAGAAAACCATGACAACATGAAAAAAGATGATTGGATTATTGCTCAGTTCGCAACAAAAAATACTTTAAAGCATTTCGTAGGTAACGTTTTAGCAATCATCGGTAAAATTCCTACAGTTAAGTTTGTCCGAAAGATTAAGGAGTCTAAATGTGAAAAGGGAACCACTTTCACGTAGGTACCCAATAGTTGATGACATTTGCACTATGGATCACTTAGAAGATGTTATTACCATACTACCCGAGCCAAAGATTACTCGACGTGGTCAAATCGTTTTTAATATCGATTTCAGTAATTTCAACATTCAGTAAATGCTTAATACAAAGCTATTTTGTTTATTAACTTTATTATGGTTTAATTTAAATTATATTTTTCGACGAATTTTACTCTTACAAATAAGAAAACATGTTGTTCCTATCGTTGCCAAATATTAAGTATTAGGTAGCCATTGTGTCTTCTTAATGATTATAATTAGTGTAATGAATAATTGTGATATTGAAAAATATGTGATTTATATTGTTATTGCGGGGTGGAATCGGATCCCAATGACCCCAAAAACTCTGATCTCTGATTATTAACTTTAAGGATAAAAATAATATTAAGAAACTCCTACTTTTAATATATTTTTTTATAAATCTCTACATAATTGTGGTTAATGTTAGTGTATGTGTTTAAATTTAGAAAAAATAGACATGGCATGACTGAAGTAATAATTATCATTATAATCTAATTTCGTGTCTTCCCCAGTTATTTTTATTCAGACTTTAATTTGTGAATCAGTGATAAGTTAAAAAACAATCATTCAAACATAACGGTTTAGGCCACTAATAAAAAGTATCCATAATAACATTTCACTATTTTTTAGCTTTATCAGTATAAAACTATAAAAAAAAATTAATTTTTCATTACTAAAAGAAATGTCTGTTTAAGTCTTTATTTAATTTACCTACCACATACGAGTTACTTGACTTGATCTCTATTAGTAGTAAGTACCTACGAGTAAGTATCTACTTTATCAAAAAAGTGTTACTTAATTGTAATTTAAAATTTTATTAAATACTAATAAGCGTGAAACATTTTCCTGCGTTTTTCTTTTTATTTAATTTACCTAAACACATATTCTTTGTAGAAAACAAAAAAAAAACAGAGTAAAATTTTAACCATGTACTAACCCTAGCACTCTTAAAAGGCGAAATGTAGATTGTATGAAAAAGAGAAAAAATGTCAGGGTAACATTGCCCAGTCATTTTAGTAAGAAACTTTTCATAGTGTTGTCTACATTCCTAAAGTAAACGCCATCTTTACCAAAATTCTTGTACTGGTTTTTATGTCATCTGCATAAAGGTCATATTTGCGTCAAAAATCAATGTGGGCAAAGTTGGCTAAGAGTCCAGATAACTTTGCCCGCCAACAAAATCGAACAAATATTGAATTAAATGATGAATAATAGTAAATTTAGCAATACTAACACATGCACATGATCTTAACAGTTGTAGCCGATGAAGGAAAAAACTTACGTCTCCATAGAAAAATCGTATTAAAATTGTAATTATTCGAAAAAAGTGGGCAAAGTTGGCATGTTTCACGGTAGGTACTATGTTTGGCGAAAACACGGTTCCATAAAATTTTCTCAACAGAAAGAAATTCCAAAGTTACCTCCAAACCGAACAATAAACCGCTGGTATTAAAAAAATACTTAACTATAACTATTACTTTATACTATTAGCTTATAAAATTATTTATTATTATTTTACTATTATTATTTACTAAAATTATTGCACTAGTCATCGCTGTGTGAACGGTGCCATAAATTTGCGTGCACGTCATTCTGATAACACCTCACTGCCTATCCAATCGGTCGAGTAAGGCTTGCACATCCTGGTTTATTTTTTGCACCATAGTCTTTATATGCCTGACATCTTGTTATATCAGGCTTGAGGACAGCTCCTTGAGCTGATTCATGAAGTCATCAACCAATTCTGGCAATCTGGAGACGAAAATGAGTATTATTATCATCATAATTCTCTTGCCCTTATCCAAGTTAATTTGGGGTCGGCGAAGCATGTCTTCTTCTTCAATACTTCTCTATTAGTCATCAACCATCAACCCCTTTCTAGCCATATCATCTTTCACCCATTCTTCTACGAGCAGGGAAACACTGTACCTACCTATAGTGTTCCCCTGCTCTTACACCCATCCATATTCATACCTGAAATTTGGTAATATCAACCAAATTGATTCAGTTTGTTTGAATAGCACTGGAATGAAAGTTATAAAGACATTAATTCAGTTTTTTAACTATACGATTTAATTTGCTTGCTTCAACCAATTTGGAAGGAGTGTAGGTATCTACCATAGATATAAGAAAGAAGTTCTATGGTATCTACCGTTGAGTGGGGGAGGAAAAAGAAACGATAGATGTGTGAAAGATGATTCGATTTGTTTTGACACTGTCCTGCAATAAGCCAATTATTTGTAAGAGTTACTGCAGTTTCTTGCCGACTCTTCTCGATAGGAACCGTGCACATAGCTTCTGGTGTAGGTTTAAAGATGACGGCTGACAGAGATGGTGGAAAAGGCATGCTGCGCCGACCCCAACTAAATTGTGATACGGTAGGACGATGTTGAAGTGAACCGTGTAATTGTCATAATGTTGACGTCAGTGACTTTGCTAACGTTTGTTCTCGTCTTCCATAGAACTTGGCTGTAAGAAGACTAACTAATGTGACGCCAAAACATGCAATCACACTAATCAAATCAAATCAAAACCTTTATTTGTGATGCATGGGTTATATACAGGTGTTCCAATAATTATATACTTAAAAATGTTCATTCCATGATCAGCCACTTGGACATACAAATTAATAAATTAATGACTAATGAGAAATTTTATGAATTATTTATTAATGAGAATATGATTACAAAATTCCAATGAATAGATATACGTTCTATTATTAATATTAGTCACGACAGACACAAGACGACAACAATAATATGGGGTGTATAACTTTGTATGGGAATATTCGATATCTACGTTGACGAAGTCGCGGGTGAATTACAAGCTACTAATAATTACAAAGTATTTGCTTACCCCTTGTCTAGATCAGCAAGCTTGTTGTAAATGACAGACGTCACTTCGCTAAGAATATCGGAGGCCGCCTGACTGTGTTTATCTTTCAACAAGCCGTGCAGTTTATCTTTCAACGTCAAATATCTCTGATCATTCAGGAATTGAAGTGCTAACCTAGAAAATTAAGTCCCATGTAATAGGGGGTGAGCATAATCCATCAACCGGGCACAAATCCAGATTCCAGGCTTCTGAGAAATTCCAGATACGAAAACCTAATAAACATTGCCCGATCTGCTCAGCAGTAGCGCTTGCAACCAACGAGGCAGTATGCTGTTGTCGCGGAGTCGGTAATCCTAACTAATACTATAAATGCGAGAGTAAGTTTGTTTGTTTGTTACCTTGTCACGCCTAATCTACTGAACCTATCATCCTGAAATTATGCATTTACGTTGTCAGGTGTACAGAAACGGATATAGGGTACCTTTCATCCTGGAAAAAAGTACTGTTCCCGAGGAATACAACAATAACGTTCTGAGAACAATAGATGGCGGCACGTTTCTTTCGAAACATGATTGAATTATATTATTATACAGAATGAAATATTAGATAATTTAATGTAAATGACTAACTAACTAACTTTACAAATAAATACAAAACAAAAGGACACTTAGGCGTCGAAGTACTCGTCCGCATCGATGTCATCCGGAAACGTGCCCAGAAGACTGGCAGCGTTGCCACGTTGAATGGCAATGCTAATTCTTTGGGCAAAGAACGAGCCAGCCCTCTGGCCACGTGAAGACTCGACCAGTCGGCGAGAATGAAATTGAATTCATGGGCAATATTTTAAGGGGTCATTGTACTCATCATTATGAACAACTTTCACTATGGAAACAAACCAGTAATCGCGAAAAAGAAATCAGCCGTTCCCTACATTTTGACGAGTTATGCGAGCATAATGTATGGAACAGCTGATTTTTTTTCGCGTTTTCTGGCTTGTTCTTATAGTAAAAGTTGTTCATAATGATGATTACAATGACCCCTTAAAATATTGCCCATGAATTCAATTTCACCCTGTACAAACTTCAGTAGTGTGTTAAGAGTCTTTTTTTATTTAAGTTGGTACCCAATACATTGCGCGAGTGTAATGTCGATAGACCGGTTTTTCATACCACTAACTAATATTATAAATGCGAAAGTGAGTTTGTTTGTTTGTTACGCTTTCTCTCTAAAACGGCTGAAAGGATTTGAATGAATTTTGTCACATGGGTAGGCAGACCATAATCTGTATTCGGACATAGGATACTTTTTATCCCGGTAGTATATTCCCGTGGGATAATTTCCGACCTCCAGGCGGGCGAAGCCGTGGGGCAAAAGCTAGCACTTAGGTATAACAAATTCGAAAGTAGGTAACTCTGTCTGTTAATACCTTTCATGCCTAAACCACAGAAAAAATTGAGATAAAATTTGCCAAGGCAATAGATGGCATCCTGATGAAGGCCATGTAGGTACTACTTTTTGTCTAAAAAATAATCCTAAGGGGGCGATATATCGGATTCCGCTGTGTCGGCCATTTTGTCGAATCTACGCACTTGTGTCGGTAGGTAGTTACTTTGTAGTTACTTCGTATCTTGGATATCTTGAAGTAACATTTAATCTTTATTTCATAAGAAGTTCCACTCGGTCAAAAGTTATTTGCTATTAGAGCGTGACCGGCATAATTTTAACTAAACGAAGTCCCCCCGCCGCGTCTGTCTGTCTGTCTGAACACGGTAGACCCAAAAACTACCGAACGGATTTTCATACGGTTTTCACGGACGGAGTGATTCATGAGGAAGGTTTAGGTGTGTACAATTATAGGACTAGAAATAGGGACCAGTTAGTTCAACCAGGTTTCAGACTGGCTAAAGTAGACACATCCTTCATGGGGTACCTACTGTTTAAAATGTTCTACTAAAATATCTCCCCACACACTCCGGCTGAATGAAACGAAATTTAAATCTTGTGAATGCACACTATGCCAGGCATATTATAAGTTGGGAAATTACATCGCTGACAAAAATGCTTGGCTAAAATAATGCTGGTCCTGCTCCACAAGGACGCATAAACTAATTGATTAGCATTCGAAAATATTGTTGGGAGCTGCTGAAGAATAAGAAGAGAGAAAACTTTCTTTGTATTGTTTAAATTCAATCTCTTAGTTCCTACTGTATAATTGCATAGCACATGTGTGAGCACTATGTAGCTACTCGTACTATAAAGCTAGCATTTACTGGGTACGTCTTCCACTGACTTGAATGTGTCCTAGCGGTTGAGAGTATGTTTTGCTCACTCAAATGTGTCGCTGGTGGTGGCGTGTGTTGGATCATTAAGTTCCCTTCAAAATGGTTGAGCTAATTGGTGCTGATCCATGCGTCATGTTCGTGAACGGGCGCCGTCAGTTGGGACCTGTCTCTTAGCTGCCACGGCTTATTTTTAATTTAATTATTTTTAGTTTTTATCTTTTTATTACGGACGCTTCTAACGTGCACGTCGTTCTACATTGTTCTCACATGTATATTTTCAACATGAACGATGTAATCAATATTTTGTAAAAATATTTTGATTTAAAAGAGTGTCCGTGGAGTTTCTTGCCCGTTCTTCTCCATAAGAACCTACTACGCTTTGAAATGGGCAACTAGCTTCATCTTTCTGACTGACCGACCCCTTGACAGTTCAAAAGTGCCTGTAATTGAAAATAAATAAAAAAAAATACAAAAAAAAAATATATGTAAATTGAAAATACATTTAAACTCATTTTGAGCAGGGACTATTATATACTTCGTCATTTTGTATCATTGTAACCATTGCTGTCCCTAGTTTTTTGTACTAAGATTGAAGCACCTGGTCACTATCTTCCTGCACTTGAGGAAAATAGACTACTCACTCTACGTCTAATCAATAAGGTAGGTATTTCGTCCCATAAGTTTATAGTCGGTAAAAAATAATGTTACACAATTTGCATAGGTAATAATATTGGGAACAAACAGTGTCACTGGTACCACTAAGTAAATGGTGGTAATATAGAGAACAAAATTTCCCGCTAATACCACCGGTGGTTCAGTTCGGTGGTACTAGTGGGAACAAACAGTCTCACTAGTACCACTAAGTAAATGGTGGTACTATAGAGAACGAAATTTCTCGCTAGTACCACGTGGTTCAGTTCGGTGGTACTAGTGGGAACAAAGGCTTTGAAACATAAAAAATTGCAATTCAGGTCATAGCAAGTGGGTTGTAGTAAGTGACAGCATGAGTGTTCTGAAAAATCTAGCGAATAATAAATTACATGCTAACACTAACTACTTAATCTATCTAATAAAAGAACTATGGATCAAACTGTCTCAATTCAATATTGAAGTTAGTTTTGTTTAGGTGCCTTCACACATTGGCGTTGCAGGAAATGAAAAGGCTGATTATCTGGCCAAAAATATTGTTGGTCTAGGTGAACTAATTCCAAATGCTGATGCTGATATGAATGTTTCCATACCGCATACAGACGCTGTTAGTCTTTTAAGACAGCGTATGTGTCAATCGTGGGGGAGACATTCATACCAGTCCACACAGATTGAAAATAAAGGCACTTGGTATGCATTTCTAGATAAACAAATAAACTCCACACCTTGGTTTTGCAGAAATAGCAGTTTTATAAATAGAAAGTTTTATTCATTTATTTGTCGTATGCGTTTTGGTCATTGTCGTTTAAATTATCATCTTCATCGTCTTAAAATGGGTTAACCATTTTAAGACGATGAAGATGATAATTTGGAGAGTTAATCTCCATATTGTGAGTATTGTCAATCACAAAAAGTTCAATCTTTGCATCACATCTTCTTTGAGTGTTCGTCTTTCAACATTCAGCGCCTTGTGTTGTCTGATGAGCTTCTAAAAATTTATGAAAAACCTGATAGGGTCCCGCAATGCATTCAGGAGCTACTTATGAATGCCTCAACTTATATATATTTGTACAAATTTTTAACAGAGACTGTAAATGATATTTAGGTTACATTTCGTGTTTTTTAATGTATAGGTATTAATTGTATAATACATTTATTGTATAATACATACACAGGAGCTCGTGGCTAAGTAATAACAGCCGCACGGGTCGATCCATCAGGTTAAGCTACGCTTGCCGGGGTTGGTCAGTGGATGGGTGACCATTCTTTACATACCGAGACTCCTCCGTGCCTCGGAAAGCACGTTAAGCCGTTGGTCCCGGCTGTCATTCGTGGATCTTTGACAGTCGTTACGGGTCGTCAGAAGCCAGAGTCTGACAACCAGTCTTACCAAGGGGTATCGTATTACCCAGTAACTGGGTTGTGAAGGTCAGATGGGCAGTCGCTGCATGTAAAATACCGTACTGGTATTCAGCTGCATCGGGTTAGACTGGAAGCCAACCCCAATATAGTTGGGAAAAGGCTAAGCAGATGATGATGAATTGTATAATACATTTAATTTAAATTCAACCTTTATTTAAATTGTTTTTTTTTTTTTTTTTGTTCATAACTTAGTATTATGTAGGTTATGTTTTTGAGGAGAAGCTATCAAGCTATAGTTTCAATTTGACATTTAGGATGTATTGTATGTATGTTCAAGTCGTTTGACTTCACATAGAAATCTAAAATGACGTTTAGTTACCTTGGATTTGACAAAAATGGATATGATGAATTTTTCATGGACTTACTGTAAACAGGTTATGAAAACTAAATAAATAAATATGAAAAAATACGAAAGACATTATTGTTAAAACTAATCACGAAAGAAAATACTTGGACGTAAGACTAGGCAATATGGTCGAAAGACCCTCCCCTTCGGGGTAAAGGTGCGCGGGGCGCCACGACACACTACGCATCCGGCCAAAGACTACTATAGTATACTGGCAATAGACAGGCAACTCGTAACCTTTTTTTAATATTAGGAAGTGATCAAACGCAGCGCCATCTGGTTTTTCGTTAAGGGAACTAATGTTTATATCTAAATACGTATAGATAAGTAAGTATGTCGCTGTAGTATTGTAGTATAGCTACTTATACGTAGATATCTACATATCAAGTGGCGTTTTGGGAAGAATTTTATAGGAATTCAAAAAGGAAAAAAACAACGTACATAATTATTGTTTATTTGTTAAAAAAAAAATACATAACATAACACGACGCCTTGTTTCCCCAAAGGGTTGGGCAGAGGTGTACTTAGAGTACATCCACATTTCGCCAGTAAAGTTTAAGTCCCATATAATAGGGGGCGAGCTTATTGCCATCAACGCGTCATAAATCAAGACTCCGGGCTGCTACTGAGAAATTCACCCAGGACCTCGGAGTAGCGCTTGCGACCACTACACCAACGAATATGTTTCTAGCTAGCTGCCCATTTGAAACGATGTACTATAAAGTCTAATCAAATAAAAAGATTCAATGTACCTCCGCCAGAAAGACAGAAATGGCATTTAATTTTTTTTTTATATATACGGATAATTCTGTATGTAATCCAATAAAACTTTTAAGTTGGAGTCTTGAACAATACGATAACGAAGGGCTCTGCTGGATGGAAACCTAAATTAATGCCATTTCTGTCTTTCTGGCCGAGGTAAATTGAATATTTTCGTTTGATTAGACTAGTACATTCAACAAGCTAACGGTCTACATCGGTTTCGTAGATGTGGCTCAGGTGGGCTGGGCCAGCTAGACAGAAACATATGACCAATAAGGCAGATAAAAAAAAATTACACATTTAACACATAATTTTGTGTTCTCCTTTTTCTGCCTTTATGCTTTATGTAGTGTCGATTAGCTTTTTCTTTCATTGGATCATTATCGTCCCAAAAGGTTATTTTGCCAGTGAGAACATTATTGATATCTTTGCACCAATTGTGAATGAAAAACATTGTGCTTTTATTTATTAAATAATTACGTAAATTATCTTTGTGATCTGAACAAGTTATAAATGATACACTTATATTTATAATTAATTTTATATACACCGATATATTTTTTTGATTACTGTGCTCTTTTAAAATTTCAATACATATATGTTCCACTTGGGCAAAGAAATCAAATAATGCTCTTGTAGGATAGCACAACCACTTTTTGTTGCCATATTCTTTCAATTTTATGTATTCATGGAAACTTTGTAGCTCTTCTGTTTCCATATAGTTTCTGCAGGCCACATAATTTTTATATATATGCTTTTTGGCAAGTTGTGCTATCCACCCACTGCAATACCCTATTGCTGCGGTTCTTTCTACATGCATTCGAGTTTGGCCCTGTATTACGTCGTCTGTGTTTAGCATCTCTACATTTAAATGAGCACTGTCAATTTCACTTCCACATTCAGTTGTGTGTGTGTCTACTGGATTTTCTAGTAAATGTTTTAGTGATTGGAGACACACACCGTCATCTTTTTCACAGTTAGATCCAACTGAATGTGAAGATGAAATATTGTTAACTAGTAAAGTTTTGAAGGCTCCTTCAAATGCAGATGACGTGGGCATAACGTTGCTATAACCATGAGCTCTAATTGCCCCAAAAAAGTTTTCCAATGCGTCTTGATTTAAATTGCGCAGCAATAAAGAATTAATCCCTTTGGAGTTTAAATATTTAACAGTTAATTTAAAGCCTTGTATGGTTTTGATCCAGCTTCACAAGGAAGGCACTACTCCTTGGTTATTGGCGTTACTAAATTGCATAGTTTTTAATATAGGTAGACTATAGTTCCACAATTTGTGGTGACGTGAGGTTGGGGTCACTGCTGCCCTGTAAATTTTTCCCTTTCTTATCGCGCTGAAACTTCCATGTACGCTGTCGATTAAATCATCAAAGAACATGAGTAGATCTGCTGTGTCGGTACTTTCTTTTTCAAGGACTCCCAATCCTGCAAAAGAGAAAAAATATACTAACACAACTATCTCGGTGTGGTTCGCGTCAATGAACAATGGGTCACCACTTAGGATTTAGGGCTATATTTCACCGGGTCACCATGGCGCAACTAGTTGCTGCCACCAACAAAATGTAATAGAGTATGTCACCTGGTATCCACTTGGTTGCGCAACCATACATACATTTTGTTGGCAGCGCGACCTATCTGCGCGGCCATGGCGTCCCAGTGAGATTCGCCTCCCTAAGAATTGGGTAAAGAAGATGAACAGCATCTTTGTTTGTGCTAAGAATATACTGCAATCAGGAATATTCTTGCCAAGTGTAGAGTATACAAACTGACTGATATTGTCACGATCCTAAAACAATCCGAACGACATTAAGGACGCTGTTACAAATGGGTAGTCAAATCATTACTTTTTACACAAAAATATGTTTATTAAATAAAATGCTTTGCATTCTTAAAATGTTTTTTTGCCCGAATTGTTGATAGATGTGCATGGTACGATTCTGAACTATAAATATAATTTTAGATACGTATATTTATTGAGAAACTGTGCCTATCTAATATTCTAATTATAGTTCAGAATCGTACCATGCACATCTATCAACAATTTGGACAAAAACATTTTAAGAATGCAAAGCATTTTATTTAATAAACATACTTTTGTGTAAAAAAGTAATGATTTTTCTACCCATTTGTAACAGCATCCTTAAAGACCGTTTGCAAATGAAAAACTAACTTAACATTCACAATTAATTAATGAAAAAATAATTTACCTGCCATAAATCCAAGGGATACTCCAACTGATTGACTGAATACTTGAGTACAATGTTTAACCCTCATTTTTGGGATTAATTCAGGAAACACGTGGTGCGCTGCTATGTTACTCACTAGCTTTACGCCTTCATAACCTGGGCTCCTTTTATACAGCTTCACAATGTGGTCCCATTTCGCAATGCATTCTTTGCCGTTGATGGTAAATCTAAGGTCTTCTGTTATCAGATTATTTCTAATCCCTTTTATAAGGTGAGGTGGATCATATATTGGGAAAATCTTATCCATATTCACTAAGAAAAAACTCCCTGTGTACTCTCGCCCATTGCGTAAAAATGTTTGTCGCGTTTCTTTAAGTAATGCGTTTATAGCTGCCACATTGGAGGTGCTTTGGTCACACACTGTTGCCACAACTGTCAGTCCCGTTTCTTGCACTTTCATTATAATAGTCTTTATCTGTTTTTTTAACTCAACTGTTTTAGTGCTTCCACTACAATAATAAAAGGCCAAAGGCTGCTTGTATTTTTTTAAAATGCCTCTTATCATGAATACTAGTACGTGATCGCAATATTCTTTTTCGGTTATATCACCATTATCAACAAATCCAGATATTTTGTCATTTTTTCTATCATACGAAATGCCAGCTCCAATTGCCATCTTATCAAATGTTAATGAACAGTATTTATAATTTTTAGGCATTTTAGCAACTCTATTTTTCAAATTTTCTAATATTATGTCATTGATTCCCGCTTTTAGATTTATCTTGTGGAGTAAATTTTGTAGTTTTTCTGCTTGGCATAACACATATGCTGCTAAGTAAGCGATATGCCTTAGGAGATGGCTTATAAAGAGACAACGCTAAAATTTTTTCATCAAGTGTAAATCGCCTTCCTTTCTTTTTCTTGCCACTTTGAGAGGCTTGCATTTGGCAAAACAATTTTGAAGTGTGTGACATTTTCTTACAAACCATACTGAATGCAGTTGTTGCTTTCATTTTTTTTGCAATCATGTATTTTGCTTTAAAACACTCCTTATAACTTTCACATTTTCTTAATTTCTTTAAAACAGATTTAAATTTCTTATGTTGCGCCAAAGTTACACGAGGACCTGAAAAAATCGTTATTTTACTTTTAAACAAATAACAATCAAACTTTAAAAAAGAGATTTAGACATTCATCATCTTAAAATTATATTATACTAAATGTAAATTAAGTATCTGTTTGATTTATTTCGTAGAGGCCTGCGGGCCAATTGCGTAACACACTATCGATCGGAATCGGTTTCATTTTGACAGTTCAACAACATTCATTGCGTTATTTACGTTGTCGAGCAGACGTAATTTTTTCGAACTTATGACAATGGATTAACAATTTTCTTCAAAATGATTCAGATTCCGATTGACAGTGTGTTACACAATTAGGGTGCTGGATCTCCATTCGAGTTTACTTATGCAATTCAGTAGTTAATTTATATAGGTACATACTTTTTGATTTAGTTGTCTTTTTTCTTTTCAACTCTCTGCATTGAGTTTGGTCAGGTTGTATAGCATTTTGATGTCCTGTAAATGAAATATTTAGCTATTGTCAGATTGCTTAAAATGTAAACATGTTTAATTAACATAGGATTATCAAAGAGGGATCCATCCATATAAGAGAGATCAGAGAGATTACTTCCAACAACCATACTTACAAACAACTTTACCTCTTTATAAACCAACTATAATATTATAAATGCGAGAGTTTGTTTGTTTGTTTCGCCTTCACGTTAAAACGGCTGAACGGATTTGGATTAAGTTTGTCACATGGGTAAACCATGACCTGGATTAGGACATAGGATACTTTTTATCCCAGTAGTATGTTCCTGTGGGATAATTTCCGACATCCACGTGGGCGAAGCCGCGGGCAAAAGCTAGTATTAGTATAAATATAAGTAATACAAACCTGATATCAAATCATTTGACTGTGTCCTTAAAACATTTGATGTGGAAGCTAGGGTTGGCTTGCTTATTAAAGCTTCAACATTTGTTGCCGGCTTGCTGATTATAGATTCAACATCAACATTTGATGTTAAAGCTAAGGGCGACGTACTTATTATAGCTTCAATGAGACCTTTTCCTGAAAGAAAATATAATATAATATTCAGTTGACGCCCAAAAAGCAATCATGCAACGGTTTGGGAAGAAGATAATTAAGAGACCTGAATCAACAGACCTTTTAATAAGTCTCAACTCTTTTGTCCTACATAATGATTGTTTGAGATCAATGTATTTTAACCATATACATATAATATTGTTACACAAAATTTTGATTTTCAAAGAGTAACCATAGAGTTGTTTTGCCTGTTCGTCTCCATAAGAAATCAACACTGGAGCGATGCAACTGGAGTCTGACTATTCATAAGTGCATAATAATGGTTTACATGAATAAAATTATAATTGATGCATAGATTTACAGATAGTAATAAAAGTCACATACCTGATGTGTTAAAATCAGTCTTGTAATTGTTTTCTTTGGGATATATCAGAGGTTGACATAACTATTGCTTCATCAAGTGATTGTCCTTGCAGACCTAGAATAATATTAAAATATTGTGTTTAATTATTATTGGTTTCTACAAAACAAATGCATTGATGGAGTATTATGGTGTATAAGGTGATGGTATGAATATACAAGGTGTGTCGTACATAGTGATCCGACACCAAGGGGTTGATACACCATAATATTCAGCTATCACATACCAATCCGTTGTATGTGAACATTCAGCAGAAGGTTAGGAATGTATCAATTGTCTTGAACGCCAGTCAGTCCAGCGACATATGCCCTTTAAGTATAATATTCTCTATAAATCTCTAGGGAACATACTTTCTAGCCTTTTGAATGTTGAATTACTATTCATCAAGTGCACAGCTAGTACGTTTGGATGATTGTCCAGTCTATTCCTATACAATTTCATTGATTGTTTAATCTCTTTTTGAAATGTTCTGATTTCAAGGTATTGTATATATGGTGTATCAACCCCTTAACGTTGGAGCACTATTTACAACACACCCTGTATATAGTTAACTATTAACTATTAATAGTATTACCTGGGATATGTAATGTCGGAATTGCTAATTTAGACAGTCTACTAGTTGGATATTTACAAATTTCTTCAAAATGTCTATGACAGACACGTTTGTTGCCATATACAGTATGATGATCCAATGTAGACATTTCACCACCAATATTTAAAATCCACGTTTTAAATTTCTCTGAACTTGTCTCTGGATTAGGGAACAGGTGTAGAGGCACACCTGAAAACGAAAACATAAAACAATTAGGTGTGTAACTTAAGTCAATCACTGGAGGAACTAAACCTGATTCAGCAGAGCTTGGGACAAAGAACATTTTTCAAAAACAAAATTCTATTTAATTACTTTCTAAACAATGATAAAAATTAATTTCTAACAAAAAAAAAAAAAAAAAAAATTGTGTCCTGTTAATCAACTTGAAATACTTATTTCTGAAGTAAATTTCGAATTTTTCATTAGATAGTATCGTATTTCACCATAAAAGAACAGACCAGCCGTAAACATAGCACATGGGATTTTTAGAAAATGTTGGGCTTTGTAGGGAGTCATCTTTTTCACTGGTAATTATGTGTGACATTCATTGTGTAATGCTTGATGTGTCATATGGTACTTGTGTCATATGTACTTTTCAATCCATGTGCAATATTTACGGCTGGTAACCGGTGTAGTAAGATTGCTTTCATTTTGTCTCAAGCCAAGTAGTAGAAATATATATACCCCATTCTACTACTCTTACTTTCTTTTTTAAAAATGGCATAATACTTCATGAGGCGACAATATTATAAATAAATAGCTATTAGCCCTATATGATATGTGACACATTATTATCAAGTTAATTTGTACTAAAAATTAAATTCATACTTGGTGATTATTTGTCTGCCACTGCATATAATTAACTTGGCATACTAATAGCAGTCTACTTACGAGATAGGGACAGGAGAAAATTTATATTTCACATAATAAACTATCAAGAAGGGTCGGGAAATCAAGTATTTACCAATTATATACTGTACAAACAGTTTGGTAATCCCCTAAATAACCTCAGAAAGATCAAATGAAAGGTCGTACTAGTCTTTGGGTCATACTATTGCCATTGCCAGGGCCTCCTATGGTTATAGATTGGTTTCCTGGGTGAACAAGTGGTTAGGAACAGTAATAGAATACCTAAAAGAACAATCAAGGCAATTCATAGCAAACCTACCTGGTTTGACCTCCTTCTTCATGGTATTTAATGTACTCTGGAGCTAGGGATATGGGGATATGTGAAACGTCGTGACGATAAGAGTGTAAGCCTTCAGGTATGGCATAAATTATAAGTATAAAAACTAAATTTGCTTACCGTCATTCCTAACCACAGCACATCCAGGTACACAACAAGAATTTTGAGACATGGTTGAAGTTCACTGTTCACTATAGGTAATAACAGGTCCAAACTCAAAAGAGCGCCTATGCGTAGAGTGAGAGAGAGTTTACAGCACAGAAGTTCTGGGTCGGTGTCACACTGAGGCTGAGGCTACACAACTCAACACGAACGAACGAATAAATTGTAACGCGGCACATCAACACGAAGGAACGGAAGCTCAACTTAACATGGATTAGCACTTGCGAAACAACGAGAACTTTAATGCAAAAGGAAAATAAATGCGCACGAGCAGTTACACTCTCACGTATCCAGCCCATAGAGTATAGTTATAGATATCCAGCCATTTGCAATTTAAGTGTGCCCATATGAAAACAAAATTTTGCACGTTTTAAGTACCAAAATATAACTTCTCCGTTACTATGCTGATAATAAAACCTAATTAAGCTCGAATTGATGTATTCTATTATTTTTCTATACTAACGTTAAGAATAACATGGGATTATAATTTTATTTCTTGAATTATGTTTTTTTTTACACACAGAAAACTCCCAGCATAAGAATAATATATTTAAACATAGCAACACCCCAATTTTACTTCCCTTAACGATTTGATAGATGGCGCTGTTTTAAATAAAAAAAACGGAATATTGGCTTTACTCCTAGTTGCCATAGCACGCATCCGGCCGCGCGTAAGCGACCACCCACTGGACCAGTGTTACCAGATACACGGTAATTACCGTAGATCTATGCACGGTATTTTTGGCTAAAACACGGTCTACGGTAATGTTTCACTACCGTGTACTTTTCTACGGTATTTTTATTAAGAATTACCTTGACAGTCAACATGTAAATAATTATTCAGAAGTATTAATTTTATAAAAAGATACGTAGAACGAAACGAAAATCCAGCTCTATATGTCATGGCAACATCAAGTCTCCGCTATTTCGCTTCACTACTACCGGGGAAATCCCTAAATATTTTATTCATCACAATACGTTTATGAAAGAATATTTAGTCAAGTAAATGACGTTAAAACAAAAAAAAGAAATAAGTTGATAACAAACACCATAAAAGGAAATATTCTTGCTCAGCAATCCATACACCGGAGTGGAACGAGCTGTGTGGATTTTATGCCATCCAAGGCAATGATACAAAAAATGACTGCAGCAATATATGAAAAAGAAGTTGTTACTTTAGAATCTTTAGATGACTAAATTTTAAATAAAAAATATCGAAAAATCATTGCATTTTCTCTTTATTTTGCACGGTAATTTACATGGTATTTTTTAAATCTATGCACGGTAATTTGGAGCCGAAACACCGTAATTCTAACCTGTCAACACGGTAGTTTATAATTTTAATCTGGTAACACTGCACTGGACTAGTCAAAACTCCCGCCAAAGAGTAAAGTAAGCTCCCGCGCATAAATGTACGCGTCTCAATACCCAAAATTAAAAGTAATGTAAATGCAAGCTTTATTAAAACATTGATACAAGAAGAGGATGTTCATATTTCAAGCCGTCCCCTTCATGTGGCGACCGTGAATAAGCGAAGCTGCTGGATAGACATACCCGAATTGCTGTTGTCGTGTAACGAAGATGTCGGCGGCGGCGTCTCGAGTGATTTAGAAAGGAAGTAAGCCCGTTCCTTCTTATCATCTTATCCCTAATAATCCCTATTTCCCAGCTTTGGGGTGCGTATAAAGGCCGAGCTACTTTGAAGCTGCAAGGAGCGGTGCCTAGCTGCGTGTCCGTGTTTTAATAATAATTGGCTATACGCATGGTGCCATCTTTATTGCTAGGCAAGGCACTAGCTAGTGTGAGCACGTGCACGCGGCGCTAATAAATCCTCGTAATAACATTAATGTATGATATAGGATTATTGCGCTTGGTTCCTATATGTGGTATGTAAAACAAAATATATTTTATTAGTTGTAAACAGTTATTTGCCGACCATTCCAGCCGATCCTGCGTCGCTCGCGCAGGCCTACGTCGATGCGCGGCGGACGTAACGTGCTGTCAGCGTGCTCGGCAACGCGGCCGGCAGCGGCGCCCTGCGGGCGCTGTCCGTGCTGTTGGCGAGCTCGGTGGCAGCTGCGAGGTTTGAGCTGGTTGACTGCTGGATGTTTGGTTAGAGGAACATTTTATTTAACTTTACCTCACCCATTGTTGAAATTAGTGTTTTTTTCGGGAACGTACCTGTGTTAATTTAATTTCGTGAACTTAAATAAGTACTTACTTAGCTGTGTCAATTTTTTAATTTCGTTGAAATGTCGGAAAGTGAACAAGACAACGATGATACAAATTCCATTTTAGCTAAATTAATGCGTAAACGGGCTGGCATACGTAGTCGTGTATCGTATTTTAAAAATTATGTCTGCAAGTTTCAATTAGATAGGTTGGATAGCGTAACTAGTTTAGAAATCAGAGAATTATCCGTAAAATTATCACAATTACAAGATTTAGTTCAAAGGTTTGATGCGGTTCAAGCGGAAATTGAAGACCTTTCTGTAAATGCAGAGAAACAGTACTCGGAAAGAGATATCACTGAAAGTGAATTTAGTTCCCAAATTGCTTTAGCACAGGAAATAATACATGTGTTTTCATGTAAAAACAAAAACTCGGATCAATAATAATTCAATAAAATCAAACTGTGGGGTAAATGCATCCATAAAATTGCCTACCTACTATTAATCTACCAACTTTCGATGGGAACTTTGTGAAATGGTTGGAGTTTCGAGACACGTTTCAATATCTTATAGATGAAAATGACTCTATACCGATAATAAATAAATATCATTATTTGAGAAATTCTTTAGTTGGAAGCGCTAAGATTGCTATTAGTTCTGTAAATTTTGCGGCTAAGGATTATAAGAGTGCATGGCAGGTTTTGTGTAGGAGATATGATAATCCAAATATTCTGATGAACTATCACTTGGACGCGTTAGTAAGTATGGCTCCTATTCAAAAAGAATCTTTTGTAGTGTTAAGGGACTTAAGTGATACAATTTTTAAGAATTTAAGTGCGCTAAATACTTTAGAGATATCTACAGATAGTTGGGATCCTTTAGTAATACATTTGGTGGCTGCAAAGTTAGATCCTAGGACTAGGAGTAAGTGGGAAGATCTTAAAGGTAGTTTGTCATCCCGTCCATCACTTGAAGAATTTCAAGAATTTTCAACACAAAGAGCTAACATTCTGCAAACAGCTAACCACAGTCAGAGTAATCATGATAGCAAAAAAACTCTTCTAGAGATAATAATAACAAAGAAAAGAAATCTGTAAAGTCCTTAGCTACTGTAACAGATAACACTCATAATAAAACATGTGTTGTATGTGATAAAAAAAACCACTTTATACATCAGTGTTTTAAATTTATAGGGATGAAATTAAATGATAGGCTTTCCTTGGTAAATAAACAAAAACTGTGTATCAACTGTCTTCGCAGTGGTCACACACACACAGAATGTACTTTAAAGGGTTTGTGCCGGAAATGTCAGGAAAAACACAATAGTTTATTACATAAAAACAGTTTGGTTATAAATGTAGCTTCTGAAGAACATTGAATCTGCAGTTGCACCCATCCCGGTAATTTTATCTGCAGTCTCACCAGGACAAGTTTTATTGTGCACCACAGGTTGAAGTGATTAATACAAAAACAAATTGTACTTACCTAGCTCGTGCCCGAAGGCCGCTATGGCCCATGCACAATGGTCCACATGAAGGACTAAGTGCGGAAACCATACCCTCTAACTAGAACTAGAACCTAGCTCGTGCATTATTGGATACCGGAAGCCAGTCTTCATTTATGACTGCAAACCTGAAAGAAAGGCTAGGAGTACAGACTGAAAAACTGAATGCCTTTAATGTAGCAGGCATAAACAATGTGGGCGTTTCCGTAGAAATTTGTCCCGGTTACAAAATGGAGAAAAGTGGATTATTTTTATTAAATAGTGTTTTTATTATCTTGTAATGATTTGATATTCATTAAAGATTACTGTTATAGTTGCAAAACAACAAAAGAATACCCATTTTCTAAGAAAATATGATTTGTTTGGGACAAGGTAGTGTTAAGATTTCCATTTTGTAACTTGTTTGCAATAAAATAAAAAATATTTAGATATTTAATTTTTAACGGAAAAAGTGGTTTTAGCATAGTAAACGCTACTTTCTTTAAAAATTATATATAAATCAATTAGTAAATGCAATAGTTTTTTTGTGATTTAGTAAAAACATATCCACTTTGTTACTTTTGGGAACTAAGCTTTGTTATTTTCTGTTTTGCACATTGTCGAAAATAGTTAACAAGATTAGAGTATTTTTAAATTTATAGTCGTATGATACTTTATAAAAAACTAAACAAATAATGAGCTGGTGCCCTGTAAAAATTGGAAATTAAATTAAATTTTATGATGAAAAAAATGGGACAGTTACAAAATTGAATGGTGGAGTTACAAAACGGAAAAGTAAAGCTTATTTCACATAGTTAAATTATAAATGGTCAGATGGTTGATGAAACGAAAATTAAATTACAGAACCTTAGTTTAATCAGCCTTTAATTAGATTTTGTCCAAATCACAGTTTTCTATTAGTTTAAATTCTTTCAATTTCTTTCTTTAGTTCAAATTAGTTTAATCAGTCTTCTAAGTAATTAACAGAGATAACAAAGTTGTTATTTTATGGTATTGTAACATTAAATGAAGCCACAAATAACGAACATAATGATTATGGAAAACAAAAAGTACATTCATCTTTTACATAATGATCATAAATCAAAACGCCACAAAAATCGCACCAAAAATGTGTCGCTAGCAAATTCTTAACATGAGTTTTAGTCATAGATAGGGCAAAATGGTATGGTCGGATACCAAAATCCGTTATTTGAGGTACATCTTCATAACACTCCCAACACTGACTGGCTAAAACGAAATGGGTTTCGTCCCATGGCCACTTTAATCCATAATAGTAATATTGGAGTAAATCATCCCTCGTTAAAATTTTGTCGATGTCTACGATGTATACCATTTTTTTTAATGCTCAGGTTCACTGCCACCGACAATCAACTTTATTGTAGAGGTTAATTTAATCTGTAACAAAAAAAAACATAATTATTGTATAAATTTAATTCATATAAAAAAACACGAAGTAAGCCTACCTACCTTCATCATCAGGATCAAGACAAGTGTCACACAAATAATCAAAAGCAACGGGACCTCCAATGCAGTCCATACAGTATATTTTTTTGCAACTCATACATCTTGCTTTAGCACCAAGTATTGAGTAACTGCATTTATTGCATGTTAGAAACATAGTATGATGTTTTTGTAAGTTTTTATCGCTTCTTTGTTTTGTTGGTACTGGTTTGTCGTTTTTGCACTCCCTTTTACTTTTAATACATGGTAAGGATTCAACAGGCTCATTCTCACTTAGCCCCGGAGAGTTTAACTCTGTAGCAGTATTTAAAAGCATTGCATCAATATCCATTAGATCTAGGCTTAGCACATTAGGTGAATTTTCTCCATAAACTTCGATAACTTCCATATCAACCGAATCAAATAACGCAATTTCTTCAATTTCCTCGTGGTCTTCATTTAGTGTGATTTTAGGTGAAATAAGTGTCTTCGTTTGTGATGAACACGCTGAGTGCTTTTGTTCACTCACTGTGACTTTATCAACACCACAGTCTGCAATAAAGTTTAATGTACAATATCACAACATGCTTTTATTATAATATAATATACATGAGGTCAGGCAGCGTTATTTTTTATAGACAATTCAAAATAAGATTAGGTATACCTGTCAAACGACCCTCAGGCAAAAGTAACAAGTGTCTCTTTGGAAGATAGCAAGAGCACAGCCCTGGCTCACTTCCACAAAAACAACTCAGAGGTCTATAGTGGACTACATTTTCTTCTCTATTTGTAATGATTTGGTGTATATCATTATTTCCGGAAATTGGTCGAAGGTTTGTCGGTATCAATTTCTTCATATTTTCGATTTCTTGAATAGGGATTAAAAACGACTTCACAGACTTCATAGCAGCACAAATGTTGGTAAAGACGTCTTCTGCATTTCTAATGTCGTGACCATATAAGACTTGGCGATCCAAACTCCGCTTTACTGCACCGCCAATGCCGTCAGCTACGCCTTTTCCGTGTCCGCTCTCGCTATAGGACCACGTTGCAAAGTCCAAGCTCATTTTATGAGCGAACAAATTCAGCAGGAAATAATTTTTTTTTTGACGATATTGGCTTGTTGGCCCATCAGAGAAAAAATGTAAAACTTTTGTATTTGGGCTGTTCTCTCTGATAAATCTTATCACCGGCAATAAATGTGCCCAAATCGCTGCTGGCTCATGGCATGGACTTTCAGATACTGAACAAATTGACTGGCATTTATTATTCCAATAAACCATTACGCAATGTAGGGTCACTTGCTGTTTGGATGCTCCAAAGTGCATCGATTGAACCTCCTCGACCAGTTTGCAGTTATAATTTTCTGAAAAATCACACAAGATAAGTACCTCATGTGATTTTAGTTGTTGTAAGCATTCTTGATATTGCTTCTGTTGGGTTTTCATATTAAAATAATGTTTTTTAAACATTTTCAATTCTTTGTTAAAGGTCGTAACAAGTTCTACTAAGGTTTCTGTCTTAACTTTTTTCGTCATTTTCCTAGTCTGTATTTCTTTGTCTTCAACACTTGTTTTTCCTTTCTTTTTGTACGTATGTTTTTCTGATTCCCACCACCACCACTTTGCCTCTTCATTTTGGTCGTGGTCATTTAGGTTAAACTCTATAGTTGAATTGACGCAGTTTGGGCATTTACCATGCATGCAATCAAAGCAGGTTATATCACAGGTGATAAGTGACACAGTGTTTTTTAACGTAGTACCACGCTCAATGAGGTTTTTATATACCAGGGCCTTCAACAAGTAGTCTATGTTGCTGTGCTTAATGCACAAGCACGTGTTCCTGCTATTCAATGTAGGCGATAGAACAAAAAAGGGTTTGTACTTATGAAATGTGGAAAAAGATTGTTGACCACCTTCTGCTTTGTAAATTTCGTACAAAGGACCATGCAAAAAAATGTATGGGCAGTGTCCCATCCCATCAACAGACATGGGACAAGTTTCAATATCATTATTACGTCCCATGAAAAGTCAGTACCAATTTTTAGTTCGGAATTCGACGGGGTTTTTTTTTTAAAAAGACTTTTGACAAAAATAAAGTATTTTTATTTTAAAATAAAAAATTACATTTTAGACGATAATTACAAAAAGCAATTGTTCAACTAGACATTTTAAGTATTAATAACACAAAAACAATTGTGCAAGTAGACACTTAATAACAACAGAACAAAAATAACGTTATATTATTCATCTATTATAATAGTCGATAACATTGCCGCTGGTAGATTAAAGTCGATATGTCGACCTTTGCCCATATACCATATAATTGATATTATATGGGCACAACTTCCAACCGTACGCGCCCCTGTTAGGCATGTGCAATACCACTGTTCAATAGCACGTCTGCCAGTTTCACTTCGGTTTATTAATATGTAACAATAATAAACGCGCGATCTAACGTGTCGAGATTGTATTCGTCCTCTAATTAACCAGACATTATCTTCTCGAATATTATACCTTGGCAAATCAGTTAGCTGGTTTTCTCGAAATAATTCAATATGATAAATTCCATTCCGAATATGTTCCGCACAGTAGGATTTTGCAAGTTTTATATGGTAGGTCCCCAAGGCGAATAAAATGATATCATCATCAGTCAGTTCTGGAAAGTCCTCAAGATGTGGCATGGTGGCCTCCATCGTCACAAAGTTAACTCTTTGTCTGTTAAGATTTTTGCCTTCGACATAATTTTTCAAAAGGTTAGGTTGATGAACCTTAGTTTGAATTATTTCAAAGAATTCCGGCGCAAGCCTGTGGTCTGTAGCAACACGGTAATTAGCATTTATTAATGATGCTGCTATGCGGAAATCGACAAACATGTTTGGCAAAGCTCGGTTAAAATAAGTTTGTTTTAATAACTTAAAACGGTTTTTGAATTTGCCGTTAACCGCCTCCACAATCCATCTACACACAGTCACCAACCGAGAATCATTTGCCTTTTCTGTTGATAGCTGGGTCGCGTTCCTGTCCTTGGTAGGTGGCATGTGAGGTTCATAGCCAAGGGACTCAATATCATTAATACTGTCCCTGAAGCCCCTGTCCAAAATAAAGACGTCCTCTCTGTGTAGTAACCAATGTAGTAAGTGCTCCTCTTCATTCATTATGTTCTGCATAATAGTTGCATCTGATGTTGTTGCAGGAAAAGGGCCTATGACATCTATGATATATCCATCGCTGCTTACTAAAATAAATGGTTTCAATAAATTGCGAAACTTGTGGAGGCTATAAGTTTTTCTTTGAAATAAATAATTAGTGCTTTTTTCAATATATACATATGTGCCATCTGCGATAATAATTAACTTGGTGTTGTTTTCATTTCCAAAAATATGTTTGGGCAAAAATAGATTTCTCTCTAGAAGCTCATCTCTAGAAATATGACCTATACCAAGATGTCTTGGTACATATTGACCTGTCAAGCATTGTCGCGCTATTTTTAGGCGATATTCAAACACTTGACGTGTTACGCCGAAAAGCGTAGCTAGTCGCTCGTTAGGTTCTCCAGTTCGTATTTTCGTTAAATAAGCTCCGAGAACTGATCGGGGATGTCTGCATTTTTCTGCGAGCGATGGCGTTTCTTCCAAAATGACGTTGAACTGCTCTAAAGTGAATCCAGTCCAAAACATAAGTTCACTATTATTCAGTGAAGATAATGTTTCAAAATCGAATCTTGTCCTATTGTTGATTGCTTCAATTAACATGTTTGTCATGTTACTAAAAAATGAAGCATTAAAATAATGTGTAACATTTACATTATCCAGTAACTCTTCAAAATCATAGTTATTTAAATGTTCTTCACATATTCGCGAACTCGGTGGAATATATAATCGATAATGACATACCAAATGTAGCTTGATAGACACAGGAACTCGTCGTAGATTTTCATGTCTACATTGCCTATACATACAGAGCCGTGAAGTGTTCGGTGCACGTACGTAATCGCGAACATAGAAACGAGCATCATCCTCTGGATTGTCCTGAGGATCATTGGGGGCTTCAGCAACATTGGGGGCTTCAGCAACATTGGGGGCTTCAGCAACATTGGGAGCTTCAGCAACATTGGGGGCTTCAGCAACATTGCGGGCTTCAGCAACATTGGGGGGTTCTTGATTGTCAGCATCTAAAATTATTTATTTATTTATTACTAGCTGTCCCGGCGAAGCTAGACTGTACTTAGTGATGAAATAATTTATTTTGATAAGGATTAATAGCACAGATGTAATTACCTTCTACAATGGGAGCGTTCTCAAGACGTAGTTGTCCACCGTCATTATTATTGGCTCTCTGCCAGCATCTATGGCATACTGCCATTACGTTATTGAATACTACCTGAAAAGGGAAAAATGAAGATATCAGCATATGTGTGTTTTTGTAATAAGCAGAAGTATTTTTTCTGTGTTATATTGATTATATCGGTGTTATATGTGTGCTTGTCAGTTGTCTAGAACTCGGAATACAATCTACACTCACTTTTGGACTAGACTATAAAAATATTAAGGTGAGATTAAATAATTATGCAGGTAAAAATATCTCATTCCTCATAGGAATTATGGCCGGACGATTGAGTCGTTCCTAACGTAAGCTATACTTTAAGTGCTATATTTCTATTCAAGCAATTCTAAAATGTATCATATAGTATCGTAGCAATGTTCTATCTGCTTATACAGGGTGTTTGGTGCATCGTTTGCCAAATTGAATTGGCCGAAAGAAGAGGTCATTTGCTATCGCTTCAGGCTCAAGTACTCATTTTTGGCCACACCGGTTTTTTTATTACAACTTTCTAATTTTTATTTTGAAAAAATCCAAAACTCAGCATTAAAGCTTAAATTAAAAAAAAGTTTTAAGTGTAGTCGTCAAATTTCATTTTTATTTACATATGTACTGTTGTATGGCTCTATCAAATTTAAAATTACTTGCCAGTTACATCTAGTTTTTTTTTAATAAATCACAAAGTTTTTGGAAAAATAAAAAATGAACTTAAAACTCAACTTTAAATAGCTATAAAAAAAAAACTAAAAGCGATCGGGATCTTCGAATTATTTTAAAAAGTTCTCTAGTCTATCCCCTTTCCAACGGTATGTAATGTGTTAAAAAACTCTTTTAATATCTTTAATAATTAGCTAAATGTGTAGTCGAGACACATCAGGCTGATATTGGATATTACGTTTAAAACACTAGTTTTCGCATAAATTACATGCTATTAGTAGATAGATACTGTTATCTCACGTCTTACGTAGTCTCTTATCTCGTTCTTACATATGGAACTTTCCTCGAAATTGAAAAAAAAATACATTATTACAAAAATAATCATTTATTAATAAGTAATTTAATTACATACTAATCTTACAAGAATTAGAATTTCTGCAAACAGAGTTGCCCTTATTATTAGCTGATTTGCCAATTTTCAGTGAAGACAGGTCTTTTGTTTTCCAACATGACGGTTGTCCCGCTCATTGGAGAATAACCGTCAGGGAGTACTTGAATGATGCATTCCCGGACTCATGGATTGGGAGGGATGGCCCTATTCCTTGGCCTCCACGTTCTCCAGACTTAACTCCGTTGGATTTTTACGTCTGGGGACGGGCCAAAGAACTCGTCTACGCCACGGAAGTTGAGACAAGAGATGATTTAGTCCAACGCATTGAGGCGGCTTTCATGACGATCAAAGCAGAAATGCGTTTACGCACCACTACAGTTGAGATAAGACGAAGATGTCGCGCGTGCATACGCAATAGTGGTAGACAGTTTGAACAAGACTTGTAAGATTAGTATGTAATTAAATTACTTATTAATAAATGATTATTTTTGTAATAATGTATTTTTTTTTCAATTTCGAGGAAAGTTCCCTATGTAAGAACGAGATAAGAGACTACGTAAGACGTGAGATAACAGTATCTATCTACTAATAGCATGTAATTTATGCGAAAACTAGTGTTTTAAACGTAATATCCAATATCAGCCTGATGTGTCTCGACTACACATTTAGCTAATTATTAAAGATATTAAAAGAGTTTTTTAACACATTGCATACCGTTGGAAAGGGGATAGACTAGAGAACTTTTTAAAATAATTCGAAGATCCCGATCGCTTTTAGTTTTTTTTTTATAGCTATTTAAAGTTGAGTTTTAAGTTCATTTTTTATTTTTCCAAAAACTTTGTGATTTATTAAAAAAAAACTAGATGTAACTGGCAAGTAATTTTAAATTTGATAGAGCCATACAACAGTACATATGTAAATAAAAATGAAATTTGACGACTACACTTAAAACTTTTTTTTAATTTAAGCTTTAATGCTGAGTTTTGGATTTTTTCAAAATAAAAATTAGAAAGTTGTAATAAAAAAACCGGTGTGGCCAAAAATGAGTACTTGAGCCTGAAGCGATAGCAAATGACCTCTTCTTTCGGCCAATTCAATTTGGCAAACGATGCACCAAACACCCTGTATATTCTAACTACATGACACTTATTCTTATTCATTATACGTATTCTACATAATATCTAAAAGTTATCGATATATGTATAATAAATCAGTAAATAAATACAATGACTGTGACTTACTTGTGTCAATCCATTTTGCAAAATGTAGGCCGCTAACTCAGGACTACTATGAAGCAATGTTTCTTGTAATATATGTCGTCTCTGTCTTAAAACAGATCTAGGACACATTACACATTGGCGTCCAGTCTCCATATTTATAAATCACAGTCCATTAAACGTGCCGGGGTCATCGAGTAGCAATCAAAAGGTCCAATAAACAAGCAGAGGTTAGTAATAGTCGCAAACAAACCAATAACGCACAAATAAACAACGCGAACACAGCAGAACGTACTAGCCACGACTGAGGGAGGTGCGGAGGTGCGCGGGCGCAGGCGTCGAAAGGGTGCGGTCGGGGTAACGGAGCAAGGAGGGAGGGTAAAGTACGTCTTACGGCTGTTCTCTCTCGAGTTTTTTTTAGTTAAATAGTACATTTTTAATTCGATTCTTAATACTTAATAAAACTGTATAAGTATAACATATTTTTTTTTATTGCACGATAACCCCATATCCTACAGTGATGTCGCCATAGTAAAAAATAATCATAATGTCGAGATGTATTTAATGAGATATGTTTGGCATCTGTTGATGATATGGGACGATTTTTTGCATAGTCCTTTCTCAAGGTGTCCGTCAAATATCGTATTTGTTGTTTTTGTTTGTTTTTTGTTCTGCATTCTCTCTTCCCCGCCGTTATTCGGCTAACATCATCCCTGACAAAGAAATCTTGAATTTTTTTGGATATTCTTTGACTTTTTGTTACTCCTATTTTCTTGTACTTTTGTATTTTAACAATGCCGAGACAGTCAGCAACGTATCTTTTTGACTCAATGTTGTGATTTTGCGCTTGTAAAGTTACAACGTTTCTGATACGCCTTTTTTTAATCGAATCGCTTGTTGCGTATATTTTTTTAATCATTGTTTCGAGTACTTCATTTCTGCACTTTAACATATTAATTTCTTTGCTTTTTTCTTTGAGTTTAGCTTCTAGTCGGGTTTTTAGGCGAAAATTACGTTTTCGTAACGTTTCCGAGGTTTTTTTAAGGTTTTCAACGGCTTTCAAAGAACCTATAAACATTAAACGTACTTTCTTTAAATTAATACTTAATTGGCATTTTGTTTTTTTCTTATGTGCTTTAATTTTTTCGGACTTGTCATTTTTTTTTTCTTTTTGTTTTTTTTTCTGTTGACGCCAAATCTCTCTTTTTACCATTTTTTCATCTTCGGTCATGTCACCTACTTTTTTGGTTAATTTTTTAATTCTATCAAGATTTTTTTTCCTTATCTCTTCCTTTTTTTCGGGGTTATTTTTTAAATTTTCCCGGTATCTCCTTTGCTTTTCAGCATTTGTAAGAGGCATTTTAACTTACCTAAAAATATAGTTTATTATAACCTTATTTTCAGTTTATACTAAACCTCTTAAGGGGTCATTGTACTCATCATTATGAACAACTTTCACTATGGACCAACGCTGAAATTGCGGAAAAAAAATCAGCTGTTCCCTACATTTTGACGAGATATGCGAACATAAAGGTATGAAATGTAAGAGGTTTAGTATAAATTAAAACTAACGTTGTATAAATGAAGAGTAGTCAATAGCATATCGAGTGTAAATGTAAAATGCAGTTGCATTCAAAAAACTTCCATATATTATAGGCGACGTAACATAGGTAACACTTTATATTGCACAAAATAATAGTAAGTCATCCCTTGCCAAAAGCATTGAAGAAATTATATCATACAATATAGCAATATCCCGCAATCTACCAGCCCAAAGAAAAGCATGAGATTAGTGGTATTTCATTAGCTAGTAACTTTCGGTTGAAAAAGATAGTTTCCTGAACAAACTTTTAAATTAATGCATTAATATAAGCATAAGTGCATAAAAAAGCCAAATTAAAAAAAAAACCACCACAACAAAAAATTATCACATAAAAATTGCACACATCATGCTTGTTTAGCTTATGTACTCGCCTTTACATTTCCATTTTGTAACTTTTACAATCCACATATACGTAACTAAACAAAATGGAGGTAACGTTTTCATGTTTTCCAATCTAAAATTGCGTGTAGTTAAACAATAGAACAATGAATGCTGCAAGTAATTCAATTAATCATTTTTACGATTATTTTATTATAGTTAACAATAACAACATTATCAAAAACAAAAACTTACCAGCAGAAATTCCTCAAACAAAGTGGATGAATTACACGTAGACGGTAACGCTTTGCAAGTTTAGACACGAATGATTTTGACAGCACCTGATTGCCAACGAAAAAACTTGCGGAATCGATGAATAATGTTGCCAGGAAAATAAATATGCTATGATTTTGGTAGTTTATTTTTTACTTGTGGAGGAAATACGGTTACAAAGTGGAATTTTCCACTACGTCCGAAATCGTGGGACACAATTAAAATAGTAAAAAATAATTATTTTTGTATTAAAGTGGCTGTAATTTATGTTTTATTTTAAAAGAAATCATACATTTGAATATATTAAAACCTTTTTACATGCATGCTTAATTTTATGTCATCAATAATCTAACTCAAAGTGTGTCACGACACTGTGGGACACCTGAAAACTGGGGGGGTTCCAAACATATTTTCGTCTTATTTTAATAATTATTATAGTAAAAATAGACTAATTCACTGTTATTTACTGAGTTTATTTATTATACTATCATAATAAATAGTGAATTACAATAATATGCCTTCGGTCTTCTAATGAATTATAAATAAAGTCATGGGACAGCACAAAATGAGAGTGGATAAATTTCTACGGAAATGCCCATGTAGCATGTGAAATCAAAGAACGGTGCAGTATTCAATTAAAATCAAGAATAAGCATGTTTAATGTGCATGTCAAATGTTTTATTCTTCCAAAAATTACTGGCAATTTGCCTAACATTCAAGTTAATGTAGAAAGGTTAGGTTTACCAGATAATATTCAATTGGCTGATCCTTTGTTTTACCAGCCGTCTGAAATAGATTTATTGCTGGGACCAGATCATTTCTTAAATGTCATATTGCCAAATAAAATAAGTTTAGGCACCAACAGACCTGTCTTACAAGATAGCATGCTAGGTTGGATAGTGGCTGGCCCCACAGGGGAAGTTCACAATAATAAGAGAATACATTGTAACTTTGTTCAAAAAAGATCAAAGATTGATCAAGATTTAAATTAATCTTTAATAAAATTCTGGGAGGTTGAAGAAGCACCTTCAGAGGATTATATTTATTCTGTTGAGGAACAGTTTTGTGAGTCTCATTTCAATAAAAAATACTTGTCGCTTACCTGATGGTAGATTTCAAGTAATGATGCCATTAAAGGAGGCCCCTGAGCAGGCACTTGGTAATTCATTTCCTTTAGCAATTAAGCGATTTTTTAACTTGGAAAGTAAAGTAAATAAAAATCCTAAGTTGAAGGATCAATATGCAAATTTTATAAAAGAATATGCTAATTTAGGACACTTAGTTGAAATTAAAAGGCCAGAGTTTGGATGCTTCTTGCCACACCATTGTGTGATACGCGAGCAACATGAAACCACAAAACTTAGGTTGGTCTTTGACGCTTCTGCAAAAACAAGATCAGGCAAATCACTCAATGATATTCAGGCAGTTGGTCCCATAATGCAAAATGATTTGTTTTCAATACTTATCCAGTTTAGATTACATAAATGTGTATTAACCGCGGATGTCGAAAAGATGTATCGACAAATAGAATTAAATGATTCGCAGCGGTATCTACAGCTGATATTATGGAGAGACCAACCATCGGATCCTATTATAATTCTGCAATTAAAAACATTAACATATGGAATGGCATCTGCCCCATTTTTGAGTACCAGATGTCTGTTTGAGCTAGGTAGCCAATGTGGAGATAAGGTTATTGCTGAAGTAATTAAGAATAATATTTATATGGATGACGTGATAACTGGCGCCTCATCTGAGGACGAATTAAGGCACATATCGCACCCTCATTTCGAAACCGTTACTAAACAAAAAAACTAAATTTTACAGGAGAGCTAATTTAGGATTTTCGCATGACTATTTATCTCTTAATAAAAAAGTTATGAACATTTAAGAGATATTTCTGGCTTTATTTGTTAAATTATTGGTTTCTTTTTAAGGTGTGTAGTCATAATAATTTAATATTTTCTATAATTATTTTAAAAAAATTAAAATAATTATTATTTTAATTTTTATAGTAGCACTTTTGTGTTAATTATTTTTTCAATTAGGATTCAATTATGTAAAGTTAGTATAAAAACAATGTTACTATATTAAAAATAGAATTCTAGCTATTATACGGACTGTTAAAATATATTTCGAAGGTATTATAGACACAGGTCAATTAAAACATAATAATTCAAATCAATATTTATTTAATTAAACTTAAAATAGTCCTTTTATGACAATTAAACCAAAAATGTTATTCCCAAACATTAATCTCTTAAAATAATCAATCAATCAACTGTAACAATCAGCATCTTGAACTAGTAAATTATAATTATTATTATAAGTATCTCAAGTTCAATAATTAGGCTATTCCAAAATGTTATTATAATACGAAATCGCGTAGTACTGTGGTATTATGTTACTTTGAATCAAACTCTAAGTCATTCTTTTTTCGTTCTGATAATTTTAGTCTAGACTGGTACAATGGTTTCAATTGGATGTCTTTAAGTGTAACATTTCTACGTGAGCGGGATGAACCACTATTATACCTACTCAATTTCTTTAAACTCTGTCTGAGAGAATGAAGTTTTATAATAAATACAGACATTGTCAAAATCTACCTTTTCAAACTTAATTACTTTTATATCGCTTAATCTAACTGTTTCCCCTAGGGTATTCTTGGAGAAACGTCCACCACATTCTTCTGACAAGCTTTTAATATCGATAAAATCAGAGTAACACATTGGAGTAACTTTATAAGGGTTGCCCTTTTAACGCGCAGATTTTATGACATTAATGTAGTCATCAGGTACGTAAATAGGACCTGAACGTAAACGTTTTTTTACAGCTTTTTCGATGACAGAATGAACTGAATCATTTTCTTTCTGCGTATGCCCACTAATTAGAAACTTATGCGTGATAGACTTAATTTTATAAGCTGATACGGCATACATATACATCGCAAACATAAATTGATTCTTTTTCTGACCGCAACAATTGTCCGAGTAAAATGTGACTTGTAACTCATCATTATTAATTTCAGATACTCGTTTTGTTAAATATTTGAATACGCTTGTTGCGATTTCATTGGCTCCCCTCAACGCGTCCACTTCACTCCATACAAAACAATCACAATAATCGTTGGCTAATTCACTTAAGGTAAAATTAAAAACATTAAGAGTACCGTCGCCGCCGCCGCCGCCGCGTACGGTTGGTTATCGACGGTATAGATATCGTTTGCGTAACAAATAGCAGTTCTGGTGATACAAAGACTAGTAATGTACTGATAGTGTTCAAGTTGTAAATTAGTTGTAATATATTGCAAACAGTGACGATTAGGACACATAGTGTGATTAAGTAAAATTTATGGGTCTACCCACATCTAACCTATAAAATAATATCTAGAATTTTAAGTGTTTTTTAGTGTTTGTGATGGATAGTGACGACAGTGGGGATGGTGAAGGGGAGAATTTGATGGTCACGGGAACAAGACCCAGGAAGAAATAAATCATATCATTATTGGGTCGGATACAGGAAGGAAAATTGAGGTTGAGCTAACACAAAATTAAATCGGAGACAGAGACAGTAGCAAGGATAGGAGGGCAAATAAAAGGGCTGCTTCTAAGGAGAGAGAGGAAGGGGAATGGATTACAGTGGGAAGGGGAAAAAACCAAACTGTAACAGTTCTGATAGTCTCGAGCACGAGGAGTTGTGTGAGGTTACAGTCTCATGTAAAGAAAATTTACCAAAACAAATTGGTATGGCTAAGATTCTGAAGGAAACAGGAATTCAAGGCATTATAAAAGTCATATATGACAGTCCATACAAAGTTGTGCTGTGATTTAGCAACTATGAAAACTGTAAGTCTCATGGAATGTCAGAGTATAAAAGATAGAGGCTGGACTTGTAGAAGATCTGGTGAGTTACTATACTCGTATGGAATGATAAGAGATATAGAAATGGATTTGTCCAATGAAGATAATATTATGAATACATTGGAAAGCAGTGTGGAGATAATAGCGGTTAAAAGATTGAAAAAGAAGGATGAAAGTGGAAATTTTATTGAGAGTGAGACAGTGCGCATTTGCTTCTAAGGTCCGGCCTCCCCACCATATGTTAAAGCATATGGATGTGGAATGAAGGTGGAACCATTTATGTTCCCTGTTACACAGTGCTCGAAATGTTGGAGGTATGGACGTAGTAGAAATAATTGTCTAAGGAAAACTCAGATATGTCCGAAATGTGGAGGAGAACATGAAAATTGCGAGACTACAAACATCAAATGTATTAATTGTAAGGGTGGTCATATGGCACTGGTGAAATCGCTTTGTCCCGTGTTCAAGAGGGAGAAAAATATCCGAGAAGTGATGGCAAGGAACCAGTGTACATACAAAATGGCACTAAAAGAGGTAGGTGGCAATGCAGGATATGGGACCAAAACCAATTATTAGAGAGAAGCCGATCTCTCAACAGCAGAAGTGACAGAGACCACGGAGAGTGAGACAGAAAAAGTACGAGACACATATTGTACCCCGAGGGAGGTGAGTTATGCAGAAGTGGTGAATACACCTTCAAAAACAGAACGTCGCACAGTGACCACGGTGCGTCGCCTGAAAAAGCCTGACGAGAAGGGTAGTGAAGTGGGAAGTTCTGCAAATAAAAATAAATTTGACTGGATCTTAAGTTTTGTTTGTGGAACACAGGAAGGAAATAAAAACGATGAGAAGAAAAGATTTGAGTTACGCGTGGTGATATCCAGATTGAAAGAGATTATCTGTTCAGATATGAAGTTTGAAATGAAGCTGACAGGGGTACTGAAATATATAGTAGCAGAAGTTATTGGTTGGCTAAAAGAATACTTTACTATGGAATTCGTGTGGAAGTTACTGGGAGGACTAACAGTTTAAATGGCTAGTTATAATAAAAGTACAGTTAATGTGGCGCAGTGGAATGCAAACAGCTTACCAACTAAATGTAGGGAATTGGAATTGCTCCTCCAGCAAGAAAAAATACACATTGCACTTATAAGCGAAACATGGTTGTCAGAAGAAGTTACCATGAGGATAAAGGATTACAATATTATTAGAGCTGATAGAGAAGATGGATATGTAGGTGTGTGTATATTTAATCATAAGTCAATCAGAATGGTGCAAGGATCTCTTACACCAGCAAATGGTAGTATTGAGATCCTTATTACAGAGGTGCTGAATGTGCCGGGGCTGACCAACATCATCTACATATATTGCCCACCATCAGCTAATGTAGCCCAATCTGACTGGGACCAGGTCTTTAGCCTGTGCAACTCAAAAACGAAATTAGCTGGGGATTTTAATGCACACCATACATTGTGGTCATGTAAAACAGACACAAGAGGTGAGAGAGTTTATAGAGCAATGTTTGAAAATGACTATGTATGTATGAATGATGGAAGACCTACAAGGATCAGAATGGTGAATGGACATTTGTAGCAGTCGTCGCCGGATATAACGTTTGCCACCTGCGACATAGCAGTAAAAGTGACCTGGAACCCACTGAATGAAATGTTGGGTAGTGATCACGTAATTATCAAATCCACACTCTGTTATGAAAAATCTAATGCATATATGAAGAAAAGAAATTACAGAGAGGCCCGGTGGGTAGAGTTTCGGCAGAAGACAGAGCAGGAGTTTGCATTTTTGGTACCGTCAGGCGATGTGCAATCTGATTATAACCTGTTTGAACACAAATTAAACCTTGTAGCCGAAGAGACCATTCCATGGATAAAAATGTGTCAGGACCCCAGTTCTAAATTAACCCCAAAACCATACTGGAATTCAGAGATCTCACAAGTTGTTGCAAAACGTCGGCTAGCTTTAGCTCAAGTGCGACGGAACCCAACCCCAGATAATTATGACAAGTACAAAAATGGAATAATACACGCCCAAAAAGCTATACAGAAGTCCCGGCATAAAGTTTGGTCAGAGTTTTGTTCAAGCATAGATAATGAAGCATCTGCTACAGAAATGTGGAGGAAGATGGGATGGATGAAGGGTATAAAAGCAAGACGAAACAGTAGATCCTATAAGAGCCAAACAGTTATTGCATTCCTTGACTCCTGACACTGTTGGGGAAGTACCTCCAGAACTAAGAGACAGGGGTGACTGCACTTTGAGTAAGGAGATAACAATGAATGAACTGGAAAACTCTCTGAAATGCAAAGACACCTCACCGGGCACCGATAATGTAGCATACTCAATGATTTTTAATCTTTCTAAGTCTGGTAAAATATTTCTGTTGCTCATTTTTAACGTAATCTTGCAAACTGGACTAGTGCCCCAGCAGTGGCGAAATATTGGAATTGTTCCAATCCCAAAACCGGGAAAGGATCCTACTTTATTGTCGTCTATTCGTCCAATCTCGCTCATGTCATGTATGTGTAAAACATTCCACCCTATTCTAGGGAAACGATTGGAATGGTATGTAGAGAAGAAGAAATTACTCTCTACATCTACAGTAGGTTTTAGGAAAGCTCATTCTACTTTAGATAATTTGACATGCTTGATAACAACAATACAAGTAGGTTTTGCTAGAAACACGCCCACCTTAGCTTGTTTTGTTGACATAGATAGCGCCTATAATAATGTAAACATAAGATCGTTAGTTCAAGTTTTGGAAAACATACGGGTTACTCATAAAATTAATCAATGTTTGTGGAATTTTTTGTCAGATAGAAAATGTCAAGTTATATTGGGTGATAACAATAGTATGGTAACAAGACATACAAATAGAGGCTTAGCACAGGGAGATCCAATGTCTCCTTTACTATTCAATATTGTCACTATGCACTTATGTAAAAGTATCGAAAATGTCAGTATTTCACAATATGCAGATGATTTTGTCTTGTATAGGTCTATAGATAATAAAAATGTGGAGGAGGCGGTAATATGCATGAAAGATTCCTTACATATTGTTAACGCCGTATTGTGTATCCAAACGCATCAACCGTAACTATCAACCAATGGCTATTGTGGAACCGCTGCCAATAGCGTCCCTTCGTCATGACGTTATAATCTGCATCAACGATTGGCGTTACCGCTAAATCACGCCATACTCTCCGCCCGCCGAAGAATGTTCCCCCTTATAAAAATCTATTGTAATATTGTGCCGTTGTCTATTTTATGATTTTAACGCACATTAAACTCAAGTCAACAAGTTTCAAGCCTATTATTTAAAGTTTGTTCCCTATATCGAACAAAAGTGGCGACCGTGACAGGACACGATTCGATCGACTTCAATAATCGAGTTTTTGTCGAGTTCGACAGGTCCTTACCAACAAATTACACCCAAGTCTGGTGACCAAGCCGAAGCGGATTGCTCAACAAAAGAAGTCACGGAATATTCTACTAGAAGAGGGCTTGCCGTTGGATTGGAATTCTTGCGGCGAAGACGAACAAGACCGCCACGTCACTACGCATACCTAACCATCCACGTGCCGCATTGGAGGTGCCTACGATCCGGAGCCGCCTAATCAGCTGTGGAGCCTGGACACCTACCTGCTTTGCTTGCATGCCATCATAAACGTGAGCCCGTTCCTATCATTTTCCTTCCTAGTTTTGTCCTCTTATATCTGTGTTCATACTGGGGATCCGTTTCTCTAAATGCTTGGTGATCATTATCAATCTATCTACTTGTGAAATTGCGTGCCTATATTGTTTAGCTCTAAGCATTTTGCCTAATCATTCAAAGGGAATCTGCAAGCTAAATTCCTTTCACGCCTTCACTTTGTGGTTTAATCTTTTTACCTACAGCCCTATTAACATCAAGGTTATTTACCTATTGTAACATAACATAGGTACCTAAAAGGATATTCTCTTCTGTCCCTCACTGCACGCTTATTGCTGTCAGTTGCTTATTTGTATTTGACGTTGATTCCAGCGAAATCGGGGTTGCAGGGTCAACAACCTGCCGCATGCTTCGTTCCTGCGGTTGCCTGACTTGAGTACATACGCTGCACCGCTGATCGCTTGCTTCGCTGATACAAACCGGTTTCTGCACGTGAGACTACGAAACGAGGAGCGTATCGTATACATTCTCACTATTTTATTTCTTTTTATTCTTTGATAGTTTTATCGCAATGTCTACCAATTTAAATTTTAAAGAGTTAACCGCTAAGCGTGGGTCCATTAAGGGACGTGTAACTAAATTTAAATCATATTTAGATTCATTGGAAACCTTTGACAGTATTTCTGCTGTTGAAACAAACAGGCTTGCGATGAAGTTATCGAGAATGGAAGTGTTATTCATTGAGTTCGACAAGTTGCAGAGTCAAATAGAAATGCTTAATGAGTCTAATCAAGACGTAGAATTAACTACTCGTGATCTAGTTGAGCAAGATTTTGATACTTGCATTGCAATTGCCCAAAACTTTCTTCAAGTACACAGCTCAACCCCCAAACAATCTGAAGGTCCTGCTAACTGTTCTCACAGCAATGGTTGCCCTCATCATGAATATGAGGGTTACAATAATTTAGGTTTCAAATTGCCTACTATAAGTATACCTAAATTTGATGGTACCTACTACAAGTGGCTCGAGTTCAAAGAGATCTACTCTTCATTGATTCATGACAATCATCAAATAAAAAACATTAATAAATTCCACTACCTCAGCTCTTATTTGGAGGGTGAAGCTGCGCGAGTTCTAAGCAACCTGGAAGTGTCTGATAAAAACTACATAGAAGCTTGGTCACTTCTCTGCAACCGGTTTGACAACAAGAGGCAACTAATTAATAATCATTTAAAATCCCTATTTAATATTGAGTCAGTTCGTGAAACTGACAAGTTGCTTAGATACATTATTGATCATGTGACAAAAAACTTACGTACCCTCTGCACACTAGGACTAGGGAGTCCTAGTGTGCAGAGGGTACGTAAGTTTTTAATGATTTTGAATGATTAGAACATCCCACTTGTCAGTAGGGACTGACAAGTGGGATGTTCTAATCATTCATCTTCTGGTGGCAAGGTTAGACAGCAGTACTATGTTCAAATGGGAAGAACACCGTAACACTATCTGATATACCTACCCTCGATGAATTCTTCTCATTTTTGAAAAACCGTGCAGACGTTCTTGAGACTGTTAACAAAAACAAGACACAGATAAAGCAGCCGGAGCTAAACAAGCTCCCCACAACCCAGCCTTTCACAATAAAAACATTTCACAAACTAAATCATTAGTTGCTACGTCCAAGGAATCCTCCGCCACCAAAGCGGACAAACAACACAAACACAACTCGCAACAATCTCGAACCCCGGTTGAGTGTGTAGTATGCTCAGGCAAGCATCGCGTATACGAGTACCCCACATTCAAGTCTAAGACACCTGAAGATAGGAATTCCACTGTTGCAACACTAAACTTGTGTCGTAATTGTTTAAGGCCTGGCCACGATAGTCAAGATTGTAGACTCCCTGGTTCTTGTAGGTCCTGTAAACAAAAACATAATTCACTACTTCACTTACCTGACGAAGCCTCGTCCCACATTAGCCAACCTAAATCTGTAGTCATGTCTGCATTGTCCTCTCCAGAAGTTCTTTTATGTACCGCTAAGGTGCGACTAACTAACCCAAAAACTAACGAAACTATTAGTGTTAGGGCTTTACTTGACAGCGGGAGCCAATCGTCTTTCATCACTGAGCGTGTGAAGCGGGTACTCAATTTGACTCCTCAGCCATCAAATGTCAGTATTGTAGGTATAGGTAACAACACCCTAGACCTAAGCCCGGAGCGCTGTTCTATAAAACTTCAATCTAATTCAACTTCCTTTGAAGTTCTAATGTGCTGTCTAGTATTGAAAACTATAACTGATGATTTGCCCAAGCATCATTTCGATATTAGTTCACTAAACCTAAACGACTTTGATCTTGCAGACCCCAGCTTCAACGAACCATCACCTATTGACATGCTTATCGGCTCAGACCTGTTTTGGGACTTGATAGGTTCCAATCAGCAGTCCCTAGGTTCCAATAAACCTAACCTTCGAAGCTCTAAGCTCGGATGGCTCATAGCAGGTCCTGCGCCTATTCAAAGTCGCACTCCGCCGACTAAGTCCCTAATGTGTAATTTTCTCCTAAAAACTGAAAATCCCACGGACATCCAGGAGGAGTTATCTAAATTCTGGGAGCTGGAAAGCGTCCCTAAAATCCAACCTCTATCTGAGGAACAAACGCTTTGCGAAAAGCACTATCTCTCCACTACTATCCGTGAAACTAACGGTCGTTTTTGCGTAGGTACTCCACTAAAGGACAGACTAGATTGTCTGGGCGAATCCTACTTCATAGCAAAAAAAAAGATTTCTCAATCTAGAAGCTAGCTTTAAAAAAAATGCTGAGTTGAAGAAAATGTACTCGGACTTCATTCATGAGTACGCTGTCCTAGGCCACCTTTCTGAGTCTACGGAAACTAAACCCCCTAACTCCTATTTTCTTCCTCATCATCCAGTCATGCGAGAGAAAAGTGAGTCAACCAAACTAAGAGTGGTATTTAATGCGTCGGAACCCACTACTTCCGGTCTATCAGTCAATGACCTCCAGATGGTTAGGCCCCCCAATTCAGGATTCACTGTTTGACATTCTTCTGCGATTTCGTCAGTACCGTTACGTCCTTTCGGGAGATATAGAGAAGATGTATCGCCAAGTAAAAATAAGAGAGTCCGATCGCAACAACGACGACGAAAATCTTCGTACTTTAAAACTAAACACGGTAACTTATGGGTTTGCAAGTTCAAGCTTCCTTAGTACTAGGTGCATCTGGCAGATTGGTGAGGAATGTAACGACTCTAGAATCAAAACTTATTCAAAGAGATTTTTATTGCGATGACCTCTTAACTGGGGCTAACACAGAAGAAGAGCTCCGTTGCATTCAACGATCGGTCTCTGATGAACTTGCCAAAGGCTGTTTCCCACTTCGAAAGTATCGATCCAACTTACCTGATCTTCTATCTTCCGACTCTATCAATTCTGAGGATCTAATTATAAGCAATGCCTCTAGCACTCTAGGTATCGCCTGGTGTTCTCAGACCGACCATATTCACTTCCCTCTCGCCTGTACACCTGACACGATCTTCACTAAAAGAAGTATTCTGTCGTCAACCTTTAAAATATTTGACCCCCTAGGCTTATTGTCCCTTTGCACTATCAGTGCAAAAATATTACTCCAGAAACTTTGGGCCGAAAAAGTAGATTGGGACGAACCTGTTCCCTATCCTATCCAAGTTGTTTGGGAAAAATTCAGTAAACAACTTAGCACTCTATCATGTCTTAAGGTCCCAAGACAGGTATGTGCCAATAACTCATGTGAAGTTGAACTTCATTGTTTTTGTGACGCTTCACAGCTAGCCTACGGAAGCTGCGTCTACCTCAGATCACTAGACATGGATGGCAACGTGCATGTCAACCTACTGTGTGCCAAAGCCCGTGTAGCTCCCATCAAGGCATGCACTATTCCTCGCTTAGAGCTCTGTGGTGCTCTGCTAGGTGCCCAATTGAGCTCCGCTGTCAAAAAAGCTCTAAGACTAGAACTAAAGCGCTGCGTCTTCTGGACTGACTCTAGTGTTGTGCTGGGGTGGCTAAAATCGCCTGATAAGACTAAAACTTTTGTAGCTAACCGAATAGCGGCTATAGGTGAACTCACCGACCTTAACGCTTGGCGTCATGTTCCCACTACTGTAAATCCCGCAGACCTCGCTTCACGAGGTGTGGAACCACAAGAGGTAAAAGATTCTGTTATATGGTGGCATGGGCCTACCTTTCTCAAGAAACCGGAATCATCGTGGCCTTCTCTTTCAACCGGAAAGGCAGTTGACCTACCTGAATTGAAAGCGTTGCCCGCTTTGGTGGCGGAGGATGCACCTTTGGTACCCGTAGTAAATTTTAAAAAGTACTCAAAATTATTTACTCTACAAAGAGTATATGCCAGGGTCTATAGATTTCCGCCGGGGTCGCGGGTAGTTCGAAAGAGATACCGTGGCCCTGGCACGGGCAGCTGAAGGAACATGGGTGGGTTTTAGTCAGTAAAAGTCTGACACGCCCTCCCGCCTCTGCCCAGAGCGGGAGAAGTCATTTGATGATTTCCCATCCACAAAAAAAAAAAAAAAAAAAAAGGGTCTATAGATTTATCTATAATTGAGTCGTCTAGTTTCAAAAGCCACTAAAATAAGTTTTGTTTATTTTTCACCAACTAGTAAAAACTTCTCGTCGTTGATAAATGTTACAGACAATAATAATTTTTGTACGATATGAACCCACAGACCATGGCAACACTTTAAAATCCCTTTTCAGCAATGAATCAGTTTAATAAACAAAAATATGGAGGTTTTTTCTTTTATTTTAGCGGCTTATGAAACTCACTCCTGAATTAAGAGGAATTTGATAGTAACATGTAACTTTTTAGTGGGTTTTGCAACTGAAAAAATCTTAATAAAGGATGGTGTTATACAAAATATCAACAACCAGCAAGACAGTAGGTAAATGTCGCTTTCATTAAAATCTCATAAAAATCCAGAATCAAGTAATTTCTTTTGATTGATAATATTTAAAAAATACGATAAATCTAAGAAATAAAAGGTTTTATTGTGTTTTTATAATTTATTTAAGTATTTATTAAAAATATAATAAAAATGAAAGAATTTAAACATGACAAATATTATCCGTAAATCCTGCTTCACACAAATCAGTCTCTTCCGACAATCTCATAGTCTCTCGTTTCAACGGTACTCATTCTCTCGATTACGGTTTTAAAAAAAACCAATTCTTCCAAGTTTTTCCAATCATTTCCATAGTGTTTTTTAAGAAGTCTGTCAACGTCTTGAATTTTTGCTTGTTTTATGTAAACACGATTTGGCTGGATTATTTGAGGAGATATCATGGTGATTTTTTTATTACTTTTTGTGATAGTCTTTTTTTGGCGTATTTCGTTTCTATACGTCTCTTCACCCTGTACTAAAATGTTTTCTGTTTTCGTTCTTGTAATAAAAAACCTTTTTGTTTTCATAAACTGAAAATGCCAAGACGTAGTAGGTTTAATGATGGACTCGTAACTTTTTTTCCAATCAAATACAGGAATTGATGCTAGATCTTTGCACATACCATTTTGTTTTAAAACAGCTGCATATTCGGATGGAGAGGTTATCACTTCTTTTGTTTTCAGTGTTTTCTCAATTCTGGCAAACAGCCTGTCTGGAGGTACAAAGGAGTGACCTACAACAGGGAATCTCAGCTCTATTTTCATGATATTTGTTGGGGCTTCTGTGTACAACCATTTACCGAGCATCGCTATCATACCTGTATTTTTATTTTGTCCGGCGCAACCGTCAGACACCATTCGTAGAATTTTTATTTTATCTCCAAATTCAAAGTTTTTCAGGAAATCGTAAACTGCGCTAATTATCTCATTACTACCTTTGCAGTGTGAAGTTTCATCCCAATAGTAGGAATGAATATTATTTTTCTCCAGTTTAGCCTTTGAATTTCCCACAACAATGGCGAAGTGGTAAAAGTTGATTTGTCTACTGTAGTCTCAGATCAAATAAAAAAAGGTAGATAGCGCACATATAATAAGAAAATGTCGCCACATTTTTAACTATGTGTGAGTCAATGAAGTGTTGCCACTTTTTTTTTTTAAATCCCTTAGAATAGCGTAAAAATAGATAATACGTGAATACGAAAATAAATGCTTTTATAAATTTCAATAACATTATAAATAATTATGTAGGAGGCGAGATAGTCCCGTCGTGGGTGTGTGAATTGCAATAAAAAAAACAACAAAGGTTATGAAAGGGTGTTTATTTAAAAAAAAATAACATAAAACAAAAAAAAAACTGAATTAATGAGTAAAGAATAACCCCTTACTGCATGGAATTTTGCATCTTTATGGAAAAAATATATGTTGTAGTTTTGAGTCTAGGGATCCCATAAAAAATAATAAAAAAAACATAGCCCCCTTTTTGATATTATTGTTAACGAAATAAAAAATGTGCATAATAGGTTGGGGAAAAAGTTTTTTCGCATTTTTTAAGAAAATTCAAAATATTTTTTAATATACATTATTTACATTTATCCAAAGTATATAGGTACCATTTTGTTCGATAACTTTTTGCCATCTTGTAGGTAGGGACATGATCCCATTGCTATAGAAATTTTGGGACTTCTGATCAAAATACCGCGACAAGTGGTTTTGGCAGTCCTCTCGTGATGTTAACCTGACACTGCCTAAAGAATTCTGAAGAGACCGAAACAGGTGGAAATCTGAAGGTGCAAGGTCAGGACTATACGGCGGATGCATTAACACCTCCCAGCCAAACTCTCTTATTTTTTGCTGAGTGGCTAAAGATGTGTGAGGTCTAGCGTTATCGTGATGAAAAACCACACCCCTTCTGTTGATTAATTCCGGCCGCTTTCTCTCAACTTCTTGCTTTACGCTCATCAGTTGTTCGCAGTAGAGTTCAGAATCGATGGTCCTGCCTGGTGGTAACAGCTCATAATGAATAATACCCTTCCAATCCCACCACACACACAGCATCACCTTGTTGCGAGTTAATCCAGGTTTCGCCACAGTCTGTGAAGCCTGACCGGCCTTTGACCACGACTTTTTTCAGACGTTCTTGTCGTACGTGATCCACTTTTCATGACCAGTTATCAGCTTCTTCAAAAATGGTCCGGTTTCATTACGTCGTAACAAAGAATCACAAATGAGTACACGGTTCATTAGGTTTCTTTGAGTGAGCTCGTGAGGTACCCAAATATCGAGCTTTTTTGTGTACCCAGTTTTTTTCAAATGCGCCAAAACTGTTTTGTGGTCAATTCCCAGTTCTTCAGCTACGTCGTAACTACTGATATGCCGATCTTGCTCCACTTTTTCAAAAATGGCATCCATTTTATCCGTAATAGGGGGACCAGAGCGACGTGCATCTTTGACATCAAAATTTCCGGATTGAAAACGCTTAAACCAAATTTGTGCTACTCTCACAGAGACTGCACTGGGTCCATAAAGATCGCAAATTAATTTCGCGGCTTGCGTTGCATTTTTACCTTTTTTGTAGTAAAATTTTAAAATGTATCAAATTTCTTCATTAGATTCACTCATCTTGACAGTACGAAAAACAAATGAAAATCACACATTTTTCTAATTTGAATTTGGAATTATGTTCTTTAAAATTTAAACTTTCAATGATACAAAAACCAGCCAGATACAAATAGTATAGCCAAAGAGATTTTATTTTAAGTTCATACATACTATAATGCGAAAAGACTTTTTCCCCAACCTAATATATGGTACGTTATGCATTACATTAAATAATATTGTTTATACCAAATATGGGACGGCATGCAATCATGGTTAATGGTTTAAAATGGTCTGTATGGCACAGTGGTGGTTAGTGCAGCTTGCTGCGCTGAAGTTTCCGGGAAATAAAACAATTCAATTGTCGTAACATAGCCTCTTTACTTATAGGAAACAAACTAGTTTATCCTTAATAATAATTATATGATGATAATACACATTTATGACGAGAAACAACATCAGTCAGTGGTTGATTATGTGGTTTCTCGTCATAAGGGATTTACTGCAATATAACTGGATCTGGAGAAGCATGATACTCCAGAAAACAATTCCTGTTTTTGTTTATGCATAAATACATTTTACATTTGATACACCAAATGAAAGTTTGACCGCCACATTCATTCCTGCATCTCTGTCTTGATGCCGTCCAGTCTGGAAAATGGTGGAAACCGTCTTCAGCGACTTCTCTTGCAGGCATCTCGATCTTACGCCTGCTTTTTTTCGCTGGTGGTTCATTTCTGTCGGTTGCAGGCCTGCCTCGCGTTGTGGGCGTGAAAATATGTGCATCTCTTTTGACTAAAACTTCAGCTATTGCTAATTTGAAATCAAGGAGTGGCATATAGATGTCGTCGTTGCATCTGCGCCATAGCAGCCATGAGTTTACGCAGACCAAATCGATCATGTGGAAGAAAACTCTCAGGTACCATTTTTTGGACCGCACTTTAATCCTGTAGTACCCTAGCATCGAATCCAAGGTGTCGACACCACCCATGTGCCTGTTATAAAGCTGTACCGCTTTTGGACAACTCACTTCATGGTACACTCTTCTTTTCCTGTCATACCGCCTGACTACGGCTGTTGGATTAACTCCAACATAGGTTGAACATAAGTGAACCACTTTATTATCCAACCACGCCACCACAGCCACAGTAGTGTCACCAACGGTAGTATGAAGTTCTGCGGTAGATCCTCTTCCCTCTCGGGACAATTCTTTCTTAGATGGAATTTTAGCACCTCCAAGTCTATTAGCCCGAACAGTACCCAGCGGTAAAATTCCTTTATTATGCATGTATATCATAAGTTCTACGCTTGTGAACCAATTGTCAAAAAAGATTTTGTAATTTAGATGTGTGGGCACACTTTCTGTCAGACGTAGAACCACATTACTGCTGGTACCTAAATTTGGATTATTTTCAGGGATTTTATCGCTTTGTTTACCGGCGTAAAGATCAAAATCGTAAGAAAATCCTGAAACACCACTAAGGACATGAATTTTGTAGCCCCATTTATGAGGTTTATTGGGGTTATATTGCTTCAGGCTACTTTTGCGAGTCTTAGTCGGCACGATTTGTTCGTCAACTGCCAAATATTCTTCTTTTGGCACTTGTAGTAGCATCTGTCGTATCATTGACAAAACTGGACGGATTTTTTGCAATTTGTCTAAGTCTGGGTGATCACTTTGAAGCATATCATCAATGTTCATGAAATGAAGAAATCTTTTGATCTCTTCAAATCTTTTGCACGACATTGTCATCACGATTGTCTCAAATTTCATGCCTGATTTCCAGTAGTGTCTTGTAGTTGGATAAGGCACAACTGACATATCGCACACCTAGATAAAGAGTAGCACAACTCAAAATACCTCTTTTTTCAGGAACAGCAAAAAACGTTTTACTCGTTTTCTATTTGACCGATTTAAATGATTGTTGGATGAGGTTGTATATTATTTTACTAAGATATTAATTTGATCAATTACTTACCTTCAAATACACGTATACATTTTTAATTATTTTTTTTCGTGTTATATTAGTAATCGTGACTAAATCATTGTTCAATATTTTTATCAACTCAAATTGATTTCATATTAGTGATTTTTTTTAAATTAATCCTGTCTTAATGTGAATATATTTTTTTAAAATCTTTACATAAAGAGTAGTGTATCTAAATTATTATTTGTATAATTATTATAATAATGAAGTAAAACATTATATTTAATTAAGACACATCTTTATTTTGTATTAAGGTAACAAACAAATAAAGATAATCAAAAACACATCACTTGTTCGGAAAATAGAATGAACACCTTACATTATTCTAATTTGAGATCCATTAAACTTTGAACAGGTTAGTAAAACGTTTAACAAAGTAGACATTTTTCTTATAATTTAGGTATTAAGTTCTCTTTAATCAGTACTAGACCATTAAGTCTATAAACTACAGGAAAAGTAGTATATTTTTTTATAAATAGCACAGTCTTTGGAAGGTATTTTAAGAATGACTTAGTTACAAAAACACGTACTTATTACTCAACATAACAGGCATGAGAAATGTGGGTACTAGGTACCAACAATTATCTGTTTTCACTTAACTTAAATAACCAAAAAAAACTACAACAAAAAGGTAACATTAATAAAGGCATCTAAAACACTTAACTATTCTATTATTATCAGTCTCATCGAGAGGATTAAACTTATTAGTTAAATCAGACTTTTATTTTCAACCTTTACCTAATATCTATTATAGGCATCTAAAACTATAATAGTATTGTTACAGGCTCACCGACAGAATTCTGTCTGTGAACTGTTTTACTTAATTAAATCAGACTTTTTAGTATTATCTATAGTTATCAAAAAACATAAAAACATAAGTATTCAGATTTTCTTCCAAACAATACCGACATACACCTATGTATGTAGGTATTGTTTGGAAGAAATTTCTTCGCGTAATTTTTATTCTATAAATCTAGTGCATTTTTGTAATAAGAATTGACGTAACTCTGTGGAATAATATTCTTATCAATTAGTTCCGTAATGTCCCGCTTTTTATTGGCACCCAATGGTATTTTTTGCAAATACGCTTGTGTCAAAGTTGGAGAAAATTGGTGATCTTGTGTGCGTCTTTGATTTCTTACAAACGCTTTTTTAAAAACTGTCTCTTCATAAGAAGTTTTATAAAAAAATGACATTGGTTGTTGCTTTTCAACGCGAAGTTGTTTGATATCGTGCCATTTTATTTGTTCTCTGTCAACATTAACAGTGAAATTGTTTCCCCATTCTTCTTGAAGGGCTTTCAGATCATAGAACTTGTCATGTGTAAGTTCTTCCACATGATAAGGTTTCCCAGTCTTTTTAGCTGTTCTTATTAAAGTCGCGTATTGTTGTGGACAGTATATCGGGCCTGATTTAGTGTATCGTTTAACTTGTTTTTCGATAACGCTATGCACATTATCGCCTTCATTTTGCGAATGACCACGAATCAAAAATTTATGAGTAATTGAGTTTACTCTCATGGTTGCAACAGCAAATGCGTAGGCAGACAGCAGAGGGCCAATTCTCGTAATTAAAAACGTTCAAATTCAAGTCGCAATGTCAGCCAGCGACAATCAAATGTCAAAAATGTAGGCAAACTCTATACAATTTTGACAGATTGAGACTGAGATGAGATTGCGAACGTTGTTATAAAAATACGGGAATTGCCCCTCTGATATTTATTTTTTTGCTGACCACAGCAGTTGTCACTATAAAATATAAGGTCCAGTTCGGTACCCGATGTACTTTTCTCAACAACCATTTGTATATATTGCAGTACACAGGATCCAATTTCCACAGCACCACGTTTGCCTTCGATTTCGTCCCAAAAGAAGCATATTACATCTTTTGCATACAAGTCACTAATCGTGAAATTTAGGCAATTAATTCTAGATTTATAAAAAAACAAGGATACTTGCCCTTTTGGCAATTGCATCACGGCTTGGAGATCGTAAACTGCAACAACTACATCTGTCCTTTTCTTGTCAGCTTCCTTTTCTGATCTGGACAACACTTTCTCTTTCAAATGTTGGTCATAAGCCTCACGCAGTTTTTGTTGTTCTTCTCCGATAGCATTTTTGAATGTTTCACAAAGATCACACGCATCTTTTTTGGGGATGTGAAACGAAATATTAAACTGTGTATTAAAAATACGATTAAAAGTTGATGACGAAGCAAATGGTAAACATTCATTTTCGCGTAGATCTTTATAATCTCGGTATAGATCCGCAAGTGATCTTTCGCTTGGAATGAATTCTCTCGTTGTTTGTGCTCGAAGGTAATGAGATTCTATTCTGGGGATAGACTTAATGAAAGTGACGACACTTTCTTTTATTTCATTATCTATGGTGGAATGCTGTCCGTGCTTACCCCTCCGGTCATCTTCTATGAAACCGCCCTCCTGTCGTTTTGAAAGAGCTGTCCTAATGCATTGGTCGCTTATGTTTAGTGTAGCTTTAAAAAAAGTCTTGCAGACTCTAATACGAGTGTCTTCAACTTCAAAAATAAATGCAGAATTTAGTGCCCTAAAATTTTGGGTACTGCTGTATCTATATTTAGGCTTAATCTCTTGTGTGTGCCTTACAATGAACTCTCTTTGCCGTTGAAGTTCGCCTAGTCCCCAAAATTTGTCGAACAAAGATTTGCGTAATACTTCACTTATTTTAGATTTGCATTTCAATTTGCAATTATCGTGGCATGGAGGCTTAACCGCTCTTTCAGGGACTCTCTTATTAGTTGAACTTACATAAGCCTTTCCGGTATTTCGACGAGATTTCTTAAGATTTGTGAGCCAACCAGCTGGTTTTCTTGTTCTTTTCCTACCCCTTTGAAGGCTGTCAGGATCAACAGACTGGTCTATGATCGGTTGAGAAGTAGAAGCTTCAACAGGTGGATTTTCGTTTAAAAGATTGGGAGAATCCGGCATGGCAGACGGCACAGAGTTACTACCTATTTCTGTATTACTGCTGCTTGAAGAGCTGCTGGAACTACTAGAGGATGAGCTAGAACTAGAGGAGGAGCTGGAGGAACGAGATCTTTTTCTTGTCTTTTTTTTACCTCTTTGTAGGCTTTCAGGATCAGCAGACTGGTCTATGATCGGTTGAGAGGTGGATGGTTCAGTAACCGGATTGTCGTTTAAAAGATTGGCAGAATCCGGCATGGTAGATGGTACGGAGTTGCAGAGTTGAGTTGGTGGTGTAGTCTTGTTGGGACTATTAGAACTGGAAGACGAGGTAGTACTGGAGGATCGATACCTCTTTCTTGGAACGACGAGTGATGGACGGTAGCTCTCTTTGGGAGGTGGGTTGAAGGGCGGATCCGCATCTGAATCGTCTAAATCGCTACATTCGCTGTTAACCGGAGAAATATAGTACGATGGTTTCACCTGGGTGCTGGCTGATGGTGGTGCTAACGTTGCTGGATTCTTTTGTGACTCCATGGTGCCATTTTCAGAGATTTCTTCCATCACCATGGTGGTATTTGAAGGTGTTGTGGAATTCTCTTGGAGTTGTTTCTCCACATGACTGCGTTCAGGCTCATTTGAACTGGTCTCCATCACCTTCTGTAGAAGTAAAAGGCCACGGCCCCTCATCATCTGTAGCAAAAAAATACGAAGTTAATAAAATTCACGAATACCAAATTAACTCAAAAAAGTTTATAAATTGCAGTATTTTATTAAAGAATTAAAATTGATTAAATCAGTTTCAAAAATACAAAGGCAACTCTAAATATTCCTATAACAAAATAAACAATAGCATTTATTGTTTTAGAATAAGAGCGAATTTAAATTTAACCAGCAATAACAGACCAACTCAAATATGTAGTTCCAAATAATTTCACCAACACTAAACTATTATTAGTTAGTAAAACAAAAATTACTTACATTCGTCAACAATACTGGTATAAGTGGAAATAGTTTGAAGAACACCCAAGAAACAAGACCGATTCAATCACGAATACAAAATCAACTCAAAATAATTCACGCTTTATTACTGCGGTTTGCCACGAATACAAAACTAAGTCGAAATAATTTAGTCTTTGTGCGAGTTGACAGCATATTCCCCTGCGGCTGACATGTCGTAACTGGTGATGCGTTACTGTTGTTGGTGGGGGGTGACCGTGGAGCTACTCAGAAAGACTGACTTACAGCGCCATCTAGTTTTTTAGGAATGAAGTTTGTACACAGGTGTCTTTGGAGTTTATGTAGTTTTCGGCGCTGATTCCGATAATTGCAATAACTCAATTTTGGATTATTTTGAGTTGTGCTACCCTTCATCTAGGTGTGCGATATATCGCACACCCAGAACAACACTGCACTAAGTCTAAATAGCTCATTTTTCAGAATCGACCAAAAACCGTTATCTCATGTTATGTGACAGTTATTGCGAATGTCCTGCACATTGCATGTAAAGAACCCAATGCGTATCAGCATTATCAAGTTCAGTTGATTGTAAACGCATTAATAATGCAAAATAATGCATTTTTTGACTTAATTCACTGTTGTGGAATGACTGAACGAAATAAAACATAATTATTTTGAGTTACGTCCTTTTTACTGATTGATTCTGAAATAATGCACTATTATTCTACTGTTTATTTATTGAAATTCAATAAACAATATCGACCCATTTGTTTTGTTTTTAGGAATATACCAATTATTAATGAAATAAAAGACAACATTTTACTAAAATCAGTAGGTACTTATATTTTGAACATAAACTAGTAGGTACTCGTTTCGGACCCTTATAACATGTAAATCACAAAAAAACTAAAAAAAAATCTTCAATAATCTTCTGTTAATCAAAAAATAAGAAATATTAACGGCAAAGTTGGTTGGATACAAAACAATTATAAGTAACACAAAAACTGTTATAAATTAAAAACAAATAAACAACAGTTACATAAAACCTGCATGACTGCTTGCAGGTCGTATCAGCTACGATGACATCTTTCTTGTTTTTATCAGCCTCTTTTTCCAATCTGGACAATTCTTTTTCTTTCAGGTGGTTATTATAATTTTCACGGAGTTTTGCCTTGCCCTCATCATCGGCATTTTTATAACTTTCACACAGGTCGCACAGGTCTTTCTTAGGAATATAAAAAGAAATATTGAACTTCTCATTGAATATCCTACTAAAAGTTGAAGCTGAAGCAGGAGATACATTATTTTGCTCTCGGAGGGTTTTGTAATCTCGATACAAGTCTGCCAAACACTTATCACTTGAGATATTTCTCTTGTAGTTTGAGCTCTTAGATAATGAGACTCTATTCTAGGAATAGAATTTATGAAATCAGTCACACTATTTTTTATTTCAGAGTCTATTTTGCGGTGATTACCATGCTTCCCACGTGCATAAGATTCCATAAAACCACCATCTGTTTTCTTTGAAAGGGCCGTCTTAATATACCTGTCACAAATGCTCAGCGTAGCCTTAAAAAACTCTTTACATACCCTAATCCTGTTGTTATCTTTTTCAAAATAGTAAGACGAATTCAAAGCCCTCAATTTTTGAGAAGTGATGTACCTATATTTCGGTTTGATTTCTTGTGTATGCCTTACTATGAATTCTCTTTGCCTCTCCAAATCGCCCAGCTGCCAAAACTGTTTGAAAATGTCTTGTCTTACCATCTCGTCTATTTTAGTTTTGCAATTCAACCTGCATTTGTCGCCACAAGGTGGACGGATTTGACGCTCAGCAATCAGTTTTGCAGGATTTGTTAAAGAAACATACTCTTTTCCTGTATTCCGCAATGCCTTAGCAATCTTGGACTTCCAGCCAGCAGGGTTTCGTATTCTCTTTCTACTTATCTTGGGGTAGCTCACTGATGGAGCAGTGTCACTGGCAGAAAAAGTTGAGGGTGCGTTTGTCGGAGTAGCATTGGAATTCTCTTGAATATTTGCTGTAGATGGACCCGGTCTGTTGGATTCATTATCAGATGAACTACTTGAGCTGCTGGAGCTTGACGATGATGAGCTTGAGTCTGACGAGGAGCTCGAGGAAGAAGAAGAAGAGGATAATCTTCTAGGGATTACAAGAGGCCGAGATATTTCTTTAACAGGTACTACAAAAGTAGGATCCTTGTCCGAATCATCTATAAAATCTTCTTCATCGCTATGATCAGATAAAATAGAAACGGGTACCTCCCTATCTGATGCTTTATCGGCTGATGCTGCCTTCGCTGACGTCTCATCGGTTGATGCGGCAACGGTTGTATTTTCGACATCCTTTTCCACGCTGCTTTGTTGAACAGGTCCGGTTTCTTCTGTAGTTGCTTCCATTGCCCTTTTAAGTAACAGGAGACCACGACCTCTCATCATCTGCCAAATATCAATAACAAATTTAATTAATTCAACAATAGTGTATTATCTCAAACAAAGTTATTAATCTTTTTGTAAATAAAGAACAACACAAATTGTAAATATATTTCTTATAAATCAAACTAGTTTTTCTGAGACAGAACAAATGAATATTTATTAGGAACTATATAACTATACATTCAAAATATATAGTACACATAAAATGATAATGCTTGACACTACCCAAACCTTTCGTAAACAGGTCTGCTGGCATTTGAGCCGTTTCCAAATATTTTAAATCAACAATACCATTAACAACACATTCTTTACAAAAATGGTAGCGTATATCTGTGTCATTCATTGTAATAGTGAATTATCTCCTTGTAACTGAATTTTGAAATGGCGAGCTTTTTGCGAATTAAAGTGTAGGAAAAAAGAAATAAGCATTCACTCACTGTTTTATATTTTATATTGTTTAATACAAATCAAAGATATAATAAATTGAAGTAACTTAGAAAATAAAAAAAAACTAATATAATAAAACTGAACTTAAACTTTTTTTTCTGGAGTTACACCACTGTTATAGTGACATGTTGTGATTTAATCATACGTAATTTCGTCATCAGATGAACGCTCATCGGTATTACGTGTGCTTGACCGAGTTGGAATATCTATGGGAAGATTTTTGTAGTAATGGTGGTAAATTGGCGGAATGTATGGTAGAAGATCAAGCATATCTTTCTTCTTTGCATTCGTAACTGGTCTTCTTGATGGATAGAGTGGGTCCTGTCGAATATTGTATAAGTGGGCCGGTCTTCCTTGCTTTTTTTTACATAAATCTACTTTATAAAAGGGTGCGTCGGGATTTAGTGTTTCTTTAAATTGAAATTGTAAAGGATAATTTCTCTCAAACCTCAGCCATCTAATATGTAGCCAATTAAAATCATAACCGCACGTTGATTTTTTCCTATTTGTAATAGAATTTTCTAAGGCAGTGGTACTTAAAAATTCGGCATTTTTCATTTCGGTAACAACAAAATAAGGTTCTTTGCGTTTGGCTGTTTTTATAATATCGACCCATTGGTCTGGGCTATAAATTTGTCCACGGCGGCGACTAGCGCTCTCTATGATTCCAAATTCCCCATCATTGGGAAGATAAGAATGTCCTGATACTAAGAACTTGTGGTCTATGGTGTCAATACTAGTGTCAGGGTCTTGTACAAGCTTCAAAAGGGAAAGAGTGGTCTTGATATTCCGGTTTTGTCCAGTGCATGAATCGGAATACATAATGACATGCTTTTGTAATGCCGCATGAGTTTTTAAGTGCTTAATAAGACATGCTGCTATGTCTTGAGAACCTCTTCCACCTTCAACTTCGTCCCAGACATTCATGTATCCTGTGTTATTATTAAAGCAATGTATTCCCAGATTATATAAATAAAGATTTCTTTTATAGTATGCTACTGAGGTAGTTAATTTTGGGTAAGCTAAAGCTTTCTGCAGATCAAAAGTTAGTATGTATGCTTCATCAACCTTTTTCGAATCATTCTGAAGGTTTTCTCTTGCTGAATCTGCTTTTCGTTGATGAAGTTCTCTTTGGTTCTCAAACTCCTTCTTGACATTTTCATCATCAGCTCCTTGTATTTTCAAATTTAAGTCATCACAAGTTTTGCATGTGTCTTGCCGCGGTGCCTTAAAATGGAGATTAAACTTTGTGTTGAATATTTTAATGTAATACTTTAATTTCTTGGGTTCAATCATTTCAATCTCACATTTTTCTCTATAAAGATCGTACATCTTACGGATAGTTAGCCCAGGATTTAAATATTTTCTGTTAGGATTATTCTTTCGTGTATAATGGCTTTGATATGCAGGAAAACTTTCAATGTGGGCAACAATATCAGAATCATCAAGTTTTCGGGAACTAGTTGTGCCACGTTTATCTTTACATTGAGAGACATCATCTTTCGATAGACACCGATATAATCTTCCATCACTTATTTGAAATGTCCTCAGAAAATATTTCTTACACACCGATTGGGTCTTGATACTAGACTTTATAAAATATTTAAAAGACACGTTTTTTCCTGCACGAGACCGATCTTTTGGGCGTTTTCTATTAATCCTTGTTTTTTGTACCAATGCATACAGATATGAATTCTGCGCATTGAAGTCTTCTAAATTCCAAAATGAGTCAAATATTTCTTTTCTTTCATTTTCCGTAAATGACGTAATACATTTTTTTGGACACATACAATCAATATTTTCGAATTTTTTGCCATCTTTCCTTACTCCCGTTTTAGTCATATATTCTTTTCCACTATTACGAAATAACTTTCTTTTATTAACTGCCCAATTTTCTTTGTTGAGTGAACGTTTCCTAGATCTAGATGGTCCAGGTTCAGCTTGAAGATTTGGCTGGTTATTATCTTCGTTAACATTTTCATCATTGCCTGTATCTGTGTCTGGAACAAGTGCAAATCACAAGAGATTAGTTCATGCGACATGCAATACTGCATGTAAGTATTCAAAACAAAATATAAAATGAGAAAAAGTAACCAAAAAAATGTAAATACAATTTTAAGGTTAGAAAAACAATGAATTTAAATAAGCTTACCAGATCCAGAACAACTTTCTTCGGAACTAGGCTGATATTCAGACCCGGAATCACTAAAATCCTCTAAATCCATCTAAATAAGCTATTAAAACACTTAATAAAATATTTTTTATCAATTTTAACACACAACTTATCACCACGTGTCAAAAATTAGTCACAATAAAAGTGAATCAACTCCGGACTTACTTCACTATTAAAGTGACTTGTGACTTACTTCACTTTTATAATGAATATTTAAAAGTTTTAGTGCCCTGTACAAACAAGTAACGCCATCTATGGGATTTTTATGCAACTATTGGAGTTGCTTCACTTTTATAATGATAGATATGACTAAATGTGATATCATTGAGCAAAAAATTAAGTATTTTAAAAATATGGAGTTACACCACTTTTACAATGAACGACACATCTATGTGTTTAGTTCTTTTATTAAAATTATCATTTGAAGACAGCTTAAGTGCACCCTGGTTGTCATTATACAAAGTTATGGTGTATGTCTCATTAGTCATTTCCTTTACCAAATGTATCAAGTATACAGCTTCCCTACAGGCTTCAGCTAAACCCATGTTCTCAGCCTCTGTGCTTGAGAGCGCTACTGTCTTTTGCTTTTTTGCCTCCCATGAAACAACACTTCCAGCTAACATAAAACATAGACCCGTGTAAGACCTCCTGTCTACGACATTACTCCCCCAATCTGCATCAACAAACCCTACTAATTCCGAATTACCACTTCTAGTATATTTCAACCCAAAATGTTTAGTTTTCTTAAGATATTTCAAAATTCGTTTAGCATATGCCCAAGTTTCATGATTATAGCAATTATTAAATTGACTAAGGAAACTTACTGAATAAGCTATGTCAGGCCTAGTTAGCACTGCTAAATACATAAGTCCGCCTATGAGCTGCTGATAAGGTAAGTCATTTTCACATTTTTTGTTTACAAAGTTAATATTCAATTTGGTCTCTAAAGGTGTATCAGTTACTTTACAATCTGCCATGTTAAACCTATCCAACAACTGGTTAACATATTTCTCTTGGCTTAATGTAACTGTGCCATTAACTTTATCAATATTAACTGCCATTCCTAAACAATTCTTAACTTGTCCTAGATCTTTTATTTTGAAATTTAAAGACAATACTTCTTTCAAATTATTACATTCAACATCATCGTTTGAAAACACAAAAAAATCATCGACATATAAAGCTATTATGGTCATTCTACCAGCCTTGTTTTTAGTGTACAAACATGATTCTAATCTGGAGCGTTTATAACCATTGCCAACTAGACATTCATCTACCTTCTTGTACCAGGCTCTTGAGGATTGCTTTAGCCCATAAATTGCTCTATTTAATTTAAGTACTTTATTATTATTATTGTGACATTGAGAATCTAACAAGCATTCTGGTATTTCCATATAAATTGTCTCCTCAAGATCCCCATTCAAGAATGCTGTAACAACATCAAGATGTGTAACATCCAAACCAAGTTTAACAGATAATGCAAACAATAACCTTAAAGTTGAATGCCTAACCACAGGTGAAAAAGTTTCTGTATAGTCCACATTTAACTTCTGCATGTAGCCCTTGGCTACCAAACGAGCACGATAACGAACACTATTATCACTGTTCTGCTTTTTACGTAGCACCCACTTACACTTCACTATGGTCTTGTCATCTGTTGGCATATCTACTAGCTCCCATGCATTATTTTCCTTAAAACACTGAAGTTCTTCTTTCACTGCTGATAACCACTGTTCTTTTTCTGATCCCTTTAATGCTTCTTTTAGAGATATTCCACTAGCATCATCAAATACTTCCTCAGGAACACACACATTTAACATCCCATAACCTATAAATTTAATATTTTTTTTAGACTGCCATTTCTGCGCACCACTCGCGAATGCACTGCTAACTTCACTCGATTGACTTCCACTCACTTCCTTTTCCATGTCCATGAGTTTTGTTCTTATGACATCCGTTGTAATTTGTATACCGGAATGCTCAATAGCCATGATCATCGGCATGAACTTTTGGTTGATCATGGTATATAACGAGCCGGATCTATTCAAGAATTGAATACGTGACTACGTGCATTTGGGTAATGGCGTCTAGCGTCTGTGAGAACAAGATTTTTCTGAGCGGATTTTTTTTGCTAACATCGAGGAGCGTAACAACAAATCAATAGCAAAATAATTTAAACAAATCTTTTCTATTCGTCTGGATTTTGAGTTTATTACGTCTAAAAACGTTCAAAATTACATTTCAAGAAAAATGAAGGTGCTTCTATCTTGTCAAAAAGAATTACTGGAGAATTTGAGAAAAGCGGAAATAAACTACAAAAAAACACCTAAATAACGGATCAAAAAACCCTATTTAGAAACTAGATTGGAGAATTTGGAACAATTATGGACAGACTTCAAAAATGGTCATAAATCAATTACTGGCAAGGCAACCGTGATCGAAAAGCAAGATACATATTTCACGGAAGATATGTACGAGGAGTTCGAGGAATGTTATGTATCATACAAGACTTCGTTGAAGGAAGCCCTGCAGTCCTATTATGAATCATCTAGTGGAACATCGTCCGTGACACCGAAGTCAAGTTTGAGTGCTGGACACATTGGTAGTGAGTGCGAAGTGAGGTTACCACAAATACAGTTGCCTACGTTTAGTGGTAAATACGTCGAGTGGCAAACGTTCTATGACATGTTTAATTCGTTGATTCACAACAACAAGCATTTGTCTCCAGTGCAAAAATTGCATTATTTAAAAGGTAATGTGTCAGGTGAACCGGAATGTTTGTTGCGTAATTTTTCAACAACGGATGCTAATTACGAGGGAGCTTGGAGATAATTAGTTGGACGTTATGATAACAAGCGTTTTAATTGTAATACACTTATCAGAACATTGTTCACTCAAAAACAAATTGTTACCGAGTCTGCTAGTGCTATTAGATGTTTATTAGATACAACTACAACATGTTTACAATCTCTACGTAATATGGGGATTAATATTGATAACTGGGACTTGTTTATTATTTATTTAGTGGTTTCTAAATTAGATCCTGAATCCATGAAGCAATGGGAATGTCAACTAGGTGTAGAGTGAAGACTTACCTTCCTGGTTACAATTATCTAAATTCTTAGAATCAAGATTTAAGTCATTGGAAATGATAGACACCAACAAGGTACGTTCAGCAGTTAAGTCCAACAATTCAAAGTCAAAGTCATTTCATGGTTCCATAGATAATAATAAAAGTAATTCTAGCATTACTAAATGTGTTAAGTGTAAAGGTGAACACTTTTTATACCAATGTAAGGAATTTAGTCAACTTAGTGTCAAAGATAGGCAAGATTTTATTCAAAAAAGTAACTTATGTTTTAATTGTTTCTCTCCATCTCATCCAGTTATGAAATGTCGGAAATCAGTGAGTTGTAAGCGATGTGGAAGGAGGCACCATTCATTACTTCATTTTGAGAAAGAGGTGAGCAGCAGCACAGAAAAGAGTGAGGATGTGCCGGTGCAGAGTGAGTCAGACAAGCAGAGTGAGTCAGACAAAACTGTGAGTACTATTTCAGCTAATTTCTCGATTAGAGGATTAGAACCGAGTCAAGTATTGTTAGCTACTGTGTCTGTTTGGGCATACAATGAGCACGGTTACAAACAACAATTGAGAGGATTATTGGATCAAGGATCGCAAGCTTCTTTTATTAGCGAGTCAGTTGTACAATTACTTGGACTTTCACGAAAACATGTCAGTGGTACGGTTTCTGGTATAGGAGACGGTGACCACACAAGTGTTAAGCACATGGTTTCTCTTCGAGTGGGTTCACGTTGCAGCCCAGAGGTTTCAATCCAAGTAAATGCTTATGTTTTGCGATCTGTAACATCATTTCTTCCCTCAACCGAGTTACACACACCGAATTGGCTTCAGTTAGATAAATTATTGCTAGCTGATCCAGGTAACGCCACGCCAGGGAAAATTGATATTCTTCTTGGAGCAGAAGTTTATAGTGAGATTTTATTGAATGGGATTATACGTCACAATAAAATATTGGCACAAAACACTACCTTTGGTTGGGTATTATCAGGGAGGGTGTCAAGAAATTCAACTTCAAGCAATGGCAGAGTTATCAACATGCATTTACACTTAAGTGGAGAAGAGTTACTTAAGAAATTTTGGGAAATGGAAAATGAGCCAAACCTGATACAGAAGAAGATGAGAATAACTGAACAACGATGTGAAGAATTTTATGACAAGACAACTAAACGAGATGAAGAAGGGAGATTCATTACTAAACTACCTTTTTGACAAAGAAGATCCAGAGTGTCAATATGGAAAATCAGTGATTATAGCTACAAGAAGATGGGAGTTTTTAGAGAAGAGACTACAGAAGAATCCTACTTTATATGCGGAATATAACAAGGTCTTACAGGAATATATTGAGATGAATCACATGACACCTGTAGAAGAAGCCGAAATAGGTAATCCCAAGGCAGTTTATCTTCCACACCATGCAGTGGTGAGAGAGGATAGGGACACCACAAAGGTACGTGTAGTTTTTGATGGTTCATGTAAAGGAGTTAACAACTTTTCACTAAATGACAATCTCATGGTTGGTCCTAAATTGCAACAAGACTTGAGACACATCTTGATAAGGTGGAGAAGTCACAGGATCTGTATAGTTTCAGATATTGTTAAGATGTTCAGGATGGTGAAAATTAATTGTGAGGATACAGATTTCCAAAGAATTGTATGGAGACCACGAACAGACGAGCCTTTAAGACATTTTAAAATGCTACGAGTGACCTTCGGTACTGCGTGCGCTCCTTATTTGGCAGTTAAATCTATTCAAAGGCTGGCTGATGAACATCAGTCACAATTTCCTGTAGCTTCAACTATAGCCCTTAGAGATCTCTATATGGATGATGTCTTGACAGGTTGTGACACCCTGGAAGAGGCCATTCACATTTATATAGAAATGAACAAGTTGATGAGCTGTGGTGGGTTTGAACTGCAAAAGTGGAGTAGCAATAATCAAGACTTATTGACACACATAGGAGGAGGAAAGCAAACTAGCAATGATTCAATGAGAATAAAAACATCTACGGTCATAAAAGTGCTTGGTTTGGTATGGCATAGAGAAATGGATTCTTTTCAGTATACACTTGATTTGCCAGAATCAAAAGAACCTATCACTAAACGGCAGGTGTTATCGGATGTGGCTCGGCTGTACGACCCATTAGGATGGATTGCTCCCGTGGTAATCACTGCAAAAATATTTATTCAAAAGCTGTGGAAGTCGAATCTTGATTGGGATGACGTACTGACTACATATTTAATTGACGAGTGGCTACAGTTTAGGACGAGTTTGATAAATTTGAGAAAAGTAAACATACCACGGTGGTATAATTTCAGTCCAGGATCAAAGGTTGAGTTGCATGCCTTTTCTGATGCTTCCAAAGCAGCTTATGGTGCTGCTGTTTACATTCGTATCATTAATCAAGAAGGCGAAATTAGCGTGAGTTTGGTATCAGCAAAAAGTAAAGTTTCCCCCTATAGAGAAGGAAGTATCTATACCGAGGCTAGAACTGTGTGGTGCGGTTCCAGCAGCAAAGCTGATATTTGAGATAGCACAAATAATGCACATACCAAAAGAGAATCTATATGCTTGGTCCGATTCTACTATAGTATTGGCTTGGCTGAGAGGTGGGTCTAGTCGCTGGACTACCTTTGTAAGCAATCGTGTGTCTGAGATTCTTAACATTTTAGATCATAGCCAATGGAGACATGTTGCTACTGACATGAATCCAGCTGATTGTGTTTCAAGAGGCTTGACTCCACAAGATTTACATGAACATTCTTTGTGGTGGTCAGGACCTTCTTGGCTTTCTCATGTTCTGGAGTTTGACAACCCTGATATTCAAGATACACATGAAGAAGAAAGATCCTCATCTTTGACTGCTGTACCTGTATTGAACAATGGATTTATTTGGACTATGTTTTCGTCACTATATAAAACATTAAAAGTTATATCTTACTGGAGAAGAGTTCTACACAATTTAAGATTGCCAAAACAGGAACGTAAACAATATTCAAATATAATTACACCTATAGAAATTGATGAAAGTTTAGTAATTTGCATAAAACAGGTTCAAGAAGAGAATTTCGGTGAAGAAATAAAACAGTTAAAGATGAAGAAATCTGTCCCCAAGAAAAGTCAACTCCGCACTCTTTGTCCCATTTTCGATGGAAAAGGGATACTAAGAGTAGGTGGACGTATTGACAAATCGGAGGTTTTATATGAGACTAAGCATCCCATAGTTTTGCCTGGTAAGAGTCATCTTACCAAGCTTATAATTAGTGATGCACATATTAAAACTTTTCATGGAGGACCACAAGCTATGTTGTGCTATTTAAAAACAAAATACTGGATATTGCGAGCAAAAGACAGAGTCAAAATCCACTACAGATCATGTATTAAGTGTTTGAGATATTCTAAGACAAAACCTAATCAACTAATGGGTCAAATTCCAGAAGTTAGACTGAAACCAACCAGAGCTTTCAAATCTGCTGGCTGTGATTACATGGGACCTATTAGTATTAGATTTTCAACTGGAAGAGGAGCAAAATCCTACAAGGGATATGTTTGTTTATTTATTTGTATGGTTACCCGAGGCATACATTTAGAGGTGGTTACTGATTTGACTTCCAAGGCTTTCATTGCGGCCTTCAAACAATACACAGCACGAAGAGGTCACTGTCAAGATTTGTTTAGTGACAATGGCACTAATTTTGTTGGTGCCAACAAACAGCTTCGAGCGATGTTTGACCGTGCTAAGTCAACAGTGCCACGTGAAATTGAGGAATTACTGAGTTTGGAACACACCACATGGCATTTCATACCTCCACACGCACCTAATTTCGGAGGGCTGTGGGAGGCCGGAGTCCGTAGCGTCAAAACTCATTTACACAAAGTAATCGGCGATAGCACACTCACTTATGAGGAGTTGTCCACTGTTTTAGCTCAGGTCGAAGCTTGTCTTAACTCGCGACCAATCACAGTGATGAGCAATGACCCTAACGAGCCTCAGGCTTTGACCCCTGTTCATTTCCTCATAGGTGAGCCACTAATAAATATCCCCGATGAAGATAATTCGAACACTAATGTAATAGGCCTGGATAGATGGAGATTAACTCAAAAAATGGTAAATAATTTTTGGAAACGTTGGTATAAAGAGTATTTAGTTAACCTCAATCAACGATATAAATGGAATACTAAAAAGTCTGAACCAGAAGTAGGTGATGTCGTCATTTTAAAGGATGATAATATTCCACCTGCTAAATGGATTTTAGGGAAGATAATTAAAAAATACTTAGGGCCAGACAATATTGCACGTGTTGTATCTATTAAATGTAAGAATGGTGAATTTAAACGTCCCATTAGCAAAATATGTGTTTTACCTAAATGAATGTACTTATCTCTCTATTGTGAACTTAATTAACCTACCTATTTTGGTATAAAGTTATGATGTTTATACTACCTGTTGTCAGATATTAATTGCACAATTGATAAAGTGTGTTAAGTTTAAGTTGTTACATTTATGATGTTTTTTTTTTTTTTTTTTTGAGTTGGTAATTAAGCAAAATCCCAAGTAGTATGTATTGTTCAGTTTATAAAATATTACTTAGTATTAAACACCTAATTTACTTTATTTAAGTTAAATTAGAGCCTTGTATGTATACCTGTCACATAATATCATGGTGGGCGGTTAAGCCTCTTTTCTTTTTTTTGTCATTGAAGTTTTGCATTTGAGTTTTGTTATGATTTATTTTATATTACATGTATTTGGATAGGTATATTATTATTACATGTACCCACTTGTATTACTTTATATAAGTACACAGAGTAGAACAGCTACACATTTCTACTTACCTACAACTTTTTTTTGTCATGTAAGACTTGTTTTGTTATTGCTTAAATATTTCCTTAATACTTACATAATTGTTTAAAGGATAAATTAAAGTACTGCGTCCTTTGGTGGGCGGTATGTCCAATTTGAATAGCATTTTGTACAGACACTACACACATACCTTTACTAACAAACACATTCTATACAGTCCACTCATGTAGTTTAAGTTTTTTATATATCTGTGCAAATGTAACCTCTGACAGCTGTCATTAGATTGAGTTCTCTTTCAAAATAAATATTCTACGAGTAAAGACGTAAATAGTGTTTTAATCACCAGACATTAGAAAGTGCAAAAGAAACAAACCCTTATTGCCTTGAACAACAAGCATTGACTTGTTACATAATATTATAGAGGTACATCCGTCTCTGATCCCACAATCTCATGCAGTCGTAGGCATCTTTTTGAATCTAACAATAAAGACCTATTGCTTCAGACTGCATGGGTTTGTAGGATTGGAGACAGAAATAGGCCATCTTGTTTCCATGTTTTTCATTAACCTAGAATCCTTTATGCTGTATGAGTTTTTTAAATTTTTGGCGCTTAGAACTCAGTGTCATGCCAGTGTATGCATTTTCGAAATATGATGCAGCCTAATGTTCAAATATTTTTCAATTATTAATCTTATTAAATTAACTTTATGTCCATGGCCAGCATAATCGTGGTAATTTTCTAAGTTATTAAAAGTTCTATTGTTACCTGTAAAAGAACCTAAAATTTGCGTAACTATAACGTGACACAGGTTGGCTGGACAAATCTTCAAAATAGCTCGCATTTAACTAGGTCAATAGGGCAGTTTATGTGACGACTAAACACCCTTATTTCAGAATTTGTGACGCTACAGAATCTTAAATAATCGATCGAAAACGTGTCCAGGTTGGCTGGACATTAAGTTTTTATTGATTTCTCGTAAACCCTTACATGTGACGCCATAAATCAAACGTTATTACTGTCACACATTGCGTCACCATATGTTAGTAAAGGAACCATATTCGAAAACGCGCCCGTTATTGAGATTCGGAAGTGCCAGCCAAAAGTTTTTTACGTAAATTCAAGCTGGCTGGACACAGATTTTTGCATTTTTCTACTAAGCCACTGTACGTATCACTAAACTTTTAGCTCGATGCCTGTCGCAAATTTATGTGACGCCCGTTGATATGCAAAAAGTCGTCATAATCACTTCCGTTACCGAGATTGAGAAACCAGCGAAAAGTGGTTTTTCAAGCTGGCTGGACACGTTTTCGATCGATTATCTAAGATTCTGTAGCGTCACAAATTCTGAAATAAGGGTGTTTCGCCGTCACATAAACTGCCCTATTGACCTAGTTATATGCGTGCTATTTTGAAGATTTGTCCAGCCAACCTGAGCTACATTAACTATATAGGTGTGCTGGCTTTCTCTCACCAAATTTATATTTTCCTTGGATAGTTTTCTTAATATGACTTCGCAAGTTGCGCATATATCGAAAACGTCTTGGGAGGGAAAACACAATCCACCTTTATTTCTGGCTATGATTAAATTATGGAAATCATGTTCTTCTTTAGACAGTAAACTATTTAGACACTTTTCACATTTTAATATTTTCGAAATGTAGTGTACAGTACTACCAGCGATATAACCAATTATTATCTTTTTAAAATCATCGAATTCCGCAATATGCAGAGAGCTTGCAAGTTCTGCTGTGTCTTCCTGTATTTTACGGAGAAACTCTAGTGAACCTGATTCTTTTTCTAATGGACATTCCTGTTCTTCATGCCTATAAGAGGTCGTGGTTGAATTTATAGCTGTAACTGTGGTAGACGTACAATTTAAAATGGCCACATCTTCTAACGGGACACAGTTCCCAGTGGATAAACATTTTAATTCAAGGTGGCAAAGAAGTTTTCTATACGCACCTTTTAGCTGGCGCACATTTGGGTTGTCATTAAACCCACCTTGCATCCTAATGGACGAAAACATAACTTCTAAGTGGTCTTGGCTTAGCTTATATACCGGAATATATAGCAGTCTTTTTTCAGTTTCTATCAATTTATGATATATCGTTTTTAAACTTTCTATATGTATACCCAAAAAACCCCTTTTGCATTTTGCATCAAGCACTGGTTTATAATATCGGGTAATTACATAAGTCGGACGGCCACATCTCGTAACTTTGCGCTTGTTTACCGATTTTACTTTGAGATTTAATACATATTTTTTTTATTTTTCTAAGAATGAAAAAATTTTATCTTTATTTCCTAAATGAAGCGGTTTCTGCAACTCGAAAGTGTCTCATAGATTTTGAATTAAATACGTCAAACATGTCATTCATTATTTGAACAAACTGCTCTGTAGCTTCAGCATCTTTAAAATTAGGCAGTTTCAGATCTTCTCTGCATATCGTTAGAGCCGTACCCACACTCCTACTTAATAACTGTGTAGCAAGTTTAACTTCATAATTTGGTTTTGAAAATTAATATGTCGTTTTGTCATCTTATTACCTAAATGAATGCCTGCTTCGGTTTGCATTTCATTCAACTGTACCAAGTACTTCCACGCTACAGTTTTATTATTCTCATCCGCAAGTTCTTTTTTGGATTCAAATTGGTTCCTTACCAATTTGATGACATGACTAGGATCCACAAAACATACAACCTCGGAGTCATTTGCAGGATGTTTGAACGTCGTTTTGACATCCGCTGGATCTGAAAATTTGCACCCAAGTAGCTCAATGGCTGTAAAATTTGTAGAATGTCCGTCAAATGTTATTGAAACGACATCTAAATTTTGTAATTTTATACTGTGTCAATTTTAATATTTGTGGGAGAAAATAAATACATTTTATTATTTTATTATTATATTATCTACATTAGCTTCAGAACACTTCAAAAGACACAGTTTGATTAGGTTTGCTTTTTGTTCTCCTGATACACTGTTGATCAAAAAGTAACCTAAAGGGATTTTAAATCTATGGTTTATTCCTACTAGAAGAAAGACTGATGCTTGGGTAGCTAAAGGAGCTGACTCTTCTACTCCTGTTCCCATGTCCACCAAACCTATATACTTTTTGCCGTCCCAGATTTTTTGTGCCCTAATGGCCATTTCATCGAACACCAAAGAACATATTGGGCGATGTTCACTGACTTGGGCTTTGGCTTTTAAGGCCTGAAATGATTCTTCTGTGAATCCCGGTTTCCCATTAATGCATCCATACCATCTCGACAATGTGCTTGGATGCGGGAGACATGTATTAAATGTATGTCTAACGTACTCATAAGCCTTTGGAGAATAATAATTAAATGTTAGGCAAAATCTCTTAAGTGCCGGTGTATAATTAATACTTTTTTTTGCCTTTTTTCGGTTCAAATTGTTAAATAAATCTATTGTTGCCATGTTTTGATTTAATGAGTTATGTAAATCTGTGTCAATTAAATTTTGCGTTTTTAAGTTCTTGATGATTTCTTTGAGAGACAAGTTCTTGTTTTGGAGGCGTCTGACTTTTTGCTGTAAAGATTTAACTTTTGTTACATTTTTTTTTTAAATAAAGTTCTCGTTTTTTCAATTTTTGTCGCAGTTTATGTTTTCTGGGTGTATCAAATATTGACTCTTGGTCAGCGTCTGCTTTAGGTTTATCTGGTAGATCCTAGAACAAAACATATTACTGAAAAGTATTTCTTAGGAAAAGAAAAGTAGAGAATGCCTAAGGCATTAAGTCCGCCTTTGTACGTTTTGTGTGCGAAAAGGTTAAATAAATAAATAAATAAATAAAAGTATACGTAAACCTGCAATGTCTAGTAGGTACTTAAGAGAACGGCCGCAGAAGATATACTTGGTAATACTAAGTAGTTGCTGTCGATGACCACACTAGGCGAGACTGGTGAGTTCTACAATAAATACAATATTCGTTATAGATAAATAGATTGGTAGTTAAGTCTGACAAAAACCTAATAACCACATACTCACAAGAACAAATGGAAGCGATATATTTGGTGATAATATATTACTGTCGAACGCATTGGAAGGCGGAAACAAATTCTGTAATAGAAACAAAACTGTATCTTAAATATGAACGATTAGGTATAGTAATATAAATGGTATATATTATTTTTCATAACATAATTATGCAGGAAGAATAGAGAACTGCTTTTATTTGAAGTCGGTTAAATTACCTTTTTTGGATATCCGGTTCTATGAATTCGGCGAAGTCCACGTTGTGTATCGTACATGTCAGTCTTATCAAAATGCTCTGAACAAACCACACTACGTGAGGATGGCTGCCATTGTGAGTCATTTCGACTGTGTCATAGCAGCTACACATTCATCTCTTGTTAAAATATTTGTGGGCAACCTAAAACCAATGATATTTGATAGTAAGAAATAGAAGGTAAGTACCCGAGAATGTAAAAATAAACGAGTACAAAAATTATTATTTACATAAAATTACGTGATTAAAAAAATAAAACAATAATAATTATGTCCAGTCTGTGCTTAATTATTTTGCTATGAATTTGCCTACAATTTACTTACCCACATATTGGGCTAATATAAAAACGAACTCCTGGCAACACTCTCCCGATACGCCATTTCGGGACATTGACTTTATTTATGTCGAATAACCTCAAAATTGTGTTTGAATAATTTTAAAAATATAACTTTTGTGTGTACTTACGTGTGAAACGATATTCCTTCAGACTTTTTGTTCACTTTTGTATTATTTTTACACCATTTAATTACACAGGACGGCATTTTTTAGTAAAAGTTACTGCACGACGACTCGTAAGATACTAACGAAAATGAGCGTAGTTTGATGCATGTGTGTGAGTGAGCGCGTGTGTTTACTTGAAGGAGCGTAGTTTTGTGGCTTCAGTGTTAGCAAAGGCCGTGCGGTATCTACCTTTTTTTATTTGATCTGAGACTGTAGTAGGCAGATTGATCCGGTACTTTGGGCATCTCCTGGTTCTTCTGGCAATCGAAGGTTATGGTTTGAAGAATTTCGTTTTCTTCTTGCAATATTGCATAGAAGGCTTTGTATTTGAGGCGATGAATTTTTTTTTCGACCATAAGTACGTTTTTCTTTGAAGCGTCCTTCTCCGTTTTTATGCGTTCTGACAGTTCAATGCACGTTGAGCACACGTCTGTCCTAGGATTCCCAAAGCCTATATTATACTTAGTATTAAAAACATGTCTGAAAAAACTTTGATTAACTCTCAAATCCTCGTCACGGGCAGCGTTATACATACGCCACATTTTACGTATTGTCAAGCCTGAATCAAGATATATTCTATTGGCACTTTTCGAACGACAATAGTGACTCTTGTCCCTGAAAGGATTCGATGAACCATTCGACGGATAATCTTTTTGCTTCATATTTTTCTCTCTTCCTGTCACCTCCACGCTTCTCTTCTGGCATTTGACCTCCGCTACTTAAAAATCTGTTCAGAACTCCCTGTATTCGATCTTTTTTTATTATTAGTGCTCTCATGAAGGTTTTTTGACATACCGGTATTTTGGTCCCATTTTTACTCAGTATAGAATACTTAATAGCAACTTTTCTTTTACTGTTGGGTTTTAATATTTGGTTTCTGATATAATACAATATTTCAGTATAAAACAGTGTTGCTTCACTTTCGTATCACACATATAGAAATTCTAGTAAAATTTTCTTATATCTTGACATGATAATTCACTACATCGAAACGCCTTTTGATTGTGTCCACACTGCGGAAACTGCGGCAAGCTTGAGGGTTTGTACCTAAAACCGAAAAAATATTTTGAAATAAAAAGTTCCGGAATGCACATTTTTAATAAAATATGATAGTAAGATACAGATTCAAATAATTGAAGACATGAGTTGATGAAGGTGATATGTCACTGGTTCATAATTTATCAGGAACAAGTTGCAAAGTTGTCATTATTATTTTGTGGATATTTGTTTATATGAGTTACTTTTAGTTAGTAATACTGGACTATATACTAAATAATGTTGTGTATTTTTATGTAGTCGGTAAAAAGTAATACAAAGTTAGAAATAATAGGATTTATTTAAAAAAATAGGAACATAACACCTTTTTCCACAGGTGAGTTTACGAAAAAAATAATAAATAGAAAATGAATGAGCGTAGTAAGTAACACAATAACCTTCAAAGTGCCTGTTTATTGGTATGAAATAGCTTTAATCGCATTGCGCATATTCAGGCTTAATAAATGGATGTTGATCCTTTATACACTTCTGGACACATCTTTTGGCCCACCTTGTATTTTCAGTTTCGTTTGGTCCTAGCTAAAATTTTATATTAGGTCGAGCAAAAAGTTTTTATGCAGTTTTGAACCTGGCACATTCACAATTTCATTCAATAGTCTTTTTTTGAATTTCGAACACAGAATTTAAAGAAACAAAAGACAATTTGGAGCCTGTTTGTTGATATCAAACAATCGAATACTAAGAAAACTTGGTTTTATTGGTTTACTTGGATTTAATTCTTGAAAAAGTGATTGATATCTTTGGTTTTGCAACAAACATTACTTATTCTTAACATTAAGGTGAGGTTCTATCAATAATCTATGGATACTTCACCTGAAGTCGCCGCCCAAGCTGTGGCACTTATTCAGGCCGGACACAGTCAAAGAAACGTGAGTGCTCAACTTAATTTAAGTCGATCTGCGGTCCGAAATGTTTATCGGAGGTACCTAGAGACTGGCGGCTTTGTTCGTCGCCAAGGAAGGCCACGATCTCGGGTCACAACTGAAAGGCAGGATCGATTCATCATGACGACCAGCTTGAGAAATCGTCACCTTACCTCCATTGAGATACAAAACCAACTTCGCGACTTCCACGGAGTATCAGTGAGCGCTCGAACTGTTCGGAGAAGGTTAAAAGAACGCGATATGGTACCACACAAGCCAGCTAATGGCCCCAAACTAACGCAAGCCCACCGAACAGCGCGCTTTCATTTCGCACGCAGTCATTTAAATTGGACACAGCAAGATTGGAGCCGTGTACTCTTTTCTGATGAGTCTAAAATTGTGTTACATGGCAATGATGGAAGGAAGAAGGTCTACCGACGTAAGGGAGAGCGTTTCGCACAATGCTGCTTTGAAGAGAGGGTTGCTTATGGCGGTGGCTCATGGACTGTCTGGGGCGGTATATCCGCGAGCGGCAAAACTCAACTTGAGGTTGTTACAGGACCACGGCTGCCAACGTTAAATGCTGAAAGGTACATTCGTGAGTGCTTAGAACCTCACGTGATACCATACGCGGACTATGTGGGCCCAAATTTCCTTTTTATGCATGATAATGCAAGAGCCCATGCGACCGGCATCGTCAGGGAATATCTTCGGGATGTGAACATCACAGTTATGAACTGGCCAGCCAGAAGCCCAGACATGAACCCCATTGAGCACATGTGGGACGAGCTAAAAAGACGTGTTAGGGCTCGTCAGCCAGTTGCCCAGACGATGCAGGAGTTGAAAACTGCCATAGAAGAGGAATGGGAGATGATCCCTCAAAATTTCATAGAGCGGTTGATAAACTCTATGCCTAATCGTATGAGAGCTGTGGTAGATGTCCATGGAGGCAACACGCGTTATTAAATTAAACCTTTATTTGATAAAACATGTTTTTTATTCAAAAATCAATTGCCTTTAACAAGGCGCATATCCGACTTGTTAGGCGTAGCTCCATGTCGTATGGTATTCTGAATTCAAATTTAAAACAATACGATCGATAAAGATGGTAAAATGTATCAGGTTTAAAACTGCATCAACAGTTTTTGTTCAATCTAGCGATCATATTTCGGTAGGGGCCATCGAAACCTAAACTCTAAGGTGGGCCAATAGATGTGTCCAGAAGTGTATTAGCTTTTTTTTCGGACGAAACCGTCCCATATTTTCTTCCGATGCGTTCAATGTCAAAATTCAAAGTAAAGTAAACTATTATTTTCAGCAGGTCGTTTTCTATCAACAATCATTGCTTCAACAGCGGCATGGTAATTTGATAGGTGCTCATCAGTTGAGCCCCCAGCATCACAAGTAGAGCATGTATCGCTTCTGGGGTAGCCAAATGACAAATTGAATTCCGTCACAAATATTTTATTATATGTAGCTCTTGTTATTTTAAAACGCGTAGGCAACTGCTCTTCTTGACACATCTCTAAGTAAAGACAGTGCATTTTAGTTACATTTAGTAGTGGTGACAAGTATAGCTTGTGCATATTTTTGTTACGCGAATAGTGCGATTGGTCAGCCGGAAAGCTTGAAATATGTTGCTTAATTTTCTCTTTCACATCATCACCTAGCTTGTAAGGTCTGTTACTGTGATGGCCTCGGCGATCTGGAGGTGGAGCTGCAACGCCTGTTTTAATTCGGTCTTTTATAATATCAATCTTTTTCCTACCAATAGCATACAACCCACACAAATCCAACTTGCAAACTTCAGTGGTAACGCCTTTATTTGTGATAAAATATTTATACGTTGCCGATTTATGTTTAACAGCATTCTTACGTTGTCTCGCTACTTGCTGACTTACTATGCTTCTAAAAAGTAGAGCATTTTTACTATTAGTATCAAGAGAGTAAAAATCTTTGAGAATCGCCTCTCTTTCTTCAATGCCAAATTTATTAGAGCAAGCTAGCCTGCATTTCTCATGACATAAAACTCCTTCTTTCACAACTTTTTTTGGCACCAAACAGTTTTTGTAAGACCTATATTCTAATCCTCTTTTTCTCGCTATTGCTGCCGCTTTTTTCTTCCAAGTTTCACATTTTCTGGGCCTTTTCTTTGACTTGTTATCCTTCGGCGGAAACACTTTACGTTTTTTATTTAAATTGTCTGTAATATCTTCTACATTATTTAAAGGTTCTTGGGTTCGACTAGTTGACGGCTGGTTGTTAACATCTGAATCTATTGGTTCTTGAATAAAATTTGTACCAAAATCAATAGTTGAACTTGAGCTCCTCGAAATTATATTTGGAATATATACTTCGTCACTGCCAAAAAAGTCCAAAAAAGTCGCTGGTTCAAGCCCCGCCCGTACCACTGGGTTTTTCCTAAGTACGGACCTACACCACTCGCTCTTCGGTGAGACAATACACCGTGAGGAAACCTGCACATGTATAATAATCATGATCCTAAATGAGTCTGGTTCCCCCCTGTGGTCATGAAGGTCAGATGGCAATCGCTTCACTGTGATTATCAGACTCTCCAATTCTAGGATCATGGTCAGCGAACCCTGGGTTCCGAAGTGAAAAACTTTGGGATGCAACCGGGATCTTCGTGAAGATGATGATGAGTCGTGTAGACACCAATATTTTGACTAAAACAATAATCACATATTTAAACCTACTATAATGAACAGATAAATGAAAGACTAAAATTTATTATTAATAATTAAAAATTACCACTAACTTGTACAAGTTTACGATACATTTGCCTTTTGAAATTTACACATATTTGCAAATTTTCTCTTTTCGATATACAGGGTGTTTGGTAGATAGGTGCAAAGCCTGAAGGTGGTGATATCTTAGACCATTTAGAACTTATTAACCGATTCGTTGCGATGCCTAATTTCACTAACTTCTAGCCGTGGCGTCGAACAAAAATAACGTGACACTGATCAGTGCCCAACGCCATACGATTAAATGACACTCATCTGTGTCTTCAGCCATGCGGAAAAGAAAACAGTGTTTTGACATTTTTTTACGTATTCAAAGCTCGAATACTTTTAGTTTACATGTGAAATCTAACGTGAACGGTCAGGCACGTTGTTTTAAGCGATAAAAAGTGGCGAAACAAGTGTATTTGTGGAAATGGAAGGTAAGTGACTTATTTAATACAGATGTGCTCAACCTTTTCAACTTATTTTGCATTTCCTAGTAATTTGATTGATTATGAGGTATTAAATTGGGTCTAAAAATTTTTGCATAACAAATTTCAATTGTTTATAATTAAACTACGCAAATAAAAACTGCTAAGTTAGATTAAATAGTAATAATAATGATAGTAGTACTAATATATAATTATTTTATATGATTATTTGATACTAGCCGATGCCCGCGGTTCCACCCGCGTAGAATTTGTTTCCCGTTGTCCCACAGGAACCTATAATCGGAATAAAAGGTAGCCTATGTGCTATTCCAGACCAAGACTTATCACCTGTGCTAAATTTCATTGAAATCCATTCAGTAGTTTTTGTGTGAAAAAACAAAAACATCCAAACCTTCTCACGGATACACAACAAATGTGAAAATTATTATTGTCAGAAAAAAATAATATTTGGCAAGATACTGATAATGTTTATTTATTGTTTAAGAATTACAGCGAAAAAGAAAGTACATTCCCGATACAGAAAATGAAACTCAATGCGACGATGACGAAGAGATAGTACAGAATTCACAATGCTGGGAAGACTCAGAAAACTGGGAACAGGAATTTATACCAAACCAAAAAACATGTAAGGATACTTCAACGTACACAAAAAAAGAAATGGTGGACAGTGCAACATGCACAGAAAGAGATGATGGCCCGACTATATTGGACGTCCATGGATGTAAATATTTTGGCCAGTTGGTTTCAAATGAATTATTGCGCTTTAAACCATATGAAAGAAATATAAAGATGCAGAAAATATTAGATATAATAAAAAAGTAATTTTAATATCAAATAAAGACCGGACAAAAGTTAAATAAAACCAAATTTTAATTCAATTACAATTTTAATTTTAACCAAATTTTGACTTAGATGATAATATTTATTAAAAATCATTACATCAGATCCGATTAACTAACATAGAATTTCAATATTTGTGAAATTCTCTGAAACAATCATTAAGGCACAGGCCTGGGAATCCAGGGCAATCGGGACAGCCAGTTATAACAGATACCCTTTTTTTAGTTTTTGTGTAACAAACTCTGCATCTTTTTCTTAGGGTATTATTACTTCTCTTTGGTAAATTGGCGGGTAAATGTATTTTTGACTGTGATAGAGGACGAGAAAGTTCTGATACATTGGGCATTGGTAACAATTCTTGCATTACACTCTTTATAAATTTATATAATGAAGTTTTATTTGTAGTGTTTTTTGCGTTGAAAAGTAAATAACCATTCACCAAACATATTTGGATTATGTGTATTATGACTTTTTTGTACCAGCGCAGGGTCTTGTGCTCACAGCAATAATAGCTTAGCATCTGATCATGTCGATCTATTGCCCGCATATATTTATTATACTTTATTTGTACGGCCGGCTTATATTTTATTGTGCGTACACGGCGACTAGTAGTCCCTTTATAATTACTTTTGTGTTCAGTACTTATAAATAATACTTCCCGTTTATCTTGCCATTTGGTGACGACAATTTTTTTATTGTTTTGTAATATACACGATTCACCAGGCTTTAATTTGCACATTTTTAATTCTCTTGGATTTCCTATACGGTTTGGTCTTAGGGTACCAGTCACATACGTGTTTTTGCCTATTAACTCATCAGCCAACCCTACGCTGGTATAAAAATTGTCCAAATACAAAGCATGCCCTTTGTCAAAATATTTTTGCATGAGCAGATGCACCACTTTTTTAACGTGGTTTCTACCTCCTACTTGTACGTCTTGGGATCCTGCATACATGTGAATTTTTAAAATTATACCGTTGGCGTCGGCTAAAATGTACAGCTTAATGCCGTATCTATGGGCTTTGCCTTTCATATATTGACGAAAATATAGTCTCCCTTTCCACAAAATAAGAGATTCGTCAATTGTCAACTCTCTCAATGGGTAATATACGGCGTCAACTGTCTCATTGAACAAATCGATCAAAGATTTTATTTTAAATATACTCTCCGTCCTTTCGATATCTTGTACGTTCAAAGCTCTTAAAATTAAAAAAAACCTATCCCTAGACATAAATAGGCGTGGACTAAGACGGAAAAAATAATGAGTGGACCAATAGTCCACCATTCTGTTCAGCTTTATGGTGCCCATTAGTAATATTATGCCAATAAAAGTTTTTAATTCGGCGACACTTAGATCGGTCCACTTGCTAAAGCGAGAACGTGCAGTTGTCGCTTCTACTTTCAATTTGTTACCGTACTTGTTTGTACATTTTAATATTAAATTTAAAAAGCGGGCATTCATAAATAAAAAAAAATAATCCAAAGGACTTTGGACCTCTGCGTCATGTGGCTGCAATATACTACTTGTCCCCGTAAATGGTATCTGTAACATCTGACTGGGATTACCCGGAAACCAGCCAGTTGTTTCTTCTAAAGACTCTTCCTCTGGATCTTCGTTCTGTTCATTGGCGTGAGAATCGACAATGTTTGCATCCTCGTTCGCACTTGCATCGCTTAACTCATTTAAGAGTTCTTCGTTATTCCCGGTTAGAATTCCATACAGTTCTTCGTCTTCATATAACTGTAATCCTGGAATGTCATATAACTGCTCACTTTCTTGAGGAGACATCATTCGTTCCAATTCCACGCTTACGGGATCTATGGCCGATGATGTACCCGGAATTGGCGAACTTGGAATATCCATATATGGATTCTGATGGTACATGCCAGATGATGGTCCAGGAACTGGCGCACTTAGAAAAGGATCTACGCTAAATAATGGTTCAGGTTCCGGAGAACTCGAAGAATGGTATTCCATTTTCTTCAAACTGCAAAAGAATGAAAACTCTATTGGAAACGAAAATAAAAGAGACACGTATTTTTGGTCGTGTTTTTCATTGTGTTGTCTATTTTAATTTGTAAAAAGTACACCAAAAGAGGTTTATGGAGGTTTTAACAGTTATTTTAATATTACAGACAGACACTCCAATGTTATTTATTTGTATAGAGTAATAGACGTATAGATTATATTTAGTAATAATACTTATTTAGTTACATAATATTTATCAGTAGATCTACAATAAAATGATTTGATTTGAAAAAACTCATCATTTTATGACTAGTACGATAAGCTTATGTTATGGGATCTAGACAACCGATAAATAACTTATGTATAAAAAAGAATCTTACTTGAAGTTCACGGCAAGTAGAGATGTGTGCACAGGCTGAAGTCGCACGGAGTCCAGTTCAAAGCCACAATTGTCACAACGCAAAATCAGAGTCCACTTTACACAGCCAAAATCGTCACAAATGCAAAACCAAAATCGATAAAAACACGAGAGTCCAGTAAACAAGCGAAAGTCATCGGTAAGGTAAATAACAAGAAAAGTAAGCACGTCTGATAACTAAGGATAGTAAACCAGAAGTAATTCAAAAAACAAGATGCGCGAAAGAAAAAAATTTATACCACGTGTTGTTACAATAAACAATGGACGGTCCCGGCCGCTCCTAGACCGACCGCAAAGAGATTTAAGATACATAGAGGGGCTATGCAAAGAAATGTCATAGAACAACTGTGATCCCATGTCTCAGTGACGCCATCTAGTATGAAATAGCAAAATTAGAGCGACAATCTAGCAAACATTTATTCAAATATATTCAGCTATCGCTCGGTAGGTGGCCAGTGTTGCCAGATCCGATTTTCAATCGGTGGATTAAGGTAAATATGTTTCAATTTTTACTCTTAAACTCCTACTATATCGATCTAAGCAATCAATTTTTATAAATTAAAGTTTTGATTAGGAATAACGTTACTTTATAGGATTATTTACAAAAAACCGGCCTTGGCGTGTTTTTTTTTTAAGGATTTTTTTTACTTTTTGTATGGAAAATATGAAAAATTATTACCTACATGTTGAGTTTTAGGGGTTTAGGGGTTTTATAAAGGGGGTCGAAATTTTCATTATTTTTGCGATAGGACACACCATTCTCGAGATATAAGCAAAAGAAAAAAAAGATACAGCACTGTTTTTGCACCCGAAGTCGAGGTGTTATGTTGGTGTGAATTTATACTCATGACAACTAATTTTATTCCACACCTTTTTAATCGCGATTAAAAATAGTCAGATTTAGTTCGATTTAGTTAGACAACCAAAATTTTAGGCGAAATACGTGAAATTCAGAATAGCAAAATTGCCATTTTCAATAGATTAATAACTCAGTGCCATCTTAGTGCTGTCAAACTAAAATATAGTTAAGTTGTGTCACTTTAGTCAGTTTCAGAATGGTAAATTGTCGTTTGACAGGAATAAACTAAATTTTAGTGATTTTTAGTCTAGTTTAGAGGCATTTGTGACAAGAGAATCGACACCATTGCTCAATGTTTTTGTTGTAAACTTATAATGAAATACAGGGTAATCATGTATTTCATTTCATTATAAATATAATCTAATAATTATTATCCTCTTTTATAAAATCAATTTAACAATCATGATCGATTTTGAACTGAATGTTACTAAAATGAATCGATTATTTTGTCAAAAAATTCATTAAAAAGTGGTAACACTTAAGCTGTCATTTTACTGGAGCAATAGTAAAGCTACTCAGCAATAGATGGCGTTTATTAAAAAATTAGGAAATATTCTAGAACTATCTATGAAAATTATTTAATATCAAATACTTCAACTTCCAAAAAGGTTGGTGCCCCCTATTTTTTTAAAAATATTACAGTATCCAGAAACGAAGGCTACGAGCTTAATATACGTGAAAAATGAAGATAGTTTGGTTTCAGGTAAAACTTCCATAAAACTTAATTGAAGGAGTTATCATCGATTTCAAAATGACACATATCCGTGCCTGACGCCACACTTAAAAAGAAGTGATGGCACTGAAACGTGCCATCCGCAACGAATTGGTTAAGCTAAACTTGTCTTAGACGAAGTCTGTTCCTTGTATTTTTTTTTAAATTCTAAGGTTTTTAACAATAATACCCATTTTTTTTCAATAAATGGTTAATAGTGTCCAGTAAAAGCTGTTATGTTATTATTTTTTATTTATTTTTTATTTATGTAATGTGTGATTAGGATTACTCAAACAAAATTATTCCCAAGCATCTGTGTCATCAGAGAAACATTCTACGTAATATTCAAGTTTAAGAAACTTTTAAAAATCAAGAAAATGTTTTGTTTACGGCATAATAAAAAAATAAAAAAAATATCCTGAGTTGTTCAAACCTTTTTGAAAATATGCTTGGTTAGTGCCCTTTCTTTTGAGGTACTATTTACGCAGATGTTTCATCAACTCTTGGAATTAGGATGTACAAAGCAAATTGAGTATGAAAATTGTTATTTTCGAACAGATCAATAAAACAACATTTTTGTTAAAATAATTTATTGTTCATGTTCAAAATGTTGACCGCGGTTTCTTATACAAGCACGTGCCCGTCTTCTCACTTCTGTAGTCGTGATTTTTAATTTCATCTCCTGCTTCATGACTTGAAAAGCCGTTTGGATTCTTTCTATTAATTCTTGTCTAGTTGAAATTTCAACGTGCGTGTAGACGAGCTCCTTGGCCCGTCCCCAAACGAAAAAATCCACAGGAGTTAAATCGGGTGATCGAGGTGGCCAAGGGATGGGCCCGTCTCTGCCAATCCAGCTCTCTGGAAAACAATTATTTAAATGTTCTCTCACGTTTAGGGTCCAATGTGCTGGACAACCATCTTGTTGAAAAATCAGTGGTCTTCTCATTGCCAATATTGGTATTTCGGTCTCGTCCAGAAGCTCTGGGAGATAGTTTTGGAGGAATTCCAGGTAATTTTCTCCATTTAAATTATCTGGTAGGAAGTGGGGACCAATCAACGTTCGGCCGATTACTCCTGCCCACACGTTAACTGAAAATTTCCTTTGGAACGACACTTGCTTCTTCCAGTGTGGATTGCTCTCCTTGTCGGTCCATCGATGAAGATTATGAAAATTGGTAATTCCTTCTTTCGAAAATTTTGACTCATCGGTCCACAATATGGATTTTAAAAACCATGCATCTTCAATGTCACTATTTAACAAAAAGCGACAGAACTGAATTCTTCGTGGGGGATCTTCATTTTCCAAACCTTGTATACCCGTGCCGTGGAAAGGATATTTGTTTTCTCGATGCATCGTATTCCACACCTTCCATACCGAAATGTTGAGGTTTCGAGCTACTACTCTGACGCTCGTAGTAGGATCTGCTTCAAAAGCTGCAATAATGTCTTCCTCGATACTTGCGTGATGTCTTCCCGGGTTGAGTCCAGATTCCGCGTGATGGATTCCAACATCAGAAAGCCGACGAAATGTGTTGTAAAACACTCGACATTAGGTAATCTGCGATTCGGATATCTCTCTTGGTACATCCGTCGCGCCAAAGATCCATTACCGTCAGCTCTGCCATACATGAAGACGATATCCGTAAATTAAATATTCGACCTCAATTTGCTTTGTACATCCTAATTCCAAGAGTTGGTGAGACATCTGCGTAAATAGTACCTCAAAAGAAAGGGCACTAACCAAGCATATTTTCAAAAAGGTTTGAACAACTCAGGATATTTTTTTTATTTTTTTATTATGCCGTAAACAAAACATTTTCTTGATTTTTAAAAGTTTCTTAAACTTGAATATTACGTAGAATGTTTCTCTGATGACACAGATGCTTGGGAATAATTTTGTTTGAGTAATCACACATTACATAAATAAAAAATAAATAAAAAATAATAACATAACAGCTTTAACTGGACACTATTAACCATTTATTGAAAAAAAATGGGTATTATTGTTAAAATCCTTAGAGTTTCAAATAAAAATACAAGGAACAGACTTCGTCTAAGACAAGTTTAGCTTAATAAGTTCTAAATGGTCTAAGATATCACCCCCTTCAGGCTTTGCACCCATCTACCAAACACCCTGTATAATGAAGTCGAATTTGTAAATATTTCTCAACTACTAGCCGAATCAAATTAATTTGATTTAGAGCACCATTAACGTGGCTTGTGTCAAAGTCGAAATATTGCCTAGAACCCGTCCCAATAAATTTTTTCATTACATCAATAACAACTTTTTTATACAGGGTGTTTGGTGCATCGTTTGCCAAATTGAATTGGCCGAAAGAAGAGGTCATTTGCTATCGCTTCAGGCTCAAGTACTCATTTTTGGCCACACCGGTTTTTTTATTACAACTTTCTAATTTTTATTTTGAAAAAATCCAAAACTCAGCATTAAAGCTTAAATTAAAAAAAAGTTTTAAGTGTAGTCGTCAAATTTCATTTTTATTTACATATGTACTGTTGTATGGCTCTATCAAATTTAAAATTACTTGCCAGTTACATCTAGTTTTTTTTTAATAAATCACAAAGTTTTTGGAAAAATAAAAAATGAACTTAAAACTCAACTTTAAATAGCTATAAAAAAAAAACTAAAAGCGATCGGGATCTTCGAATTATTTTAAAAAGTTCTCTAGTCTATCCCCTTTCCAACGGTATGCAATGTGTTAAAAAACTCTTTTAATATCTTTAATAATTAGCTAAATGTGTAGTCGAGACACATCAGGCTGATATTGGATATTACGTTTAAAACACTAGTTTTCGCATAAATTACATGCTATTAGTAGATAGATACTGTTATCTCACGTCTTACGTAGTCTCTTATCTCGTTCTTACATAGGGAACTTTCCTCGAAATTGAAAAAAAAATACATTATTACAAAAATAATCATTTATTAATAAGTAATTTAATTACATACTAATCTTACAAGAATTAGAATTTCTGCAAACAGAGTTGCCCTTATTATTAGCTGATTTGCCAATTTTCAGTGAAGACAGGTCTTTTGTTTTCCAACATGACGGTTGTCCCGCTCATTGGAGAATAACCGTCAGGGAGTACTTGAATGATGCATTCCCGGACTCATGGATTGGGAGGGATGGCCCTATTCCTTGGCCTCCACGTTCTCCAGACTTAACTCCGTTGGATTTTTACGTCTGGGGACGGGCCAAAGAACTCGTCTACGCCACGGAAGTTGAGACAAGAGATGATTTAGTCCAACGCATTGAGGCGGCTTTCATGACGATCAAAGCAGAAATGCGTTTACGCACCACTACAGTTGAGATAAGACGAAGATGTCGCGCGTGCATACGCAATAGTGGTAGACAGTTTGAACAAGACTTGTAAGATTAGTATGTAATTAAATTACTTATTAATAAATGATTATTTTTGTAATAATGTATTTTTTTTTCAATTTCGAGGAAAGTTCCCTATGTAAGAACGAGATAAGAGACTACGTAAGACGTGAGATAACAGTATCTATCTACTAATAGCATGTAATTTATGCGAAAACTAGTGTTTTAAACGTAATATCCAATATCAGCCTGATGTGTCTCGACTACACATTTAGCTAATTATTAAAGATATTAAAAGAGTTTTTTAACACATTGCATACCGTTGGAAAGGGGATAGACTAGAGAACTTTTTAAAATAATTCGAAGATCCCGATCGCTTTTAGTTTTTTTTTTATAGCTATTTAAAGTTGAGTTTTAAGTTCATTTTTTATTTTTCCAAAAACTTTGTGATTTATTAAAAAAAAACTAGATGTAACTGGCAAGTAATTTTAAATTTGATAGAGCCATACAACAGTACATATGTAAATAAAAATGAAATTTGACGACTACACTTAAAACTTTTTTTTAATTTAAGCTTTAATGCTGAGTTTTGGATTTTTTCAAAATAAAAATTAGAAAGTTGTAATAAAAAAACCGGTGTGGCCAAAAATGAGTACTTGAGCCTGAAGCGATAGCAAATGACCTCTTCTTTCGGCCAATTCAATTTGGCAAACGATGCACCAAACACCCTGTATATTAAATTTGACTTTATGTGGAACACTTTATCTATATTATGTATTATGGATTCTGAAACCATGCATATTAAATATACATCTTCAGAGGCATATGATAATCCACCTCTGTCTTTTAATGTTACAAATTTATGAAACCAACTACGATTATTTGCAGTTAAATTATCAATACAATGAACGCATTTAAATTTTTTTGTCACGAACTGGACCACACAACCGGCTATATAACTAACAACATGATTTTTAAAATTCGACATACCTATATGGCACGTATCCAAGAATTCTGTGATCTCGTCAAATTCATCTTTAACCGCTTCTAGTGAAGTCAACAATTCTGAATCTTCTTCTTCAAAACGTTCACACATGGTAGTTGTATTTATACATTTCAGCGCTGAGGAGCAATTTAAAACAGCAATATTTTGTAGTGGGATGCAATTTCCAGTATCGCTTGTTTTCAATTCTAAGTGACACAATAGTTTTCTATATATGCCTTTAAATTGTTTAGTATTCGGATTATCATTGAGGCCGCCATGCATTCTGATTGCACCAAACAATAATTCAATATGATCCTGAGTCAACTTGTAGGATGAAACGAATTTTAATAAACCTTCATCTAAGAGATTAGTTATGTGTTTGAGACTTACAATACACACTAACATTCCTAAAAATCCAGTATTTGCTTGAGTACTTAAAACAGGCTTAAAACTTTTAATAATGATTTTCTTTTGTTGGTTGTGTTCTTTAAAAGAACGTTTTCTGGAGGATTTTATATTTAAGTTTATAATATATTGTTTCGCATGTTCTAAATAGTTAAGTATATTATCTTTATTTCCATTATATATGGGATGACTAAATCCATGTTGCTTCAAATCTCTGGTATTGAATATATCAAATAAATTATTGCATAATAAAACGAACTTCTCTGTTGCTTCACTACTTTTGAATTCCGATAAATATAAATCTTCTCTACAGAATTTAAGAGCGATTGCAACGCTTCTGCTTAACAATTGGGAAGCAAACTTTACTTTCATTACGTTATTGCGAAACTCTAAATGACGTTTCGTTATTTTATTGGCTAAATGGAGGCCTTCTTTATCTTGCAACTCGTTTAGTTTTTCTAGAAAACTCCAATCAATTTCATTTTCTTCGTAATCTAGAAAAGATTTTTTACTTTCGAAATGATTTCTGATCAATTTATACATATGAACAGGATCAAGGAAAACAGCCACATCGTCATTTGAAGAAGGGATGTTTGAACGTAGTCTTCAAATTTTTGGGATCCTTTATTCGACAACCTAATATTTCCATCGCGGAGATATTCGATGGATGTCCATCGAACGTAATTGATACGATACGTACACCTACTTCATGGCATTTACTTAGACATAGCGATATTAAGTCCGCTTTTTGGGATCCTGTTAGGCCATGTACTAAAAAGTACCCTACAGGCAGTTTCCAGTGCTCAGTTAAGCAAACCAATAGGAACACATGCCTCTGATGCTAGTACAGGAGTGTCATTTACACCAGTACCCATATCAACATAACCGTGATTTTGATTGCGGTCCCACATACTTTGTTGGCGAATAGCCATTTCATCAGCTATCAGCGCGCAAATAACATTGCCTTTATCAGCTTTAAGTTTTAACAACGTGAACGCTTCTTCAGTAAAGCCTGGAGCACCATCGATGTTGCGATACCATTTGCCTAATGTTTTGGCATGTGGCAAACATGTACTAAATTTGCTCCTCACGTAATTATATGCAGATGGAGAATAAAAGTTTAAAGTTAAACAGAATTTCTTGACTTGAAAACCTCCTCCTTTTTTTTCGTTGGTTAAAAATATTATTTTGATTATATTTTAGCGCGAGGATACTTGGTAGGGATCCTATAATTGTATCGTAAAAGAAATTCAAACCAAAATCAACAATATCTTATGTACTCCTTTTGTAAATAATAATTTAGGTAGAAAAAACTGATTGAATGGATGTACCGCAAGTCTTTTTTTACACGGTCTGTGAAACAATACGATACGACGAAACTTATGTAAATGACGGTTACAATGATTATTCATACTCGAATGTCACCCGTATTCGACAGTATCAAAAACGTAGCCATACGTGTACTGTACATACTGCTGTGCACATAAATTGGTTTACAACATATCATACAAGTCGTGGAAGGTCGTGAATTTATTTATTATGTTCGCCATAATAAGACCATCGTAATGACAAGATATTTCGCCACTTTATGCAATTTGTCAGGCATAAAAAAGATGACAGAGAGAGTACATTACTTTCGCTTTAAAGTATTACCTCTTTTTAACCGACGTAAAAAAAGGAGGAGGTTCTCAAGTCGACACACGCGTATTATTTTTTTTTATTGAAAAGATTTACCTAAGTATTAACACCTATCTTTTTCCTTAAAAAAATTCGGGTGGTTGACTTGACGAACAAATGTCGATTTGCGACTTGGGATGCAAAATGCGCCAATGCTTATTGGAGGTTGATCTTTTATTTAACCGTCACCGTTTTTTTTTATATGAGTATATTTCGGCAAGATTTTCTTTTCATTTTTATGCTTCTTATATACAGGGTTACAGGAAAAGTCGACCTAGATCCGTTAAGGGCGTGTAGTACACATCATTTCTGAATGATTTTACTATGGAACCCCCCATCCTAAACTTAACCGTTTTCGAGATATTCGAGTTTTAATTTTTTTTATGAAAATGCCCAATTTTTCGGCTATTGAATTGAATATTTTGTATTTATTTGACTCTTATGATTATTTTTTTGGTTTTTTACATGAAGAATGAGATGCTTAATGACCTCAATGACTAAAATTGCACGTAAGTTAACTAAATAGGTCATTGTAGACGATCGAAACTTAAGAAAAAAAGTAAAAATTATAAAAACATATTTTTCTTTTCTGGATATCTCAAAAAATAATTATCGCACTTGCTCTGCAGGTGTGCTTAAAAACATCTACATTTTATCAGCTATCCAACGAGGTATAACAACCTAGGGTTGTATTTAAACTCATATAAAAAAACATAGTTGAAAAGGTTCAGGTAGTAGGTCTAACGGGTCCCTCGGCTATTGTCCTTCAAGTTAATCCGGTGCGTGTGAGCGAGACAACTTACGATTTATGCAGGTGAGAGTGAGAAAAATAATGTGCAAAAACAAGTTTGGGGATACAACATGCCCATTGTTTTGTATTTGGTCGTTGGTTTGCTTGCCATCCATTTTAGTCTGCTCATGCGATTCGTCCATGGTAGATGCGAATTATTGTGCTTTCGGATTCCCACACGGCTTGGCTTTGTTTCTGGACTGATTTTTCTAACTGTGACTACTGTGCTTGTTTACTGGACTCTGATTTGTGCTTGTGATACTGGACTATTGAAAATGGCAACATACTCGAACGAAGAATATGCGGATATGCTTATCTGCTACGGATACTGCAATTGCGTGTCCGCACAAGCTCGGACTGAGTACATACGACGCTATCCCGACCGTCGAGTACCTGATGTGAGCGTTTTCGACGGAGTTTACCGACGACTTCGTGAAACTGGCTCTGTTTCGCGACGACGTTCGGACTTAGGAAGACCACGTGTCATTGATGACGACGAGGAACAAGACAACGAAATCGTAGAACGGTTCAGAAGAGACCCAACCACTTCGACCAATATTGTTGCCCGTGAACTGGGTCTAACTTAGTGGAAAGTGTGGTTTACGGTTCATACGGCAGGCCTGTATCCATACCACTACACGCCGGTACATGTAATTGAAGAAGGAGATCCCGCGAGACGCATGGACTTCTGCAGATTCATGCTCAATGCAGATATCGAGGACCCGAATTTCCTAAAATTAATATTGTGGACAGATGAATCCAAATTCGATAAGGACGGGATTACTAATTACCATAACGCACACTATTGGGCTCCTAAAGAACTAGGCAATCCAAATAAGAAAAGAGTAAAGGGGTCACAACGACGATTTAGTGTAAATGTGTGGATGGGCATCATTTCCAACCATTTGATTGGGCCTTACTTTCTTCCAGACAACCTCAATGGTGAAACTTATGAAAATTTCTTAAGAGGTGACTTAGGTGACCTACTAGATGATCTCCCATTAGAATTACTGCGGGACATGTGGTTTCAACATGATGGCTGCCCTGCTCATTTCAGAAGAAGCGTTAGGGAATGGTTGGACATTAACTATCCTAACAAATGGATTGGACGAGGTGGGCCTTTACCCTGGCCAGCCAGATGTCCTGACCTGACCCCCATGGATTTTTATGTATGGGGGCACATGAAGAGCCTCGTTTACAGTGAGCCCAACCCCATATCGTCAGTGGAAGTTCTCAAAGAAAGGATAATTAATGCTGCTAACGACATAAGAAGAACATTAACCACTGGTGTAGTGAAAAGTGGACTACGTGAAAGAATGAGAAAATGTGTGCGAAAAAGAGGTGGACACGTAGAACATGAACTATAAAATGTTATTCAAAAACATTAGGTGAATAAATGTTATTTTGAACTGATTTATTGTTTCATTTAGCTTACTACAATCACCGACGATCTGTACGCCAACTATGAGATTTGAACTATGAGATGATTTATTCTGACTGCCATGTAGCCTTAGAAACTAAGTTTCACCTTTGAGGTTAATAAATACCCTAGAGTGTTATACCTCGTTGGATAGCTGATAAAATGTAGATGTTTTTAAGCACATCTGCAGAGCAAGTGCGATAATTATTTTTTGAGATATCCAGAAAAGAAAAATATGTTTTTATAATTTTTACTTTTTTTCTTAAGTTTCGATCGTCTACAATGACCTATTTAGTTAACTTACGTGCAATTTTAGTCATTGAGGTCATTAAGCATCTCATTCTTCATGTAAAAAACCAAAAAAATAATCATAAGAGTCAAATAAATACAAAATATTCAATTCAATAGCCGAAAAATTGGGCATTTTCATAAAAAAAATTAAAACTCGAATATCTCGAAAACGGTTAAGTTTAGGATGGGGGGTTCCATAGTAAAATCATTCAGAAATGATGTGTACTACACGCCCTTAACGGATCTAGGTCGACTTTTCCTGTAACCCTGTATATTATTGAACAAATCTGCTGCGACAACATTTTTACTGAGAATGTTATATATATCATTATCAATGAACCGTTTAAAGATTTGATAATACTTTTTAAGTTACAATTAGCTTTTTTTAATCGACGAGTCTTTTCTCACAAGGTTTTAATTATTCTCCCATGTTTTAATTCTAGGGTCGGCAAACTAACGCACATAAGTCAAAAAGTCAAACTTTTCAGGAACAATAAAAAACGTTTTAAAAATACAAAACTATGTGTTTTAATTAGATTAATGTAAAAAAGGATAGTTTATAAACATAGTTTGTTTATGCCAAAGAGTAGGTAATTTAGTGCAAATATCATAATTTCCTATTTAAGTGACTTAAGTTATTCGGAACATAATATTAGTATGACTTATGTATAAAGGTTTACTTAGTGAAATAATTTTGTTAGTATGTAGCAACTAATAAAAAAAACATAATTACAAATGATATCAAGCCCATTAGATTATACATCGATAGCTTCTTCTTCCTCTTCTAAAATATCAGGATCGGTGTTACGTAAATTATCTAATGTAGGTAAATTTACATAAAATTCATGAAAGATATCTGGTATTAACGGTAAAAGATCCATTAGGTCTTTCTTTTTTTCTTTGGATATTGGCAATGGTTGCATAGATATAATGGGAATAGTATCTGGAATGCTTGATCCTCTTCGTTTGAAATTAAAAATGAAAAATGGCGAATTTATACATAATGTATCCTTATAAGAAATAGCCCCAAATTCTTTTTCATAACGCAGCCACCTTTTTTCCAACCACTTAAACTGGCGACCATCAGTGTCTTTATTTCTTGAAACCAAAGCACTTTTCAAGAGAGTAGAAAATTCATAAAAATCTTTATTTTTCATTTCTATAACCTTAAACTTTTTGCTGCTAGATCGAATTAATTGTATCCAGTCATGCGGGTGAAATATCTGTAATTCCGTTTTCTTTTTTTTCTTTTCTATAATGCCGTGATCAGTATCTACTTCTAGATGGCTGTGACCGGGAACCATAAATTTGTGATCGATAGTCTCAATTTCAAGAGATTTTTGCAAAAACCATGTAAACATAGAACTAACATGGGAGTTCCTATTCTGTCCTCCACAGGTGTCTGAATAAAAAGTAACGTGTTTGGTATTAGCAGGAACGTGATTTTCTAAATGTTTATAAATACAGGAAGCTATTTGGTTTGCCCCACGACCTGCAATGGCTTCGTGCCACACATAGCACACAGCTTGACCTGTTTTGTTGTCATGGACAGTAAGATTAAACGTCCATAGCTGCCGCTTATAAAAGGCTACAGACGAACTTAATGCAGGTGTAGGTAAACACTGCTGCAAATCAAAAGTGTGCACCTGAAATTTGTCGTCATTTTTGCACAGTTGTGTGTCAGTTCTTTTCATTTCATATGCTTCATCAGCAATCGCTTTATGGTGTTCATGTTGTGCTAAAAGATTACTTTTTTCTAGATCTACTTGACATAATTGTAATTGCATCTGCAATTTGTCACATGTGTAACACGTGTCGACACGAGGTTTTTTAAACGACAGTCCTAACTTATGAAATTCCTGGCTGTAGATTTTGATGGATGGTGGATTTTCTCTATTTTCGCAAAATAGTTCGTACATTTTCTGCATAGTCAAGTGAGATGGCAAATACTTTTTTGACGTACTCTTTCTAGTATAGTGGCTTTCATATGCTGGAAAAGACAAAATGTGTGACTTTATTTCTTGCCGTTTTTCGTCTGTTTTCACTTTCATTTAAAGTTTTTAATAAGCAACCTCGGCAAACAGGTTCACGTTTTCCATTTATACTAAATGAATATTTGTATGTTTTCATACGATGTTTTTGTTTCTCAGGGTCAGTGGCACGTCTTCTTTGTGTAGATTTATCTTCAATTTCTATCAAAGATGACATGTATGCAGATCTCTTACTATACGTCCCCATTTGCCAATATTCGGTAAATATCGCATGTCTATCGGCAAATGCTATGCGATCCATACACTTCATTCTGCATGGAGTTAGCTCTTTCATTGCTCGGTCGGGTATAACTTTTCCTTTCAGAGTTTTGTATGTTTGCCCTAAGTTACGTTTAATTTTCTTCTCCCTTTTCAAAATACGCACACTCTTTTTTGGTGACACTGTATGTTGCACTGTACTTTCTTCACTATCTGATGAAGACGTCATTCTTGGTAGTTGGTAATGTGGATCTTGCACAGAATCATCACTTGAAAAGTCGATCTCTGCTCTGGACATTAATAACATGACCCGATGATGTCGAAGGCACAGGATCGTCTACAATACTTGCATTCTCTAAAGTATTGATTTGATTTTCAGTTCCTAAAAAAGAGATACATATTCTCAATATTAGGTACCAAAAACTATCAAATTATTACAATCGTAAATAAACCTAACTGCATTGCTTTAAAATTGAAAATTTATCACAGATATTTGACATTTTCTGGTAGGTTGATGTACATTAATGAACATTGATGTGCAATGCACACACAAATTGCAAAAAATGCATTCACATAATAAAATCATAGACTCTAAAGTTAAACTTAATATGTACCTTCATCTTCCTGTGGTTGCCTCGCTAACGCCATTTCAACTAATTTCTTTCCTCTTTGGATATCCATCACAATTAATATCGGCGTTTTACCTGAAATAAAACGCTTATTAAACTACTTACCTTATTCGAAGCATAATTAAACTATTGGAGATAGGCTGAACCATGTTTCCTGTGCCTTTTTTCCTTACGTTTCTAGCGATATAGCTCTGTCTCGCTCTCATGACGTCACCAGGTCAGAGAGGGGAGCGCATTTTTGAGCTCGCGCGCTCGGTCTTGTTCATTGGATGATTGACTATGTCACCTGGCAGAAATTAATATTATGCTTCGAATAAGGTAAGTAGTTTAATAAGCGTTTTATTTCAGGTAAAACGCCGATATTAAACACTTGACCGTTATTCGAAGCATAATTAAACTATTGAGATATTGTCTGTTATCGCCTGGTGACGCTCATGACGAACGCCAATGTGTAGGGAAAGATCAAGAAAAAAGAAAAGATGTGTTTGAAAATATTCAACAAAATATCAATAAATTAACATAATTCACTATGAGACAGGTTTAAATAGAGCAGTAATGCTGTCACTCCTAGAAGAGCCCGAAACCTGTCGTTTATAAAATCGATTAAAAGTGTTTGAGGACCTCCAATTTCCCCGAGCCATAATATCTTCCATGGGGAAGTTGTCCAACCAATTCTTGGAAGCAACAGCGGAAGGGACACTCAGGACTAGCAACAATACCTGCCTGACGCATCAGAGCTTTAATCCAGCCTGCAATAATAGTTCGTGAGGCCGCACGAGCCGTGGTGACAAACAAGTTAGGACATTTAGCTTCCTGACGTCTAGTGGAAAGCAGTGATACAGTTTGTTCAACCCAGTATACGGGGTCCAAATTATCGTTATCGGTCATTAGGAGTGTCAAGTCATGAATACGCCTACCAGAACAGAGTACTAAGAGGGCAGCGGCTTGACTCGAAACATCAAAAATGTAGTCATGATTTATTGTTCTAACGCCAAGAAAACATACAAAATCATCAATATTCCACACGGGTAACTTAGAAACAATTGGTTTTTGATTGAAATCGATTTCAAAATATGTTACACCAAAGCACGATTACTTAGAACACCTGAATCATTTACATTATTACATTACAAAGGGTGGAGACCATAGACTTGTGTAACAATATTGTATTATAAGACAGTTTATGTTTTATATGCAGATCAGCCAGAAAACGAGCTAGGTCAGATCCTGAGGGATTCTTAGGGCTAATATGACTCTACACCACGAAACCCAGCGGTTTCATGCAGGTTTGCAAGTTCTTAGGGTAGAATCGCGCCAAGAACTTTTCAAAAGATCTATCTGAGAATTATTCCACTTACCTAAATGATGTGTCCACCCCCACATTTCCAAACTTCCAACACTAGATCCTGGACGCGAGGAGGTGGCAGTCCCGTTGTCACATCGATCAATACTTTGTTCAGGTTCTATATTGTGAACGGTGGGGCCAGAGCCCAGGCTTTGAGACCTCCGCGCCAAAAGACTTTCTCCCATCGCGGTGCTACTATCAAGTAAATTCCTGATGCCCGATTGAGGTAGCTCAAAAACCCTGGGAATCAGGAACGGGGGTGCGAACACCCATGCCAGATCGAATTTCCAAGCAATCGAGAATGCATCGTGGGCTACAGCTTGTTTGTCGTTCTGATCTTTCGACACGTAATGAGGGACTACGTGACCGTTGCTGGAAGCAAACAGGTCCACTTGGGGAATTCCCCATTTTAAAAATATTATCTTGGTAATCTCGGGTATCAGATGCCATTCGGGGACCTGGCGAAACCGCGATAGGTTATCGGCATGGTTGTTGTACCTCCCCGGAATGTAGTACACATTGATATGAATTTGGTACTGATCTATCAAACAAAACAGGTCGTATGTTATGTCCATCAATCGCGAGGATTTGGTTACCCCTGCGTGACGGAGATACGCTACTACCGTGCGATTGTCGCATTGTATGGTGACCGTAGATCAACTCAGATACACTGGATGACTTTGAAAAACCTTCAATATTGCCAACATTTCTTTTACGTTGCAGTGACAATTCTTCTCGTTCTGGGACCACGTTCCCCATAGAGACTGGTTGTCCATCTGGGCCCCCCAGCCTAAGTCGGAGGCGTCCGTTTTAGTCGCTGGTGCGTGGTGTAGAATTGACGGATGTTGCAAATTGTGGCTCCACCATTGTAGGTCGCCTATTGCATCTGCAGGTACAGTGTATACCTTGACAGAATTGTCCAATTGTAGTGTGTTTAGGAATTTCAATAGAGCTCGATAGTGCAATCTCCCTCTTTGGACAACAAAACTCGCAAAGTTTAGTGCTCCTATTACTCTTTGCAACTTCTTTAGGTTTGTCTTCCGCAAATCTACGATTTCGCGAATCTTCGCTAGTAATGAGGTTACTTTTTCCCTTGGCAGACGTTCGAGGTTTAGCCAAGGATCCCACAGTACTCCTAGGTAAACCAGGGATTTCTTTGGTGTTAGGATAGATTTTTCGAAATTTATTTGCCAACCCAGATATTTTAATGTTTTTACGAGAAGACTTACATGGCCTGCGAGAACTGCTGGGTCTTGGTGAGCCAAAAGAAAATCGTCGAGAAATACTAATATTCTCACACCTTGGCTTCTCATAATTTGGGCAATCCAATTTGTCAAACTGGCAAAAGTTTTTGGTGAAAATCTGGTGCTTGCAAATCCTTCCAAAGATCGACGAAATTCGATAACTGACCGGCTTGAAATATTTTCATGTCAATATTTACTTCTCTTGGCATTTAAGCCTGAAGGTGATGACCATCGCTTATTTCCGCCACGTTTATGAGCGTCGTATCTTTGGGTTTGTTTTGCCCCGCGGGAGCGAAAGGAACCTCTATCCATTACGCCACTACCCTGTTGAGGATAGTTGCAATACGCATGTGCTGGTCCTTGCGAAGGACACTGTATATTATTCTGCAAAAAGCCACCCTGCGAGGGGACGTTACAGTTCTGACAGCCTTGTGAAGTCATGCTTGAGTTATATAGTTCTTACCCTGCGTGGGTGCAACTGAATATTGCCCCTGCAAGGGACGTATATACGCATGTGCTGGTCCTTGCGAAGGACACTGTATATTATGCTGCAAAAAGCCACCCTGCGAGGGGACGTTACAGTTCTGACAGCCTTGTGAAGGCATGCTTGAGTTATAGTTCTATACCCTGCGAGGGTGGAACTGAATATTGCCCCTGCGAGGGACGTATATACGCATGTGCTGGTCCTTGCGAAGGACACCGTATATTATGCTGCAAAAAGCCACCCTGCGAGGGGACGTTACAGTTCTGACAGCCTTGTGAAGGCATGCTTGAGTTATAGTTCTATACCCTGCGAGGGTGGAACTGAATATTGCCCCTGCGAGGGACGTATATACGCATGTGCTGGTCCTTGCGATGGACACTGTATATTATGCTGCAAAAAGCCACCCTGCGAGGGGACGTTACAGTTCTTACAGCCTTGTGAAGGCATGCTTGAGTTATAGTTCTTACCCTGTGAGGGTGGAACTGAATATTGCCCATGCGAGGGACGTTTGAGCCATTTTCCAACTTGCGAAGTTGAGGTATTACCATATGCCGATTTTGTAGATGTACCAGCCGATCTAGAAGCAGGCCAGAAGGCTTTTTTGATACCGCCAGCTTTTTCTAATGCAACAACTAACTGCTAAGAATTGAATAAGCTAACCTCAGATGGAGGTATTTTCTTTATTGCCGCTTTTATTAAGGGATCGCGAACTGCATTAGTTATGCTGTCTCTGCGCATCTGTATAGATTCAGCACTATGGCCGCAAATCATTTGCAATAGGTCTGCCGAAACCTTGCTGAACTCACCAGAAGTGAAAATGTCATTCAACTTTTTTATAGCCTCGAAGTTAATTCTCTCTGGTCTCGGATCCATGTCAAAAATGCACAAAGTTCCTTCTCCTTTTGTTTTAAAATACCGTGGTCTGATCTCGTTTGCCTCGAGTTCGACGAAACCCGGGCTATGGTTATACGATTTAAAACTGAATTTCTCTTAAAATGTTCAAGTAACGCTCGTCTGTCTTTGGAACAGCCGGTTCCTTAAGCTTAGTTTCAACATCTAAATTATTTATAAGACTACTACCCTCCAGTTCTAAATCATCCTCCGTGAAAAGGGAAAGGGCGTCGTCGGGCAGCGGTATACTATTATTTATATTATGTTTCACTTTACGCTCCGAGCGGCGATGCTTGTGCTTGCCCCTCCTTACGGTGACGGCGACGCGCATGTTTAGACTTATGGTCAGAAGAACTAGATGAACTGGAACTAGAATCGCTACTATCAGAGCTACTACTACTGCTGCTGTTCGGATGTGAACGCATCCGTTTGGCACTAGATTCTCTATTATTAGCGGTATTCGAAGGACCTGCGACCGGTTTATCTTGCGAAATCAACGTTATTTCTTTATCCATTACATATTCGGTATTATACTGAAAACAATTGAATTACACACACTGGAAAAGAAAAAGAATAAACAACACGCGAACGGAAAACCGTTAAATTCTGAAAATATCAACGTTGATTCACTGTATTATCAAATCATTCACTAGAAACAGTTTTAATAAAAATTGTAAATTGGTAAGTATGCCAACTTTCGTCGAAAGGAAAAATATAGACGGTTGTGAAAAAGAAATATAGATAACTCACCTGCTAAGCAGCAACCGTCTCCGGCAAGGAAAAGAACGCCAATGAACAAGACCGAGCGCGCGAGCTCAAAAATGCGCTCCCCTCTCTGACCTGGTGACGTCATGAGAGCGAGACAGAGCTATATCGCTAGAAACGTAAGGAAAAAAGGCACAGGAAACATGGTTCAGCCTATCTCCAATAGTTTAATTATGCTTCGAATAACGGTCAAGTGTTTAATAACACTTGAACACTCGCGACGAACTTCTAATGGCATAAGCAGTATGCGACTGATTGTGCATCTAAAGTTACCCCACATCCAGACTTTGTTTACATCATAAATATTCTTGAAGTACCCTACTTAAGCAAATAATAAATTCTTGATAAATCGCACCTTATCACATAAGTCAAGTTGGTGCTCCAAATCATTAAGCACAATATTGTGTTCCTTTGAACATAAGTCAAGTTATGTTTTTTATTCCGTCATTGAATGTTTAAAGAGTGTAAGGTTGATAAAGTACGCCATTTGACACGCCATGAATTATTCGTTATCGACATATGTGCTTTAGTCAGTTTGCGTATTGAATTATTTGAAGCTCAGAGACCCAGTAAAAATTATATCGAATTTTTTGACTTATGTTCTTTAGTCCGCCGACCCTACAATTGTAAAATAGTTTTGTTGTGAAGCTCTTTTTTAAGCTTTATCTTTCTCGGTGTATCAAAAATATAATCAATGTCGGGAAAGTTATCTAGTGGTGGAGTTTCATTACCAGTAGTTATAATGGTTCCTTCGACAACTGAAACTGATTTATGCTAGGTTCTGCAGTTACTGCACTGTTGTTAGAATTGACAACTGGAACTGATGTGCTTGGTTCTGCAGTCACCGTACTTTTGACAGAAATGATGTCCGGTAGATTCGATGATAAAAACAACGCGTTCTGTGGTACAGCTCCCTTAAACAATCTTTTTAAACCACCTTTTGTAAAGTACAAGTCGCTCTCATTGAAATGAGCGGAACACACAACACAGCGTTTTCCTGGTTTCCACCAACTTTCTTCTCGACTGAGTCGTACTATAGCAGTCCAACGGTCACAAATGACAGGATCAGCAGGAAATCTGTACCAAGCAAACATAATACGATAATAATAATGACTGCAGCATTACACATATACCTAATCATTATAAACGCAACTCTGTTTGTAACGTTTTCACAACTCAACCACTGAACTGAATTTGGTAACATTTTTTACGGACACAGACCAAATTAGTCTGTGTGAATTATTTAATTCAGAAATCTTCCCCAGCGTGCGCACTACAACTCGCCCAAATTTCATCTCAATCGAATGAACGCATAGAGGACAATCGCACCGTCACAAGCTTGAGCAAATTATTAAGTACCCTATAGTATTACCCGGACCATAAGCTATAACTGTTCTCAGTTTCATTAAAATCCGTCCAGCAGTTTTTGTGTGAGATAGAGAAAAATTCCAAAAATGATTCTAATGTGTTCTCTTACGTATCCTTCATCCACTCGTTTATTTTTTTTTGCAAATATTTTCGATGTACAGACACGAAGTTTACATTTCAGTGACATGGGTCGAACAACGAAAATTTTTTTTTTTGCTTTCCCATAGTAAATCAATCAGCTGATTGCGCATTTTGTATGGGAAGACGAAAAATTTTTTTCACTTTCGACCCATGTTCCTTGGGAAAATTATTTCATGGGTAGAGTCAGCCCTTGAAATAGTGTCAGCTAACATTTTTACACCTTAAGTGTATAGATTACAAAAATAAACATTAAATAATTTATAGAACTAGGATAAGTATACAACAACTAGGTTAGATAAATGAAATAGGTTATTTAATAAAATCCAAAAACAATAAATTCACATCATAAAAATTTCAACTACGGGGAACTTGATTCTTGTATACGCGGCAACACCGAATGGTGTTTAGGGTTCTTGTTATTTTATGTGGAAATTTCGAAATTATACGATACTTACTGATGGTATGTGATCCCAGTGTCCTTCTTATTTCTTGTTGTATTATTTTTACACTGTTTCACTACGCAAACTGGCATTTTACTTCGGATTATGCCCAAAATTTAATAAAACATTCGGCACGTACACGTCACGGACAGCTTGCAGTGTGACTGGCTCGGGTACGCCGACTTCGGCGTAGTATTTGTTGCCGCATTTGACAAGTACGCCGGCGGTATCTAGTCGAGCGCAGTGAGACCTATCATTCATCTAAGCTAAAGTACTTTTAAAAAATAACTTATAGACACGAATTTTAACATTATTAACTTCGAAGCAAAAATAATGTTTGGGCCCCCCCTATTGCTGCTATGCACTTTATACTGATATCTGGGAGTAATCACTGAAATACACTTTGCTAAGAAATCCCGCTGTCTCGTCAAATCACCAAGTTTCCAATACTCTTCAAATAAAAACTCTGGCCTGTTGCGTAATTTTCTCAGTGCACTTTAATCTGCATTTATCCCCACACGGAGTACCTATCTCTCTTTTAGGAATAATCTTTTTTGACTTGGATAATGAAGTGTATTGTTGTCCACTGTTACGAAGCATTTTAGCTTCCTTAATTTTTGAAATGTTTCTTTTGCGTTTACGTGTGCAAGAGGTACTCACACTTGGCTGCTGGATTGGATCAACTTCTTGCACTACCTCGTGAATCCTTGGCTGTTGAATTGAATCATCTTCTTGAACTACCTCGTGAATCCTTTCCTGCTGAATTGAATCAATTTCTTGCACTACCTCGTGACTCAAAACTTCGATATGTACTTGCTGCATGTTGAAGAGAAGCACTAGATTAAGATGTTGAAACACGTCGTGTAAGTGCAACTGGTTCTATATAGTCAGGATAGTTATCTGGGTAGTTCTACTTTTAAGGTCTTCACCATGGACAAAAATGAATAAAGCTATTTCATACATGTCATGTGACTAAACTGTGGGAAAATTACCATAGATTCGGTATTTGTTGACCAGCAGCTCAGTTTTTTATTAAAATTTATATTTTTTTGCGGATTACTAGATTCAGATGGAAAATAATGTATCCTTCGTTACGAAATTCAGTTGTTTAAAACTTGCATAAATTAAAAGAAATTTTAAATGGTTATTTGTATTTATTATTATAAAATCCAAACTTTAATCAGTTTTAAACATTTTGGTCTTTATAATCAGGTAATAATTCCGTATAAAAAATTAAATTTGTCTCTTTCGTCACATTTACTCCTTTCAAACTTCGTATCAATTATTTTTTTTCACTTTTACAAAAAAAATATTTGAAAGAGCAGTATTACATACTAAACACCAAGTATGACACGACATAAAATGAGTAGCAAAAAGGACTTAACGCAAGAATTTTGGTTTTTAACAACAATCTTTATACGGGGACGAGATCAAACTTATTGTTACGAAGGAGACGTAAATGTGACGAAGTAGACTAACAAACAATTATGACTTAAATCTAATGAGATTCTCAGCTTCTTTTTTCATTAATCACAGGCAAAACTTGCTTATTACTAAAATAAAAACTTTAATATGTGAGGAAAATCAGCAAAACCCTACATTAACAAACTAAACAAATAACATTTAGGGAAAAAATTACATTTCGAAAACTTCCTCCACTGATTTACTAAAGGAATACAAAACTCTCGTACCTTTTTTAATAATTTGAGGTTTTTCGAGTATTCTTAGCATGTCATCTAAGTGCACAAAAGACACATCATTTTTATCTAAACGAAATAAGGTCTTTGTTTCATCTAAACATCTTAAAAATATAACTTTGGCTTGGAATCATCAAACTCACTGTCTATCAATCCTACATAATTGTACTGCTTTCTTTTATCGCTCAAAATTTTTATCACAACGTAAGTCCCGATAGCTAAGTTTCTGGGGTGGATAGTAGTTTTATCTAGGCTGGTTCCACTACTATTACAATTTTTCGTATTCCTTTCGCGTAAAGTAGCCAATGGTTCCTCGTCTGAACTATCGCTGGAGTCATAATAAACTCTGTTAAATATTTGTCCTGTTCTTCCACTTGACATGCTTGTAATAGTAGTAGAACCACCCTCCACGAAATCAGTTTCAGAGTTATTTAAAGGTGCAGTCTCCATAGTGTTTGTTGCAGCATTTTCAATGTTCTGTGCTTCTTGGGCGATGAAAAATTTGTGCGATTTATTAGGAACACATGAACAAAACCCAATTATCTCTCCATTACTACAGAAGCAACTCTGCTCGCTATAAGTCATTTTTCCCCGAGAATTAGACGATATATGATGTAAACGCATCGTGCCTGGAACTCGTTGTAATGTAGCCGGTATCTCCCTAGATACTTGATCTATTTGGTCTTGACTGATTACAAACATCTTCACGGATGTTGCGTCTTTCAATAGATCGTAAAATTGAGTCAGATTTACTACATCACGTCCATGAGCAACTAGCCTATCGGCTGTTCTTTTGATGAGGCCTCCAATCCCGTCAGCGGCACCCTTGCCGTGCCCAGATTCAAAATATGACCATGTCATATGTTTAAATCCATAATCGAAAAACTTGGTCGACATCAAATAAAAGTTTTGCTTCTGTCTGTACTGCGTACACGGACCGTCAGAGAAGAAATGTATGGTTTCGACAATGGGGTATTTTTCTTGCACATATTTTAAAATTGGGTCTGTATGTGCCCAGATTGCTGCAGGACCATGAGCTAGGCTAGAAGACACCGTGCAAAAGGAAACTGTTTCATTCGTCTCTGCTCCTTCTGGCTTTGCGTACAAAACAACAGTGTGTAGTGTTAGCTGATTACGTGAGCCTCCGAAGTGATGAGCTTGGATTTCTTCACTATGCTTGCAATTATAATTTTCGCTGAAATCCATATGAATGGCAACACTGTTAGGCGTGAGATTTTGAATGCAATTTCGATAGCCTTTATGTTGTGTGTAAACGTTAAAAACATGTTTCTTAAAATCCGTAAAGTCTTTTTCAAAATTATTAATTAAGTCGAATAATTTTCCAGTCTGTAATTCTTTAACATTCTTTATAACTTTTCGAGTACCATTTGCCGTAGTAAAATCTTCTGTCTTACGAATCCACTCCCACCATGACACATTTTCTTCAGGATTAATGTTTTCTAAATCAACAACTTTGTTTTTTTTACATTGTTCACAGTTTCCAACCATACAGTGTTTTTGGTTCACATTACACACAACAGATTCCAGCAAATTATTCAAATTATCAGTGTTGATAGCACCTTTTTTTCTTATAGCCGTTGCTTTGAACTGAATATTTGTGTGTTTCTTACACAAACACGTATCTCTTGCATTTACTGATGGAAACATGACATAGAATGGTCTCATTTTTGCAAAGTAAGCTAATGAACAAGGTATGCTGCATTCTTTTTTAAAGAGACGGTATAAATTACTAACTGTATTCAAGAGAAACCTTTTCTGTTTTTTAACCTTATTTTTTGTTACGGTCTCCTTCTTACCTGCAGTTGCACGACTATTGTCGTCACGAATGTAGAAGTTTACAATCATTCTTCTCAATTTCCTATCAACTGCCTTAATTCTCTGTTGTTTGTTGTAGCGTATACCCAGTGCATCCATTCTTATTACATTTTCAAGGCCTGCTTCCTTCACTCTATCTGACATTACGGTTTCTTTAAGTACTCTTCTATCTTTTCGGGATTTTAAGTTCTTGTAATTTTCTTTAATGCTGTTACAAAGAACATTATATTCTTCAAACTTTGTTTGAGCCCTTTGTAGTTTTTTTTTGTACTTTTCATACTTTCGTCTCCATTTGTCATTTTCAGTTTGTAGCTTTAAATTTTCTCGATATAATTTACTTCTATCTCGTCTTACTTTTTTTCTTCCGCTACTTACGATATGCGAGGCTGGCGGTGATGGTGGTGGAGCTTCTAACGCTTTTTCCTGTTCCTTTTGTTTATCTCTGTACTTTTTTTGCTTTATTTTCCACTTTCTGTTCGCCAATCTTTTTTCTCTGTCATTCATATCTTTCACTAGCGTTTTGTTTTTATGATAGCGATCTCTTGCCTTCTGTAAATATTCTTCATATTTGTCCTTGTCTTGCTTTTTTTTCAACCTGCGACGACGTTGCCTTTCAGCTGCTGACAACGGCATGGCTTATAGGTATTTATTTCTGAAAAGAAAAGAAAGTAGGGACTTATATGTAGCGTCCTATAAATGAAATCTTCCATAAATGTAACCTTCGTCACTTTCATGTCTCCATCGTCACATTCTACCTGTGCCGAAGGATACGTGTGACGAAGTATACAATTTTTGAATAAGATTGTTACAAATCGTGCATAGCGAACACTTAGATAAAAAAAATACTTCACCGTAAAGATTACATATTTATATGAATCATATAAAAGCTAAAACGATTAAAAATTCATGAAATACATACAAAAAAACGCTGTGACTAAGGATAACCTCAAAAAACACACGCCGCCGGTCTTCGTCCTTGATGTAAAAGAAGTGACAAGCTGTCAAAGTCAATCACTTGATTTGAGTTTCGCTCTATGCTCTATGGTCTTTGGCGTTTCGTTTCACTCAAAAACTTAACACACTCACATATTTTTTTTTAAACTTAAGGTAATATTTGGCCGTCGTGACGATGGATACTCGAATTTTCGGGACAATCTTTCGTCACGGCAAAAATAAAAACTTTTACAGATAAATTAAATTAAACTTTCTCGTTACCATGCTTACCAATTTATCTCTCCATGTATTTATTAAATTGTGTGACTTCAATAAATTATTTTCATAATAAACGTAATAGTTCCAAGCAACACCTAATGGGGACATGCCGTTTTAACTTTGTAACAAAAGTTTGACTCCATTTTAATAATAAAGTTCAAATTAATTTAAAGTCAATTTAAAGATGGTTATCTAAATACAAGTTATTAAATTGATTTAAATAAAATAAATGATACTTCCTCCATTCTGTATTTAGTATTAAACCTTTGTTACAACGGGGACCACCTTAATTTTATGAAGGACTTTAAAAGTAGAACTACCCATCTGCTTCATCAGGGGAAAAGTCCTTACCTGAACGAAAAAAGAAAGCAAAAACATTTACAATACAGTCAAGCACACAACAAGAATAAATTAGGTATATCTTTAGGTACCTACCTGAAGATGTACTAGATGACGACGATGAAGATTTGCTAGTTGACGAAGATGTACCAGAGCTAGAAGAATCAGACCTTGATCTGCTACTAGGTAGACAATTTTCTGTCGCTATCACAAACAAACCAGTACCACTCAGATGTCCCCGACATCCTCTCATTTTCTGGATGTTCATTATTAACACCCACTAATTCTTTAGAAGATTGTATTAAAGGTACGGCTGCAGTAGATGATCTCAGTTCTTCAGGAACAGCGTAATTTATCAACAGTGGTTGCATCTCAAGAGAAGATTTGGTAGGTTCAGAAGTACACAAACAATTTGTTGATTCAGTTTCTAAACAAGATGCCATTTCAGGAGCCGTTTCATGACTATGCAAATTTTCATTTACAACATTATGACGGGGATCATCTAAGCAAAGATTTTCATCCTGTGATGAAGCTTCTTCGGCTTGCATTGCAGCCACAATACGTTTTAAGCGTGGATTTCTTAGATATGACATTATCTGAAGCAAAAAATGTAGTAAGCGTTACCTCTAAAGAATATTTGAGTACTTTTAATTTTTTTTGTACGTAACGAAAATGTTATAACTAATTTGTTGTAATGAAATTGTAACGTAACAAAAATGTAATTATTAAGCTTTATACACACAGTGTTAAATATTTTTGTTTCCTCTTATAATTATTTATTTATTATCATAACACAGGGCGTGATGTGTTCAGTAGTTCAATTCAAATTACTTTAACAATAAAAAGAAAATGAAATATAATTTTTTTTATTACAATTAACAAAATTAGGTATACTTTGGCAGACATAGATGTAGCTGTAGCCTACAAAAAAGTGAACTGAATGAAATGAAGGTTAATCCTTATAAATACACTTGATCTTCATCATTCATCAAAACATGAACTTCGGGATTGTCACGAATTTGTAGTATTTCAATAGCTTTAACTAGTGAAAGATAAGGCACCTCGTCTTTGTCTCTGCGCTTTGGTACAGTAAATGTGGGAGTTTAGTCTACAGTGTAATTAGTTCTGTAAAAATTTATAGAGTACATTCTTGACTCAATATCAATATGTCCTACTACACCAATAAAATACTTCCAAGTTTTTTTAAGAAAATATCGAACCAAGACTTTATCGTTAATTTTAATGTCAATGTTTTCGCTTCGGTCGTCATCTTTCACTTCGTAATTCTTTTCACTTTTATTCTCATCCTGATCTGTCATAACAAAGTCCTTATCAGCCGGTCTATTCTGTAAATATCTCACCGTGAAAACGTAGGTGAAGTGATCTTAAAGTGAACTGTCAATAGTGTCAACCCCTAGCATCAAATGGAATCACGGCTCACTTTACGCTCACTTCACCTAAGTTATCACGGTGAGATTTTTACAGAATAGCACTACTGTACCTTTCATGTAGTCAATCTCACTTGGTTCCTTATAATATTAGGTCTTTACCTATGAAATTGCCGTTCTGCAGTACTGGCCATTTCAAATCAAAATAATTTTTGTTTGGCTAAGAATTCTAATTTCAAATTAATTTTATTTTAAAAACATGGATTTTTTTTTCCAAAAGTAGTAATTTGTTTATTGATTAGTGTTACGTTTTCATCGCATTTCAATTTTTTTCGTCATCAAGGATACGTTAAAAATTCGAGTAATTATGGAATATGAGTACCGTCGTGGCAGCAACGCGGCACAAGCGGCACGCAACATCAACGACGTTTACGGAGCTAACACTACAAACCAACGCACCACTTGTTATTGGTTTGCTCGCTTCCATTCTGGAAATTTCGACCTGAAAAATTAACCTCGCGGTCGTCCGAAGACTTTGGTCGACAATGACGAATTAAAGGCGATTGTGGAAGCTGATGATACACAATCTACGGCTGAATTAGCAGCAGCTTTCGATGTTAGCGTCAAAACAATATTGGTCCATTTGCGTCAAATTGGCAAGGTAAAAAAGCTTGACAAATGGGTGCCCCACGAACTCAATGATCGCCAGCGCAAAGTACGCGTCGAGACGTGCCTTGCACTGCTCAACAGACACACAAATGAAGGAATTTTGAACCGCATTGTTACCTGCGATGAAAAATGGATTCTGTTTGTTAACCGCAAGCGCTCAGCAAGTTGGTTGGATCCTGGTTCAGCACCTAAACAATGCCCTAAACGAAAACTTACCCCTAGAAAAGTGATGGTCACTGTTTGGTGGTCTAGCGCCGGTGTGATTCATCACAGCTTCTTACCAAACGGGGTGAGCATTACTTCAGATGTGTACTGTGAAGAACTGAACACAATGATGAAGAAGCTGGCACATCTCCAACCAGCATTGGTCAATCGCTCGTCTCCGCTGCTCCTGCACGACAACGCGCGACCTCATACTGCACAGCAGACGGTCTCCAAGTTGCAAGAACTGGGGTTGGAAGTGTTGAAGTATTTTATTATCTGTGTGACTATGTTCTAATGTCAACCACGCTCTACACTTCCTGTTCCTGCCCCGTCTTAACAAGATGTCTGTAGTGTCGGTATTAGCTAGGTTAAGCTGTATAATAAACTGATAGTTATCAAACGAATCTTTTATTTAACTATTCTAGTTCTCACAGGTTATGGGCCCAGACGCCTTATTAGTTGAGCTAGGAATATAGTTGAGTATTTAGTTTGGTTTACCGAGCGCGTTTTCAGAGCACAATGGAGACCACGCCGGCAAAGATAATAAATTTTCCCCAGCTAAAAGCCGAATCTTTCGGAAATTGGCTCTTCAGAGTACAATGCTTATTAGATGAAAGAGGCCTAAAAGAGATAACAGAGGCAAAAGAGATAGAGGAAAATAAGAAGAACTTGGATGCGAAGGCAAGAAGTTTAATAGTGCAATGCCTAACGGATAGGCATTTAAACCTGGTTAAAGATTGTTCAACGGCGAATGAAATGATGAACTCCTTGAAAATCACATTTCAAAGAAAAAGTGTGATATCAAAAATCACTCTTCGAAGAAAACTATTGACTTTAAAGCAAGATGGCAGCTTGGAGGAATATTTTGCAAAATACGAAAATCTGATTCGGGAATTAGAAGTATCGGATGAAAAGATAGCAGAATACGATAAAGTCTGTTACCTCCTAACGGGGCTTGGAGAGGAGTATAACAATGTTATAACTGCAATCGAAACTGTTAACACAGACCTATCTCTAGAATTTGTCCGGACAAAATTGCTGGACCACGAAGTAAGAAAGTCCCAGGAGTCAAATGTAAAAGATGAAACATCATTTGTAAGCAGAAGCACGCATGTGATTTGCTACAAATGTAAGAAGAAGGGCCACAAGTCGTATGAGTGCCGGATGTTGAGCAGAGGCCGGGGACGGGGCTACAGATGTCCCAGGGGCAGAGGAGAAGCAGCTCATCCTGCACAAGAGGAGAGCATGTTTATAGCGTCGGAGCAGGCGCTAACTGCCAAAGACATGGCAAACACTATTTCTTTTATTGTTGACTCCGGTGCCACTCAACATTTTGTACAAGAACAGTACTCAAAATATATGACAGATGTAGAAAACTTGCCACAAAAGTTAAATATAAAAATAGCAAATGGACAGACCCTTACAGCTACACAGAAGGGAATTTTAGTAGCCACTCACAATAATAAAAGGATTAAAATAGAAGCTGTAATAGTACCTGGTCTCAGTACTAACTTGCTATCGGTCAGTAAATTAGTAGAAAGAAAAATGGAAGTAATTTTTAGAAAAGGTAAATTACTAATAAAGCACCACAATGAAACCTATCATGGAGTGAAAAAGGGACAGCTATATACATTTGATGTAAAAATAAATATTGAAAACGATGCGCATTCATGTCAGTTGACAGAAGATAACATTAATGTATGGCATCAAAGATTTGGTCATATGTGTAGAAAGAAATTGGCTATATTAGGATTACCATTTAGTACAGAACCATGTGAGCCATGCATGAAAAATAAAGCAACAAGATTGCCATTCAAAAGGCTACAGAGACCAAGATCAAGTAAAATTGGTGAATTGATACATACAGATATAGCAGGTCCTACTAGAGTGCCAACTACAGAAGGCTATAGGTATTTCCAAACAATAATTGATGATCACAGTCACTTCACACAGACATATTTGTTAACGCATAAATCTGAAGCAACAGGAAAGCTGATATCATACATAAAGGAAATGGAAAGACAAATGGAAGTGAAAGTCAAAAGAGTCAGATGTGATAATGGTGGTGAGTTTACAGCAAACTCATTAAAAGATTTCTGCACAAACAAAGGAATTAGGATAGAGTATACCCAGAAATACAGTCCGCAACAAAACGGCAAAGCTGAAAGGATGAATAGAACAATTTATGACAAAGCAAGAACAATGTTGGATGAGTCTAATCTGCCGAGACACCTCTGGGGACATGCTGTATTAACAGCCACATTCCTAATTAATCGCTCACCATGTTCATCTATACAAGACAAAGTACCAGCAAAGGAAATGAAGAAAGAATGTAATCTGCAAATGATAAAGATTTTTGGAAGTAAAGCTTGGGTACACATAATGCCTAAACAAGATAAGCTATCAAGCAGAGCAACTCCAGCTAGAATGGTGGGATATGCTATAAATGGTTATAAAGTATGGGATCCCAACACAAACTCGATAATAATATCGCGAGATGTAAGATTTGATGAAACAAATATAAAGTATACAGAAGAAAAGAAACCACAATATTTGAATGAAGAAATATTAGATGATACAATCCCAGGAGAAGTTGAAGAGACTGAACAACACGAAAATAGGGAAGACAAAAGTAGTCAAAATATATGTACTAAGTCAGGAAGAGAAGTGAGAAAACCACAGCGGTTAAATGATTATGAGACTTATGAAGCATACTGCTTATTATCCAGTGTAAGCGACCCGGTAACATACAAAGAAGCTATAGAACAGAGTATTGAATGGAAAACTGCAGTAATAAATGAAATAAAATCATTAGAAGAACAAGAAACATGGTCAGAAACAGAACTACCAAAAGGATGTAAAACAATAGACACAAAATGGATTTTTAAGACCAAATCAGATGGAACCAGAAAAGCGAGGTTAGTTGCCCGAGGATTCCAACAAACAGTTGAAGACTATGTATATGCTCCAGTGGCAAAACTAACTACCATAAGAATGGGATTATCACAAGCAGTGAACAATGACTGGAAAATAAATCAATTAGATATACCTACAGCATTTCTAAATGGAAAATTAGAAACAGAAGTGTACATTAAAGTTCCAGAGGGAGTAAATGTGCAAAATAACAAGGAAGGAACAGTCTTAAGACTTAATAAAGCTTTATATGGCCTAAAAGAATCGCCAAAATGTTGGAATAAAACATTTGATACATTTTGCAAGAAAATAAATATGACAAGATCCAAAAATGATATATGTCTCTACTCAGGCAAGAATATATGGCTTATACTATTTGTTGACGATATAATGTTGATGGGAAATGAAAAAGAAGTAAATAATGTGATTAAACTATTGCAAGAAGAATTTAAAGCCAAAAACTTGGGAAGAATAAGTAACTTTTTAGGTATTGAGATACAGCAAAATAACAACACAATAAAGTTATCACAAAAGCGTTTTATTGAAAATATAATTGCAAAGTTTAATATGGTGAACTGCAGAGAATCAAAGACACCGATGGAGAGCGGCTTCCAAGCACCTGAAAAAGAAGAACAGATTAATAATGTACCATACAGAGAGCTTATGGGATGCCTAAATTACCTGGCAACAATCAGCAGACCGGATATTACCTTTGCTACTTCATTTTTGAGTAGATACCTTGACAAGCCTACAAGAAGCTTGTGGACTGCAGCAAAGAGAATATTGCATTATTTAAATGCAACTAAAGATATGGAATTGACTTACCATAAGAAAAAAGAAGATAATAGCAATCTTTCTCTAATTTCAGCCTTTTCAGATGCAGACTGGGCTGGTGATAAGACAGACAGAAAAAGTGTCAGTGGTATGGTCATCTATCACCAAGGCAATTTGATCTCATGGTCTTCCAAGAAGCAACAGTCTGTTGCGCTTAGTACTGCCGAAGCTGAGTATATTTCTGCAGCCATGTGTGCGAGTGAACTCCTGTTTATTCATGGTTTGGCAAAAGACTTTAATGATCAGTGCAGTGTTGAACTAAAAGTGGACAATCAAAGTGCTATAAAAATGATTATGAACAGTGAAAATACGCGATATTCAAAACACATAGACATAAAGTTTCATTTCATAAAAGACATTATTGCTCGAAATTTAATTACAGTGAAATACGTGAGTTCTTGTGAAAATACATCGGACATTATGACAAAGCCCTTGTGTAGTGTAAAACATAATTATTTTCGTGCTAATTTGTTTAATTGAACTTTAGCCTTTGTTTATTTTGATTATATTTGAGGTTATGTAGAAATGTCAAACTAGAAATGTCACTCATGTCAAATGTTAAGATACTGTCACTCTAGTGTTGCCATAAGATTAAAAAATATATATATATGATTTTGTTTCGTGTAGCAATTTGAAGTTGTAATAATGTTAAAAAAAAAAAAAAATATTGTAACTTAAAATTGAGGGAGTGTGTTGAAGTATTTTATTATCTGTGTGACTATGTTCTAATGTCAACCACGCTCTACACTTCCTGTTCCTGCCCCGTCTTAACAAGATGTCTGTAGTGTCGGTATTAGCTAGGTTAAGCTGTATAATAAACTGATAGTTATCAAACGAATCTTTTATTTAACTATTCTAGTTCTCACATCTCTCTCCATCTCTCCGTCATCCGCCCTACTCACCAGACCTTGCGCCTACAGACTACTACTTTTTCCAGAATTTGGATAACTTCTTGGCGGGAAAAAAATTGAATACCCGAGAGGCAGTACAAAATGCCTTTGAAGAATTTGTTGCCTCCCGTCCAGCTGATTTCTTTAAGAAGGGCATCAATAAACTGCCACTGCGTTGGCAAAGATGCATTGATTGCATGGGTGATTACTTCGATTAATACAAATAAAAAATGCATGAAAAAAATTCGTTTAAATTTTTTCATACAAAACGGCAATTTCATAGGTATTACGACCTATTATGTTGTTTTCGGTTTTCTCTCATTGTTACAGATTTCTTTGGTTTGTAATTCTTTTTCTTTATTATGTTCAATATAGTTTGTTATTGCTAACTCTACTTCAGTCTCAGGTTTTAATGCAGTCTTATTTCGTTTTTTATCAGTCGTGTTCTTATTTATAACAATACTTTCGTAGTTTTCTTTTTCTTCATACATTCTAAATCTTTGATTGTTTTTTGCTTTCAAGTGTCTTTGTTAATTCCAACTTAATATTGTTGTCTATGTTAAAGTTTTCGTCGATTTTGATTTGATTCTCTTCGTATTCACGTATATTTCTGGTATTTGTGTTGTTATGAACTTGTGCCTCAGTGGTAATTTGAGTTCTTTCCAAATCTTGATCCAAACTGGAATTATCACTGTCTAAGTCCAGTGATAGTTCAGAATCATCATAAACACTGAAATTACTTTCTGTAGATGTAGAATCGCTACATGTAGATAGATTCGGTAATTTATTTACACGTTTGGATGTCTTGTTTTTTAGGTCACTGCTTTTTTTAACTTTTTGAGCTGATTTCTTAGATATTTTATTAATTTTATGGCTGGTAAAAATATTAAAATTGGTGTCTATAGGCTTTAATGCGGAAGGTAACATTTTTGAACCCAGGAAGATGCTATTTTCAGGCGTCAACTTTACTGAAGACATTAGAGTAACCTTTTCATAGCTGTCTGTCAGGTTGTTAGTGATGTCTGTATATTGTATCCCTTGATCATTATTAATATTGTTTGTCGAATCATCTATTATGTTTGTTTGATGGATTGCACTTTCCGATGGTAACACTTCATAATATCCAGTATCGCCTTCGCATCCGCAACTCCCCTTTTCTTCACATATGAGAGTGTAAATTATTTGGTGTAGCTTCATTGTCCCCTTAACAGGTATCACATTTTGAGGAATCTTTTGGCACATCTTGAACATCTTTTGCTGTTATCATGTACAGTTTAACTTTAATATTTTCTTGATAATATTTTCTTGATATTTTCTTGATAATATTACTTCAGCACTGGTAATATCCTGTGCGTGAGCTACGTAGTAATCAAGTTTTCTTTTAATGGCTCCCCCGACACCGTCAGCAGCACCTTTCCCATGTGAGGCTTCAAAGTAATTCCACGTGCCTAATTCAAACCCGTAGTCGGAAAGTCTTTTTGTAAATAAATAAAAATTGTTTTTTTGGCGATACTGCGTTGTCGGCCCGTCACTAAAAATGTGAATTTTTTTAACATAAGGTGTACTGGCAATGATATCTCTAAGAATGGGGTCCAGGTGAGCCCATATAGCACCTGGACCATGCTCATTAATTGGTGAAATAGAGCAGATAGGCTTCGGCCTTTTATTTTTTTGGTATAATACAGATGTATGTAAAGTTATTTGGTTTGTTTGAAAATGCACAGCTTGGATTTCTTCAGAAAGTTTACAAGTCTAATTTTCGGAAAAGTCACATCTTTTTTACATGTTTCTTTACATTTTCTAGATGTTTAATCCTAAATTCTTCGTGTTTTTCCGGTTTTTGAACTTTCAATCGCTCCCTGCATCGCTTCTGCCTTTCCGCATTTGACATTGGCATATCTGAAAAACAAAAAAAAAGGAATAGCCTCTGTCAATCATTTCAAATCACTTTTCTGATATAAAGCAGATAAAAACTGTATTACAAATACAGGCTGCCAATTAAGTTACCTGCGTCTGTCAAGAGGGTTATTCTACCCGTCATACTGGTTAACATAACTGTTTCGTGAAAAAATATAACTTTTCATACATGCCTAAATGTGTTCAGTCTACTTTTGTGGAAGATGTATTAATTTAATCAAATTCGATTATATGTTTCGTATGAAAAGTTGTTCAATACAACAAGTAGAATCATCCCTATAACGGGTGTAGGTGACTAAACCAGCAGCCTGTTTAAGAGGGCTATTACAAAATCGGAGTGCTCAGTTTTAGGTACATTTGCCGGCGCGCGGCGCCGGACGCGCACGTGTGCGTCTAGTGAAGTACGCTACGCAAACATGCAAACCGCTATGCGCCGGACGCGAGGAACAAACCAACATGAGCCTTGGCCACTTTTCTTTCGAAATAAATGAAATTAATTACTGTTATTATAGTTCGTGAAATATTATTTGAACCAATGAATGTTATCACCGAACGGCTTATCTAGTGAGTTATAGGGTCATAAAAATTTAGGTAGGTAAGTACTTGAAATTTTTATTTATATATTTTAGACCACTAAATCGGCATATTTTGCAAGCGGCTTGCGGCTCGCCCGATGGTAAGCAATTACCGCAACCTACAGACGCTTGCAATGCCTGAACCACCACTTGCTCGTCGCCAGCCTTTAGAAAAGGAATCGCACTGCTACTAATAAAAATACTTTATGTAAATTTGTTTTATTGTAGCAGAAACGATGTGTTAAAAAAAGTTAGTACTTAGTTAGTTATATAAAATATGCGCATTTAAATACAGCATCGGTATTTACAGTAATGCATTGTGTATGGTTTTTATGGATGGGTACAACTGGTAAATAAAAAGCAAAGACTGAATAAAAAAAATATAATAAATTGTAAAAATAAATTAAAATAATATTTTCCGAAGTGGCATAGACCGCGCTTTCCTCGAATCTATGATTTCGGGAAGAACACATTCCTCATAAAACTACTAATTTTGGCAACATTTTCTGGTTCCAGAAATCATGATCTTTGTAAACTTTTACAACTTTTAGTGGATATTTAGTACCAGTCCACACTGCAAATAAACAAACATTTTTATTTGCAACGTGGAGTTGGCCTTGTATTTGATAATACCAATCGTGATTTTTATTAAAAATTACTTCGCTGTTTTGATCGATTTTGAAGCATTTTAATTTTTTTCCTAGAATAGCTGTATCAGGATCCATCTCAATAGCAGATATGGGGCACAGCTCTAATACCGATTTTCTCAAAGATCTTTGAGAAAGTTCTTTATAATGGTATTTATAATTATTTTGAAAAACATAATATTTTTTGCAAGGAGCAAATGGGTTTCCGAAAGTCAAAAAACATTAATATGGCCATATACAATTTTCTTGAAAAAATACATCACAACATGGACAATAGGAAACCAGTAATGGCAATGTATATGGATATGACCAGGGCATTTGACTATGTGGACCATAAAGTATTGTTGAATAAGCTGAATAGATACGGCATCAGAGGTAACGTGCTTAAACTCATACAATCTTATTTGGAGGATAGGAAACAAATTACTCAAATTAGTCAAGTGGATCTTAAGTCCAAAACTGAAGTCGTATATTCGTCAAGCTCTAGAGTTCTCTGTTACGGTGTTCCGCAGGGTTCTGTGATGGGACCCTTGCTGTTCATTTGCTACATTAATGACTTTCCTCAAGCATGCATTCACCATATGTCCTTATTTGCCGACGACAGCGCAGTTATATATAATACCGGTAGTAATGAAGAAATAGAAGATGATATTAACACTAGTCTTGTTACGATTGTTGACTGGCTGAACGCTAATAACCTTAAAATTAACCTAAATAAAACTAAAATTATGAATTTTAAAATTAGACAAAAAACACTGTCACCTTTTCAGGTAAACTACAAAGGTGACCAAATACTTGAAACTAATGTTACAAAATTTCTTGGACTTAATATTGATAGCGATATGTCATGGAGGACTCAAATAGATAATGTGTGTGGGAAGCTCAGTAAGTTTTCCTATGCTCTTTATATGCTAGGTAAAATTGTGAATAAGACAGCGCTCCTGGCAGCTTATCATGGTTATGTGGCCTCTACTTTGCGATATGGCCTTATATTTTGGGGCAATGCTACTAAGGTTGAGGAAGTATTAATAGCTCAGAAAAAATGTGTTCGAGCTATATGTAAAATAAAACGAACGGATTCTTGCAAGCCACATTTCCAAAACTTAAAAATATTGACTGTACCATCACTTTATATTTATGAAGCCTGTATATTTGTAAAAAACAACATGTCTTTATATAAATCTGTCGAAAGTCAACGGCGCTCAAAAAAATTGCACACATTAAGCACTAAAACACAATTTCTATATAATAGTATTTATGCAATGGCTCCAAAACTTTATAACAAATTACCTGATCAAATTGTATCAAGCAGCAACATGAATGAGTTTAAACGTAAGCTATTTAAATTATTGATTAACAAGGCGTATTATTCTGTCAAAGAATATCTTAATGACAAATTGCAATAATATTCAAAAAGTAGTTCCCATAACATAATTATATTTTTTACTGACATTTTCTATTTTATTTATTGTATACGAAATTGTGACTAAATACTAGCTATTTGTTTATGTACCGTCTTATTTTATTGACATATTATTATTAATTAATAGTGTTTGGCATGAAATTGTGACATTTGCTAACATATTGATTTTATTTTATTGTATTTCTTTGAATGTGACATTCCATTTTGTATGCCTTCTGGCGGGACATAGCATGGACCAACATTTTTATTTTTATATAACATCTGTATAATTTTACTCTATGTGCACAAAATGATTAAATGAATTTGAATTTGAACTTAATTTCAATAATACCGTCTTCAAACAGTCCATCAGGTGTAGCTCCTAAAATAAAATGCTCTGAACTTATAAATAGGCCACACTTTTCTACTTATACGTCCATTTGGCAGCTAAGTTGAGCTTTAGCTCAAAAAGCAAGCAAGCTTTAGCTTTCGCCTCGTTTTCTTTTCCATGTTTGATGGAAGGCACATGGTCTAAATTGTAAGAGTACAGTAAAGTTTTGACCAAAGGCGCAGAGTCCGTATTAGGGCGCCTCTTGCATATTTTGCTAAAAATTGATGCAGTGAGAATGCATCTGCGCAGTTCCAGCCATAAAGCACTTTCTGCTTGTAGAACAGTATTGCGTTCAATTTCTTGGCGATTCAATGTTTGCTGTTGCAAATTGGACAAAAACATTGTCTTAGCGTTCTTGTAATCATCGCAGTTCATATCGGGACGTTGGCATTGACTACCATATTGGCCATCTGCGCTACCAAATTGCAGTTGCCTGCGACAACGCTTAGAGCCTGTCTCAGTTCTTTTGCTGTTGGCCAAATGTCGTTTACGTTCCAAAGTTTTTAAAAATTGCCCGGGAGACTTTTTTAAAATGGATTTATACAAATTATATTGAGGTAGGCCAGTATTAAAAATCACAACAGCTGCGTAACAAACAGCGTGCTGCATAGGAGTCTTTTAAAGAAAAATTTATTCGTTTTCCTCCTACTACTTTCGCAACAACGCTGTTAAATTGTTCAGCTCTGTTGTTGGTATAGTTGAGCATGAGACTTCTCGAGTGAAATGCTAGTTGGGAAGCATTTTTTTGTAATTTGATCATCAGGGTCGCAATCAATGGAACTAATTTTTTTTCTTTCATCGGTGCAATAATAACTACCACACGAGGTGTGATCTCCAAAAATATGCCGGGGACTATTTAAAATATCTTTGCAAATTCAGTATTTCAGAATAGAACAGCTTGTATGGTTATATTGATGGATGTGAAAGAAATAAAAGAGGTGTTTCAGGATTGTATCAGATGGAAATCTGTAGTCTCTGCCTACTCCCTGTGGTACAGGCGTGAGTAAATGTAAGTAAATCGTATAGGTACTAGTAATTGTTAAATACATAATCCTATAGTAGAAATTGTCTGTTTTAATTTGGAATTGTCTTCCATTAAGAAGTATACTTACCAATTGGGTGTTCACAGAATAGAATTTATTGCTTTCAATTTTTATATTGAATGCCTTGAAGGCCCGGTGGGGGAATAATGGCAATGTGGGTGCAGTCAATAGCTCCAATTACATCAGGTACTCCAAACTTGTCTCTGAACTCTTCTGATATTCTTTGCCGTTCTGGCTCAGTGGATGGGAAATATACAAGGGAGCAAAATAATATTTTTACGGCGAGGGCGCTTTTTTGGATCCAGAGCGAAGTGAGGGATTCCAGAGTAGAATCCCGAGCGTAGCGAGGGATTCTTTAGTGGAATCTTGAACGTAGCGAGGGATTCAAAGTAAGTCGCCCGAGCCAAAAATATATTTTGCGCCCGAGTGATACACTACTTTTCATCACCCTCTATGAGAAAATAAAAGGCGCCTCATATTTTATTGTAATATTATTATTTAATAAAACATAGAGTAACAACTAAATTGAAATTAAATAGTATGTAATAATAAAACAACTAAAAACTCATATTTACATTTGAGTCATTTTCGCAATTATGAAAATTTATTGTTACAGTTTTGTTATGAATAGAGACTGTTGTAGATTTTATATTCTGCGTGTTTGAAATAATGTCCGAATCTGGCTCATTTTGAGAAAAATCTTCAGACACGCTATTAATTTCGAATATGTGTCCAGTTTTAAACCGTTAATAGAACTGACTGTTGATTTTAGCATTGAGTAGGTACTCCAAAGAGTGGAAGGTTGTTTAGTTTGGCTAAGTACTGGAAGTTGGTCAAAAACAGATTCTGAAAAATTCTTGGCGCCTCTTGCATTTCTCCATTAAAAAAAATTACCATGGGCTTTTATATAAATATTTCTCCCGCGATTTTGCAGGTTTATTATACATCGCGATTATCCATCACATTTCTTGCATCAGTTCTAACACTTTCAGGAGTTAATTCTATACTTTCAGTGTCGCTTGAAGAATTCATTTTTCAAAACAAAACATGAATTTCTAACAATCCGTGAAAATTGACGAAAACGCGGCGGCGGTGCCGGCGTTTTTAATTTGTTTTTTTTTTTTTATTCAGCCAGCGGCGCGACTGGGCCGTCGTACCAGCCAGTCTTTATTCAAACAATATTTGCGTTCGATTTCTTTGGCGCTGAACACTAAGAAGTTCCAAATTCAAAAATTGCGCGGCAAAGATAATTGCGGCGCAATTATAAAGAAGATTCATTATTGCCCGCTAAGTTTCTTATAGAAAACACCACCTTTGGGTGTACTTAAAGGCGAACCAAGTCGTCCTTTTCGAATAGATGGAATGAAAAAGTATATTACCCAATAAACATTTAGGCGTCAATTGGAGCTTGTTTTAGAACTGACCGAGATATAAAGGCGCTACAGCAGCAGCACTTACAACTTTTGGCGACAAAAGAGCGTAAACAAGCAAAATATTTCACTTAGAGCTATACCACAGAGTTACAAGGGCGATAACAGGGTGAGTTTAAAGGTTAAAGACATACAGCAGCATTTTTTAACTCTACAATATGGGCAAAGCATCTTGTGTTATAGCTTTAAGTGAATCTTACAACTATAAGATCTAAATAAGAAGTGAGCATTGACTACAACCCCCCCAAGTGTTATGCAAGCGATAATAAACTCTCGCCAAGAACCAAAAGTTGCACAAAAGCAATAATTACCACTACCAGTTCCACAATGGTGGTCATAAATTCTTTTGTACCACCAAATGCCTAAAGAGGTACAAAACTCTCTAAAGTTACTTAAAGTCGAACAGTAGAAACATTCTTCGCTATCATAGAACTTCTAGTGGTTATTTTGACTTCTGTATAACTTTAGGTAGAGTAATAGAGCTTAATACCACTTCTGTACCCCTTATTCGTTTACTTGTTGTTGATAGTATGCAATGGCGACGCAACTAAAAAAATGTAAAGCAGCCAAAAATGCTTGGAAACGTCAAAGTAGGACTGGTGGAAATAGACGAAAATTGTTGAGGGAATATCATAATCTTTTAAACTACTCAGTTTCTGTTGAGGATCCAAAATTAATACAAGAAAATGTAATTGTGAGTGATAGTATTAGTACTAAAAGTAGTCAAGCGGGAGTTTTTTGCGAAAAAGTGGAACTGGGTTCCGTACATGATTTTCCAGAAAATGTGTGTGAAAGTGGTGCTACAACTACAAGCAATCATGAGAAAGTACTTTGCGAAAATGTGGATCGAGGTTCCGCGTACTCCGCAAATTTGATTGATATTGAAGAAAATTGTGACAGTGAGGACGAATCCAATGACGTATTAAAAAATCTTAATTTTCGTGAAAATTTGAGAGTATGGGCTATAAAACAAAACATAAGTCAAATAGCTATGAAAGATTTGCTGTCAATCTTAAATGAGAGGTTTTGCAATATTCTTCCAAATGATCCTCGCACTCTTTTAAAAACACCTAGAAATATTTTGATAAAAACATTGGAAAATTATGGCGAATATTGGCACAATGGCATTTCTGGACCATTGAAAAATATTTTAGAAAACATTGACAATTTACCTGATATTATTTATTTGAATTTTAACTTTGATGGTCTACCCATACATAACAGTTCAAAAAAAGAATTTTGGCCAATTTTAGCTAATATTCATCAAGTTGACGCGGATCCATTTGTCATTGGTGTCTATTTCGGAATTGGAAAACCAAAGAACTTAAAAGATTATTTAGAAGAATTTGTCATTGAGACTAAATGTCTACTACAAGACGGCCTTGAAATACAAAACAAAAATATTTCTGTCAAAATCAGATGTTTCATCTGCGATTCTCCTGCCCGAGCTTTCATTAAAGGTTTGTATAACATAAGAGTACGTATATAGAATTGTACATATCTGTTCATATATGTTCGCGTGCGTACCTATTGTATTGCAATACCTACTAAAAGCACGTCGGTCTAAGATTGTAAGTACTCCAACTACCTTTGTAGTGGTAATAACTTTATTTTTATTACTGACTTCAAAAGAAGGCTATCAATTCGACACTTATGCATGTAATATATTATTGGAACTGCATACAATTCACAAATGATAATTAGGGCTTCCGAACTAATGTACAAACTTTTAGAGGTGTATGTATGTTTGTCCACGCATATCTCCGAAACTATAGATAAGATTTTGTTTTTTTTTTATAGCCTACTTTTACTTCAACATAGGGAACAGTGCACGTTTCATTAAATTCGGCTAAGTAGTTTTCAAGATATGAACCAAAATTTTGTATGAAGTCGGTATATTTTTGTGAAAATACTACTTGTTTGTATATATGTATTTAACCATTATTCAGAATATGACCTATTAAAGACGGTGTTTACAATAAAACATTTTCTCGTATTTCAGGGGTATGCAACTTTAATGGTATGCATGGTTGTTTAAAATGTACAACTGTGGGCGAATACTCTCACCGTTCTCATACAGTGACATTTTCTTCGCGAAAATTTCCCAATAGAAACGACGAAGACTTTAGAGCCAAGAAATATGGTGCTCATCATAAAACTGATTCTCCACTATTAGAACTTCCAATCGACATAGTTGAAGACTTTCCTGTGGGAGATTCGCTACATCTTATTGACCTTGGAATAATGAAAAGGCTATTAGTTGGATGGCGTAATGGAAATTTTGGGATGTACCTACACTACAAAATGGTGTGCAAGGGATATTATTAAAGTTAACGAATTTTTGATTAAGTGTAGAATGCCTTCAGAGATACACCGATCAATACGTACACTTGATTGTCTTGCTCATTGGAAAGGATCAGAATTCAGAACATTTTTACATTATGTGAGCATAGTCGCACTGATTGATGTCCTTCGTGACGATGTGTATCAACACTTTCTGAAGTTTTTCTGTGCAATAACTATATGTACAGTTAAGAAATATAATGCGTTCTTACCAGTAGCCAGAGAACTGCTTCAATACTTTGTGGAACAATTTAAAGATTTCTATGGCATCGACTATATAACCAGTAATGTGCACAATTTAATGCATGTTGCAGATGAAGTGGAAAAATTTGGGCCACTACAAACTTTCAATGCATACCCTTTTGAGAACAAATTGTACACAATCAAAAATATGCTGAGACAGGGTAATAAACCTCTTTCACAATTAGCAAAACGAATAACTGAAGAAGCAATGCTTAATGTAAAGACCACTTTAAATAAAAATTCAGAGTATAGTGGCCCGTTTGTAACACAAAGTCGAAATTGCCTAACGCTTCATTTTGATAATTTTGTTTTATCACCTAAACTACAAGACAGATACTGCCTGACAAATGACAATGATATTGTAGAAGTTAAAGAAATTCAGTCATTACCTGAATTCGATGTTATTCATATTCATGGTTATAAAATGAAGAACAAACTCGATATATTTCTGCTTCCGATTAAGTCATCGTATCTAAATATGTATTCAACTGAGGATAAAGCTGACAATCGTGAAGAAATTTTATTATTAGCAAGAGATGTACAATGTAAACTAGTGTGTATTGAGCATAAAAATTCACTATATTTTTTTCCTTTACTTCACACAGTTTAAATTAAAATAAGTACCAAATTAAACGCAATAATGTCAATCACATTTCTTTTATTCTCATCACAAAACAAAATCAACTTAGCTTTTCTTTAAATGGATCATATTCAAATAAAGAACTACTTATCACACATCATTCTCACAATTGTGTCTTTTACTTAAAAGTTGACGCTTATGATGATGATCTTTAAAGCAACAAAATTGTCCGATAAAGATTTATGAAATTCAGCTTAACAATAAGTTTATTGTAAGGTAATATAAAATGTTGTTGATGGGGTATTGCAGCAGGGCTGGTTCATACAGGTATTCGATGGTGTGGAAGCAGAAATAAAAAGCAGGCTTTTGGCAATGCGTGAATGGAGCGGAGTTTATTTGCCGACCGAGCGAAAGACAGTAATTTTGACATTAGGCACAGATAAAAATTATAGATAGAAAATATAGTTTGTTGGAGTTGCCAACATGCTGGGGGGGGGGGAAAGTTTAGCACTTACTGGACTACATTCATTAATAAAAATATACCAAGAACTACACACAAGAATAACAGTTTTCAATTACTGACTTTTCAAAAAAACTATTACATAACAACCCCAGTCTTTAAATTAATGAAGTTGAACAAAAAATGAAACTTATTTAAGAACGTAGCACAAATTGTTTTTTCAATAAACAAAAGGGATCAATAAGTATGCATAAATTACAATGCTACATTGAGTATGTACTACATTGTAGGTAAACAAAAACATAATTGACTAACATTTAGCTCTCACACTGTACTACTAGGTTAACCAAATTGTAGGACATATTAAAGCATACAAACTTATTTGTAACTAATTTAAAGTTTACAACCTTTAGGAATAATCGCAACTTATTTAATTGCAAGTTACATACTTAACTAACATAATAACATGTAAGTAGTACAAAAAAACATGTTTACTCTTCTAGAGGCAGTAAACAAATACCAGACAACGAACGCTTATAAATCTTTTTGTTAGGTGTCATAACATCAATCACACGGATTTTTCCGTCCTGGCCTGGGTAAACTTTCACAATTCTAGCCATAGGCCATGATAATGGAGGAGAGTTAGGCTCCCTCAGAATAACTAAACTTCCTACTTTTACATTATTTACACTGTCACGCCATTTGGGCCTTGACTGCAGTACATTAAGGTAGTACTTGTACCATATATTCCAAAAATGAGTTTTTACCCTATTACAAACTTCCCAAAACTTTAATCTATTTACAGGCACATCGTAAGTATTATTTTCAGGATAAGAGATTAAAGAAGTACCTATCAAGAAATGTCCTGGAGTTAAATAAGAAAAATCATCTACACTATAAGCTGTAACAGGTAACAATGGCCGAGAATTTAACACAGCTTCTATTTGACATAAGACGGTATTTAACTGTTCATATGTTAAAACATAATTTTGTATGATGCGTTTCAAGTGAAATTTCATACTTTTAACTGCCGCCTCAGCAAGGCCAGCAAACACGGGCGAATAGCTAGGTACAAAATGAAAAGTTATGCCTTCCTTGGCTGCATAGCCTTGTACCAGTGCCTGATGCTCTTGTGAGGTTTGCAAGTTATATAGTTCAACTAATTTGTTCCTTGCCCCCTTGAAACAACCTGCGTTATCACAGAAAACGTCAGTAGGCAATCCACGTCGCGCTATAAAGCGTTTAAAACAGGCAAGGAAACAATCAGTACTTAAATCAGAAGCTATCTCGAGGTGTATTGCCTTCGTGACGAAACAAACAAATACACATATATAACCTTTTGTTTGTATAGCACGTCTAACACGCGAGTTTTTTACTTGTATTGGTCCCGCAAAATCTATACCAATCTTTTGGAAAGGACGACAAGCTGTCACTCTTTGGGATGGCAATGAACCCATTAGTTGCTTAGAACATTTGGCTTTGAATCTATAACAAAGTAAGCATTTATGGATAATCTTTTTTACATGTCTGTAACCATTTACAATACAATATTTTTCATTAAGGCTAGCTAACAATAACTTTGGTCCAGCATGTAATAATCTTATGTGTTCCTGATAAATAATCAAATCAGTAATACGAGATTGTTTAGGTAAAATAATAGGGTGTTTCTGTGAAAATGAGACCTCAGAGTTATCAATTCTACCACCTACTCTTAACATATTCTCTTTATCAATAAAGGGATGTAAGGGTTTTAAAGGGCCTTTAATATTTTCATCTTTTGAATTTAAATGATTTAACTCCTGACTGAAATGTATGCTCTGTTCGCGCTGTATAATTTTATGCAATGCAGTTTCCAACTCGAGAGGAGATAGTGGAGTACCCCTCTTATCTAGGTTATAACAAAATCTTAATATGTACCTATGCCATGACACAGATCATTTTATTTAAATCAGAATATTTATCAATAAACAGATAGATATTAGATTTACCTTGTGTGATCAAGGCAACCTGGGAATCGGAGACTGCAGCACCTTTCTTCATTTCAGGCAAATTTTCAAGGAGTGGTAAGGTAAGTTCATTATTAAAATCATACTTACCGTCCAGCATAAACTCTGGACCTTGCCACCATAACTTAGAGTTTCTTAGATCATCAGGAACGGCTCCCCTGCTAACATAGTCAGCAGGATTCTCATTGCTCGCCACATACAGCCAGCGCCACCTAGATGTCTGCTCCTGAATTAACTTAACCCTATTAGCAACATATGATTGAAGTTTAATTGGCTCTGTAGCTAGCCATGCAAGTGCAATTTGAGAATCTGAATATAGATAAACACCACTTATATTTATTTTAAGGCTTAATGTATCATAAACTCTATTGACTAGTTTAGTAAGCAAAAGCATCGCATTTAACTCTAATCGCGGTATGGTGAGCGCATTGTTGCTTTGAGGGTTAATTCGGGATTTAGAGCAGAGTAAGGAAGATGAAACCTTACCTGAATCCTTCGCCACTCGAAGATAAACACAGCAACCATAACCTGTAGAGCCAGAAGCATCAGCAAATCCTATTAAGTGCACTGCATTGGCATTTTTGTCAATTCTTATATTTCTATCAATGTATAAAGGTTGCATGTCCATCAAGCATTTAGTAAATGAAAGCCATTCCAATCTTATCCCCTCTGGAGGGACATCATCCCAGTCTAACTTTTCTAACCATAATGTTTGCATAAACGCCTTGGCTCTTACTATTACTGGAGACATAAATCCTAATGGGTCAAAGAATTTGGAAATGTAACTTAATATTTGTCTTTTTGTAGGATTTTCAATATTAAAAGGCTCTGGACATGAAAATACAAAGCAATCCTTAGTTACACTAAGTGTTAATCCTAAAGTTTTAATGAAACAGTTATCTTTTTGAAGATCAAAATCATCAAAATGTTGTTTTTCAGGGGATATGTCATCTAAAATTTGCTGACAATTAGATGCCCACTTATGGGTTAAAAAACTACCCTTACTTAATAATTCACACAATTGCCGTTTTGCCTCTTTAATAATGTTTAAATCGGAATGGGAATAGCAAGCATCATCAACATAAGTGCAGTTATTTAAAATATATGAAGCGAGTGGATATTCCTGTTTATGAGTTTCAGCAAGTTCATGCAAACAACGTGTAGCTAAAAAACCTGAGCTCTTTTGACCATAAGTAACAGTGTCTAATTGAATGCATTTTATTTTGTCATTAACATTATTTCTCCACAATATGTTTTGCAATACAGCATGTTCTGGGTTAACATTAACGCAACGAAACATTCGGCGTATATCTGTAGTAAATGTATAGTCACCCAAGCGAAATAAAAGCATAATGTCAAAAAGTTCTTTTTGCACCGGAGCACCATTAAGCAAAATGTCATTAAGTGACATCTTTCTGTCAGTTTGCATGGATGCGTCAAACACCACTCTAGTTTTAGTACTTTTACTATTCTCATTATGGACAGCATGATGCGGCATAAAGTATAAGGGATTATTTTGCAAATCTAGTGAATTAAATTCAACATAATGCCCATGCCCTAGCTGAATATATTCATTTATGAATTTATCATATTCAGAAAGCAATTTAGGGTTTTTATGCAATTTTCTTTCTAAACTTAGAAACCTGTATAATGCAAAATCAAAAGAACTTCCTAGGGTATCTTTAACCTCAGCTAAGGAAATCTTTAATGGTAAGTTAACTTGAAACTTTTTATCTTTAGGTACAGTGGTTTCTTTGAAAATACCTTCACATAAATCATGTTCTGATCCTTTTTCACTAAAATACTGTGGAACGGATTCAGTTGACCAAAACTGTTGTAAAGTTTTGTTAAATTCTAATTCACATTTATCATGAATACATAAAAGCGATACCTTATTTTTATCAGAGACTGCATGGTTTGGTAAAGCGCCAGCTATGACATGCCCAAACCTTGTACTGATAAAGCGGGGTTGCAGGTGTTGTTGCTGAACGGTTTGTTCAGTGAATTGCGAAGCAGCTTGCTGTAATACTTGTACTGGCTCCGTTAGCAACACCTGGAAAAATATGTCAGCGCCTATCAGCATATTTATTTCTGATGGAATGTTAAAGTCTACATCGGCCAACTTTACTCCTGTAGGTATGTTTATGCATGATAAATCAACTTCAAACTGTGGAATTTTGCATGTGATTTGTTCTAAAACATGACAGTTTATATTGACCTTGTACGGTGTAACTAAAGAAAATACTTCAAGGGGCACAGAGTAATTAGCAATATTAATTGAGTTGCTGACACCCAATATGTCTGTATTATCTGGAATAGGAGTAATACCTAACACATCTATCACCTTGCTGGTGACCAAAGATATCTGTGACGCAGAATCTAATATTGCCTTTAAGTGCACTTCCCTACCACTCTTGGAATATAACTTCACCTTTACAGTAGGTAATAGCACCTTGGGAGAGCTAATATTTGAAATCAAAGAAACAGGTTGTTCTTGAGCTGTTTCCTTGTGGAGCAATGTATTGTGCTCCTTTTTACAAATCTTACAGCGAAAATGAAACTTACATTTACCACTGTGTTTGTTAAGACATATGTCACACAACTTATTAATTTTAACAAATTCTATTCTAGCACTACTAGGCAATGATTTAAAATCATTACAAGAAAATAATTTATGTTGTTCAGACTTACAGTGAGCGCAAGAGGTGGTTGCAGGAGCTGTAGCCACGTGTGTCACTACCTTGTGAGCCTTGGTTGTCGTGCTAGGTTCTGCATTCTCCAATGCCAAGGCCCTTTTTTCCAGGAACAATAGAAATTCCACAACCGTTGGATCTGACTCGTTGCTTCTCTCGAGTTGGTATGCTCGTGATGTGTAGATATCTAGTTTACGGTATAAGATAGACAAAATTATAGGATCCCATCCCTCAACATTAACATTTAGATTTTTGAGAGCAGCTAAACATTGTTTAATACTAGAAACAAACTCTCGAATATTACTGGGTGTGGATTTTGACAGAGCATTCAAATCAAGCAGTGCATTATTATGTTCAATGATAATTTTAAACCTATGATTATATCTTTCCTCTAAGAGCCTAAGAGCTTCTTCATAACTATCCGGAGAAAGTGGTAGATTTTTTATAATATCAAATGGTTCCTTTTGGAGAAACGACCTTAAATAATATAATTTTTGGACATTATCAATGGACAAACAATAACAATGTAACAAATCAAACTATGCGGCGTCTTATTACTACAAAACTTTGACGAATAAAGGCTTTTTAATTTATGTCCAACTATATTTTGATTCACGAATGATAACCATGTGTTACTATTGTGTTACGTAACATTCGTGATCGGCTGTTAGGGGTAGTACTCACTAGAGAATCTAAAGTTAAAAATTATTTTTTTTACATAAAGAGAACCCACTTCAAAAACTATCATGTTTCGGAAGTTGGTGCTTTCGTTGTGTTGATATTTTGTGAGTAGAATACGGAATGTCGACGCTCAAAATGTCGAGGGTAGTTTGAGAAGGATACTTCTCAAACTACTCTCTTAGGTCCGGAGCTCGCTTCTATTCGGGATTTCGTCTTTTTGGGCATTTGAACATCGGTATTTTGTGTTTCGATATAACGAGGGTATTTTGAATTTCGGTGTTTCGGACGGTATCTGAATTTGAACGGTATTTGAATCATAGCTATTATGAACTTTCGGAATTTTGATACGTACACAGTGAAGTTCTTTCGCGATAACGTGCATCGACATGAAGTGGTTTCGCTGAGACGGTCTTTCGCGATAACGTGCACCGACATGAAGTGGTTTCGCTGAGACGGTCTTTCGCGATAACGTGCACCGACATGAAGTGGTTTCGCTGAAACGGTCTTTCGCGATAACGTGCACCGACATGAAGTGGTTTCGCTGAGACGGTCTTTTTCGAGAACGTGCTTCGTGCTTCGATGTTGTAGTATCGTATATTAGCGTTCATCGACATTCTGAGTGTCGACATTCCGAAATCTACTCATATTTTATAGTCCCTTGCCACCGACTTTCGAAATTTTAAAGTTAGTTTTCACTTTGTGGTTTAAGAAGTCTGTTCCTTTTTTGTGAAAAAAATTATATATCAAGCTTTTTAGTTTCTACATACACATGCGAGTCAAACACACAACCTCTTTTGAAGTCAGTTAAAAAGCTTTAAACTTCTATTTTTTGTAAGAAATAAGTATTGTCGTGTATTTGTGTCCGCATTAGCTTACGAACCAGAGATCTTGCGTTCAAATCCCCCAGGACAATTACTTGCCAAAACAGACATTTATACAATAGGCCTTGCTTACACGACTGTTTTAGAAAATATTTTAATTTTAGATGGTTTTGACGGCGGCAGAAAAGCAAAAACGATACAGAGAGCGAATGCGAGCTAACAACCCAGAAAAATTTGAAGAAGCTAAGCGTAAAAATGCTGCGCGAAATAAAGAAAGAAAAAAAAATTGCGAATGTACGGAAAGTGAAAAAGCTACCTTAAGGAAACAGTGGAGAAATAGAAAAAATAGACAAAAAACTAAACAAAAAGAAAATGTTGCTGAAAATAATAGTAATGATCAAACTGACAATAGTGCGCGATTAGCAGAAAGAAAAAAGTTTCAAAGACATTTGCCATTGTGAAAAATAATTACGAGACCAAAATCACCAAAATGACAAAAAATATAATAGGTCTTTACCTATGAAATTGCCGTTTTGTATGAAAAAATTTAAACGAATTTTTTTCATGCATTTTTTATTTGTATTAATCGAAGTAATCACCCATGCAATCAATGCATCTTTGCCAACGCAGTGGCAGTTTATTGATGCCCTTCTTAAAGAAATCTGCTGGACGGGAGGCAACAAATTCTTCAAAGGCATTTTGTACTGCCTCTCGGGTATTGAATTTTTTTCCCGCCAAGAAGTTATACAAATTCTGGAAAAAGTAGTAGTCTGTAGGCGCAAGGTCTGGTGAGTAGGGCGGATGACGGAGAGCTTCCAATCCCAGTTCTTGCAACTTGGAGACCGTCTGCTGTGCAGTATGAGGTCGCGCGTTGTCGTGCAGGAGCAGCGGAGACGAGCGATTGACCAATGCTGGTTGGAGATGTGCCAGCTTCTCCATCATTGTGTTCAGTTCTTCACAGTACACATCTGAAGTAATGCTCACCCCGTTTGGTAAGAAGCTGTGATGAATCACACCGGCGCTAGACCACCAAACAGTGACCATCACTTTTGTAGGGGTAAGTTTTCGTTTAGGGCATTGTTTAGGTGCTGAACCAGGATCCAACCAACTTGCTGAGCGCTTGCGGTTATCAAACAGAATTCATTTTTCATCGCAGGTAACAATGCGGTTCAAAATTCCTTAATTTGTGTGTCTGTTGAGCAGTGCAAGGCACGTCTCGACGCGTACTTCGCGCTGGCGATCATTGAGTTCGTGGGGCACCCATTTGTCAAGCTTTTTTACCTTGCCAATTTGACGCAAATGGACCAATATTGTTTTGACGCTAACATCGAAAGCTGCTGCTAATTCAGCCGTAGATTGTGTATCATCAGCTTCCACAATCGCCTTTAATTCGTCATTGTCGACCAAAGTCTTCGGACGATCGCGAGGTTCATTTCTCAGGTCGAAATTTCCAGAACGGAAGCGAGCAAACCAATAACAAGTGGTGCGTTGGTTTGTAGTGTTAGCTCCGTAAACGTCGTTGATGTTGCGTGCCGCTTGTGCCGCGTTGCTGCCACGACGGTACTCATATTCCATAATTACTCGAATTTTTAACGTATCCATGATGACGAAAAAGATTGAAATGCGATGAAAATGTAACACTAATCAATAAACAAATGACTACTTTTGGAAAAAAAAATCCATGTTTTTAAAATAAAATTAATTTGAAATTAAAATTCTTAGCCAAACAAAAATTATTTTGATTTGAAATGGTCAGTACTGCAGAACGGCAATTTCATAGGTAAAGACCTAATATTAGCACTTAAAAAAAAAAAATACCGTTCAATAAAAAAGCAAAAATCTTTAATGGCACGTATTGAAGAGTTAGAAGCAGAAAATGCAGAATTGCTGATAAATATGGTTCCTACGAATACAGTTCAAGATGATATTGAAATGACCCCACTTACAAAAACCGATAGCTTTATAGAAGAAAATATTCCCAATATATCTAGTTATGCATAGCTAACCGCTTCCCCGAACTGTTTTGATAAACTAAGATCACGCCATGTTACCCATCAGTTCCAGGTAGCAACGTTTATTTGCAATAAATTACCAAGTAATGATGACCAAAACAATTAAGAGTATGATAAGACATACGAGCAGCTTCCTGTTACTGACCCACTGTGAGGTCTGTCCACCGACACACACATACAAATAATTTCACTAGTATTTAAGACCATGTAACTTAGATTTAAGGGGTCATTATTGTCATAACGCTCATGCTGAGCACACGTGTAATTAATAAATATATTTTTTATTAAAAATCTTGCGCGTTCATATTTGACTGGCGCAGCCGGGTCAGATTAGTAAAAGTCGCGAACAGTATCGTTAATAGACACACACATCGGTCGTAACGTATTCTCGACGCTATAGACTTCTAATTCGTAAAGAACCTCTTCAATAAATTCGTCAAAAGAACGTCGCGTGTGCAGCAACAGCAGCAACAGCAGAGCAGCAGCAGTACGAGAACCGGCATGGGATCGAGCATACTGTGAGTAGACCTTTATTCGCACTGTTCCATTCCTTGTCTTATCCCTTACGTCTAAATTGGACTAGACATCGCCAATTTGCGTAGCTCATCTATTTTTGGACAAAAATCGCCGAATCTAGATTTTATTTTAGTTTATTAAATAAATTGGACTCACATCGCCAGTTTACTATTTTTACATTTCATTCGAAATACGTAATAGGAGTTATATTGCCATTACACTAACTTTGTTTAAATTACTCAAACTTCAGTTAATTTAAACATTCTAGCGTAGCAAAGCGTTGTTTGGACTCAAATCGCCAACTTCATTATATTTAATCTTTACTTATCTGATAATTAAATATAATAATGAATATTCAACTTATCCCTAAAGAAATCCAGAGCATCATCCCAAGATTCGATGGAGACGATAAGTTGCTCAATCTTTTTATTTCTAAGTGCGAATATGTGATTAGAAGCTTTAGAGGGGAGAATAACCCAGCACAACAGACCTATCTATTTCATTGCATTACAAGCCGAGTAGTTGGTAAAGCAGCAGTCTTAGTTAGTGAACGTGAAAACGTCACAACCTGGGATGGCCTTAAGGAGCTTTTCGTCCAACACTTCGGAGATCCGAGATCCGAAGCTTGCCTTAACATTGAATTAGAAAACCTCAAGATAAAACATGGAGAATCATTTATAGACTTTTGTCACAGAATACAGAATGTTAGGAGCTCATTAATTTCAAAGGTAAACCTTCTAACCGACGAAGGCGTCAAAGCAGCCAAGTATATAATATATAACAATACAGCTCTAAACGTTTTCCTGTACAATCTACCAGAAGACATGATAAAGTTTGTTAGACTCAATAAATGCCTTACTCTAGAGTCCGCGTTAAGTGTCGTAATGGAGGAAGTTAACTTCCAAACGCGATACAACGCCCGAAATAAAAATAAATCAATCCCTTCTAATAACGCGAACCAATCTAATACTCCTAAACCAAACTTTACGGCTCCAAATCAGTTCAAATTCGGTATTCCGGCAAATAACCATCAAGGTTTTAGACCAATATATGGTTTTAAACCCAACTTTATTACGAATAACAACAACCAAAGGCTCACAAATCAACCACAAGGGCCTAGGCCAAGTACCAGTAACCAACCAAATCAAAAAGCTATAACTCCGCAACCCCAACAGATTCCGCGTGCTCTTAATAATTATAAACAATCAGGCTTCTTTAAAGCAAATCCAAATCAACAATTCCGATTTGGCATACTCAATCAACAGCCGAGACAAGATAATGACGTGTCAATGCGAACGGTTCACAATAACATGACTGAAGGACCACTTGAACTTGACTCTGAATCTAACTGTGAACAGATATTCTTGTTAGATGACGAGAACCTTGTAGTGTTAATGGATGATAGTAATCAAATTAATTGCGCGCAAGATGCAAACGAACCAGCAAATTTTCAGATAGAAGCCTCCACAACGGACCAACCAGATCAGAAATAGAAGTAATAAACCTAAATTATAGCGGTCTTAGATTACCACACATCTACCTACCGGAAATGGAAGCAATTTTCCTAATAGATACAGGTAGTACACGTTCCTTTATAAACGCCGAACTAGCCGATCAGTATTTTAAGTATTGTAAAAGCGAGGAACCATTTGAAGTAATCAGTACACATGGACGTAGCAAGCATAGCGAAGTCGCGTACATTCCATTATCGGATACCTTTAACACGAATATTCACCACAAGTTTTATATATATAACGTAGACAAAGCGTATAATGGTCTTATCGGATCAGATTTATTAAAAGAGTTAGAAGCCACCATAGACATGAAAAATCAGGTCTTAAGAACAAATACAACAGAAATTCCCATTTTATATAACCCATCTTATCAAATAGTAATACCCCCTAGATCAGAAACACGCGTTAAAGTGCCAACTATGCTAAACAACGGAAACGCAATTTTAAATCATATAGAGTTCTGCCCGGGAGTTCGTATGCCTGACACTTTAGTTAACTGTGTAGACTCTCTAGCTCACACTGTCATCCAAAATACTACAGACATTGAGATGACTATAACTTTTAAAAAACCCTTTAAAGTCGATAGTATAAAAAGGGACTTAGATAATTACCTTGTTCATAATTTAAACCACACCTACGATTTAGAAAAACTATTACATGAAAATTTAAGTAAATTACGTCTTGACCACCTAAACACGGAAGAAAAATCATTAATAAGTAACTTATGTACCGAGTACAAAGACATCTTTCATTGCGAAAACGTACCTCTATCTTTCACTAATCAAGTGAAACATAAAATCCGCACAAAGAACGAAGATCCAATTTACATACGCCCATACAGACACCCCGTTAGTCAAAATGAGGAAATACAGAAACAAGTCGACAAACTTTTAGAAAATAACGTAATTACAGAATCACACTCACCTTGGAGTGCCCCTGTACACCTTGTTCCTAAGAAAATGGACGCTTCAGGCGAACAGAAGTTTCGGATGGTTATAGACTACAGGCGACTCAACGAAATAACAATAGATGACAAATACCCACTCCCAAACATCACAGACCTATTTGACAGACTAGGAAAGGCATCATACTTCACTACAATAGATTTAGCTAGTGGTTACCATCAACTGGAAGTAGAAAAGGAGGACCAACCAAAAACAGCGTTTACAACACAATCAGGACATTTCGAATTTACTCGTATGCCTTTTGGTTTAAAGACAGCCCCAGCTACATTTCAACGAGCAATGGACAATGTACTCCGTGGACTACAGGGCATACATTGCCTTGTTTATTTAGATGACATTATTGTTTACTCTACTAGCCTTCAAGAACACATAGATAAGCTCAGAAAAATATTCGATAGACTTAGACAAACAAATCTTAAAGTAACCCTCGATAAATGCGAATTTTTAAAAAAAGAAGTGTTATATTTAGGACACACAATAACCAAAGACGGTCTTAAACCAAATGATGATAAAATTAAAGCTGTATTACAATTCCCTTTGCCTAGAACACCAACGGAAATAAAGAGTTTCCTAGGTTTAGTAGGATACTATCGCAAATTCATCAAAGATTTTTCTAAAATAACACAACCTATGACAAACTGCCGTAAAAAGAAAAATAAAGTCACCATAACTCAAGAATATGTAAACGCATTCGAAAAATGCAAAGAGCTACTTACCAACGCACCATTATTACAATTTCCAGATTTTGAAAAACCCTTTCTTTTAACAACGGACGCATCTAACTTTGCACTAGGAGCAGTCCTATCACAGGGTCCAATTGGTAGCGACAAACCAATAGCTTTCGCGAGTAGAACACTTAACGACGCTGAAACACGTTACAGCGCAATAGAAAAGGAACTATTAGCAGTTGTCTGGGCATGCAAGCATTTCAGACCTTACTTATATGGTAAAAAATTCACAATACTAAGCGATCATAGACCATTGGTATGGTTAAATTCGGTTAAAGAGCCAGGAAGTAGACTCACAAGATGGAGACTTAGACTCTCTGAATACGATTACGAAATTAAGTATAAACCCGGTAAACAAAACAGCAATGCAGATGCATTGTCCAGAATTAAAGTTAATGCTTTAGACAACGTTTCAATGATAGTGAACACCGATAACTCGAAAACCATTGTTATTTCTTCAGATGAAGATGACAATGTTACTGTTTCATCTAGGAACTCTAAAAATAGACCTAGATCAGCTTATTCAGTACCGTCAATAGGAAGCGAAACAGTCACAGCCTCTGAAAGAGCAGACTCTCCTTCTTTAGCAACAGTACATTCAGAGGAAAATACGGACTCTTCTGATATCCCAATATTAAAGGAAGCCATCGATACGAAACCCAATCAAATTCTCGTATACACATGGCATAGAAACGAGTGCAGTGTTAAAGACTTATCTAGGAATAAGCAAAAAATATTCGAAGTACACATACCAACAGATAAACCAGAATTAATAAAAGAATTCTTAAAGGAATATATCCGTCCTAAAATTAAATATTATATCTATTTTGAGGACGAACGCCATCGTAAGGAATTTTCGAACATTATTACAACATTATTTAAAAAACATGCAATAAACATATACGAGTGCACCGAAAGAGTCATTCACGTTGAAGATGAAAATGAACAACGAGAAATAATCCTAAAATATCATGTGGGAAAAACCTGTCATCGTGGTATTAAAGAAACCGTAGCTCATTTAAAAAGAACATACTACTGGAATAACTTAGAGCATACCGTAGCTTGCATTATCAACTCATGCGAACTTTGCAAACACATGAAATATGATAGGAAACCCATAAAACCCTAACTACAATTAACTCAAACCCAAACAAAACCGTTTCAAGAACTTTTTATAGACATTTTCTCAATAGAAGGAAGCTATTTTCTTACAATCATTGACGCTTTTAGCAAACTAGGCCAAGCTATAGAAGTGCCTAATAGATCTACACCGGAAGTCATAAGGGCACTTATAAAATATTTCGCCACATACGGTGTGCCATCAAAAATTAGTGCAGACCCAGGATCGGAATTTAATAATACCTTATTAAAGGAAATGTTAACATTTTACAAGATTAATTTACACATAGGTACGCCCCATAATCCAAACTCTATGGGATTAGTTGAACGATTTCATTCTACTATTATAGAGATCTACCGACTTGCAAAGTACGAGAGAAAAATAACTGACGCCGCATCTGTCATGACATACGCTATTATGTCGTACAACCAGTCTATTCATTCAACTACTGGTTTAACACCCTTTGAAGTGGTCTTCGGGCACACCGATGCGTCGAGTACCTTTGCAGTAGATTTTAATAAGAGTTATACCCAACAGTTAGTAAAGGACCATGTTAAGCGCACTAAATACCTCTATAATTATTTAACCGATAAAATGATTCAGTCCAAAGAAAAAACCAAAGAAAAACGCGGTGGTGAAAAACAATTTAACATTAAAAAAGGAGATCAAATTTATATGAAAGGAGTTAATACCAGACGTAGTAAAGATAAGCCTAGATACCAAAAAGCAACAGTCATAGACGAAATTAAAAGAAATACAGTAGCTGTCCAGAACAAAAACAATAGAACAAAGAAAATAACCGTTAAAGACATAAAACGTCCTTCACAGGTTCGTCCTGGCGGTAGCGATGCAAGCAGCCCTCAGCCTGGGCCTTCAACTTCAAAGGATTGAAGACAATCCGGGAATCCTCCCCGTTAAAGAAGGACAAGCTTCACTTAGCCTATATAACTGGCATATTGTTAAGAGACTAGACTTAAATTTAGTTCATAAGAGTTTAGAATATAACATAGAAAAATATAATGAAATATCCAACTACATATATGGAAGATAGATTAAGCACATACGTTTTAGATGGTAGTCTTGTTGATGCTAAGTTGCAAACCCAATACATAATGAATATAACTATAGAACATTATAATCAGTTAGTACCAAGCATTAGAATAAAAAGGGGACTTATCAATCCTATCGGATCTATAATTAAAGCTATTACTGGAAATTTAGATAACGAAGACGCACTCAGATATGATAACTGGATAAACAGTCTGCAATTGCGACAAGATGCAATCATGAATAAAGTTACTTTAGTTTCCGAAATAGTTGACACATTCGTTAATATCACTAACTCGACTAGAAACAACTTTATAATACTCGAGAAAACTATGGAGGAAATAGAAGGAATTTTAAACAAAACTCAATTCCAAAGGAGTAAGAACCTTGTCTTAAATACTTATGACATGTTAACTCATAACTTTCAAATATTATTGACCCGCTTAGATGAAGTAGAGACAGCATTAGCATTTAGTAGAGTTAATGTATTACATCAATCTATATTAGATACCACCGAATTAATTAATATCCTTCAAGACATCGAGAAAACGGATAAGTTAGCTTTTCCTGTTACTGATGAAAACTTAGTCCAAATCGAACATTGTATTGACATCAAAGCTTATGTAAAAGGCAAACAAATAACTTTTATTATGTCAGTACCAACAGTCCAATCGGATGTCTACAATTATTACACCCTACACCCTTTTCCTATGTATAATCCCCACCTTGACCTATCATTCCTAATTACTCCTAAACATTCCCATATCCTTGCGAAAGGGTCGAAAGTGGTATCGCTCTCTCAGCCTTGCAGGGAACTAGACGAAGGAAAGTTCCTTTGTTACGAGATCAGCTTGTCTTCAGTGGAAGAAAGCCAATGCATCAAAGATTCGATGACGTTCTCTACAAAGATCACATCGTGCCTGCCTCTTCCAGTCAACGCATCTGACATCAAAATAAAATCCATACATCCAGATTCTTGGATTATTTTCACAGGCTTTTCTACATTCCTGAAGGAAAACTGTGACGGCGACATGAGCCAGCACGACATCATGGGCACCTACATTCTAACCCTTGACAATGCTTGTGAGGTAAAACTTGGGACATCCACATTAAGAAACCGCCGCTTACAAACCGGAGAAGTCGTCGTCCATAGTTCACCATCAATACATCTGCCCAGTATTATAGCACCAAAGGACATCGCGCTACGCAAGACAATAAGCCTCGACGAGATTGACTTGGAAAATCTACAGTTCCTTTCACACGCATTAAAGGACAACAGTGAAGTGAAGGACATTGAAAGTCATTTTGTGAATGTGCACAGTGTTAGCATAGGAACTATTGTAATTTACATAATTTTACTTTTTGTACTAATTTTAGTTATATACCGATTTAGAAGAACATTGTTGAAAAAGCTTATACAAAATCATCAACCTCGTGATGCACCTTCGGATGGTGATTTTGCACTTACGGAGGGAGGAGTTATGCATAGCTAACCGCTTCCCCGAACTGTTTTGATAAACTAAGATCACGCCATGTTACCCATCAGTTCCAGGTAGCAACGTTTATTTGCAATAAATTACCAAGTAATGATGACCAAAACAATTAAGAGTATGATAAGACATACGAGTAGCTTCCTGTTACTGACCCACTGTGAGGTCTGTCCACCGACACACACATACAAATAATTTCACTAGTATTTAAGACCATGTAACTTAGATTTAAGGGGTCATTATTGTCATAACGCTCATGCTGAGCACACGTGTAATTAATAAATATATTTTTTATTAAAAATCTTGCGCGTTCATATTTGACTATCTACACCAGAAAAACAAATAGTGAAAAGACAGCTCCTTAATTATAACGTTTTAACTAATGCTTTACAAAATACTTACAAAAATTCTGAAGATAATAAAGACCGAAATGTTCTTAAAAGGGTAGTTGAGAATAATATAGTCAAAAAGTACAAGGCAAAAAGCGTAACTACAGCTGTATTGGGATTGAGAGGAAGAGTTCGTCACAGAAAAACTATTTTGAGAAAAAATGAGATGCTTGTAGAAGAAATTAGGCAATTCTATGTAAAAGATGATGTTAGTCGGCCAACAGCCGGGAAGAATGAAGTCAAAACATTGAAAAAAAACAAACAACAGCGACGCTATTTATTGAAAAGCCTGAAGGATCTTTACAAAAAGTATAGGTTGGAAGGTGGTAAAGCAAAGTATACTGCATTTAAAAAGTACCGGCCTTTCTACGTTTTGCGTCCTAAACTCTCAAACAGAGAAACGTGTGGATGTATTAGACATGAAAACATGATGCTCAAGATTGAAAAATTAAAAAAAATCGGACTGATAGAAAGCAAGGATTTAGATACAATTTTATCTATAGTACAATGCGACTTGAATTCGAAAGAATGTGCGTATGGGGAATGCTCTGATTGTAAAGATAATTTTATTTCCTTTAACTGGGGTGCTCATAATCAAAGTGAAATAGTTACTTACGAAGAATTTAAACTTGATAATTACGAGTATATAAATAAAAAAGATAATTAAATATCAATTACTAAGAAGATGGAAAAGAAACAAACAAGTGAGACATTGGAAAATTTTGTAGATAAATTTAAAAAAGAACTTAATATCGTAAAAAAAAATGTTTACAATATAAAACACCAATATCATCAGTATTCATTGTGCATCAAAAACTTAAATAACAGTGAAGTAGCAGTACATATAGACTTTAGTGAAAATTATACATGCAAACTTTCAATAGAAGTTCAATCTATGCACTTTGGTGCTTCGAAACCACAGATAACCATTCATACCGGTGTCTTATACACAAGTGGAAACAAGCCACAAGCATTTGCTTCTATATCGCCCAGCAACGAACATGGTCCAGAGGCCGTATGGGCCCATCTTGAACCTATTCTTAACCATATTAGAACAGAATTCCCGACTGTGTCAGCTGTACATTTTTTTTCTGATGGTCCTACCAGCCAATTAAAACAAAAAAAAATAATTTTTTTTTGTTTTCAAAATACACAAAATTGTTGGGATTCCCACACTCTACGTGGAATTTCAGTGAGTCTTCTCATGGGAAAGGAGCAGCTGATGGGGTCGGTGGCGCGATAAAACGCAGACTGGATGGCTATGTCTCACAGGGCATAGATATACCAAATGCCCAAACAGCATTTAAAATTCTCAAGGACTCTGATACTTCCGTAATGACCTTTTATATTTCAGAAGCTGATATTGCCAAATACACAATATCAGAAACTCTGACGCCAGTACCACAGACAATGACTTTACATCAAATTGCGAACACAGAGACCGCCAATATCATTAAATTCAGATGTTTGAGCTGTTTTTGTTGTGATGCCCTGTTCTCGAAAGGTCATTGTGAATGTTTAGATGTTAAAAAACACCTACTTGTTCAAAACAATGAAAGTGATATAGAGAATAACCCTGTTCAGAATAAAACAAACCGAGCCATTAAGAGAAAAAAGAAAATATCAGAATTAAGTGAAATATCTGATTCGGAGCAAGAAGAGAAAGAAAACAGAAATAAAATAGAGAAGATTTGTAGAACAAGAGAAAACACAAAAGAAAAAATAACAATATTATCAGACGTGAGGTATAGACCGGAAAATCGTGCCTTCTGTATCAAAACATTTGGAAATAGTCAACCGAAGCTCAAAAAAAATTGATAAATCTGATCCATTATATTTATCACATAAAAAAGATATAAATTTATATGATAATCCAATTCCATCCACGTCGACTATGTCAGAACTAAGTGGGAAACAAAATATTTTACTCAAAAAGTTAACAAAAATTAATACTCAAAAAAACATATTTCGTAAGACGCAAAAAATGATTGATTCTGACGTAAGCAGTACAGAAAATGACGATGATTTTTCTGTACATGATACCTCAGATGACGAGTTATTTATACCCGATTCTGACTCTGATTCAACGTATATAGAAAATCAAGAAGAAGGCAATGTAACGAAAAAATTCATGGAATCAAAGACAGTACAAAGCGATGGCGACAGCACACGTGAAAAAGTTAAAGAAAAATCGGTACAATTTGAAAAGACTGAAGTAACCACAAATACTGACAAAAACCGAGAGCCGGGTGCCGAAGAAGGAAGACTTCTTAGTACAGCCGACATCGGAGAAGTACCCGGTTATGATTATTTTTCAGAACATACGGAAGAAAATTGCGGTGAGGATAAAAAAGATATGGAAATAAAGAAAGTGAAAAGCAGCAGAGATGGCGCATATGAAACAGTAGAAGAAGAAACAGGAAATTGTAAGAATATCCAAATTGAAAAGACTGAGGATAAACAAAATCACTGAACATGAATGTGAGCTCCTAAATACCAAAGAAGTTTTATGTGTAGGTGATAGTATATTAGTGAGGTATTTTCAAAGACAATCTTGGAAATATTATGTAGGGTTTATAGATAGTGTAGAAGTTGATGAAACCGTACGTTATGCTGTGCGGTTTTTAAAAACAATTTATAAACCCACATTAAAATTTATACCAACAAAAATAGATAGGGATGTTGTTCCCGAATTAAGTGTGGTAAAAAGGATAGAAGTAGAGTTAAATGGGAAAGCATATTTCTTAAAAAATACTTCTGACGAAATTTACTTTTAGTTGTCTAAGTTAGATTTATTGTTACGTTCTTAACCAAATGATGCCGAACGTTCATTCGTGTGTCACGGGCTGTGTTGTATTTTGTAAAAGTTAGTTTCAAGATTTATTTTCATTGTTTTTAAAGTTAAAACTTACAAAGTTAATTTACAATTCAAAGATTTACAAATATTTTAATATTGTTACATATTGTAAGCTTAGTATTTTTGACCTGATATCCACGATATAGAAAAATAAGTCGTTTAGGACGATATGAGATCAAAAATACTTACTTTTTAAAAATTAGAAATTATTGTAAAAAAACCAATAGGTACAGTACGGCCGTTTTATCTTGGCGAGTCTAAGTTTGGCTCTATGAATTTTAGCGCTTGAAAACTCGTACAAAAATAAAGGTATTAAAAAAATAAATGCCAATAACAGTTTTTAACAGCAATAACAACTTTTTGTACGAGTTTTCAAGCTCTAAAATTCACAGAGCCTAACTTCAGACTCACCAAGATAAAACGGCCGTACTGTATAGTTACTATTGTTTTTATTTTCTCTAATTTCTAATTTTCGTTTGTTAAACAAAGACGTTTATATTTGAGGCTTAGTTTTTTGTGTCTTTAATGAAGACTGATTTATGCCATTTTTATAATAACTGTTTTTATTATATTTCGTATTCTTAATTAATGTCAAAAGTTTATAGTGAATGATTCTTGCATTTGTAAGTATTATAAAAACAAAATTTCATTTGAGAAATAAAAGTTTTTCTTTAATGTTTAAATTTGTTTTATTGAATTTTAAAGTAATTTAATCAAATAATTTAATTAACAATAACATAAAATAAATAATACAGAAATGTAAAAAAAAAACTCCTGCATTATTAGTGTAATGTAGACTAGGCTTAACAAAATCACGTATGTTACTATCATTCACGTATGTTACAGTGTGTTACGATTTCACGACTGTTATTGTACAATATTTGGCGGCCATACTCTTGTATGGAATCCTCTGTTTTTTTAATACTTAATAAAACAATGTAGAGTAGGTAGGGGAAGGTGAGGTATAATGATCCCCTTAAGGGAAAAACTTAACTGTGGCTAAAGTTGAAGACAAAATCGCAAGATTTCTATTGTTGGAGGTAGTGAATTTACTTAACTTTGTAACTGCATACTTATTTTTTAATATATGTATGCAATTTTTTTGTATTAGAGGTTTTTGTTAATTTAAACAGAATTAAGTATATTTTTATCAGTAAAAGGTGAAAAACAACACTATGGAGTGTTTTCCTACCCCATGTGACAAAAAGTCAAGTAGAAAAAAGCAAGCTGACCCCGATAAATGGAAGAGAAATGAAGCTAAAAAAACGCGGTAAGTTAGAGTGTGATTCAACGTTTTTGATCCTTTAAATATTTTTTAAATGACACAAAAAGGAAGAGCTTTATTATATATTTTTTGTAATTAAGGTGCGCTCTGTGAATCTAATTTGATTGGAGGAATATGATGTAGGTACTACAAAAGGAATTGAAGTTGTTATTGTAGAATTTTATTAATGTTATTTAATTTAATTGTTTTAGGTATTCTGCGAAGACTCTTCCAATAAGGTTGCTATGTCGGCACAAGAAAGGTTTTGGCTGTATGACACTAACTATGTCTGACTTGAAGCTATTTTTTGATAATTTTTATGCAGACCCAGACAAACAAAAACAGGATGCGTATATTTTAAAACATTGCACGCCTTGCAAGGTATCGCGTCGCCGTCCTACTACATCAAAATATGCAAATAAAAATTTTCAAACAAAATTTTACATTTACAGCAAAATGTTAAAGAAAAAAGTGAAAGTGTGTCAACGATATTTTCTAACAGTATTACAAATCACAAAGTACAGAGTTCAATCTGTAATGAAGGAATATTATAAAACTGGAAAGCTATTAGCTGAAAAAAGAGGAGGTGATCGTACTTCAATGAAATATGCGGCGAAAAGAGAAGCTATCATGAATTTTATCAACACGATACCATGCCAAGAACCACATTATTGTAGAGGAAACACTAGCAGGTTATATTTGCCGTCAGAATTATCAATAAATAAGTTACACAAAGAATATAATTCGAAAGTTGATGATGACCTGAAAGTGAAGAAGTCTTATTTCAGGCATGTATTCAATACAAAATATAACCTTTCGTTTGGTACTCCGCGTACCGACGTTTGTGCAACTTGTATAAAATTCAACGAACAAATGAAAAGTGAGAAAGACACTAGTAAAAAAAATAATTTAATGGTAGCCCAAAGGCTACATAAATTAAGAGCGAAAGCTTTTTTCGAAAAAGTTAAAGAAGAAAAAGAAACGCAAAAAACCTTCTCGTACGACTGTCAAAAAAATCTCAACCTGCTAAAAGTGCCCGATCAGGTGGCGTATTACCTAAGAAATGTGTATTTATACAATTTTACGATAGTAGAGGGATCTTCAAAAAGCAAATTGCTTCCCGAAAATGTGTTCGCTTACTGTTGGGCCGAAAATTTGTACCCCAAAGCTGCAAATGAAATTGCATCAGCTCTTTACCACAAGCTGACAAATTCAGACCTGTCATCCATAGAAACAGTAAGACTTGTCGCAGATGGATGCGCAGGTCAAAATAAAAATACTATCATGTTAGGAATGTTGTCGAAATGGTTGACTGAAGCTCCGCAAAACGTCAAGAAAATTGAGCTTGTTTTTCCTGTTGTCGGACATTCGTATATACCGCCTGACAGGGTCTTTGCCCAAATTGAAAAAGAAGTGAGAAAACATGAAGTGATTAGCGGCCCTCAAAAATATATCGAAATAATTTCGAAATTTAGTACCGTTAACGCATTAGGAACTGACTTTGAAGTATTCGATTGGAAGACAGCTTCACAGGAAGTCTTTAAACCTGTCGGTAGCTGGCATTTTAGATTCAAGAATTGCAAACGTTACATTTTAAAGCGTTCTAAAAGGGCTGGAAACGTTTTGATTGAGGGACATCTACACTACAAAACAGATGATGGAGTTTTGAAAAACGTTTGTCAAAGGAATAAAACAACATCCATGATAAATCCAAGAAAGATTAATGCTTCCAATAACATAACGGATAGTAAGAAAAAAGATTTATTAACATTGCTTAGAAGCCACTGGGGAGACGATTGGCAGCAAAATGGAGACTTGTCATTCTTTGTAGCGTTACTAGAAAGTAACAACCAAGATGAAGATGACGAAAATGAAGGCAGAGAAACTGATTTCGAGTGTGAAGAATATCAGGAAGTAGATGATTTGCATGTTTAATAATATAATTTTAATAAATTTAATTATAGGTAGCTACTTAAGTACGCTAAATAAAGAAACAATTTATAATTAAGTAGTTTTATTTTATTCCTTACCTCTTCTCAGTATATGTGGGTAGTCATTAGACAGAATTCCGTATATTATTCTGAGTATTAGTTGAAAACCCAGAAAGAAGTTATTATTATAAAACTACTTTACTGTGCCAATATGTATCTAATAGGTAACGATTTTATTTCCTGCCCAATAAAAAATCCACTGATTTTTAATTCAGAATAATGGTTTAAGTTTATAATTTCATTTATCGGTATGGTGTCCCTTAGATACAGTAAACTCCTGACGTAGACACCTGTTGTATGTACTTTGCACCAAAAGTATCAAGATTATTCAGTCTGATTAAGATCAAAAATCTGTGGTTGCAAATGCAGCAACATCCCAGAGATTTGGCTGCAAAGGTAGCAATATTCACGAGTTGGGCGCAGAAACAGAAACATCCAAACCAAACGTCTAGTTTTTAGAAAAAATACGATATTACTGTAATATCCTAAATTGTTCTTGTATTAATCACATGATTCTCTACATTTTTATGTTAAAAATAGAACCATAATAGTTATATTACTGCTTTAAAACAAAAAATTCGTTTACTGCCATTTTTGTAAAACTGGATGTTGCTACCTTTGCATCTATATGACTCAACTGCTATTCATACCCGCAAATAAAACAACATTTCAATAAACACGAACATGTAAAAAGTAATGAAAGTCCAAAAACATGCTTACCTTAGATTAGAGCCACACTTTTTGATAATTTTTTAATAAAATCACGCCAAGCGCTCGCACCGCCGTGACACTCGGAGAGGCAACTAGCAGGGGTGCGGGGAACACGTTTCATGCGCATTTGGATAGATGGCACTAGTTGTCTCTGATTTACAGCGGGGGATCATTTGACCTACAGGGATCGTATTACCTCACCATCCCCTATAGATTTGAGTATGCTGTCACTTGACTGCATAAACTCTTGTCAAGTTGTTATTGTTTTTCTTTTTTCGTAATTTAATACCTACAATATGGCTTCTTATTGTTTTAGGGTGAAAATAAGACAATAAAACAACAGGAGCAAAGTACCGTCAGCCCACAAAAACATAATATTATAACATGCCAGAAATTACCATCCGAAATTAACACACATGTTTCCAATGACGTAAATTTCGCTGTTGATATTACGCCTGATGTTCTTAACCTTCCTGAGCATGACGAATTTAAGATTATTACATGCGAATCGGCTCCTGCTTCAATAATGGCTAGCGAAATGATTTCTAATAACATTAAACCACCCCAATCAGCACCTATGCCCGTAAATGTCAGTCCCATGTCTTTGTGTAGCAGTAAAATTAATTTAAATGAAGATGACAACATACCATTATACAACTATAAAGATGTCAGTTCACCAGTCAGAGGGTCAAGTCCCATTTCGGGTGTCGAACCAATGCCACCTTCGACAGATGAAGAACCTTTTTCTGATTCTGGATCGTCATGGATTCCGGACTCAGAAGAAGAAATTAAAATAAAAAGAAATAGAAGAGAATATTACATCTTTAATGAACATGAGATTTGAAGGTATAAACTCAATTCCGTCGAGTGATTCTGAAGATGAAACAAGTAAAATTATAACAACTCGCGCTATTATTGAAACTCCTTTTGACCAAGTCTCATTAGTTAACCCCATTAGAAGAACCATGAAACACGATGTCACAATTGCAGAAACAACAGAAACAGAAACAGAAACAGGCAATAAGGAAAAAGAAATCTACAGATGGAAAAAAAGTAATCAAACAAATTGGAAAAGAAACAAAGAGTTAGAGAAGAAACGAAAATGTTTGCCATATAAGAGTAAAACTGGAAAGCTTTGTGCAGCTAAACTACCTAAAAGTCCTAAATGCAGCAATAGTTGCCGTCAAAAATGCACAGAAAAGTTTACACAAAACGAGCGTGAAATAATTTGCAAACACTATTGGTCTATACAAGATTATAAGCTACAAAAAGAGTTTCTGCTTAAGCGCATCATCATTAAACCGGTGCAGACTACAAGAAAATCTGTACCGATCGACAAACAAAGAAGTACTAGCAGACAATATGGTTTTTATAAAAATAAGACTGTATTTGAACAAGTATGCAACAATTATTTTATGTCCACTCTTTGCATTTCTACTGGTCCTATTGAAACAGCAGTAAAACACGTGGATGATCATGGTGCATTTACAAAAATAGATAACCGTGGTAGACAAGCGCCTGCAAACAAAACTCCTGAAGAACAGATACAAGACGTAAAAAATCACATTGAAAGTTTTCCTGTAATGGATTCCCATTACTGTAGAAAAAAATCAAACAGGAAATACTTAGAGGCTACCTTGTCAATATCAAAAATGTATGATTTGTATGTGCAGAGAATGAAAAAAAAACAATAAAGTGTCAGTTAAATTTAACATTTATAAGAAAGTATTTGGCACACAATACAATTTAGCGTTCTATCATCCCAAGAAGGACCAATGTAGCACGTGTAATAATTACAATAAAGATAAAAGTAATATAAATATCCTAAATGAATATACTCAGCATATAGAGCGAAAAGAGGCGTCTTATAGATCTAAAGAGCTGGATAAGAAGAGGTCGGAAGAAGATGATTCATATTTGTGTGTCACCATGGACTTGCAAAAAGTCTACTGCAGATTCCATCGACTGCAGATAGTCTAATGTATTATTCCAGAAAATTAAATTTATATAATTTATCTATTTATGAGTTTAAACCTCCACAAAACGACGCTCACTGTATGATCTGGACGGAAATAAACGGCAAAAGAGGCAGTGTGGAAATAGCATCTGCTATTTATTTATGGATTAAGAATCTACCCGAGGCTGTCACGCACGTCACCCTTTATTCAGACACATGCTCGGGACAAAACCGGAACCAGTACATAGCAGCATTTTTATTGTACTTAGTACATACACATGGGACAATAAAAGTGTTAGAACAAAAGTATCTCGAAAGTGGTCATAGTTATATGGAGGTAGATTCGATGCACAGCGCAATAGAAAAAGAAAAAAAGTACAGACACGTTTTCTATAATAGATTGGAAGGGAATTATGCAACGGGCAAGATCCAAAAGACAAAATAAAAATGTAAATCCGTATAAAGTAAATGAGTTGTCGTATCAAGACATGATTGATGTAAAATCACTTTCTTTAAAAATAATTAAAAACAAAACTATAGCGGAGAATGGGGAGAAGGTGTGTTGGTTGAAAATAAAATGTCTAAGATTTCAAAAGGATTTACCTGGTTTTATTAAATACAGATACGATTACGATGGGCCACATAATTTATTAAATGCTCTTTGTAAATCAGGGAGACCGACTAGAAGAACTCAAAACTCTGAAATGCCAACTATAAACACTGAAGATCTTCCCCGGGCATATAAACAATGTCTTCCTATAACAAAACAAAAAAAGAAAGATCTTTTACAGCTTTGTAAGAAAAATATAATTCCTAAAGAGCTTCATGGCTGGTACGAAGGTTTACCATGTTTAAACGAAGACCAGGGTACTCCACCCTGCACTGATTCATCTGAAGTCGATGATTAAACTTATTTTGACCCCTGCTCTACATTCTGGTGATCTTTTGAAACCTAACAACACAAACAAAATTATTTGAGTTTTTAGGGATTTACATTGTTAAATTTACGTGATTTTAAATTACATACATACGCCGTGTTTTATTTAATGTGTATGAAGGTAGTTTTTATTTTAAGTTGCTGTACTTTTGTTTATGTCTCTTACATTTACCTTTCAGTATTGATTAAGTACAGACATTTCAATTGTTTTGAATTTTAAATGTTTTATTTTACTTAATTGTAGGATCAATAGTCTTAAGTAATTGATGTTAGAAGTTTGTTGATTTTTGTTGTACTCAATGTACCTGATGAGTCATATTATTTTTTGAGTTTTATTTTAGTTGTGTTTCCTAAATTACCAATGAAGAAAAACTTTTATTTAAATTGAGTTATTTTAAAGTTTTATAATGATTGCTATACCTTTGATTTGTTGTTCATTTTTTAATAAAGTCTATTTTATGTCAAAATACAGCTTATTATTTTTAATGGCACCAATAACAGTTAAACAATATCAAAGTAATAAACGTTCAACTTTTACATTTAAACATATTTCAAGTTTGATAAATTCAATAACTGCATTTATTTCACCTTCTTTTACTCTACCAGATGGATCTAGGTTGTAGGAAAACTAAATAAATAGCCGAAATAAATAACTAATTGCAGTTACGTTACAAAAAGTAGTTGTGGCAAAATTAAACAACTTGGTTTTATATATTTTATTTAGTTATTGTTGAAAATAGAGTCCAGTTTGTTTAAGCATAATGTTAAAGATAATCAGGTCCACAAAATATAAAATTACCGACATTAAAATTGTCTCAATTTTTTTAACAAATGAACATTAATTGAAAAAAAAAACACTAAATCGCGTTTATCTCAAAACTAGAATATCGGAGTTATTTAGTTTTCCAACTACGGGGACGATATAAACTCTCTTCCTAAGTATAAATCACACTATAGAAGAAGTGAGCGCGAGACCGAATATCTTATGCCAGACATGACTTTAGACAAGATGTACGATTTTTACTGTGAACATGTAGGAGAAGCTGAGAAGGTTAGTAAGGCTATGTACACAAAGTTATTTTACACATATTTTAATCTTAAACGAGCGCCTCTTAAAAAAGACACGTGTAACAAGTGTGACACATTACAAGCAAAATTAACTCATTGCAAAACTGCTGAGGAAAAAACAGCCAGTAAAGTACCCAATTTTCGACAGAGCACCAATGATCGACATCAAAAAAGTTAACTACAAAAAATAAGAGTAGATTTACATTTCCGAACGCATTTGAAGCATAAAACATAGACTTATATTATCTATCTGTCATTGCGGATGACGTTTCCTACATTCGGCCATTTTGAACAAAATGGCGTAACGTGGGATGTCGCTACGCCCCGTAAGGCGAAGGTTTTTGGACGGCCATAGGTCTCACTTGACGCTGCATTTGTCGAATTTTTGTGCTGAAAACGGCATAGAAGTCATAGCACTACACCCAAACAGTACGCACATTCTACAGCCCATGGATCTTGCTAAATTCAGGCCATTGAAAACATACTGGAGAAAAGCTGTCAGGGACTGGAAATTACAACATTTAGGACAAAATTTGAAAAAAGAAAATTTTGCCCCTGTCCTTAAAACAGCGTTACAATCAATTACTGATAGTTGTATTAGGAATGGGTTTCGTGCTGGTGGGTTGTATCCTTTTGGCCCAGACTTAAAATGAATAAAAGACTGACTATAACTATTTTTTTATGTTTATTCATCTTAATACTTGAATATTTCACGGCTAGAAAAATTAAGCTTACCTACTGGTAATTTTTGGGGTGTATGAATAAGTTGATTATTGGGTGACGATTAATAGAACATGTCGATAAATAGATCACGATAATTGGAAATGTCGATTACTGGGTGTCGATAAATGGAATTCTGCAGTCGATTACTAGGCAAAAAAGAGCGTCAATCTATTTTGATATTTTTCTTTATTTAATAACATGACACATAAGTTTACTTTAAAATATCATACAAAGAACCGTAAAATTTCACCCCATGCATCAAAGTACCATAAAATATCATATAGGAACCAAATATTTAAAAAATGCTTGTGTGCGTACGTTAAAGTGTCGATAATTGGTGGTTTTACCTTAGATACAGAACGCGAAGAACATTGCCGAAAATGGGAACAGGCGCGGCATAAAATGAAGGCTGATTTTGTTCTGGCTACTCAATGTAAGGAAATAGAATGTCTCACGTTTGATCTACAAAAAACGCTTCCAATGCCTAAGATACCTACTGGAATTATTTACTATAAATGACAGCTTTGGCTGTATAATATGGGTATTTATTCGGCAAAAACCAACTCAAGTGGGTGTTTTGTTTGGATAGAAGGTATGGCTGGGAAGGGTGCTCAGGAAGTCAGCTCTTGTCTATTAAAATACTTAGGCGAGCATATTTCTGAAGACGTCGAGGAACTAATTTTATGGAGCGATTCGTGTGGCGGACAAAATCGTAACATAAAGATAGTTTTGATGTTAAAAGCATTTTTGCATTGTCATCCCACTTTGAAAAAAATAACACAAAAGTTTTTGATTCCCGGACATAGTTAGCTACCCAATGACAGAGATTTTTCCCACATTGAATCTGCAATGAAAAAATATCCGAGATTATACACTCCTGATGATTATGTACAAGTTATGAAAGATTGCAAGAAAAAGAACCCTCTTACAGTGACAGTAATGGCAAAATCAGATTTTCTGGGAACTTCTAATGTTGAGAAAATGATTATTAATAGAAAACGTGGTATTAACAAAGAATGTATTAATTGGCTACAAACTCGGGAAATATACATAGAAAGAGGCTCACCAAACTCAATTTATTTTAAAACAGACTTCTTTGGTAATGCTGTAGAAGTTAATATAGGGAGAGCACCTGTTCGTGGCAGACCAGCTTTAATCTTAATGGAACATTTAGTTCCCTTGTGGCCGTCAGGGAAGCCAGTATCACCCGCGAAACTAGCCGATATTCAATCCATATTACATCTCATACCACAAGATGCACAGAGTTTTTATAATGGTCTCAGCTGTGATAATACGAAGAACGATAATACGAAGACGACATAGATGGACTAGACACGGTGGATTTCGAAATCCAATTTGATGATAACGTCGAATAAACGTGTAATTTTGATAAATTAAAGCTTTATCCCGATTATAAATCACATAGTTTCATTTATATCAACAAATCCAACGATTGTGGTTCTTTTTCGTATATGAGAAAACCTATTAATTACTTAATGTTTAAAGGAACCACATGCACGATTTCTTAATTATTTTGAAAGTTTACCAGTAATCAACAAAAAATTAAGACAATGGGCGGATTTGGTCCAAATGTCCACCACGAACGAGACCTATGTAACTAAATAGTCCGCTAAATATAGAGTAACTTTCATTATGAAAGCAAAAAAAAATATGCTGGCAGTAAAAAGTTATAGCAAAAAAAAAAAATTTTTTTTTAAATTGATTTTTTCGTTCAATTACTTTTCTATTGGTCATTATCACCACCACGCGACCAGGGTTTTGAGCGATAGCACGATTTTTTGTCCCTTTTGCACCTACAGAACAATGCGCTTGAACCCAACGCAACCGGTTTTTATGTGATACAGGTGGCTGGTGGTGGTGGGGACCCCACTGAGCAAGTAAAAGATTTGTACCTTGTAGTCGTTCGTTTGCTCTCGGTGCGTACTGTTCGTTTGTTAATTTGTTTTGGATATACCTGTATTTTTCTGTGACCTTGGCTATCTCTTATCGGACTTTCAGTGATTCTCAATTTATGTGACCTTGGCTATCTCATTTCGGACTTTTCTGTGACTTCTGTCAAAATGCAAGTTGAAAGAAGAAACTGCATATGTTGTAATTATTCAGTGTTACGAAGAAGACGTCATCAGTTACTCCAATCATTCTTGGATAACCACCCGGGAACCGCTGAGCATATTCAAGGACTTCTGGCTCCTCGGCAGGTTAGCATACATACACATTATTTATACATTTTTTTATACAACGTGAATCGCTGAGGGTGTTACAAGTGTTTCCGAGTATGGACTGTGAAGTGCAATTACAAGTCACAATCAACAATCGTACACCCTCGTTTTATCGACGGATTATTACGTTCCATCGTGATGTGTGGTGAGCCCTATCACCGTACTTCGGTCACATATATGGACTCACAGCTGTTAAGCACGCAGTCTTATCACAAACGTTGCTCACCGTACGCAGATCTAATACAACGGGATTTAATGCCGCGACCTCCAGATTATTGGTCGAGACATTCGAACTAGGGGTGTGCGTAACGATTCGTCAGAGTTCCCACAAAAAAGTTAAGGTAATGGCGTAGAGTTCTCTGACGACGACAGTGGTGCGGTGCAGATAGAGTAAACACGTGGAGCACTCGGCGATGGCGGCGTACCTCACACACAGAGGTACTCTTTTGATACCGTCGCCACCGCCGTCGGCAACCATCTCGCTTTATTGTTTATTTAAAACTATTTTGAAAACAGCTTTACTGTATTACTAGTAAGTATTCCTAAAGAAATGCACATTTTGTTATTCGGTGTAGTTATCTTCGCTTATACAATGGAGCAAACCATTTGCAAGTTAAAGACAATAGATTTTACTGCGACGCTCGGCGTTAAGGAAATTCAATAGGTACACTGACTCATAAAACATCTGCTACTTCTCTGCGTCTCAAAAGTGGAGTAGGTATGGATAAGTTGTTAACTTAGCAACAACCTGAACACCTACATGTTCAGGTTGTTGCTAAGTAAACATGTAGGTACACTATCTAGGTACGTACACGGAGGCTTGGCTCCAAGCCGCTGCGGGCAGTGGCGCCTCCGTTGACGAAGTGCGGTTGCGTGTCGTGTGGGTGATCTGCCCTACGTCGGTACGGTAGTACCGTCATGTAACATGAGGCAGAACAACGGGGTCAAGCGACTAACAGCTGATAGCGCGCGCACGGTCCGTACGGTTATTAAATGAATGAAAAAAGGCTAGTGCATGGTAAAAGTGGATAGTTTTGTAAAAAGGGATGTGTAGGTAACTAAATTAAATAACAGCTGATGGTGTATTATTCTTGTTAGGTACGTACTCAATATACTATTGGTATCATATTGGCGTGATTGGGGTCATGCGCTTAGTAAATTAAAAAATAGAATCTCTGGGAAAGTCGTTAGTTATCATGAGTACGATCATGGGTTTTAAAATTAATCAGCTTCTTCTACATTTTGACGAGATATGCGAACATAAATGTAGTAGATTTTTTTTATCATGAGTACAATCATGTGTTTAAGTATCGGTCACTAATTACCAGTCACCCAATATTTATGACTTCCTTTCTAAGTATTTTGTTAACACTTAATGATTTTTGTAATGCCAAACAAAACAGTAACAGTTTTTTTTGGAACTAGTAAGTACTTTTATAACAGAGAAACAAGCATTGGGTTTAATAGAGCAAGTCATTATTTGAACGTCACTCTAAATCTTATCCGCTTGGTATTGTTTGTTCCCGTGGCCAGTCAAGCAGTAATACATTAATTTCATATAACTCTATTGGTTTACGCGCCACACGCCAGTAAAGCTCCCAGTCGGCATGAATTTTTCCGACATCTTCAACAATCATCGTCATATTTCTCCGCCAATTTACCTAAAACCATAATAAATATACACTTAAACTTCCTCATGAAACACTTCATTATTTGAAAACCATAAGACGGACGGATTTTCATATAGTTTTAAATAAAATAGTTTTCAACCAATGGATGGTTTAAAACCATAATTATGAAAATCCGTTCGGTAGTTTTTGTGTATATCGCGTTCAGACAGACAGATGCGGTGGGGGGCTTTGTTTTATAATAATATGTCACAGGCCAATTTACCATAGCAATCACAGCAATTAGTAAGAAAGAAACGGTTTCTATTGGTCCAATGAAACATGCGCTGCCTGTCTGCGCGCTCTGCACGTGCGTGGATCGAAAAACCACGTGGCCGCCGGGCAAGACATGTCATCACACGTCACGACCTGCACACATTCGCATTCGCAAAATAGTTGCACCACTCGATGCAAATGTGAATGTTTAAAATGATACGAATCTTTCGCATCCCTAGTTCGAACCACTACACCACAGAGGTCACCACATTTTTATTATAAGATTAATCTAAGCCATAAGCGAGGTGCCAGTAAATATGTCTTGATTGTGGGTATTCGTGGTGTGGTTAGGTTTGTTCTGGTTTTTATTCATTTCAGCATTTTTATTTGTTACAGTTAAACCTAAACGGCGAAGAGTATATCTGCCGCAATTGTTGGTTGAGGGTGCTGTATGCAGTCAATCACGATGGGGATCAAGGGGGTCAAAATCCGCGAGTCGGAAGGCCTGCTGATGGTGTTTTCGAAACACCAGAATTTGCGAGGGCACCAAACACATCCAACGCGTGCATTTTTTTTGAATGTGTCAATGAAAGTAGATGTCGCATACCGGAGTCAATCAAGCTTGATCTTTTGGTGCATTCAAACTTTTACATACCACCAAACGCAAGAGTTTGTCGAGAACACTTGGACCTGAATGACTGGTATCGTTTAATTGATGCTCCAAACTCGTCCCATGAGTTTACGGTTGCATTATTTGTAGATATGATGAAATTATTGCAAACTCACATTCTCAATAATCCAAATACAATGGATTTTGAAAATGTGAGGTCGATGGATTCGAAAATACTGCACTATCGTGTGGGCTTGACGTATGATGAATTTGAGCAGATAATAAGAGAAACCCCATCGCTGGCACAAGAGCATCAGCCCAATACTACACTTGCCATTTATTTAATGAAGCTTCGTACGGGAGAAAGCAATGAAAGACTGAGCGTTCTTTTTAAAATGAGTCGACGTACGCTTGAGCGTAAAATGACTGTCGCACGAACGTGTCTGTTACGTGATTTCGTACCACAGCATCTGGGGCTTAACCATATTTCAAGAAACGAAATTGTGGAAAGAAATCGAATCCTACCAAACGGCATTTACGGAAACCCAGATGGAGGGTTGGAAGAAAGAAAAGCTATTGTTGTAATAGACGGTACATATATATATATACAAAAGTCAAGCAACTTCCTATTTCAACGTGAAACATATAGCTTGCACAAATATAGCAACCTATTGAAGCCGTTTCTTTTAGTGTGTGGTGATGGCTACATCATAGATGTCACTGGCCCTCACGCAGCCACAACATCTGATGCTGTAATAATGCGAGGCTTAATAGAAGAGAATGAAGACAATGCTTTTCATTATTTATTTACTCAAGGCGACATATTTATCTGTGACCGTGGCTTTAGGGACGTAATTGCGGAAATTGAGTCGCGTGGATATGAGGCGCATATGCCTATAAGTGTTCGACGAGGTGAAGCTCAATTATCAACAATAGAGGCGAACAAGAATCGGCAAGTCACACTTTGCCGCTGGGTCGTCGAAGTCGTGAACGGCCGCTTCAAACGCGACTTTAAGCTGTTTTGGCAAGATTTTTTTAATCGGGCCTTGCACCACATGATGGACGACTTCCGAGTAGCTGCATCTCTCATCAATGCTTTCCATCTGATAATTCAGGACAGCAGGCATGTTCAAGAATTCTTGCGAATTATGAGGGAAAGGCTGCATGAACCCAATCGCCTGGGTGCGTATATCATAGCAAGAAACTTAAACAGACGGCAGGCAATATTTCGCAATGTTGAAGCCGATGTTATCGGAGCAGAAGAGTTCCCAATTCTTACAAACGATGATTTGGAGTTGTTTGCACTAGGAACATACCAAGTAAAGCTTGCGCGTAGTTATTATAGCGAGCATATACGCAATTGCGTATATCGTATTCAAGCAGCAAGAGAAGACGATTTAAATAACATTACGGACTTTGGCATCGAACGCAACAATGCAATGATGGTTCGTGCAAAGATTCAGTCCAGACACGCACGCGCAAGAACATATTACACTTATGTAGTGGTACACAGCAACCTAAATGGACGAGAAGCAGTTTCAAATTATTATTGTTCCTGTCTTTCTGGGATGCGAACTTTAGGTTGCTGTGCGCACGTAATGCTAATTGTGTGGTATTTTGGATGGGCAAGACACCAACCTACAATTAGGCTCCCAGCTGCAGATCTTGATAATATCATTATAGACGAAAATTAATAAGACTTAGAATATTATAACGTACTTGTTATATTCTTCACACTTGATGTACATTTATTTTGTTCCCTTGTACAGTCAGCCACAGCATTAGCTGACCCACCCTTGTATATATAGTTGAGATTTTTTAGAATACGAATCGATAGACTTTTAGAATTCTTTTACATTTTATTTAAATACCTATAATAAATAAAATATAAAAGAATTATAAAATTCTATCGACTCGTATTCTAAAAAATCTCAACCATTTATGTAAGGGTGGGTCAGCTAATGCTGTGGCTGACTGTACAAGGGAACAAAATAAATGCGGCTGCGTAATAAAGATGTGAAGTATCAATAAAAATGAGTCCTAAAGCAGTTTTTTTTAAATATTGTTTTTCTTCTATTGCACAGTGCAAAAATGTAGGAGTTCGTGGCATGTAGGAGCTCGTGGCTAAGTAATAACAGCCGCACGGGTTGATCAACCAGGTTAAGCTACGCTTGCAGCGGTTGGTCCGTGGATGGGTGACCATCTTTACATACCGAGACTCCTCCGTGCCTCGGAAAGTACGTTAAGCCATTTGGTCTCGGCTGTCATTCATGGATCTTTGACAGTCGTTACGGGTCGTCAGAAGTCCGAAAGTCTGACAAGTAGTCTTACCTAGGGGTATCGTATTACCCAGTGACTGGGTTGTGGAGGTCAGATTGTGGAGTCGCTCTATGTAAAATACTGGTGTTCAGCTGAACCCGGTTGGACTGGAAGCCGACCCCAACATAGTTGGGAAAAGGCTGGGCAGATTGATTGCACAGTGCAAAAATGTAGCTATTTGCATACATCAATGTCAAACAAAATCAATATAAAAGCAAATGAACGAAAAAAAAAAAATTTTTGTTTTAGCTATAATTTTTTCTCCCATCATTTTTTTTTTTTGGTCTCTTAGTAAAAGTTGATCTATATTTAGAGGGCTATTCAGCTACATAGGTCTCGTTAGTGGTGGAAATTTGGACCGCGCCCCATACATTTTTGCCCATTCTCTTTTAGTAATTTATCAACATATTTAAATAAAAGAAATAGTAATTTTACTTCATTTTAACAGTGCTGCACATGTTTTTGTAAACCCTTTGATATCTCAAAAGTGTGTGTTTGCTGTGTGGTTCCATTTTGCATAAATACGCAGACAATACACACACGGACACGCAGACGCAGACGGATGTTCATTCAAATCACTATCAACTTACTTTCTACGAGGGAAGTCGACAATTCGACAAATAGTATACGATACCTGTCAAATTCTATGGGAAACATTACAACCAGAATATATGCCTATTCCTAATACAGAAAAATAGCTGGAGGTAGCTGAACGTTTTCATGCTCTCTGGAATTTACCAAATTGTACTGGAAGTCTTGATGGTAAACATATTCGTATAAAAGCCCCACCTAACTCAGGGTCAGCATACATAAATTACAAAGGATGCTTTTCCATTGTATTATTGGCATTAGTAGACGCCGATGGATTATTTTTAACGATCGATGTTGGGGAATATGGCCGAAACAGCGGCGGGCGTGCGTTGCAAGTTAGTGCTCTTGGACAAGCTATACAGCGTGAAGATCTTAATCTACCAGAACCCTCTCCATTTCCTGGAGAAACACGACCTGTGCCGTATTATTTTGTAGCAGATGAAGCTTTTCCTCTTAAAAAAAAAACATAATGAAACCTTATTCAAGGATTCAACTGACTAATGCAAAAAGAGTATTCAATAACCGACTATCTAGAGGACGGAAATCAGTAGAATTTGCCTTTGGAATGGCGAGGACCAAATTTCACGCATTGAGCATGCCCCTAAGCTGTGACCCTGCGAAAGCTGATGTAATAATACAAGCTATGTGTATATTGCATAACGTTATTGGAAAATGCGATGGAATATTTACACAATATCCAAAATACGTTGGTTGGAACAAGAATTGTTTCACAATCCCGAGAAACCGCAGAAAACATCAGGGAATACCTCACCAATTACTTCGTGAATCGGGCTCCTATTCCCTTTCAAGATAGATATAATGTATGAAATCTACATATTTAACATATGCTCTCCATCTACAACACTAGTACTGCAACTCCATCCTAGTATCAAAGTTAATAAACAATGCTACTTTGTGAGCGTTTATTTAAATATTTGATTTTAATAAACAATATTAGGTACTTACCTGTTTCATTTAATGTCCTGGCAATTATTGACCAAGCTTGATCTTGGACATTTCTGTTAGAATAATCTGGTCTGTTATAATTATAAATTACTGGATTATTTTCAATTAAATTACAAAATGTAACGTTAAATTCAAAGTCGTCACGCATTTTAACGTTCAACATCTAACGCAATCAAAGAATCAGTAAAATCCTTTATCAAAAAGTTACCTGCTATACCATCGCACTACTGCCGAAAGGATAGCACAAAACCATTGAGATAAAATACTACGTATAGAGAGGCTATCCGAAGCAAAAACAGTGTCACAACAGGATGACAGCCGGGGGGGCTGGGCGGGGCGAGCGTGCCGTAGATTCACTCAGTATTTGCTGCAGCGCTTAAACATTAGGTGTCGTCTCACCAAACTGTAAAACATGCAGCGCTAGACTGCTTAAAACGTATAGTTTTCTCGCGACCAAAACGTCGTAAGCGCCGGGAATTTCATGGCGCTTACGCGTTTCATGCTACAAAGTGTTATAAAATGTCGTCCTTATAGATATTACACCGCAGAAGTGACACTGCTTTTGTACCTACAATGCTTAGCTTAGTCTATTCCAAACTGCATTAATAGTGAAATAGGTCAATTAATACAAAAGTATAAAAAATGTTATGCATTTACCTATGTTTCTTAAATCGAAAAAAGAGAATAAACGAAGTGAAATAAAAAACCATCATTGAAATTGGATATAAACTTTATTTACCTTTAAACAAAATTAATTTAGTTAGTTTCTGACGCTCAGACAAATAATCATTTGAAACTTTTGCTTCGTGATATAAACGAATAGTTGCGTATTTATTTATTATCGCTCGAATTAGATGAATTCTGTGGTTAAATGTGGAAGGTTGATCAAGTGCATGCTGAGTTAAACAAGAAAATACATCTTTCTCGATGAAACATTTTAAGGTATTCACTGTGATGTAAGTGAAGTTGTATTTGGAAGAAAGAGATTTACCACCACTCTTCTTTATTAAATGACGTATGATGATCTCGGTTGATAGGCATATTTTGTAAACGTCCTCGGAAGAATAACACAAACCGCCCATGTCTTTTATCATTATTAGTTTATGATGCGGAAATTTACGCGTTGTGGTCAAGCTGTCAACACACTCTTCACATTTCAAAGATTTTGTTAGATAACGGGATACATAACCTGAAATATACCCAACTATGAGTTGTGAAGCTAGTGTTGTATTTTCGTAGTTGAGCATATTTGCAAAGATTTCACAATTATTTTCAACTTCCAAATCAGATTCAAGCGCTCGTGTTGACTCCAAAATTTCATATTCTTCTTCATTGTGTCGGTTTACAATGGATGTGCAATTGATAATATTTACGGATGATAAATAAATAAATAAATAAATATGTTTGGACATATCACACAACGCCATCTAGCCCCAAGCTAAGCAACCTAATGCTTGTGTTATGGTAACGAGATGGCTGATAAACTACTTATATACATTTTTTTTTTTTTGTAAATACATACATATTATAGATAGAAAAACACCCAGACTCGGAACAAATACTTGTAGGTCGTACAAATATGAATGATGAATTTAAGATACTGAAATTATCTAAAGGAATGCAGTTCCCACTGAATGATGATCGTAATTCAAGGTGGTTCAATGTTTTTTTATACGCAGCCCTGAACTGTACAACATTAGGGTTGTTGTTATAGCCACCGTGTTTTCTGATCAAACCAAAAAATAGTTCTAAGTGGTCCTGGTTTAAGCGATACATTGATATGTAATTTATAAGTTTTTTTTCTTCCACTAAATAACTATACAGTGTCTTCATTGATTCAATGCATATAATAGCTCCAACAAATCCTGTTTTGTTTGAAGACTCCACAATTTTCTTTTTTGCAATATTTAGTACAATTCTAGGTTGCCGGTTTTTTCTTTTGATAATTCTTTTGGATTTCATTTGATACTTTAGCTGAATTATATATGACTTAACTCTATGTATGTTATATGTTCTAGGAACGCAAAAATTTCCGATTTGTTTTTTTTATCTATTGGACGTTTAAAACCATAGAAATGGAATTTTCTTGAATTCATGACGTCAAAAAAGTTATTCATTACAGTTATGAAATTAACAGTGGCAGAAGAATCTTTAAATTTGCTTGATTTTAAAATTTCATCACAAAGAGTTAATGCTTTCGCCACACTCATACTCAGCAACTGCGTAGCGAGTTTCACTTTCATTATTTGGTTGCGGAAGAAAATGTGACGGGGTGTCAATTTATTAGCAAACTGAAGTCCTTCATTTTGCTGGAGCTTGTTCAAATTGATTAGCAGTTGCCACTTTATTTCTCCATTATTTCCATCAAATATCACCCGTTTTCGTTCAAATGTGTTTCTAATTAATTTTATTGCATGGCAAGGGTCCAAAAATATGCACACTTTTTCTGACGTGGAAGGATGGGGAAAGTGAGTCTTTATATTATTTAAATCAGTCATTTGACATCCTAAAATTTCAGCTGCCTTTAAATTTGTAGCACAACCATCGAATGTAAGATTTGTAACAGTCACGCCAACTTCATTACACTTTTCCAAGCAAATTTTAATTAAATTTGACTTTCTTTCTGCATTAATACCAGATATTAAAAAATATCCAACTGGCAATTTCCAACTTTCATTCAAAGATACTAGCATGAATACTAAAGCTTGAGTTGCCGTGGTGTCGTCGTCTTCACCTATTACGGGACCTGCGCCAAAGTTGACTGCACCGAGTTTGCGTTTCTTATTAAATAACTTTTGACTTCTTATTGCCATCTCGTCGAACACCAAAGAACATAACACAGGCTTTTCGTTCAACTGGCTTTTCTTTTTTAAAACTTTAAAAGCTTCTTCGGTGAAGCCTGGTTCAGCATTTACCGCTGAGTACCACCTGCAGATGGTTCTGGTATGCGGAAGAGCTTTATTAAAAGTTTCTCTAATATATTTGTATGCTGCTGGAGAATAATAATGCAAAGTTAGTGCAAACTTTCGTAGTGGTGCGGTATACAACAAAGAACGTCTGTTTTGTTTCGATTTTTTCATTAATGATTTATGAAGCTCTATAAGTTCAGCTCTATTCATTAGGTCGTTTTCCGTTTGTACATCAAATCCAAACTTACTTTTCATATCCTTGACCATCAATTTGTAAGATCTACATTTTTTCTTCAAGTACCTATTTTGACGCTGTATCTTCTTAAATTTTTCTGCAAGTACTTTTTTAACTTTCATTTCTTTTTGTAATTTTCTTTTTAACACTATTTTGCGAGGACTATCGAAGATGGACTCTGAATCACTCACTGGTTCAGATATTGGCTCCACCAATTCTAAAGTACCTGATTTTGAATCGCTACCGGCGTATGGTACTGCGCATTTCTTGAGATAAAGTCGACCTGTTTTTGTAAAGTATTTATCTTCATTTTTGAAATGATCTGAACATATGAGTGTATGGTCGCTCGGCAACCATGAATCTTCGTTCCGATTTTTCTGGACAAATCTTATCCATGCTTCTCTTTTTTCATGACCAGGACGAGGAAACCTAAAAGAAAACATTCACCAATAGACTATATTAGTAGTCAATATAGCCGGGAACGCCTAGTATTCAATAAAAACAACATAAGTATAGGCGGTGCATTAACACATGTTATGTGAACTTTTCAAATGGCTTTTTATTTTTATTATCAGGCTATTCTAAAGGTGTTACAAAATTAATACCAAATATTTTAAGGGATCATTGTACTCATATTTATAAACAACTTTTACTATGGGACCAACCCTGACATAGCGAAAACAAAAACAAAAAAAAAAGCTGTTCCACATATTTGACTTCTTAAAAGATGTATACAAAACCATGACAGATAGGCGGCACAAATTATAAAAATAAATACTAGTTGAAGATACCCAAGTCATATTGTTCACTCTATAGTTAGTACCTACGTGTCCCATCTGTACGGTTCAGTTTCCATAATCTATGACTTGAATACAAAATGTCAGGTGCAATAGAAAATAATGAATGAAAATGTTAGAAAATAATAAATAAAAAGGTTTTAGTGGATTCTTTGCTTACTTACCGATGATAAGTTACTCCACTTTCTTTTTTCTTCGCAGTCGATTGATTTTTACACGTTTTTAAGACGCAAGACGGCATTTTTCTTTAGGCACAATTTCTGCAAGCGTTCGCGACGAGCGCAGGCGAGTGACTAAATGAGTTGTTGCCGGTCGGCAACAAAGCATGGCGCAAAAAACTGGTTTGCAGCGTCGGTTCTATACGCTAGTAATAATAGTTCTATGCACAAAACTATATCTGCCTGTTGAATTCAAAAATATTAAAAACTTATACCGCTGTTATAAAGAAGACCTAATTAGTAAAGGAGTGGATGTTGTAAGTGAAAAAGTATTCCGTCTAATAATCACTACTGATTTTAATATTGGGTTTCACGTACCGAAAAAGGACAAATGCATAAAGTGCCTGCGTTTTGAAGGCCAGAAGCCAGAGGATTGTGCCGAATTGCAAGCTCATTTAGACGAAAAGGAGGCATCGAAGAAGCGGTTGGATTGTCACCGACAATTAGGTAAAGAAAACCCTTCCATTCTGTGCACTTCTTTTGACCTCCAGAAAGTTCTCAATACGCCTCATGGCAATAATATGTTACTGTTTTATTCTAGAAAGTATGCTGTTTTTAATTTATGTTTCTACGAAAGCATCACAAGGAACGGTTTTTGTTTTATCTGGGGAGAATCTGAAGCAAAGAGGGGTGCAAATGAAATTGCCACTATTATACAGAAGTACATACAGAATGTTGATTCTCGGGGCAACATTAAATTTTTGATCTTGTATTCAGATTCTTGCCCTGGACAAAACAAAAATAAAATAGTCCTTGCAGCAATACACAACGCTTTATTGCAATCGACCAATTTAGAAGCAATTCAAATAAATTACCTTTTCCCTGGTCACACGGAAATGTCAGTAGATAGCATACATTCTACAATAGAACAATCCGTTCGAAATATTACTGTATGGGCTCCATCGCAATGGACTACAATATGCCAGCTAGCAAGAAAAGAACCGGCACCTTATAATGTTGAAAATCTGACACATGAGAATTTCTTGAATTTTGATGATATGCCTGATAAATATTTTAAGGGAAACCTTGTAGGTAAGATAAGTAAAATCCGTACAGCAACATTTAAGAAATCTCATACAAATCAGATGAAAGTAGAATTTTCAATGAAAGATAGTGCACCGGAAGATACTATACAAATTATTGCGAAACCTAGAGCTATCAATCGTAGATATAATTCAAGTTTGCCGATTACCAAAGCCAAATACATGGATCTAGTGAAATTATGTGACACAGGGGTTGTACCCAAGATATTTCATAAAGAATATTTAAATCTGCAAATGAACTGTGCTGTGCTGTACGGTGACGTCACTGGTAGATAGAACGTCCGACTTGCTCAACGCACCAGTGGCGAAGCGTCGAACTGGTCTTCGGCACGTAGGAAGCCAGACGCGAAGCTGATGCCGTTGATGGCTTTACGTAAACATGAAACCTGGAAACCACCGTTCCAGCGGATTAAAACACGGGCTAATAACTTCCGTGCTGGGGTACCACCGACAAACAACAGGAAGAAAATACCTATTTATACTCAGTCTTTGTCCTCGATATTAGCATAGTTCACATGTAGTACCACATACAATGTCGCCATTATTAACCCTAGAACCACAATATGGGGTCATGGGTGACCCCACGCACACGTATTTTTATTTTAATTTAGCGAGTTTTGCACCTACAACACTGTGCGTCTAGGTACCTTCCGTAATTGGTAATCAGTGGCTCGTGACGCATGGCGGGGTGCGCACGCTCATTAGCTATTTTTTCCAGACGAAATATTGGATATTATTGTGATGCATACCAATGCACAAATTGACAGAATTTCTGAGACCATAAAAAACCAACGTTACCTACACTTCTAAAACTGATAAAGTGGAGTTGATGGCTTTATTTGGATTAATGTATCGTAGTGGTTTATACAAAACAGCTAAAACAAACTTGTCCGAGTTATGGTCGATTGTGATGGTCCACCTATTTTCAGGGCCACAATGTCAAAGAACAGGTTCGAATTTTTGGTAAATTACTTGCGGTTTGATGATCATGAGACACGTGAAGCAAGGAAAGTCAATGATAATTTTGCAGCGCTGCGTGAGGTATGGGACAAAGGAGAACGGGCGGAAGTGGTCCAAATGGCGTCGGCTGATGAAACCTAGTCCATATAATACTTCGAGAATGTAGGATATTTTTTTACTATGGACACTATAAAATCGGCCTACGGAGAAAAAAGTTATACAGTCCAGAAAACTGGTACCTATTATAGACGAACAATTATTGAAAGAGCTACCTTTTGTTCGGCCTAAACTTATTTTCCGAGTACTCGCACTTACCCCCCGCCGCCCGTATACACCCGCTACCCCTCGGGGTGGCGGGGGGTGATGCTCCTGCGCCGCGCGTATTGTTCACTGGTCAGTGAGTCATTCGCTATTATTCAGCAAGGACATCGTTTGGTTTCTTTATTTTGTTCTTACCGGCTTTCTTTTTGGACATATTTTGGTTTACTTACTCGATTACTTTGGCACGTTGAAACGGACTTGTGATATTGCTTTTGGATTGGACTTTCAAGATGTTGCCTAGTGCTGGCATTGTATGTTTAGTGTATAATCGTTCAGTGTTACGAAGAGAAAGGCAAAATGTTACCCGAAATCTGTTCGAGTCAAACCCAGCCATTGCAGCACATATACTCGCATCAATTGCACCGCGACAGGTACGTACCTTTTAAGCAATATTGCTGTTGATTGTTGGTGCAATAGATAATACCAAACTGGTTAGCATTTTCTATAGTTACCGTGAAAGAGTTATTTAAAGAGCTGGTTATTATGGAAGAGCTATTTATTAGGTATAAGTATAAGAATGAGTATTTAATTATTATAGTGAAACAGTTATTTCTCACATCCAAGTAGGTACTCATATTTATTATTGACAAAAAAGTCCTTAGCTTTACAAAGATCCGTGAGCAAGTTAACAATTGATTTATACAATGTTAACGGTTTAGTTTAGTAATAATGCCTACTTACAGTCAAACCTGGATAAGTGAGAAAACTCTATAAGTGAGAGTAATAGCTAGGACCCATCATTTTAAGCTCCCAAAACCTCTATTAGCGAGAAACAGAAACCTCTGTAAGAGAGAGTCGTTTTTCCCTCACAGACCTCCGTAAGTGAGACTGGTACTTATCTATACCTCTATAAGCGACAGTCGAGCTTTATTTTATGACTCATTCTTAACTTTCGTGGAACTTCCTACCATTGTTTTTGTATTCTCGTCAATATTGTACCTATTCTATTTCGTGGAACTAAATAATGTTGTTATTTTATCGCATTCTTTTCAAATGGACACGTGTGCCTGTGTACCGTCCTGTTTGTCGGACTTACTCAGTGACTTGTTATTGCTGCGTACCTCTGTAAGAGAGAAACACTACCCATGTACCTGCATTAGCGAGAAACTCGGGTTAGTGAGAAACCTCTATAAGCGAGAATAAGATTGTGCTCCCTTGAACTCTCGCTTATCCAGGTTTGACTGTATTTGGTATGTTGGGAGTTCACATGGTAACGGAAAAAATCTAAAAAATGTACCTACTAGTAGGTATTGCTCGTGAAAAGTCATTACAACTTTTTTTTTGTTGTAGGTTATATTCAACGGCAGAGAATACGTCTGTCGTCCGTGCTTTTGGATAAAGGATTCAGGGACGCCTTGCCAGATTTTAGAAGTTTCGGCTACATAACTCATACGCCTGAGTCTTTAAATCCCGGAGAAACTCAACTAACCACCATGCAGGCTAATAAGTCCAGAAAAGTAACCATGGTCCGCTGGGTTGTGGAGATCGTTTTCGGACGTATCAAGCGTGACTTTAAACTACTAAGGCAAGAATATTTCAACGTTGCCCTGAAACACCTATTCCCGAATTTTAGAATAGCTGCTGCGTTGTTGAATGCTTTCCACATGCCAGTGCATGACAGCGTATATGCTGACCGGTTTATTGAAATCATTAACCAGCGTATGAATATGCCTAATAATCTAGCAGAATATGTAACGGCCAGTAATATGAACCGACGGCGTGCAGCTTTCACAACGATATCGGGGGATCTTCCAGAATGGAGAGGGTTCCCACGGTTGTCAGAAGAAGATTTAATAATATTCGCCCTCGGAACTTATCAACTAAAGCTAGCGCGTAGCTACTATAGTGAGCACGTCCGTGGTGGTATATACAGTATAGATATTTATCGTGACGGTGCACCACCCGCAGGATTGGAGCGACATAATATTACGGAACAAAACTTAACACTGTTACGAGGGCGGATACAGTCACGCCACGTCAGGTCAAGAACCTATTACACATACATAATGTATGGAGAAGAAGCTGCAGGATTGGATTCCATACGGTATTATTATTGTACCTGTATAACGGGGAAGAGGACTTTAGGGGTTTGTGCCCATATTATGACCATAGTATGGTATTTAGGGTGGGCTCGCTATCAAGATCAGATACGCCATCCTGCAGAATTTTTAAACCACATTTTAATATAAATATCTGGTTGACCGAGCTTTGCTCGGTTTTTTTTTTTCTCGAACCTGGGACCTTGATAAATCGATTCCTTGAACCGAAAAACCCCTAATCTGTAACTTTCATGAAAATCGTTGGAGCCGTTTCCGAGATCCTGATTCGCACGGTTTTTTTTTTTCTCGAACCTGGGACCTTGATAAATCGATTCCTTGAACCGAAAAACCCCTAATCTGTAACTTTCATGAAAATCGTTGGAGCCGTTTCCGAGATCCTGATTCGCACGGTTTTTTTTTTTCTCGAACCTGGGACCTTGATAAATCGATTCCTTGAGCCGAAAAACCCCTAATCTGTAACTTTCATGAAAATCGTTGGAGCCGTTTCCGAGATCCTGATGCTTTGCTCGTTTTTTTTTTCTCGAACCTGGGACCTTGATAAATCGATTCCTTGAGCCGAAAAACCCCTAATCTGTAACTTTCATGAAAATCGTTGGAGCCGTTTCCGAGATCCTGATGCTTTGCTCGTTTTTTTTTTTCTCGAACCTGGGACCTTGATAAATCGATTCCTTGAGCCGAAAAACCCCTAATCTGTAACTTTCATGAAAATCGTTGGAGCCGTTTCCGAGATCCTGATGCTTTGCTCGTTTTTTTTTTTTTCTCGAACCTGGGACCTTGATAAATCGATTCCTTGAGCCTAAAAACCCCTAATCTGTAACTTTCATGAAAATCGTTGGAGCCGTTTCCGAGATCCTGATGCTTTGCTCGTTTTTTTTTTTTTCTCGAACCTGGGACCTTGATAAATCGATTCCTTGAGCCTAAAAACCCCTAATCTGTAACTTTCATGAAAATCGTTGGAGCTGTTTCCGAGATCCTGATTACATATATGTATACATATATATATACAAGAATTGCTCGTTTAAAGATATTAGATAAATACATATTAATCGTTCATGTTTCTTTTATTTTAACCTTTATTATTTATAAAACACATAATTATTACTATAATAGGTATACCTCTGCTTATGCTTTCGGGGTTTACAGGCGTTATATTATGTTGTTATCTGTGCTTTAATGAATACCTGTAATATATATATCGTATTTTTCTAATAATCTGCATATAAATAGTAAAAAAAAATATATTTCAATAACTCCTTTAAATGATATGGGTGATATACCTATGTGTCAATTACTTTTTTCTCCGTGTGTCGATTTATTTGCGGGTATAGTAAGTGTTATAATATTAAATTATCTAATAAATAAAGCAGTTCTCATCATCCGACGCCACTTGGACCAAAGTCCATACTAAAATGTCCGATCTCCTTTGCAGTTATGGATTTAATGTCAAGGCCGTAACGCCTAAAATTTACTAGATAGAAATTAGTGAGTTTTTGCCTTTTGTAGAATGTGTCAAAAGAAGTCCACTACAGATTATCAATGTGTTTAGTGATTTTTTGCAGTTAATGAGTTCTTGCAATAAGCCGACGATATGATTTGTTAATTAATACCTATTTTAGAAGTTATTTGGCAATTATGTATAACCATCTGTGATTGGTCTAAAATGGCGCCAAGAGGTGGGAATAGTTGGTAGTAGGTACCCGTAATATTTAAAAACTATAAAAGACGGGACTAGCCCGAATTAAGGGGACTCGTTATGCTAGCTGTCGTACGGTAAAGACCCTCTGGTGTCTGCCGTAAATATAAAGCTGCTAAGGAGGTCCTATCATCCAAGTCTTTTGGTTACAACTGTTAAACGGTACAGACAGACCATGAGTGGTGTCCCATGTCCGTAATTATTAAGTTGCTAAAAGTTATAATACGTCATTGGCTAAGCCAATGTAAAACACCACGCTGCATAGCAGAAGTTCTGTGTAAAATGGATTCTCTTGGATCTTGTGAAAGATCTAACTACAATGTTCATGTAAGTTGATTGATAATATTATATCTTGATTATTGTTGATAACTATGTTGTTCTGTATGTGTTATAATACGACTAATATTGCTCATGATATTGTACAATTCCTATCTATTGTTATAGTTGCTAACTTTGAGAAAAATGATCTATGATGATCTGATCTATATTTATAAGGTAATGTGATACCTAATTAAGACTGATCCTAATGTAAAAATGTATGGATAAAATACTTAAGTTCCCGTGGAGTTTCTTGTCCGCTTCTTCTCCATGACGACCTAGTTTTGCGAACGGACAAATAGCTTTCTTAGATAAATAATTATTGACAAGCCTAATTGAAATAATAAATACCTAGTCTTGTCTTTCTGTGCTTTTCTTCATGAAACCCTTTCCTTACACACCATGTTCATAACTAGTTTCATACACAGTAAATAACTAATAATCATCTTGACATACAAAGCTTTTAATTAAGTGGATATATATACCTATAAGGTTAGTGTACAATCCACTTTCTAACATGAGTGCTTGCGCCGGAATCCAAGTGCCAATCTGACTGACTGAATTCTTTTGTAAGAAAAACTGCACTAAATGCATTTTTGTTTTCGTTTTCTCTGCACCCGGACACTGATTTTTAAAATGCCCAATCTGTTTGCATTTATAACAACGCATTGTTTTCTTCCGCGCCATGTTGTTTTCACTAGCATTGACAGGTGGGCGCGTTCCGTCCGTTCCGCCCGTAGACAGAGAATGCAATAGACAAATTTATATCTTTTATCGCATTCACACAAGAAAAAGAGCAACTTACGCCGATTTCGTGTAAAGAAATGAAACAGAACGATGACATTTTTTGTTTCACGGCCCGTGTCTCGTTTTTCAAGGTTAGCACACTAGTTTGCTAAACAAAGTTTGACAGTTAACGTGCAGCTAGCTATCGTCTTCTTATAAAAACCAGTTTTTAAGTGCTTTAGGCTAAGTAATTTACATTATAGATTGTTGTGAACAATTTACTTAATATTTCAACAATTTTCAAAAAAAAAACATGGTGCGGTGTAGCGTTTTAGGGTGTAAAAGTGATAGTGGAACGAAAATGCCGGACTTGTCTTTTCATTCGTAAGTATAACACTCTTTATCAAGTAAAAGGCGTTCAATAACATTTTAATGTGTGTAAACATAATGTATAGTGTAACTTAGACGTAAATTAATCAATAAAAAGCACAAAAATAACAATTATTAAATTCTAACCTAAGAACTTTGGTGTTGCCAATTTTTCTATACATTATTACCCACTATTCTGGGAAATATGTATCATGCAGTTTGTATTAGATTTAATGGCTTGTTGCAGTTTTCCCGAACATGATAATTTACGTCGGAATTGGATTGTAGCTACAGGACGAACAGATTGGACACCAAAACCGTCATCAAAAATATGTAGCAGACATTTTGAGAAAAAATTATTAATAAAAAAAAAGAAACTTACACTGCTATTACCTTATGCTGTACCTATTCTGGTAAATATTCAGTTATATTAAGTTTCGATCCAGGTTTTATAAGATTGTTATTTAAGTTTATTATTTTTAAAAGTACTACGTGTTGCAAACTATTATTTTGTATACATATTTTATGAGCAAATACTGAGACAGGCTTCTCTTAAATCTGAACGCGATTCAAGGTTTAATATTGTTCAAGAACTTAAAATACCTTTTACTGTAAACAACATCTTCCTACACCTATTATGTGTCTTCTTTAAAGATAATTAACTTGTTTTAGGAAACAAAGGCCTGTAATCCACCATTTTCCTCCATCAGTTTACATGAAGAACCAATTATGGAAATTGAAAATAATTTAAGCATTCTGGTAAGTATCCATGAATATTTACATCATTTAAAATCTAACAATCTTAAAAAAATATATATATACAAGTATATAGAAATTGTAATTTAAAAAAATTCTGGTAATTACAGCATAATATAATAATTTATAATGTACAAGTACATAGAAATTGTAATGAAATACTGTATTAATTTGTTTTGTATTGGGAAAATAATACTATTTTCCCCCGAATAAATACAGAATTTGGTATAATTATTATTTGGTACATGTTATGTATGTATAATTTTTAATTCTACAGTATTAAGATAAATTACCTTCGTAATTATCTTGGTACGTTTATTTATTATCAAGCCGTTTGATTTGGCGGTGCTTAGGGGAGGCCTATGTCCAGCAGTGGACGTATTTCAGCTGAAATGATGATGATGAAGAAGTTTGAACGAGAGATGTTGTGTGGCAGATTTTAACAACATACAAATCGCATGATTCCAGATTGAGCCTGCTGTTGCCTTACTGCCGTCGACTAGTGGTCAAAAGCCAGTTGTAATAGCATACCCTCCAATTTTTAAACCACCATCAATAGTAAGTATTACAAACAAAACAATATTGTGTCTTAACAAAGTTATGGTTATTAAACAGTTTGTTTTGATTTTAGGACAAGACTCCAGAGTACTCTCCTCAAACTTTGCGAAAAAAATGGAAAAACGCAGAAAAACTATCATCCGAACGACTGAAAAAATTAAAGGCTCTTAGAGAAAAAAGTAGACGTTTAACGAAAAAAGTCGCTAAATTAGAAAATGTGATTGCGGAACTTAAAACAAAGTCTTTGATAAGTGAAGAAGATGGGGATTTATTAGAATCTATTGACCCTGCCAATAGAGACTTCTTGAAAAAAATGTTGAACCCGGTTTCTGGTGGTAGAAAATATTCACCATCTTTACGCAAATTCGCTCTTTGCTTGCAATTTATAAGTCCTCGGGCTTACAAGTATGTACGACAACAATTTAATACTTGTCTGCCTCATCCATCCACACTTACTACATGGTACAAAAGTGTAGATGCAAACCCAGGTTTTACAACAGAATCATTAGAATGCATTAAATTGGTGGCAAAGGACAAAAAAACCGAATTGTATTGTGCAGTATGCATGGATGAGATGGCTATTAGGAGGCACGTCCAGTGGGACGGAAAGAAGTGTGTAGGTCTGGTGAACTATGGGGAAGCTTTGGATGGTCATAATATAGCTGAAGCTCGGGAGGCGTTGGTGTTTATGGTAACGTTTATAAATAGTGGATGGAAGATGCCTATCGGTTATTTTTTTATTAACGGCTGTACTGGCGAACAAAAGGCAACATTGATGAAACAATGTCTGAGTTTGTTAGTAGATTGTGGTGTTAATATAGTCTCCCTAACTTTTGATGGTTGTCCAGCCAACTTTTCGATGGCAAAAAGCTTAGGTTGCAATTTCGATGATCTGGAAAATATAACTTCATATTTTGTAGCTGATAAACAGCACGTCGTTATTTTTCCAGATCCAGCGCATATGCTAAAACTTTTGAGAAACACACTAGGCCAGAAAAATGAATTAACAAACATGCATGGTGGAATCATTTCATGGCATTTTATCGAATTGCTTCATAATCTGCAAGAAAAGGAGGGTCTCCATCTTGCTAATCGTCTTAAAAATCAGCATATTAACTTTTCAAAACAAATAATGAAAGTTAAGTTGGCGGCACAAACATTGAGTAATTCCGTGGCAGATGCGATAGAATTCTGTGACAAACAATTGAATTTGCCTGAATTTTCGGGTTCTGATGATACTGTTGATTTTATAAGAAAAATTGACAACTTATTTGATATTTTTAATAGTCGGAATCTGAATATGTATGGTTTTTAAAAACCTATTAATAGTAAAAATGGCGATAGCATACTAGACTTTATCAATGTAATGGATACCTACATCAGAGGACTGAAATTAGAGGGAAACCCAATACTGCAAACAAATAGGAAAGTTGGATTCATTGGTTTCTTGATATGTATACAAAGTCTTAAAAAGATGTATGCTGACATCATAGTGACGGGCAAACTTAAATTTTTACCTGTGTACAAACTTAGCCAAGATCACTTGGAGTGCTTTTTCAGCTCGATCCGATCGAAAGGCGGCTATAACAACAATCCAACAGCCAATTTCAAAGTGCCTACAAGAGACTAGTGATACACGGGGAAATAAAAGGCATTGAGTCGGGAAACTGTATACCTCTAGAGGATATAAAAATTTTAACGCACACAGAAGTTCGATATGAACGTAAAATTAATATGTACTGCACTCAAGATGTCGAAGACTCGATTATAGATTTTCCCGCTAATAATAATTTCTTTGTCGATGATGACCACGAGTATATTTTTAACCCCTCAAAATTGACAATCTATATTGAAGAAATAATTTCATATATCGGTGGGTTTGTTGTTAGGAAATTAGGAAAAGCTATAAAATGTGATGATTGTCTGCTAGCTCTTATTAGCGACAAATATTTGGGTCTTATATTTAAAAAAGATAAGGGTGGCCTTATTTATCCTTCACCCGATGTAATTAAAGTATGTACGATCGCAGAAAGAATATTTAGGATTAATTCACATGGAGGAATCTCATTCTTTTCCGAAAAAAATCTTTTGTCTAAACTTATTTTAGCAACTTTCAAACGGTGCCAGGATGTATTTACGACCAATCATTTTGAAAGTCAACCTTTTATTGGAAACCACAAAGTTTTACTTATCAAGGCAATCTCCATGCATTATTTTGAACTGCGTATACATCACGCAACAAAAGGATTTGAACCCAAGCAAAAAATTAGAAACATTCATACGAAGCTTGTTTTATTTAAAGGACAATAATGTGTAAAATCAATAAAAGCAATTATAAATAAACATGTTGTATTATTATTAACTCACAAATCCAGAACATATAGTCTGGCAAAAACGTCTAGAAACGGAACTAATTTTTAATCTTTGTCAGTGTTGCCTTAGTCCGTGCTTTATCAGACAATAAATGTGCATGAAAACGAATAGATTGATTTAAAATTAATAAGAATATCTAAAGTTCTGTCAGAAAAATGGTTATTAAAGTTAATATTTTATAATGTATGTTCAACTCTTTTTTGCCAGACTGTATGTCCTAATATCACATTACAAATGGTAGGTATTTAGAATCACATCACCGCTATCCATCGTCACCCTCCTGTCCTCATCGCAATTTATTTGAGTTCGCCAGCATGTCCTTCCATACACCTTTATTATTCCTCGGTATCACATATCTATACCTATACCGATGATATTGATAATCGATTTATAAGTGTCACTTTCAAGCTTTCTCTTACATACTAATTAATAATTTTAACCACACATTGTGGGGTAAATTTTTCCTCACACGGTAACCCTAGATAAAGTGACGTATTTTTTTTTGTCTTTTTCTGCGACACGCTTTGTAGGTGTCTATTGCATTCTCTGTCTACGGTTCCGCCACTATGTTGTTGAGCTTGAGTTTTTGCAGTACTGCCAACACTACGCCTGTGAAAATTTTTGGCGGCAAATGCACCCTCCCTAATAACTTTGTTTTAATAGTGTCCGCACTGATGTTTATGCCCGAATGTTCAATTGCCATAATCATTGCGCCAAATTTCTCTGGTAATCCAGCTAACATAAGCGACCCAATCCACTGGTCGTTTATATCAAAGCCGGTGCCGATTAATTTATGAGCAGTTTCGATGATCTGGCTGACATAGCTAGTCATAGACTCGCAGTTTTCTAGGCGTCTACTAATAAGGTTTCTCAGCAAACTAATTTTTCGTGAATATCCTGAATCGTCGAACATATTTTTCAACGTCTTCCACAAATCATAAGTTGTAGTCGCTCGTTTGATATGCACATAGAAAGAAGCGTCGATTGTCAATATTAGTTTTGCTTTTGCCTTCGAATCATCTGCTGTCTGTGCTGGGGTAGCTGATGACGGTAAAGGTGCCTTAATGGCGTCCGCCATTCCCTCCAACACGAGTACGTTTTCTGCCGCGAAACACCAGTCGTCGTAATTCTCGCGACCTTTCAATTTCGGGACACTCGCCAAGTAATTTGTAGACATTTTATAACGAACACACTGAACTGTATTACTTTTTATACTATTTAGCGGGACTGGGCCCATAACCTATTAAAACATTGGTGGTTTGGAATCAACTAACGTTTATTACACAGTCCACAGATTAATATACATTTTAGCACATACCACAGTGTTCGAGTTTTAATCGAACACTCAGCGAAAATGCGTAATTGCATCGAACGCAAGTATGCACATTCGCTCGTTCACCTAATTGTGGGCCAGTTCGCGTTCAGATCTCATTAGAGACACCGCGTGCTCAAAAACCATTACCATTTTACCAATAAGTTAGAGATATAGTTAACCATAATTTACCATTTCTTGTGAGTGTTATCACTTTCGCGGACAGAACGTAATTAGACGTCATGATTGGAGATTTTGATACGGCACAACGTATGATGACGTTCAAAAACAGAATATTATTTACGGCAGGACGTTGATACCCGGTGAATTTTAAAGCAAAAATTCGTTATAATGTACCTTGTGTCACAACATATCAAAAACTCAAAACTTTACTGTCACGTGAACTTTGTTTGTAACCGTTTCAAAAATGTGCTGTTGATAATGTGCGGGGTAAAGTTTTCCATAGACGATAACACAAACGTGTCTGACGTATTTCATCACTTGTTTCCATCCATCATTCTTGACTATTTAGTAGATTGCACAAATGCATATGGCTCAAATATGTGTCAAACTAATAGACCAAAAACCAGACACAGTCGATCATATTCATTTAAGCACACAGATCGTAATGAGATGCTGAAATTTTTAGGATTATGCCTGCTAAGTGGTCAAGTCAACGTACCTCAAAAACGAAAGCTATTTACATTATCAGATAGTTTATACTATCACCCTATATTTGTATCTACAATGTCAGGACGTAGATTTGAGCAACTGTTAAGGTGTCTATACACAGGATCTTTAAGTGCTAAAGGCAAAGATAAAATAAATGAATTTATGGATGCTATTACTAGAAATTTTCGGGCATGTTACTCACCTGAAAAAGAACTATCTTTAGACGAGTCGCTTTTGTTATTTAGGGGGCGTTTATCATTTAGACAATATATAAAATCAAAGAAAGCTAAATATGGTATAAAGTTCTATGAATTGACGGAAGCTAATGGCTATGTTTTAAACATATTAATGTATACTGGTAAAGATAACTCTATGGAAAAAGGTAAAAAAACTGAAAAGACTGTATTAAAACTAATGAAACCATATGTTCTGAAAGGTCATGAATTATTCATGGATAATTATTATAATTCATATGGTTTGTCTCAAAAACTACTTGACCTTAGAACGCATACAAATGGTACCCTCAGAACAAACCGTAAAGAAAACCCAAAGGAGGTTATGGAAAAAAAATTAAAGAAGGGTGAACACGTATGGGTGAGAAAAAATAATGTCTATGTTTCAAAGTGGGTTGATAAGCGACCTGTAACAATGATTACTACAAGGGATCATCCTAAAATGGTTAACATTACAAATAGACGAGGACAATTGAAAAGAAAACCGGTAGAAGTGGTCTCTTACAATGAATTTATGTCTGGCATCGATCGCGCTGATCAGATGGTATCGTATTACTCGTCTCCACGAAAATGTTTGAGATGGTACAAAAAAGTTTTTTTCCATCTACTTGATTTAGCCGTATGGAACAGTTTTTATTTATATAGAAAATACAAAATGAATAACAATAAGAAATATGAGTTTTTAAATTTTAGAGAGGAATTGATAAGAGACTTGATTGGTATTAGCCCTGCTCATAAACCTGATCTTTTAATGAAGCATTCCAGGAACGATAACAGAACAGTAGACCGGTCAGTATATCCAGGACCTTCCTCGACACATCTCGATGATACCAGCGGTGGACATTGGCCTGAAAAAATTCCGCTTCCTCTTGGCTCTAAAAAGACTTCTAACTACCTTAAATGCAAAATGTGTGCAAAGAATAAATATCGTAAAGAAACTGGATTGAGATGTAAGGGTTGCAAAGAAAAACCAGCACTTTGTGCATTGTGCTTTGAAGAATGGCATAAGACTGATCATTTAATTACAAGTTCCTAAAGATTTATTTTGTTGATTTGTTTAATTTTTTACTAAGATGACTAAGATTTATTTTGTTGTTTTGTTTATTTTTTTTTTTGCTATGTGCAGAAGTTGCAATTGTGTTTGTGATATAATTATAAATATGTAAGTTGATGTTTGTGAAGACTAATAGCTAGTAATTGTTGATTAAGTTATTTTTGTCATACGAAAATTGTCACAATTCCTTTTGATAGCAATTGATACTACAATATTATGGTTGTGATTAGGTGAATAATTAGAGTTTACGATTCCTAAGACTGATAAATGATTGTCAAATAATTAAAGTTCTGATTTACGTACAACTCCTGTTTTTTTTTTAAAAGTCCTTTTAACGTCAGTGGCGTTGTGCCACACTCAATATACAGGGTGTTTGGTGCATCGTTTGCCAAATTGAATTGGCCGAAAGAAGAGGTCATTTGCTATCGCTTCAGGCTCAAGTACTCATTTTTGGCCACACCGGTTTTTTTATTACAACTTTCTAATTTTTATTTTGAAAAAATCCAAAACTCAGCATTAAAGCTTAAATTAAAAAAAAGTTTTAAGTGTAGTCGTCAAATTTCATTTTTATTTACATATGTACTGTTGTATGGCTCTATCAAATTTAAAATTACTTGCCAGTTACATCTAGTTTTTTTTTAATAAATCACAAAGTTTTTGGAAAAATAAAAAATGAACTTAAAACTCAACTTTAAATAGCTATAAAAAAAAACTAAAAGCGATCGGGATCTTCGAATTATTTTAAAAAGTTCTCTAGTCTATCCCCTTTCCAACGGTATGTAATGTGTTAAAAAACTCTTTTAATATCTTTAATAATTAGCTAAATGTGTAGTCGAGACACATCAGGCTGATATTGGATATTACGTTTAAAACACTAGTTTTCGCATAAATTACATGCTATTAGTAGATAGATACTGAGGGCCAATTCTCGTAATTAAAAACGTTCAAATTCCAAGTCGCAATGTCAGCCAGCGACAATCAAATGTCAAAAATGTAGGCAAACTCTATACAATTTTGACAGATTGAGACTGAGATGAGATTGCGAACGTTGTTATAAAAATACGGGAATTGCCCCTCTGTTATCTCACGTCTTACGTAGTCTCTTATCTCGTTCTTACATAGGGAACTTTCCTCGAAATTGAAAAAAAAATACATTATTACAAAAATAATCATTTATTAATAAGTAATTTAATTACATACTAATCTTACAAGAATTAGAATTTCTGCAAACAGAGTTGCCCTTATTATTAGCTGATTTGCCAATTTTCAGTGAAGACAGGTCTTTTGTTTTCCAACATGACGGTTGTCCCGCTCATTGGAGAATAACCGTCAGGGAGTACTTGAATGATGCATTCCCGGACTCATGGATTGGGAGGGATGGCCCTATTCATTGGCCTCCACGTTCTCCAGACTTAACTCCGTTGGATTTTTACGTCTGGGGACGGGCCAAAGAACTCGTCTACGCCACGGAAGTTGAGACAAGAGATGATTTAGTCCAACGCATTGAGGCGGCTTTCATGACGATCAAAGCAGAAATGCGTTTACGCACCACTACAGTTGAGATAAGACGAAGATGTCGCGCGTGCATACGCAATAGTGGTAGACAGTTTGAACAAGACTTGTAAGATTAGTATGTAATTAAATTACTTATTAATAAATGATTATTTTTGTAATAATGTATTTTTTTTTCAATTTCGAGGAAAGTTCCCTATGTAAGAACGAGATAAGAGACTACGTAAGACGTGAGATAACAGTATCTATCTACTAATAGCATGTAATTTATGCGAAAACTAGTGTTTTAAACGTAATATCCAATATCAGCCTGATGTGTCTCGACTACACATTTCGCTAATTATTAAAGATATTAAAAGAGTTTTTTAACACATTGCATACCGTTGGAAAGGGGATAGACTAGAGAACTTTTTAAAATAATTCGAAGATCCCGATCGCTTTTAGTTTTTTTTTATAGCTATTTAAAGTTGAGTTTTAAGTTCATTTTTTATTTTTCCAAAAACTTTGTGATTTATTAAAAAAAAACTAGATGTAACTGGCAAGTAATTTTAAATTTGATAGAGCCATACAACAGTACATATGTAAATAAAAATGAAATTTGACGACTACACTTAAAACTTTTTTTTAATTTAAGCTTTAATGCTGAGTTTTGGATTTTTTCAAAATAAAAATTAGAAAGTTGTAATAAAAAAACCGGTGTGGCCAAAAATGAGTACTTGAGCCTGAAGCGATAGCAAATGACCTCTTCTTTCGGCCAATTCAATTTGGCAAACGATGCACCAAACACCCTGTATAATTACACCATGCAATATGGCAAAACGTATATAGGATTATTTTTTATTCAGTGCGCAAACTTTGACAAAATAAACTTAGACGAGTTTTAATAAACATGTATTTTTTATTCTGATATGTCTTAGTACAAAAAAATAAAGTTATCGATAAAGAAAGATGTCTACTTTTAAATTTACTTTATGGCCACTCGCCGGCGCGTGACGCAGCGAAACGCGCATAAGTACCTACTTATCAGCTGTGCGCTCGTTCGTTTTTCATTCACAGGCGTAGGTAGGTATTTCCGTGGATTACAAAGTAGGTAGATCGCTGAATTTATCAGGTTCAAACTAGACTTTTTTAAAATTAGGCCGCGATGTGAAGTTTTGAAGAGTAATTCCAATTTTTCCTTCATACTTTCATGGGCTTAGGACCATCAAAATGCAGAAAATAAAGCAATTAAATTATGACGCTTTTAAAAACTTAATAAAATTAAAATTATTGACATTACATACATGCATACTTCTGCATTAGGGCGTATTTAAAAAATTGGAATCAACTAAGTATTTACAATAATGTTCAATCAAAAATAACCTATTCCCTAAAATTATTAATTAAAAATAATTGCTTACCCTGCATGTAACTAATCACTGTATTTTAATAATTGTTCAAAATGAAGTCCTCCTCTTTCTAGGCATAGACGTGCACGTTTAAATAAATTGTCATTTAGTTTGTTTAGAATACTAATGTTACTTTTCTAAACTTTAGGTCATATAAGGTTTTGGGCCTCCTCTACATAAACCCGGCGTTTCACTTCTCCCCAAAGAGCATTCGAGGTACGCTCTCCGTTGCATACATTCTGCGAGCTGCTCGTAAACTTTCACCACTTAATAAATACACTCGCACCATCTCATAAAACTCGCGGTTCCTAAAGTCCGACATCGTGACCGGTACCTCACACGCGGCACGGGGGTTGCGAGCAAAAGCGGTTGGACGCGAGGTCACGATAGCGCATGCGATGAGCAGACTGTCTCAACTCGGGCGCCGGCCACCCTGCCCCGCCCGGGTTTTACCCTTAAGCAACACCGCCACGTGCGCCCATTGTTTTTATTACGAATAGACAGTATGTAGACAGTGTCCATATTTTGCTGATTTAAAGCCGGATAAAAAAAAAAAATAAAAAAAAAAGTTTTGAACTAATAATGGAAATGTGTTCTATTACTGATACTGAACCTCCAAAATTTTTTTGCGCACTCCTTAAAAAATATTCCTGTATATACGTTGGACGTATAACCACACTGTGATTCGGGTACTCTATTTTGGCAATTATGATATGACAAAACGTATAAATACGTCAAACGGTGTAATACGTTCTGACCATATTACACATTACAATAACATCGAAAGTGACAGAACGTTACTTCACGTTCGACGTATAATGACGTTGTGATGCTACTACTATTCATCTATACTATACGTCCTGCCAGAACGTATGGATACGTTGAACGACATTACACGTTGTGTCTATCATACGCTATATCAGTTGTACTATTAGTGACACAACGTAAGCAAACGATGACGTGATATAACGTTTCTGTCATATTGACTTTTAAACATCTAATAACATATAAAGCCTAGTCCATACGCTTGGCAAACAGCAAACACCTACATGTGGGTGGGTGTTTGTATGGGGTTCCCTACTTGTTTTCGAAAATTGATGATTCGATTTTTATTATATCGAACACGGTGTGTCGATAATTCAGTTGTACGATGTTTTATTCCATCGATGCTTTATTGGTGCGATGTAACGTTTGTGCGAAAAATCCTGTTACGAAAAACCATACAACGATTGCTCATTAGTTCGGTAATTTATTAGTTCGAAAGGATGTCGGTTCGAAACGCCTACTTGTCCGTGACATTTAATTGATAATCTTAAATGTTGCATTATAGAAGTTAAGAAAATATATTCCTTTTATTAAAAAAAAAAAATATAATTCCTATTTTATTATCCCGTAAATTTTATTCTAAAAAACAAAATTAGAAAATAAATTGGTATACCTACACCTATTATTTTACTGAAAAAAAAATATTTTGCATCTTTTTGAACATTTCCTTAAATTTTTGCGGCAGGCGTGTCGGCTATAAAAATTACGATGTTAAATATTTTTGTTTCATGATTTGTAAAAATATTTACATTAATTATGAATGAGTATGTATATGAAATCTACTTATTTAAAAGTTAGTTAGTTGCGGGTAGTTTGTGATTACGTTTTGAGAGTTACCTTAATAGTTTTATGTTTGTAAAAGTAAAGCTATGTGGGTAGGAGTAAATAATACTGACATGTGTATCTAAACATGACATATTTTGCTCTAGTCAATCATTAATTTGTGAATAATTGTTATGTGCAGTTCCTATTGCAACTATGGCTGATAGTGTTATCAAAACGGAAAAATCTAAATGCGGAAACGATATAATACTTATTGATGGATATGAATTCATGTTAAATAAACATGTGGATAAAAAACATTATTGGTGTTGTGTGTTCAAAAACAAAAAACAGTGCAAAAGCCATATGATAACGGAGCTCAAAGAAAATAATGAACACACCCTAATCAAAGGTATGAGCGAACATTCACACGCCCCCAATGCCGGTTTGCAGGACTCAGTAATTCTTAAAAATAAATTGAAGAGGGATGCCACTACTAGCAATGACGGTCCTACAGTGATCATTCGAAATAATTTGGAAGCAATACCAAGCACAAGTGCGTGTTCTCTTCCCAATAAAAATGCTTTACGACAAATTGTCTATAGAGCAAGAAAAAAAACATTTCCGAAAGAACCTTCTACTTTGGAGGAAATTAATATACCTGCAGAATACATGGTTGAAGGAGAATCGTTTTTGGCACGGCAAACAAAATACAATGATAATAAATGCTTGCTTATATTTTGTACTCAGCGAAATATCAGACTTTTACGTGATTCATTTCTATGGATAATGGACGGAACATTTTGTACATGTCCTGGACTTTTTACCCAAATCTATAGTATACACGGGATGGTGGGAAATGATGTCGATAGCAGAAAAATAGTACCTTTGGTGTATTGCTTTTTGGTAGATAAGACTGAAGAAACTTATATGATGATGTTCAAAGAACTTTTGGCATATGCTGAAGAATTGAAATGTGAATTGAACCCCCAGCATATACTTACTGATTTTGAAACAGCTGTTATCAATGTCGTCAAGATATATTTCCCTGAAGCTACTCATACGGGTTGCCTTTTTCATTTAGCGCAAAATTTGTGGCGGCAAATACAGAAATCAGGTTTAGCTTCAAAGTACGGTAATGACAGCAAGTTCTCTCTTGAACTTCGCCACATAGTAGCTTTGGCATATCTTACTCCTGAAGAGATACCGGACGCCTTTAAAATTCTTAAAGAGAAGGTTTTGCCAGAAGAAGCAGAATCTATCATATATTGGTTTGAGACGTATTACGTACATGGTGGGAAAAAATCGCGAACAAAAGGTACAAAACTATGTATCTCACATACCCCTCCATTGTTTCCACCACAGTTATGGTCCATACATAGAATAAATGAACTCGGCCTGCCAAGGACCCAGAATAATGTGGAGGCTTGGCATAGACGGTGGAACTACTTGCAAAACAATAACCGCCATGGCTTGTATGCGACTATACGGAGCCTTATAAAAGAGCAAGTAAGCACAAATCACGCTGTTGAAAAAGCACAGGCTAGCGTTGACAAGACTCCGCCCAAGAAAAAAAGAAAAACAGTCTCCGATTCTATTGCGAAGATTTGTGCAAACCGTAATAGTATGGAACTTCTTCCTTTTTTAAGAGCAATTTCGAATCACATAGAATTGTAAATACAATATTATTACGTTTTTTTTTCAATTTGATTGTTTTTTTCTTAAAAGTGTCGTTAATAATACATAGAAACTATAATATTTTTTGTAATGTACTTAATCATTTTTTATTTACAATTACCTAATGTTTTGTTTATTTCTTGTTCTATGCTGATTATGTCCAAGTTTATATCTTTTTTGTTATTTTGTTGTATGATTTTTTATTAAAATAAAACATTTCAATTATTATTTTAGGTGTTGTTAATTTATTTTAGGTATTAGCAAACGGAAGCAGTAGGTACGGAAGTAAAAATGTGACGTTTTTGCTTTCGTACTGGGTGAGGATTAAAAAAAACTTGCTTTCTTTTCCGTGCTGCATATCCAAATAGACGATTGAGGTATGACAGTTTTGGCCTTTGAGGGTATCAGGCGATTGGCTAGCAACCGGTCACTGATATTGTCTACGTTATCTTTGGCCCATGCCACAGGTAAACGTGGTGAATTTGTTACCTGTCTTCCTCAATTTAGAAAAGATGACGTGAAGATATGTATGGTATTTAATATATTTTCTTAACTTCTATAATGCAACATTTAAGATTATCAATTAAATGTCACGGACAAGTAGGCGTTTCGAACCGACATCCTTTCGAACTAATAAATTACCGAACTAATGAGCAATCGTTGTATGGTTTTTCGTAACAGGATTTTTCGCACAAACGTTACATCGCACCAATAAAGCATCGATGGAATAAAACATCGTACAACTGAATTATCGACACACCGTGTTCGATATAATAAAAATCGAATCATCAATTTTCGAAAACAAGTAGGGAACCCGTTTGTATGTGTTTGCCTGTTCCTGTTTGTGTTCGCCACTGTTCGGGGTCGGTGTCGGTTTTTCTTCACAGATCAAAGGCTGTTCGGCAAACAGTTCGCGGTGTTTCCATACGCTTGGTAAATGTTCAGTGCTGCGCGCGAGCTCACGGGTGGTGAACGTGTCGCATCAATACCACGTTGTTAGCAGCAGTTTTTGGCGCGTTATCATGTCCGATTGGTCAGAAGATACAACTCTTTGTTTTTTAGAAGCGTATCAAAATGAGCCATGTATTTGGAATTCGAAAGACATTAACCACAAAAATAGGCAGAAGGTCCACGATGCGTAGACCCGCATTAGTGTGATAATGGATAAAAATGTGAAAGAATTAAAAAATAAAAAAGAAATATTAATGGCTACGTTCAGGAGACACTTTAAAAAAAAATAAGACTCGATTCGTTCTGGTGCAGGTTGGTTATTCGTTCTGGTGCAGGTTGGTTTTGAAATTTTGACTATTATTACTTTTTATCATTGCATGGAATTTAGGTTTTGAGAGATAACATGCTTAATTAGGAGCTTATTCTTGTGCTACTATCGCCACACAGAAGTTGAATTTCACGTATAATTGCATACCTACCTATTCCAATACTTCTTTCCTTCTTGAATCTGATAAAATGTGTCTAACGTTTTAGGAGCAGACGATATCTATAGACCCATATGGTTTGCTTACGACCTAATGGAATCATTTTTGGGGCCGGTGTATACAAGCACAAATAATATAAATACAGAGGTAAGTAAAACTATAAATATTTTTCGTAGTGGTTTATTAATAGGTACATATTGTATCAAAATATATAAATAGGTATACACAAACTTACTATGCTAACTAATTAGGCATGAGTCCGATATATCAAAACGAATTCAAAATCCGATTTCATACTGTTCACGCATCATACGCGTGTGCCAGCAGCGGCAGGAGACGCGCGGGCGGAGGGCGACACAGCTGATCGAGCCAGCGCCGCGCCCCCTCTACTCGCCTATAGACGCGGTCGTCGGCGGACGTACCGTGCCATCTATTTTTATTTAATTAGCAATTTTTTGTAACCAGAAACTGTCTGGATTAAAGCTACATTAATTCCAAGCGAATCATCTTTTATTCAAATCAATAACAATTGGCGACCGTCTTCGATATTCGAAAAAACTGCATTCAACGGACAAAGAGTAACAACGGATAACCGCTACTCGAATTTGAATTTGAATTTCAACGGAAAGAGAGATTGGATCGGATTGCTGCTTATGCGGCGTTCTGGCCTGCTGGATTGAAGAACCTTGCTGCTTATGCTGCCTTCTGCCCTGGTGGAGTGGAGAACTGCTGCTTATGCTGCCTTCAGCCCTAGAGGAGTGGAGAACATTGCTGCTTATGCTGCCTTCTGCCCTGGTGGAGTGAAGAGTTTTGCTGCGGACTGCTGGACGTCCGGCTGGATACTCAAGGGAAGTTGGCCTACATACCTAATCCTATCCACTAATTCTCGTTTTTCCCCTTCGAATTTGTGTGCAGCTAGCCGCTCCGAAAGCGCCAAAGAGATAGCATTTCGTGTGCACGTACTATCTTTTATAATTTACGCTTCGGCTATTGCGAGAGCTTGCCTATACCTACTGCATTCTAATTTCTTTTTTTTTTTTTTTCTCTCTTTCTTTCTAAAATTCCATTTTGCAGAGATAATTGGAGTTTTCAGCTTATAGTGTAAAATCTTCACATATAACTACATATGCATAAAATAGTTCCATCGCATAATACCTAAAAGCATAGAATCATTTATTCAAATATTGCCTAGTCATTTTTTCCCGTTGTCGTCATTTCTCCGCCTACCTTCTCATAGGATTTGTTAATAACTTTTACGCATTTCTGCTAAATTCCAGATACCTACACTCTAAAGGAACTGCCTAACGTCGCGTCTAGCGATTTCTTTCCGCTGTACCCAATGCTTGGCTTGTGGTTGGCGAGCCCGTCGAGCGCTTGAGGGCCGGCTGCGGGAGGGCGGCTGGATCAAAGTGCGACGGAACCTTTGTAACTGGTTTGATCATTTCATTCTCTTGCCTAGTTCATTGTTGTTGTTTGTTTTATTGATAGCAATAGTTAGTAATGGGGGGAGAAGAGGACTTGAAGGATCTTGTTAAAAGACGAAGCATAGTAAAAGGGAGATTAACAAAGTTTAAAGACTATGTGAATGTCCTAACACAAGTGGGCGCGAGGAAAATCACTGGTGTTCAGGTCAAAGACTTATCTTTACGAATTGATAAGTTTCAAGAATTGTTATCAGATTTCAACGTCATGCAATCAGACATTGAATTACTCTCTTCAAATGAAGATGAGCAGTTAGCTGAGCGGGATTTAATTGAATCACAATTCTTCTCTGTTATTTCCACGGCTAAAGAATTGATTGAATGTGCTAATTTAGAGAAAAGATCAGTGAATGATGAAAGTATGTCGAGCCAATGTTCACATTCCATGAATTCTATAAAGTTACCTACTATAAATTTGCCAAAGTTTGATGGGAATTATTAGAAGTGGTTAGAGTTCAGGGATACTTTCGATTCCCTCGTTAATAAAAACGAATCGATTCCATTAATTAATAAATATCATTATCTCAGATCAAGCTTAGAAAATAGTGCCGCTGTCGTAATAAGATCAATTGAGTTTACCGCTGATAATTTTGAGAATGCATGGCAAATTTTATGTGACCGTTACAACAGTAAAAATATTTTAATAAATAACCACCTTAAGTCATTATTAAGTATCGACCCTATTGGGAGGGAATCGTTTAAGGCATTGCGGTATTTAATTGATCACATATCTAAAAACTTGAGTTCTTTGCACACTCTGGGTCTTCCTACCGAGCAGTGGGATGTTCTGTTAATATTCGTGGTCTCAGCAAAGTTGGATTCCACCACTAGTATGAAATGGGAGGAATATAAAAATAGTTTATCGGATTTACCGTCGTTGGATAAATTTTACTCATTTTTACGCAACCGAGCTGACATCTTAGAAACCCACTATACTAGATCTGATAAACAGGAACATAATAGGACGAACTCTCACAATAAACCAGTAAAATCTTTTTTAGCTGCTTCGGAATCTAGTACTGGAAAATATCAATGCGTCATTTGTACTCAGAATCATTTCGTTCACGAATGTCCGAAGTTCAAGCAGATGAACTACGACGATAGAATTCGCGAGGTAAACAAGTTAAAACTATGCACTAAATGCTTACGTAGTGGGCATAATAGTTATCGGTGTCGTTTGAAGGGTTCTTGCCAAATATGTAAAGGGAAGCATAACACTTTGATTCATAAGAACGTCATTGATTCTAGCGTCGAACAAAGTGCGCATTGTTCTATAAATGAGCCGGTAGCGTTATCGGCTACGACAATGACTCATACGTTGTTGTGTACGGCGCAGGTAGAAATCGTTAATGAGTCAAACAATAAAAAGGTGAAGGCGCGAGCATTATTAGACACTGGTAGTCAATCGTCATTTTTAACAGATGTTATGCGAGAGAAATTAGGGTTGAATAAGAACTGTAGTGAAACCTTAAATGTTTGTGGGCTTAATAATATAAAAACTAACATTTTAGGAAAGTGTGTCGTAAAAATTAATTCCTATTCAACTGCATATAGTGCTCAAGTATCTTGTTTGTTGGTGCCAACGACAACAGGTATTTTACCCAGCGTCGAAATAGACTTTCGTGAGTTAGATATTCCGTGCGGTATACAACTAGCGGATCCAAAGTTTTCCCAGCCCACCACTATAGATGTGTTGTTAGGGGCTGACATATTTTGGAACATTATTGGGACAAATCAAATTAAGCTAGGGTCTAATAGGCCTACTTTACAAGAATCACAATTGGGATGGTTGATAGCCGGCCCAGTCGGTATCAGTCAATCCAAGTCTAAGGTCCATTGTTATTTCAATCATTTTTCGAACATTGATAATTCCCTTAGGAAATTTTGGGAGATTGAAGAACTACCTACAGAGACAAAAACAAATTCATTAGAGGAACAATTTTGTGAAACTGACTTTATAGAAAACACGAGCCGCTTACCTGACGGTCGGTTTTGCGTTCGTATGCCATTAAAAGAACCCGAAACTAGTCTTGGTAATTCATATTATCTCGCTAAGAAACGTTTTTTGAACTTAGAATTAAAATTAAATAAAAATCCGAAACTTAAGGACTCATACACAAAATTTATAAATGAATATAAAGAGTTAGGCCATTTGAGTGAAATAGATCGCCCACAATTTGGTAATTACCTTCCGCATCACTGCGTAATTCGCGAGAAGAGTGAAACCACGAAATTGAGAGTGGTATTCGATGCCTCAGCTAAAACTTCCTCTGGTAAGTCATTAAATGACATACAGGCTGTAGGTCCAGTTGTACAATCAGACTTATTCTCAATTTTGTTGCGCTTTCGCGGTCATAGGTTTGTTCTTTTAGGAGATATTGAGAAAATGTACCGACAAACGGCCTTGCATCCTTCTCAACGTCACCTTCAGTTAATTCTGTGGAGGGATTCTTATACGGAACCCGATAATAATAGTAACTTAAAAGTTTTACAATTAAATACAGTAACGTATGGTTTGGCCAGCGCTCCATTTTTGAGTACCAGATGTTTATTACAATTATCTAAAGAATGTAAGGACGACACTATCGCGAACATTATACAAAGTGATTTTTATATAGATGATTTAAATACGGGAGCGGATAGTAAAAGCGAATTACAGCGTATATATATAAAAATCACATACAAAAATCGATTCGTATCAATTTCTCAAACGTGAAATCTAAAGACTACATTTTCGAGATTATAGTTATACGTTGATGTATTTTGGTTTATGGTTCAATGTTTCTTGGACTTGGACAGCCGCACGGGTCGATCCATCAGGTTAAGCTACGCTTGCCGGGGTTGGTCCGTGGATGGGTGACCATCTATACATACCGAGACTCCTCTGTGCCTCGGAAAGCACGTTAAGCCGTTGGTCCCGGCTGTCATTCGTGGATCTTTGACAGTCGTTACGGGTCGTCAGAAGCCCGAAAGTCTGACAATCAGTCTTACCAAGGGGTATCGTATTACCCAGTTAATGGGTTGTGGAGGTCAGATAGGCAGTCGCTCCATGTAAAATAATGATATTTAGCTGCATCCGGTTAGACTGGAAGCCGACCCCAACATAGTTGGGAAAAGGCTAGGCAGATTGGATTTTTTTTGTTCAATGTTTCTCGGAACTAGAAAGAATGTATGTACCTAAAGTTTGTTTACGTAATTTCAACTAATGCATATTTGACCTTGGTGACAAGTGCGAGCTTCGCATTGTTAACATAACAAGTGAATTGCATACCTAATTGCCGTGTTTATTTATTGTGGAGTGTAAAGATATTAGACAATAATAATTATTTAGTGAATTGTAGGTATATATAAATTACAATTAGGTACCTACCTACCTACTTTTTACTAGTATATCAATGACCTATAAGTAGGTATACATTTTCAATTATTAAATGAATATAATATGCTATGCCGACCTACAAAAATATGAAGTGAATTCTTCTCTTATCTGTTTGGCGTGCACGGCTGACTTACGTGGTATGCTGAAACCCTTGCGGGACGCCTCCAGGCGTTTTCGAAAAGGCCCTTCTCAGGGCCAACCAAAAGGCCCTTCTCAGGGCCAACCAAAAGGCCCTTCTCAGGGCCAATCGAACGGCCCTTCTCAGGGCCACGCTGGCGACGCTTCGGCGTCAGAGGCTGACCGCGCACCATCTGCGGCCAGCCTTTTCCTCAGGCCAAGCGACTGTTCGGACTCCGACGAGTCCATTATGGAGACGTCGGCGGCCGACCAATCGTGTCGCGTCAAGAGGAAGAGGGCCGACATGAGGCGTGGGTCCGAGGGCTCCTCGGAGTCGGTCGAGGAGGGGCCGGGGAGGAAACCGAAGCCAAAAAGGGCTTTGACTCCTGCCTCGGCTTCTGCTCACGATGTGGGCTTGGTGGACGCCGAGCGCCAGCTAAACCTGGCAAAGAGGGCGCAGCTCCAGGCGGACCTGGAGGAGAGGGTCGCCGCCAAGGAGCAGCAGGCAAAAGCCGCCCGGTCGAGGTCTGGCTATGGGGCATCGACTGTCCTCTATGCTGACCACTCCCTGGCGGAGTTGGAGCGCATGGCGCAGGAGGACAGGGAGGAGGTTCTGGAGGTCGCCTCAAAGTCCTCCAATTTGAAGGGGACCTTCCAGAAGGCCCTCAAATGCCGGGCCGTCAGCATGCACGGCATCGTCATGGAGCTGGTGAAGCGGACGGCCACGGACGAGACGCGGCAGCTGCAGGCGAAGGTGGATCGCCTGCAGGCGGAGGTCAGCCAGCTACACCAGAAGCTGGCTGAGGCCACGGACCGGCCTGCCCAATCTGCCCCAGGTCCGATGGTGGGAGGCTCCTCCTCCACTGCCAGCCTCGAGGCAATAATCCGCGGGGTGGTCATGGAGGAGAGGGCCTTCATCAGAAGCTGCCTCGCAGGCATCGAGGACCGGCTCTTGCCGGAAAGGCGGCTCCGCCCGCCGCTAGCGGCGGATAAGAGTACGCCGCCGACGGAGCCGGGACTTGTACCTCTGGGAGGCCCGGCATCGGGTGCGCAGCCCCAGGCCTCGAAGCCCTCCAAGGGCAAAGGCAAGGGCAAGAGGACCACGGTGGCCTCTCAAACGCCCACCACGAGCGCAGAGGGAGTGCCTGGGCCGTCTGCCACTCCAGCGGCCCCCCGGAACTCGCAGGAGGAAGACGCCCTTCTTCCCTCCACCACCCCGTCCAACCGGGCGTGGACGGAAGTGGTGAAGAAGGGAAAGGGGAAGAGGGCGACCCCCAAGCCCGCTGCCGCAGAGACTGCTCCCGCAGCCAAGAAGCCCCAAGCCGGTAGGAGGAAGCTGGTTCCTCCCAAAACCGCGGCCGTCGTGGTGACCATCACTGCGGAGGCCGTGGAGCGGGGGGAGACGTACGAGTCCGTCCTGAGACGGGCTCGTGCCACCGTCGACCCCACCCAGCTGGGGCTGGGCAAAATTACTTGCCGACGAACGTTGGCCGGGGCTCGAATCTTCGAGTTCTCGGGGGAGCAGCGCAACACCAGCGCGGACCTCTTCGCAACAAAGTTGCAAGAGGTCATCGCGGATGCGGCAGCGGTCGTCAGGCCAGTTAAGACCGCAGCCTTGGAGGTGGCCGATTTGGAGGACTCGGTCACCAAAGAGGATGTGGTGGCGGCCGTTGCGGCGGCTGGAGGCTGCGTCGCTGGCGCGGTGAAGGGCGGAGCCATCAGGCTCGGTCGCCGCGGCATGGGCACCATCCGCGTCGAGTGCCCAGTGGCCGCGGCTGGGGCCGTCCTTGCCGCGACCAAAGGGAGACTGCCTGTGGGGCTCAGCTCGGCTGTGGTCCGGCCGCTTGAAGAACAGCCGCAGCGCTGCTTCAAGTGCTTCGCGCCCGGCCACACCCGGGCCACGTGTCCCTCCAAGTCCGACTTGGGTAACTGTTGTTACCGATGCGGGCAGGAGGGACACAGGAGCGCCGCCTGCGGCGCCACCACGCTACGCTGCGCGGCGTGTGCCGCCAGTGGTCGCCCTGCAGACCACAGGATGGCGGGCAAGGGCTGCAAGGCTCCCGCGAGGAAGGGCGTGGTGCCGGCGCAGGTGCGACTTGTCGCTGCCACCGCCGGCGCCGACGTCGCCGCTGTAGCTCCAGCGGCGGTATCAGAGGTGGGGGATGCGATGCTGGAGTAATGGTCTCCGACTACCGCATCCTCCAGGCGAACATCAACCACTGCAGAGCGGCCCAGGACCTGATGGTGCAGGTCATGGCCGAGTGGTTGGTGAACGTTGCGGTGGTCGCCGAGCCCTACTCGATCCCCGGCAGCTGGCTGGGTGACGAGGACGGCTTGGTGGCCCTAGCGGCGCGGTCTTCCACAGACTCCCCTCCTCTCTCGCTATTAGAGAGGGGACCGGGATACGTGGCGGCCGCGTGGGGAGAATTAGCCCTAGTGGGCGTCTATTTCTCCCCAAACCGCCCTCTTCAGGACTTTGAGAATTTTCTCGGAGTCCTGGCCGCCGTGGTCGGCAGGGTGGCGCCGCGTCAGGTCTCCGTATTGGGAGACCTGAACGCCAAGTCGGTAACCTGGGACAACCCGGCCACCGACGCTCGCGGGCGGGCGTTTGGAGTTGTGGGCAGCCTTCTCTGGACTCTCTCTCCTAAACAGAGGAAGCGTCCAGACATGCGTGCGGCGGTGGGGTGGCTCAATAGTGGACGTCACATTCGCCACCCCCGCGTTGGCCGCGCGCGTGCTGAACTGGCGGGTGGACCTGGTGGAGACCATGTCGGACCACCGCTACGTGCGGTTCGACATCTCCACCGGTGCTCCCGGAGAGACGCGGACCACCTCGGGGCGATCATCGTTCCCGCGGTGGGCTCTCACCCGCCTGGACAGGGAGGCTGCGGTGGAGGCGGCATTCGTCCAGGACTGGCTTTCGCCACCGTTTGTCGGCCTGGACGTGGACGCCGCGGCGGAGCGCCTGAGGGGGTCTCTGACCGAGGTATGCAACTCTAGCATGCCTCGGTCTGGCCGACCGTCACCCGGGCGCGCCGTGTACTGGTGGTCGGTGGAGCGGGCGGGGCTGCGGGCGACGTGTGTGGAGGCAAGGAGGGCCTACACACGGAGCCGGCGGCGGCGTCGACGAGACCGCGCCAACGAGGACCGCCTCTATGAGGTCTACACGGAGGCGAAGGCGGTCCTCGGCAGTGCCATCGCCGCCGCCAAGGACTCGGCGAGAGCCGAGATGCTGGAGGGTCTCGACAACGACCCTTACGGGAGGCCATATAAGGCGGCGCGCAACAAGCTGCGCCCCTTTGGCCCCCCGGTTGCCGAGACCCTGGAGCCCTCGTTTCTGGATGGGGTGGTTCGGTCCCTGTTTCCGTGCAGGGACAGCTTCACCCCACCAGTGATGGACCCGCCGCGGGGCAGTGCGGCTCTGCCGGCTGAGGAGGAGGAGGAGCAGGCCCCCCCTCCTGTCACGGAGCCGGAGCTTGGCGCGGCGATTCTCCGCATCCGCGCCAAGAAGACGGCTCCGGGCCCCGACAAGGTTCCAGCCAGAGTGGTGGCGATTGCCGCCACCGAAATGGAGGAGCGGTTTCGTGACCTCTTCAGCGCGTGTCTTGCGTGCGGGAGGTTCCCGAAACCGTGGAAGGAGGGGCAGTTGTGCCTCCTCCGCAAGGAGGGCCGCCCAGCGGACTCCCCCTCGGCATACTGGCCCATCGTTCTGCTCGATGAGGTCGGAAAAATGTTCGAGGGGATAATCGCTGCCCGGCTCAAGAGCCATCTGCGGACTATCGGGCCAGACTTGTCGGACGCTCAGTTCGGTTTTCGGGCTGAGCGCTCGACGGTGGACGCGCTGACCCGCCTGAAAGACCAGGCGAAGGAGGCGATGGAGGCGGGTGACGGGTTGTTGGCCGTGTCATTCGACATAGCCAACGCCTTCAACTCTGTTCCCCACTCCACGATCCTGGAGGCGCTCCGATTCCACGGAGTGCCTCGGTACATGCGGCGTCTGCTAGCCAGTTACCTGGACGACCGGGCGATCGTCTTGGTGGACAGGACTGGCCAAGTCCGGCGATACGGCGTCGGGGCCGGCGTTCCGCAGGGCTCGGTCGTGGGACCTCTCCCGTGGAACGTCGGCTACGACTGGCTCTTGAGGGGAACTCTCCTCCGAGGCACGAGTGTCGTCTGCTACGCGGACGACACTCTCCTCACCGCCCGGGGAGGGAATTTCCGGGAGGCGGCCAACTTGGCCTCGGCGGGCGGATCCTTGGTGGCAGGGAGGATCCGCCGCCTGGGTTTGACGGCGGCGCTGCACAAGACCGAGGCCGTGTTTTTCCACGGACCTCGGCAGCGCCCCCCATCTGACGCCCACATTTTCGTGGAGGGCGTCAGGGTCGAGGTAAAGGCCCAGATGAAATATCTGGGCCTCGTACTCGACAGCAGGTGGCGCTTCGGCCCGCATTTTAGCGGGCTGTCGTCGCGCCTACTGAAGACTGCAGGGGCGCTCTCGTGGCTGCTGCCCAACTCGGGCGGGCCCAGCGCGCGATGCCGGCAGCTCTACGCCGGCATCTTGAGGAGCATGGCCCTCTACGGTGCCCCCATCTGGGAAGACTCCCACCGAAGGAGGGAGAACGCCGCTGCGTTGCGGGCGCCTCAGAGGGCCATAGCCCAGCGGGTCGCGCGGGCCTACCGGACGGTGGGTTTTGCGGCGGCCTGTGCTCTGGCCGGCACCCCCCCTTGGGAACTCGAGGCGTGGGTGCTCGCCAGAGTATACGAGTGGACGGCGGGGCGGAGGGCGAGAGGAGAACGCCCGGCCCCGGAAGAGCGCGAGGCCCTCCGACGGGAGTCGCGAGACGCCATCGTCGTCCACTGGACGGGAGAACTCGCCACTGCAGTCTTTGGCCGCCGGACCCTCGATGCGCTCGGGCCAGTGCTGCGAGACTGGCTCGAGCGGTCGCACGGGTTCCTCTCCTTCCGTCTGACACAGGTGCTGTCCGGACACGGCTGTTTCGGGTCGTACCTGCACCGAATCGGACGGGAGGAGACGCCGTCGTGCCACGGTTGCGGCGCGGCGGAGGACACGGCGCAACACACCCTCGGGTCGTGCCCGTCGTGGTCCGAGACGCGCCGCGATCTGGTCGCGGTGATAGGACCGGACCTCTCGCTCCCCGGCGTGGTTAACGCCATGCTGGTGGATGAGAGGTCCTGGGCGGCGGTCGCCTCCTTCTGCGAATACGTCATGTCCCAGAAGGAGGCGGCGGAGCGCGCGCGGGAGGACGATCCTCTCGCGGCGCCGCTCCGCAGGCGGAGGAGGGGTCGGAGCAGACGACTCCTCCCAGGTGGAGGCCAGCAGGCAACGGGTGCGGGGGCACCCTTGCCTGTATCGCACGAACCTCCACCAGTGCCGGACGGGAATGGTCAGGTGCTCCCGGCCATTCCCGTAGCCCCTCAACCTGCTGGGGGGCAAGCGGGGCCCGCCAGCTAGGCGGGCATGCGCCGGGAGGGTTGTGGATGTAAAGGCTGAGCCAGTTTCCCATGACCCTCCCGTCACAGCGATGCGGGAGCGCCGCTGGGTCGTTTAGTGGGTATACCGGATTTACCGGAGAGTCCCACATACCCCACCCGTCCCCCGACGGGTGGGCATGCGTAATGCATTTTTCCCAGCGTCAAAAAAAAAAAAAAAAAGGCAGTCGCTCCATGTAAAATAATGATATTTAGCTGCATCCGGTTAGACTGACCCCTACATAGTTGGGAAAAGGCTAGGCAGATTGGATTTTTTTTGTTCAATGTTTCTCGGAACTAGAAAGAATGTATGTACCTAAAGTTTGTTTACGTAATTTCAACTAATGCATATTTGACCTTGGTGACAAGTGCGAGCTTCGCATTGTTAACATAACAAGTGAATTGCATACCTAATTGCCGTGTTTATTTATTGTGGAGTGTAAAGATATTAGACAATAATAATTATTTAGTGAATTGTAGGTATATATAAATTACAATTAGGTACCTACCTACCTACTTTTTACTAGTATATCAATGACCTATAAGTAGGTATACATTTTCAATTATTAAATGAATATAATATGCTATGCCGACCTACAAAAATATGAAGTGAATTCTTCTCTTATCTGTTTGGCGTGCACGGCTGACTTACGTGGTATGTTTGGAACATCCTGAATTGCATTATAACAACTGTTGTAGTTTCGCCAAGATCCAGGTGTTATTAGTTGGCCATTTCCATCAATTACATCAAAAGTTCCAGGAGGGGTATATCTTTCTGGGGAGGTTTTCCTTAGGAAGTTATGTATTAGCACACAGGTCATTGTAATGTGTGATACAGTACTCGGATCTAAATCAATTGGTCGACGATAAATTCGAAATACTGATGTTAAAACTCCAAATGTGTTTTCTACTACCACCCGAGCTTTCGATAAGTTTTGATTAAATATTCTTTTTGGTGAACCGACGTTATGCTGTCCTGGGTAGGGTTTCATAACATGCTCACTTAATGCAAAAGCGCCGTTGCCTATGAAAACGTACGGCACATCAATGTTCGATCCAGGAAGTGGGCATGGTGTAGGAAAATCTATTTCGTTTCTAGAGATCTTTTGCCATAGTAAAGAATTATTAAAAACGCCACCATCACTGATTCTCCCTTGACATCCTATATCTGCAAATATAAATTTGTAATTGGCATCAACTAACGCCAAAAGAACGATGCTAAAGGTTTTCTTATAGTTAAAATACTCCGTTCCGCTATGAGGTGGATTTTCTATAACAATATGTTTGCCATCTATGGAACCCAGGCAGTGCGGAAATTTTCTTCTATATCCTTTTTCAATATTCATCCAAGCATCTTTCGTTGATGGCATCTGAAATAAAAATTGAAACAATGTGAGATACAACGTTAATAAACTAAACTAATAATAACATTTTCTTATTTTTTAGGAAGTGCCATCACAAGAAATGCTGAATGAAAGTGCAGCTTTAGCGGAAGAAGGAGAAGACGTAGATGGTAGTGATTCAGGGCACTCGTCAACTTTGCAAACACCAAAACCACCAACTTCCCGTCGTCGTCCTGCTAAAGATATAGCGGAACGGCAGATGTCTTCAGCTTTTGGGCAATTAACCAATATGTTAGCCAAAAGGCAAAAAGAACCTCAACCGCCACTAAAGGAAGAAGATGACTGCGAACTATATGGAAAATTGTTAACCCAAAAGTTGCGAGAACTGCCTTCTGATGACAGAAAACTGATGATGTATGACATAGATACCTTATTTGTTAATAGAATTAAGGAGAAACAGAGGTGTCAAACCATATCTTCTTATCACTCCGTCTTATACCAAATGCGCATTACTTCACCAATGCCAAACCGGCCGTCAACCTCCCAAACATCCTATTCCGAACCTTTTCCGAATACATCCTCTTATCTAAACCGTCCATCGCCTTCCCCAACGTCGTACTCTGAACCAACGATTTCATACCAACCATCCACTTTCCAAATGTCACATTGTGAAACCTTACCAGTTAAATCGCCAGCAGAAAACGAACCATCGAGTTCTCAAAGCATTCAATCCCATTATATCTCCCAACCGGACTTAACTCCCACCATTCAGATTATATCCAACGAATTAATTTCACCACACACAGGACAAAATATTATTAATAAAGCATTACTTAAAGCTTACGAAGACTTTGATAACTGTAAAAAATGAATAATACTAAATAATAGGTCTTTACCTATGAAATTGCCGTTTTGTATGAAAAAATTTAAACGAATTTTTTTCATGCATTTTTTATTTGTATTAATCGAAGTAATCACCCATGCAATCAATGCATCTTTGCCAACGCAGTGGCAGTTTATTGATGCCCTTCTTAAAGAAATCAGCTGGACGGGAGGCAACAAATTCTTCAAAGGCATTTTGTACTGCCTCTCGGGTATTGAATTTTTTTCCCGCCAAGAAGTTATCCAAATTCTGGAAAAAGTAGTAGTCTGTAGGCGCAAGGTCTGGTGAGTAGGGCGGATGACGGAGAGCTTCCAACCCCAGTTCTTGCAACTTGGAGACCGTCTGCTGTGCAGTATGAGGTCGCGCGTTGTCGTGCAGGAGCAGCGGAGACGAGCGATTGACCAATGCTGGTTGGAGATGTGCCAGCTTCTCCATCATTGTGTTCAGTTCTTCACAGTACATATCTGAAGTAATGCTCACCCCGTTTGGTAAGAAGCTGTGATGAATCACACCGGCGCTAGACCACCAAACAGTGACCATCACTTTTGTAGGGGTAAGTTTTCGTTTAGGGCATTGTTTAGGTGCTGAACCAGGATCCAACCAACTTGCTGAGCGCTTGCGGTTATCAAACAGAATCCATTTTTCATCGCAGGTAACAATGCGGTTCAAAATTCCTTCATTTGTGTGTCTGTTGAGCAGTGCAAGGCACGTCTCGACGCGTACTTCGCGCTGGCGATCATTGAGTTCGTGGGGCACCCATTTGTCAAGCTGTTTTACCTTGCCAATTTGACGCAAATGGACCAATATTGTTTTGACGCTAACGTCGAAAGCTGCTGCTAATTCAGCCGTAGATTGTGTATCATCAGACTCCACAATCGCCTTTAATTCGTCATTGTCGACCAAAGTCTTCGGACGACCGCGAGGCTCATTTCTCAGGTCGAAATTTCCAGAACGGAAGCGGGCATTCCAGTAACAAGTGGTGCGTTGGTTTGTAGTGTTAGCTCCATCGAGATATAAGTACTAACGTACTAGAGAAGACACCGTAAATTCCTACTTTGTCTCGTTCAACTGCGGCGATCGCGCCGCACCGTCGCCGCACCTGACTCACTCGCTCTCTAGCTCTTTCGCACCTAGTACTTCCGACAATAATAAATTAATTCATAGAAAAAATCGACGAAAAGTGCCTTGGTGTGTGTTGAGATATTGTACTAATAATTCAAGGAACACGGCAAAGTGCAAAGGAATTACTTTTCATCGGTAAGTAAACTAATTTCCTTGTTTTACAAATTAAATAATTACCACGCGCCATATTGTATTGTTTGTCATAGACTAATCAAACAGAGTGCAATGTAGGTAGATTAGACTGACATTACGGTGAAAATATCGTATGTTGTGTTTTTAATGTTGATATTAATATTTAGTTTTTTAAACTATCGCACTTTAAACAGATAATTATTAGTCTTAACGGGACTTATCACGAACCTTAAGTAAGAGTGTAGCCAAGGCATTGCAGCTATGTGACGAGGATTTGAAGTATACACAATTCGCGGACTCGTCGGCTACAATACAATTTTTGGAAACGTTTAATGATTTTTTTGACACAATGAATTCAAGAAAGTGTTATTTTTATGGGTTCAAGCGACCAATTGACGCCAAATAAGTAAGAAGTACTGAATTTTTTGTCAAAAGTAAAAAGATACATATTAAATTTAGAATTTCATATAAAATGCAGAAGAGTCGTAAAAAGAAAAGATTTAGATCCACGTATTACTTTGTCGATTTCAAAAAAGAAAATTGTTGAATCGGCTAATAAAACAGGATTTATAGGAGCTTTGATTTGTATAGAATCTCTAAAAACTTTATATCAACATGTAGTAGAAGAAAAAAAAATATGACATATATTTCTACATACCGTCTAAGTCAAGATCATTTAGAGCTTTTCTTTGGGGTCATAAGAAAGCACGGCGGGTACAATAATAACCCCAACGTCTTACAATTTCGAGCTGCCTACAAAAGAACCCTGAACCATTTGGAATTTCGTTCATCATTCACGGGTAATTGTATACCTTTAGATAATATAAACATTCTATGTTTATATTATATTCGACGCCCTTAAACAGACACGACGATGAGGAATACGAAATATTGTCAGCAACTAGATGTTTAGAATCTGATATAGAAGCTGAACACAACTGTTATATTTTTTCCGATACTCTCAGTTCCCAACAAATACCAGTTGGTTCTCAATTGATAGTCGGTTACATATCTGGCTACATTGCTCGAAATCTCACAAAATCATTAAAATGTGAAGAATGCGTGGACGCATTAACAACAGCAGAAAGGCTGCCACACCATAAACTTATAACTATTAATGAAATGGTCGGATTGTTATATTCTTCAGAAGACGTATACAAAATATGTGTGATCACGGAAACTATCATACGAAAACTTATAAACCAAAGTGGTGGAATTAGCCTCTCCACGAAATACTATTACAGTTACATTACTGTAAATACTTTGGAGCATTTTATTCACACGGAGGTATTTACATCTTTGGTTCAGCATTCATTTTGCCAACCAAGTACACTGAATCATAGAATTCATTTGATTCGTGCGATTATTAATAAATATACTATTATTAGTTTAAAACATGAAGCAAAAACAGATCAAAGCGTTGATTATTCCACAAAAAGGCAAAAGATGACTAAACTCATATTATTTAAGGGTAACTAAATAAAATATATCAAAAAAATAAATTGTCTATTATTTATGAAATAAACCCTGTAGGCAAAATACCTACGTTGTCCATTCTGTAGTACTCCTGTCATAGTCTATAGGGAAGACATGTTGTTGCACTTTGTCGAAGAAAACGCGTAAGAGCCGTGATTTACATGGCGCTTAAGACCTTTTTGCCGAGAATAAATACAATTCCGCAGCAAATCTAGCGCTGTGGTAAATTAGTTACGGTTTAGAGGAATTGTTATTATTTTAGCGCTGCAGCGAACTAAAGATTCAAATTACGAAGAATAGGACAATACAGTTATTTGACGTAGCTTCTCTAGTAGGTACGTTAGTACTTATATCTCGATGGTTAGCTCCGTAAACGTCGTTGATGTTGCGTGCCGCTTGTGCCGTGTTGCTGCCACGACGGTACTCATATTCCATAATTACTCGAATTTTTAACGTATCCATGATGACGAAAAAGATCGAAATGCGATGAAAATGTAACACTAATCAATAAACAAATGACTACTTTTGGAAAAAAAAATCCATGTTTTTAAAATAAAATTAATTTGAAATTAGAATTCTTAGCCAAACAAAAATTATTTTGATTTGAAATGGCCAGTACTGCAGAACGGCAATTTCATAGGTAAAGACCTAATATTATTCTTTTTAAGTTTCCGTAGTTCCGGTTTTCATTTTTCACACTTATCGCATATGTAAAAATATAAATAAATAAATTACAAAAATGTATGGTCTTTTAATAAACAGAAACAAAAATGCCTTACCTTTATTTCGTCTCTCAGAATTTGGTTAATAGCATTGCAGACTTCAGGTATGATTTTTGATATTATTTGAGGGGATACTTTGAATAAATAGTGTAAACTTTTATAACTGTCACCACTTGCGATGAATCTTAATGTTATTGCTAGACGATATTTAGCTGGTATGGCGTCTCTGAAGTCAGTATCTTGCTTCGAAATTAGAGGTGAAATTTTGTTTAGCAAATATTCAAAATCTGCAAAAGTCATACGACAAAAGTTGTGAAACTGTCCTGATGGTTCATAAAGCAGCTCACTAAATTTTTCTTCTATAAATTCTCTAAAACAAAAAAAAAACGTGAATTAGAATTAAATAATACCTACACTGATAATATACCCTATTTGTATTACTACGTTTACTTACCTTGTGCGATTTTTGTGAATTTTTATCATCCACCATCGCCTTCGTCTTCTTCTTTTGAGTTCATTTTGTTTAAATTTAAAATAAAAATAAGTCAAACCGAAAGTGATAGCTGCCACAAGCTCGTCGTCCGCCATATTTGCCGATCCACAAAATACTAACACGTTCGTAAGCGTGAGGACGACTGTTTGTGTTTAATGATTGTGGTCGATGTTTGGAACTTTGTTTGTGTTTGTGGCATACACCAAGCGTATGGACGGGGCTTAACACAACGCATTTAAACGTCAAATATAATTGTATGGCAATTTATTGTGTCATTATAGAATACAATTTAAACTGAGACCGTCCACGAACGTGTTAAGTGCTTTTTTCGATCAAGATTTTCTACTCAAAAATAACTTGAAATGAGTAAACGCGCTAGAAATGAACCCAGTGAATACGATTACGAGTACATGGCAAAAAAGTTTAAAGAATTAGAAAGGGTGTTCCTACACGCACAAAGGAAACACGAAAGTGAGAAACCGCCGTCACCGATACCTCCTGGAAGTGGATCGTCGTCGTCGTCAGCCGCCTCGTCACGTGCGCCGTCCCGTGCCGGCTCGCGCGCAGGGTCCCGCGCTGGCTCGCGCCGCCTCGCCCGCGCACGAGCCCGAGCCTGTGCCCCCTGCGGCGCATAGTTCCAGCTCCGACTCCGGATCGGATTCGAGTTCTTCGTCCCGATCGCGGTCACCGTCACCTGACGGTGCTGCCCGGGCCTCATTCTACTCACACTACTCGAAGCAGGACTGTGACAAACAACAAGGTTGGTGTACCTACGAGTACCTACTTACATTAATATCAGTGTTTGATTAAAGACATCAATTCTGCGGGTAACCTATGGGGTTATCACTTAATTGATTACACGATATTAAATGATTTCACATATGATTTAGTGTTGCGGGTAGCCTTTGAGGCTATTACTTCACTAAAATGTGATAAGAAATTTTGTGATGCGGGTAATCTGTGGGATTGTCACTTCACACCAAAGCAAGCGGGCAATTTCTGGGATTGTCACAAAGCTTTACCTACATTATTTTCTCCGTCACAATGGCTGTGACAAAATACTACCTATGTGGTTTTCTATAAAGCGGTAATGCGGGCAGCTTTAGGGGCTGTCACTTTGCTAGCTTTGAGAATGACACTTACATCTGAATTATATCGATTTCAGACCGGCATTCAACGAGTAGTAAAGATGCATCGAACTCGCCGCGCGCCTCGCAGGCTGCAGCCGCTCCGGGGCAGGCAGCGCTGCCTACAGCTGGTGCAGCCGCTGCTGATCACGGGAAGCCCGCGCCGCCTGCGCCGCCCGCGCCTCCCGCGGCGCCCGCACCTCCCGCGGCGCCCGCGCCTCACGCGGCGCCCACGTCGGCCGCGTCATCCACGTCACAACCCGTCGCAAATTCCTCCGGAGAACAGCCGCCGGTAGTTGCAGAACTAGATGATGAGCTTTTAAAAATCTTAGGAGAAGATCCCACAAAAACTAAGGCCTCTGGAAAGGACATACAGTCCGATCTTGCTGTAAGGTTACAGCATATAGCCACTTCAGGTTTGACAAAACATACTCGCAAGGAGCTTTTAGAAAAATACTTACCTCCAGGTAACTGTACTTTGATTGATGCTCCGGATCTTAATCCAGAGGTTAAAGCAGCAGTCTCCGAGGCTATTTACAAAAGAGACAAAGGTATAAAGACCAGACAGAAACAAGTATCTTCGGCTATTGCTTGCGTTGCTGAAGCTATTACTATACTTCTCTCAGCTGAGAAAAAGGACATGACACTTATCAAGATTTTAATGGATGCCAGTAAGCTATTATGTGACTGTCAGAACCAGGACTCTACTACACGCCGTAACTTTGTGCTTTATAATTTGAAAAAAGAATTAAAGGACCAGTTGCAGGCTACTCAAAATTGACAAGTATCTATTTAGCAAGGATTTGGCAGATACTCTAAAAGCAGCTAAAGCTATTTCAAAATCTGGAGCAGATATGAAACCTGTTTCGACTACACAACAACCAAAAAGTCCTCATCTAATACTCAGCTGCAGAAAAATTTAAACTGGCGTGCTCCTCCCTCTACTTACAAGCAGAGACCGAAGGGGACCCAGAGGAAGGAGCCTGCTCGGAAGAGTCGTCCCGACAACTACTCGAGAGCGTCGTCGCGTCCAGCGCCGCCGCCGCAGCCGCCAGCGCCGAGCCGCAGCCGCCGCTAGACATGGTAAAGTACGCCGGCAGGCTATCACAATATTTACCGCAGTGGTCACTTATCATATCACTAATGACAACATCATATTATCATGGATAGAGGGTGTTAAAATACCGTTTTCACGCCCAGTTTTTCAACAACAGGCACCTACGCAAGCCTATTTGACGGACAGGGCCGTCATCTACCCCGGTCATCAGGGAGAGTGGAACCGGCGAGAGATGTCGTGCGGTGTCCCACAGGGATCGGTCCCGGGCCACATCTGTGGGACATCGGAACGACTGGGTGCTGCGTGCCGACCTCCCTAGCGGCGTCAGCGTTGTATGTTACGCTGACGACACGCTGGTCCTGGCGCAGGGGAGGTCGCACCAGGCGGCGGCCGAACTAGCGACACGCGGGGTTGCGACAATCGTAGAGAGGATCCGGCAGTTGGGACTCGAGGTGGCCCTGCACAAGTCCGAGGTCATGTGTTTTCATGGTCCTCGGAACGCGCCACCGTCGGGTTCCCAATTAACGGTAGGAGGGGTTCACATCGGGGTCGAGTCGACGATGAAGTACCTGGGACTCGTCCTCGACAGCCGGTGGAACTTCGTGGAGCACTTCCGACGTTTGGCTCCCAGACTGGAGCGTGCCGGGGCTGCCTTGAAGTGGCTGCTGCCCAATCTGGGGGGTCCAAACGCCTCCTGCCGGAGGCTTTACGCGGGGGTCGTGCGGTCCATGGCCCTTTACGGGGCACCGGTGTGGGCGCGTTCCCTGAGGCTGCGACCAGCCCGCCGGTTGAACGCGTCCCAGAGGGTCATGGCCATCCGGCTAGTCCGGGGATACCGCACGGTCTCCTGTGGGGCGGCATGCCTCCTTGCCGGATTACCGCCATGGGATCTGTAGGCAAAAGTCCTCGCGCACGTGTGGGAGTGGCGCGAGGAGGCTAAACGCCGGGGCGTAACTCCGCTGCCGCGAGAAATCACGGTACAGCGGACAGAGCTCCGGCGGGATCTCATGGCGACATGGCGAGTGCGATTGTCGCAACCCAGCGCTGGGCACGCCACAATTGCGGCGATAAGTCCCCTCTTTGAGGAGTGGTTGGAGAGGCACCACGACGTCCTCACCTTCCGCCTGACGCAGGTTCTCACCGGACACGGTTGTTTCGGGAGGTTCCTGTTTCGGATAAGGCGGGAGGAAACGCCCGGGTGTCACCATTGTGTGGATCACCCGGAGGACACGGTGGAGCATACAGTGGAGGTCTGCCCGGCTTGGGCGGAGCACCGCCGTGTTCTCACGGAGGCGATCGGCGGCGGCGATCTCTCGCGTCCAAACCTGGTCCAGGCCATGGTGCGGAGCGAGAGTGTATGGGAAGCCGTCACCTCCTTCTGCGAAGCAGTAATGCTCGCGAAGGAAGAAGCGGAACGCGTGAGGGAGAGGCAACAGCCGCGCCCTCGCGCCCCTAGCCGCCGCAGGAGACGCCCTGGGCGGCGGGAATCGATTGCCGATTCCCGGCCACCGTAGGCGCGGGCTAGCGGACGACGAGTAATGGGCAGCTCGCCGTCCGGTAAGGAACAGGCCCGGGTCGACGGCGAGTTGTGTTCCACGCGCGCCTCAAAGAGATGTCAGCAGTGACGGGGTCAATTGGGCCGATGCCGCCGGGGTCGCGGGTAGTTCGAAAGAGATACCGTGGCCCTGGCACGGGCAGCTGAAGGAACATGGGTGGGTTTTAGTCAGTAAAAGTCTGACACGCCCTCCCGCTCTGCCCAGAGCGGGAGAAGTCATTTGATGATTTCCCATCCACAAAAAAAAAAAGGCACCTACGCAAAGATCTTACTCTTAGTCAGAACATGTGCAGTTTGTAGAATCAATTGATGAACTTATATCTATAGGAGCAATATCAGAGTGCCAACCCTGTGAAGGGCAATTTATATCTTCAATATTTTTAGTACCGAAACCGAATGGCAAATCAAGGTTCATCTTGAACTTGAAAGCATTAAATAAATTTATAGAAAACATTTTAAATTAGAAGATTTGCGAACCGCCAGGAATTGTTTTATGAGCACACTGGATCTAAAAGATGCATATTTTTTTATTCGTATACACGATGATTATAAAAAGTATCTCAGATTTGAATTTGGGAATAAATTATATAATTTTAATGTAATGCCTTTTGGCCTCAATATTGCTCCTTTTCTATTTACGAAGATATTGAAACCAGTAGTGAGTCTGCTCCGTTCCTGTGGTTACATTTCCACAATATATCTAGATGATATGTTACTCATATCAAATAGTTTTGACGGATGTTTACAAAATATTGCAGATACGCGAAGGCTCCTAGAAGCTTTAGGTTTTATAGTGAACATTGAAAAGAGTAACCTTTATCCTACAAACATATGCAAGTTTTTGGGGTTTCTTATAGATTCACATAACTTACAAGTTAGTTTACCCCAAGATAAAATTGATAAAATAAAAACGGAAGTGAATAAGTTTCTTAATCTAGATCGTTGTAAATTAAGAGAATTTGCCCGTTTATTAGGCTTACTTACCTCTGCTTGCCCAGCCGTCGAATACGGCTGGCTTTACACTAAAGACCTAGAGAGATGTAAATATCTTAATCTATTAGATGATGATAATTATGATAAGTACAATTACCCTGCCACCGTCAATATTGCCAGATCTCGAATGGTGATCCCGGGCAATTAATAATCCTATTAATAAGATTAAACAAAATGACTTTTGTTTAACTATTCTTACGAGTAGTGATGCCTCAACTACGGGGTGGGCAGCTGCGTGTGGTGAGGAAAGGGCGAGCGGATTATGGACAGAGGTTGAACGGTCAAAACACATAAATTACTTAGAACTTTTGGCTGCGTTTTTTGGCTTAAAGATATTCGCAAAACATTATCACAACTGTCAAATACTACTGCGAATAGACAACACCACCGCGATCTCTTACATAAACCGCATGGTGGTGTCCAGTTCCCTTACCTCACCAGTGTCACAAAAGAATTATGGCAGTGGTGCGAACAACGAGAGATTATAGTGTTTGCTTCGTACATAAGTTCCGCCGACAACAGTGTAGCCGACGCAGAGTCCCGTCGTGTACACCCCGACATAGAATGGGAATTATCAGTCATAGCGTTTCAAAAGATTGTACGCGAATTTGGCCAACTGCAAATGGACATCTTTGCCAGTAGGTTAAATAGAAAGTGTTTAAGATATATATCATGGCACCGAGACCCTGATGCGTTTGCAGTTGACGCTTTTACTACTTCTTGGAGACAGTTCTATTTCTATGGCTTTCCACCATTTGCTATTATTTTAAAATGCATAAGAAAGATTATAGATGACAAAGCTACTGGAATTCTTGTCGTCCCACTCTGGCCCACACAACCGTGGTACCCCCTATTCAGAAGTCTTCTAGTGTCTGAACCTTTGCTTTTCAAACCTAGTAAACATTTAATTATTTCCCATTCTAGCAACCGAGATGTGCATCACAAAACTACCCTGGTTGCAGGGATATTATCCGGACGTCGTTACTAAGAAGAAGTGTTCCTCCATCTTCCATTAATATAATTTTGAGCTCATTGTCTGACAACTCTTTAAAACAATATGACACCTGCCTCAAAAAATGGTTTTTGTTTTGTAAATCAAATGAATATGACTTGTATACTGCGTCTGTGCCAATAGTAATTTACTTTCTAACTCAGTTATACGAGTCTGGAGCTCAATATGGTACCTTAAACAGCTGTAGGTCGGCTCTCTCATTAATCCTTGGTCAAAATATAGGAAATGATGACAGAATAAAACGATTTTTTAAGGGTGTTTTCAGATTAAGGCCACCACGGCCTAAGTATAACTCCACTTGGGACACCTCAATAGTACTCAATCGTTTAGGCGAATGGTATCCAAATGAAAATTTAAACTTAGAAAGGATATCTAAAAAACTAGCTACTCTTTTTGCTTTAACAACTGCACATAGAGTCCAGACATTATCTAAAATTAATTTAATTAATTTAGAGATTCTTCTGGATAAAATTTGTATAAAAATCCCTGATTTGGTAAAATCATCCCGTGTTGGTGCATCTCAGCCCCAACTGATTCTACCTTACTTTCGAGATCGTCCCGAAATATGCCCTGTAGAGACATTAAATACATACGTGAAGATTACCGAAAACTTACGCGGTAATCATACCAGTCTGTTTATCAGTATAAGGAAACCGCATAATCCAGTTTTCTCCCAAACTCTTAGCAGGTGGATTAAGAGTACTCTTCAGGAATGTGGTATTGACGTAACTGTATTTACTGCCCACAGCAGCAGACATGCTGCCACGTCGAAGGCAAATAGACTTGGAGTTAATTTGGATTTAATTAGAAAAACCGCAGGTTGGAGCGGTAACTCCAAAACCTTTGGTCGATTTTATAATCACCCACCAGACCAGACCAGTACGTGAAGTTCTATCATAATTATACGAAGAGCTTTGTTCGATGGTATTGGCATCCCACCCACCCTAATCTTTATCCCCAAAATATTTACATTCCAATATCAACATAACTTGTCTTTTCTCTCAACTAAATGACGGCCCATTGGCTGCCAGGGAAGGAGAAAAGTTGGAGTTACCCACAAAAAAAAAAAATGAGAGTGTAAACAAATACTACCCTCAACTTCAGTGCGATATGGCGACATTGTATGTGGTACTACATGTGAACTATGCTAATATCTTCGGACAAAGCTCTTCGTATAATTATGATAGAACTTCACGTACAGGTAAGTTCGTTTAATCATTAATTAGTTGTAGTAGTACTGACGTGGTGGTACTGTCCAGAACGGAGTTTACATTTTAAGCAAGCTTGAGCAAAAAAAGAAATCAGTAAAAAACAGTAGTTATAAATCAGTTAAAAGTTAAAACATTGAGAATTTAAATTTTGACATTAATATTGTGCTTGAAGGTAGAAGAAAATTAAGTAGCATGATACAGTATTATTAGCAATTCCTGAGGCTATTCCTAAATGCTACTATATAATTAGATGAAATAAGCAACGGGAAATGTGATATAACAAGAAATACATTAACCTTTGGTATGCCGTGAACGTGGATCCGCGTAATCTCGTTTTACTGCCGGAACGCGGATCCACGCTGAAACGACTTTACGCGATTTTTTGCGTTGTTCTGTGGTATTTACATACGGGTAAGGTTTAAAATCGTAGAAAAGAGTTCCTATTGAATGAAGTTAGCTTCTAATGCGGTCAAACCACTCATTTTCATTCGTCATTCGTGTGAAGTATTCAATCGAAACATTCAATTCTTAACTGTGTTCCTAGCGTACGTGACTGTGTTTATTACAAAGTGTTTGCGAAGATACATCGTGAAAAAGTAAGTAAAGTATAGTTTTTTATCTACGTGGTTATATATTATCGTAGTTTGTAATAAAAATATTACGAATAAGTACTTATAAACACCTGATAAATCGACGTAAAGTTTGGCTCTGACCGTTAGTCCCAAAATTTGTTGATTTGAACTACTCGTATCTGGGTATTATTATTTTACAAAGAAATGAATTTATTTGTATTTACGAAGGTAATTTTACGGAGATTTCGAAGAAATATTACATCGACAGCGACCACGCACCATTCCGTCTAAATTCTTGTTGAGACTTGTACAAACCGTTAACCGATTTGAGCGCTGATCCGCGTTCCGGCTTTTAGAATATTCGAATACAGGATGTGTTAAAATTGTTCAACGTTTGATATGCCGGAACGCAGATCCGCGTTTTATTTGATTAGTAAGGAACTAAAATCATTGATAACTGTTTGTTTATGTAGGTACTGTATTTTCAAAGATGTTCGTTAAATGGAAATCAAGATGGTGTTTTAACAATATATTTGTCGATTTGTTATAGGACATAAACAATGGTTGTTTTCTTAGATGTTGATAATTATCTAAACAAAGAAGATTACCGTTTGTGTATTCACGATTTGAAATGGCCATGGAAGGAAACGCACTTCGTGAAGCTAAATGTATGTGCCGTGTGTGACTTGCCTACCAACCCAGAGCTGCTTTCTCATTTTTTTCGCCGCACTGACACTAATATTACTTTTAAAACGCTAATTAACACAAAACTTTTTTGGTGCCAGAGGTGTATGTTCGCTATTTATGACCATTACCCGAGTGATGAATGCCGATTGTGTGCTGTATAATCTATGGCTTGATGCTTCTTTATTAAATGTGTTCTATATTTAACAAGTTGTTTAAATGCTGAATTCCATTTTTTTCAATATTCGTAAGCAATGTATAGATTTAGTAGCGATGGTTTTGAAATCTCTTCTTTACTATCTAGCATGATTTATATGGGGCATGGGAATAAGGATCAACATTACAATAATATTATGCATGCACTAACACTTAATTGAGATAATGCACTACCTCTTGTAGATGGAGTCAAGTGAAATAGATCGTGGCTGCACAGGGACACCTCCCCCACGTGCTCTCCCAATAAGCATGGCCTTGCCAGTGCAATTATCGCCACATGGAATCCATTCATTCATCCATTCCATCGAATGAACACGTTCTCATACTTAGAACGGATTCAGGAAATATTCAGGTAAATGTTTGCATTACTTGACGTTCTTTTATTAAGATATTAATTTTTCGGAAGTAAAATTCTTCAATCATGTTTTAGGCTCTGCGAGGTACAATAAATGAAGAGGCCAGGGGATTTGACTTCAATGAAGAAGAGGAGTCACCTTCCCTTGCGGTTAGTCAGTTGTCAATTAACTGTTTTTAAACATAATAATAACCCATAAATGTTTATTTAATTTTTTCATTTTGTTCTAGATGCGTGATTATGAATATTTACCACCTTCGTTGGCTGAGGCTTTAGCAGTAGATTCTGGTAGCGAAATTGACGAATGGGAAGAGTATGATGATATCGACCTACGTCGGATTTTAGAGTCGGATGAAGAAAATAGGGAAGAAGAAATGGTGACAGAAGATGTTGAATTAATCCAAGGGCATGAAAGGATGCCAGAAAATGTGACATGGAGTGAAAATTTTGACCACTTCACAGGTGTTGAAGAGGCTTATCAAGAGCAACCTGGCCCCACTATTCAGGAAACCTCTCCCATAAATATATTTAAAGTTATTTGGGACCGACAAATAATGGAAATGATGGTAGAACAGACTAATAAATATGCTTGGCAAACTATAGCTCGTGTAAGTGAAAGCGATGAAGGCATCACTAATGGGTCGCGTCTTAACGATTGGGATGAGACTACAGTGGAAGAATTGTATCAATTTTTCGCTATATTGATTTACATGTCCTTATGTAATAGAGGCAGGCTCGATGAATATTGGACGACAGGAGTACTAGGTATGCCATGCTTTAGAAAAATTGGACGCAGTTTAGCTGAAAGGACTCAACCCACACTATGGTCAAAAATGAGTTATATATGCCAGAGGTCCTAAAGGTTGGTTCTTTCACTCAGCAAAAAAGATCCGTGATACTACTAACATAAGGATGATTTTTTAATGACGCGAACCAACCCACATAGGGACGGGTATTTTTCTACAAACCACTGTAATAACCCAAACTGCTTGGGTCGTTTTTAATAAATCCAACTTGAAAGAAGCAGGTCTATATTTAATATAACAGAATTGTCCCAAAACACTTGAATCGTTTCAGTTAAAATACCTCCATAGAAACCAGTACATTTTTTTATTCAACTAAAAGGACTCAAACTGTGTGGATCATTTCTGTTATATTGATTTACGAAGAAACAAGCCGATTTTGTATTCAGCTAAAATGACCCAAACTATATGAGTCGTTTCAGTTAAATTACCTTCATGGAAACTAGTATATTTTTTATTCAACTAAAACGACTTATACTGTGTGGGTCATTTCTGATAAATTGATTTACCAAGAAACAAGCCGACTTTGTATTCAGCTAAAATGACCTAAACTATTAAATCGTTTCAGTTAAATTACATTTATATGAATTAAGTTTATTTTTTGATTGATTACTTGCTGTTTGATACACAGCTCAAAAAGGTATTAAATTATTTCTTTATAAATTTTTATTTGGCAACACAAAATTATATTTTTTAAACTTAAAATACTGAGTTGCTGTCATTCTTTTCTTTCACGTATCGCGCGTAAAAACTTTCTCCGACTAAACTTTATTAGTGATTGTGATAAGTGTTGTGAAACGGCCGGAATAATGAAAAGGATTGATAGAATTATAGTTAGTGCGTTGAAGATTAACAATAATAATTCTAATAGGATGGATGAGTTCTTGCAGCGTAAGTTATTTTCATAACCTAAAATGTTTATCTAACATTAAGTTCAATTGAATGACTATGCTTATGTACCTACTTTCAGATGATACGGACTTTGCTACTGCTTCTTTGGCTCCTCCTAAACCTGTGATGGATCAGCTTGAAAGTAATAATTTAATTTAATAATATTTTATATTTACCTATAAACAAACAATATCTTGCCATAAGCATAAGGTGGTTGTGCTTATGCTTATGTACCTACTTTCAGATGATACGGACTTTCCTGCTGCTTGTTTGGCTCCTCCTAAACCTGTGATGGATCAGCTTGAAAGTAATAATTTAATTTAATAATATTTTATATTAAGTACCTACAAACAAACAATATCTTGCCTTAAGCATAAGGTGGTTGTGCTTATGCTTATATACTTACTTTCAGATGATACGGACTTTCCTGCTGCTTGTTTGGCTCCTCCTAAACCTGTGATGGATCAGCTTGAAAGTAATAATTTAATTTAATAATATTTTATATTAAGTACCTACAAACAAACAATATCTTGCCTTAAGCATAAGGTGGTTGTGCTTATGCTTATATACTTACTTTCAGATGATACGGACTTTCCTGCTGCTTGTTTGGCTCCTCCTAAACCTGTGATGGATCAGCTTGAAAGTAATAATTTAATTTAATAATATTTTATATTAAGTACCTACAAACAAACAATATCTTGCCTTAAGCATAAGGTGGTTGTGCTTATGCTTATATACTTACTTTCAGATGATACGGACTTTCCTGCTGCTTGTTTGGCTCCTCCTAAACCTGTGATGGATCAGCTTGAAAGTAATAATTTCATTTAATAATATTTTGTATTTACTTTAACTAACAAAAGGTGGTTGTGCTTATGCTTATGTACCTACTTGCAGATGATAAGGATTTTCCTGCTGCTTCTTTTGCTCCTTCAGTGAACGCACCGGTGATGAATCAGCTTGAAAGTAATAATAAAATTTATAAATATTTTATACCTACCTACTGACAATTTAATTTCTTTCCATGTGCTTAGGGTGGCGGTGCTTATGCAAATTACTGTTGTTTTCAGATGATGTCAGCTCACCAGTGGCTCCACTATACTCACCTTTAACCCCTCTAGTAGCGGCATTTGGGACGACTAAACGTCAAAGTAATTTATTAACTTTCTTGTACCTCTTCTTGTATTTTACAGTTATACTTACCGAATCTTTTTTTAAACTTATGTTTGGGTATTACAGGAAGTGAAAAAATTTCTTCGCCCTTACCTCCAATGTCTCCAAAAACTTTCGAACTGTTCGAAACCTTAAGTAGAACATTTCCTTCAGAAAATGCAGAAGAATTCGTTGATCTTAACATGGCAAAGGAAGAAACATTAACAGTAATGGAATTAAGAGGGCTTGACGACGGTAAAAAAAACATCGAGAATGACCAGGGGACCGATTATAGTTGTGATACGGACTCCGATTATGTTCCGGATAGCGAGGAAGATTCAGAAAATGCAAATCGACGTTTAGTTAAAAATAAAAGTACGTTTACTGCTAACGTATTAGGATTGAAAAACCAATATATACCAAATAGTGAAGATGATTCTGAAAATGAAACCTCAAGATCTTTGTTAGAAGCTCTAGACGTACAAAGCGTAGAAAACCAGGAAACAGTTTTTAGAACAAGTAGCAATACTGCAAGAAATTCATCCTTTGATGAAGAAAATGTTCACGATCTCTCTAATTTAGAAGTTCATAATATAGATTCGGTTAGGCAGGACTTGGAAACACCAAACACAAGTCAGAAAGGACGGGCGAAAAGAGGTCGTAAAAGAAAATATCCTGATCATACATTAGCTCAGAAAAAAGAACAAAAATACAAAAATTTACCATACAATGCAAAATCCAAACGAGTTGAATCGAAAGTATTTCAAAACTACGCTTGTGCCTGTACTAGACAATGTTTTGCCAAGGTTTCACAGGAACAAAGAAGAAATGAGTTCGAAAAATACATAGAATTGGGGTCATATGAAGCGCAGCTATTATTTATAGTAAACAACGTTAAAGAAGAACCAAAATCAAGATCATACACTGTCACAAATAATAAAACAGGAAAAAAGAAACCCAGAGATTACAGAAGAAGATATTATTTAAGCGGTGAAGAAGTTTGTAAAGACATGTTCTTACATAATTTTCAAGTATCTTCCAAAAAAATTGATGTAAGTTTGCGAAAAAAGCGATCTAATCAAAGTTTAAAAGACCAAAGAGGTATACAACAGGGTGGTTGGAATAAAACGTCAGAAGAAGATGTGGAATTTATTAAAACCGTAATAAACTCCCTACCTAAGTACAAGTCCCATTATAGAAGAGAGAACAATAGTGACTGTCAGTACCTAAAAGTGGGGATGACTGTACAAAAAATTTACGAATTTTATCTGGAAGAAAACAAAATACAGCACGGCGAATCTAAGAAGCCTGTTTCGTTTGAAACGTTGAAAAGAATATTTTATAAATGTTTTAATTTGCGATGCAAAACGTTAAAAAAAGACACCTGCAATAAGTGTGATACTTTCACACAAAAAATTAAAAACTGCACATCGGCCGATGAAAAGTTGAAATTGGAGAAAGAAAAGGAAGATCATTTAAAACGAGCACAAGACCTGCGACAATACATGAATGAGGATTTAGCACGAGCCAAAACAGACAAAACCTTTGAATGTCTAACATTCGACCTTGAGAAAACTCTTCCGTTGCCGCGCATCCCTACCAATATTGTTTTTTATAAACGCCAACTATGGCTGTACAATAGTGGCATACATGCTGGCTCAAATGACGCCGGCCATTGTAACGTATGGTTGGAAGGTGAAGCCGGTCGAGGAGCACAAGAGGTCGGATCGTGTCTGGTACGATACATAAAACATAATGTGGACCCAAGAGTTGAAGAGCTGGCACTATGGAGTGACTGTTGCGGGGGACAAAATCGCAACATTAAAATAGTTTTAATGCTGAAGGCTTTACTAAACTCACACCCTAGTCTCCAAACCATCACATTCAAATACCTAGAGTCCGGCCACACATTCTTACCGAATGATACCGATTTCTCCAAAATAGAATACCAGCTAAAATTCCATGAAAGAATATATACTGCCGAAGATTACATTAACGTAATGAAAAGCTGCAGAAAGAAGAATCCACTTAAAGTTTACAGAATGCAGATGAAAGATTTTGTGTCAACGTCTAAAATTGTTAAGAAAATAGTGAACAGAAAAACATTTATTTCGAAAGAAAAAGTGAATTGGTTAAAGACAAAAGAAATTTGTATTAAAAAGAATTTTAAACATTCCATTTTTATGAAAATAGATGGAGTAGTTAAAGAACTCTGCATTGAAAAAAAAGTTACGAGGAAAAGTTTTAGATATTTCTGAGGATGATTTCAGTTTTCTTTGGCCTGATGGCAAAGAAATTGCACAGGCCAAATTGGACGATTTAACATCAATGTTTCACCTTATCCCTAAAGACTGTCTGGACTTTTACAAGTCGTTAAAAGGAAAAGAATCTGAGGAAGATGTGGATGGGTTCGGAGCGGAACCAGATTTCGAGGTGGAGCCGGAGCTGGGTGATGATGAGGAAGAATAGAAATTAGATTTTTATGTAATTTTTTATTAAATACGTAACTTGCTAAATAATAAATATTTTTCATTTAAATATCAGTTTGTTCACAATTTTTTGTTACTTGGATCTTTTTGGAGAAATTAAAAGAAACACTTCCTAATGTTAAAACCAATTTAGCAGAAACGACTCAAACCTACATTTTTCCCAATAACTCTCAAATAAGTTGGTCTATGTTACTACAACTTGACTCATAAAATTTTTGTATATTTTGCCCTTACATGATTATATTTCAAAATATTCCAAATACAACATCATTACAGCAATACACACCTAAAGTAATAACCTCGATAAGTCAAAAAAGACGTATTGTGGGTTGAGTCCTTACTGCTAAACTACGTCCAATTATGAGTAAAAATATTTTTTTTTTATTATTACGATTTTTACATTTCGTCGATAATGATTATCTCATAGACTCCATTCAAGGGTATGAGCGAAAAATATATAAAATAGCTCCAATCGTCGAGCACTGCAACAGAAAATTCGCTGAAATACTCATTCCTCGCAAAGCCCTTAGCATAGATGAGTCCCTTTTACTATGGAAAGGGCGTCTACATTGGAGACAGTGTATAAGGACAAAAGCTGCAAGATTTGGCATAAAGTCTTATGAGTTATGTGAAGCTGAAACGGGCTACCTATTAAAATTTATCTTTTATGCGGGAAAAAATCAAGATTCCGGACAAGCGCATGGCTTTACAGACTCAACATCTAAAATTGTCCTGAAGTTATCAGAGGGTTACCTTGATAAAGGTCATTGTTTATACATGACAGGTCATTGTTTGGACAATTTTTATAACTCGGTCGGCTTAACACGTTTTTTGAAGAACAGACGCACGGACGTTGTAGGGACTCTTAATCGCCGCAGAGTAGAAACCCCTTCCGTAATTAAACATTTAAATGAACGTCAAATGCAACATGGAGACATTGTTGCTGCACACTGCGGAGATGTTACTGTTTTGGCCTGGAGAGATGTAAAGTTGGTAACAATGATTTCAACTTTTCATAAAAATTACACAGCTCCAGGCCGCAGAGCGGGCGTCGTATATGAGAAACCAGTTGTAGTTAATAACTACAATAAGTACATGGGAGGAATAGATCTAAAGGATCAGAAACTGTCCACATATTTAATGGAACGTAAAAGAGGTCTCAAGTGGTACATCAAAGTTTTTAGGCGCTTGCTCAACTGTAGCATTTTAAACAGTTACATAATATACAAGTGCCATGATAGAGAAAAAAAATTGAATCACAGGCAGTGTCGCTTTGATTTGGCGGAAGCCCTTTCTTTGGAAAGTATTTATATACAGCGCATTAGGCCCGCTGCAAACTTATCTCACGATCGCTATAGCGGAAATCATTTCCCTGCACATTTCTCCAATGACGTTACAAATGAGCGACCAAATAAACGGTTGAACCTGCACAAAAGGGGACGTTGCGTCAATTGTAGGGCAAATAAAATAAGGAAAGAGACCAACATAATTTGCACAGGATGCAACGTTTTTCTTTGCGTAGGTCAGTGCTGGCGAGAATACCACACCCCACTAAATGATTAAGGCGAGGTTGCAGTACAGCGGCGCACTCCCTCACCCCAAGCAAAAACGCTGGCGAGAGTGAGAGAGAGAGAGAGAGACTGCCCAGCGAGCCATATAACGCTTACATTTTGATTATATTTTCTTTTTGGAGACAAATTATAACGAAATTATAAAATGTGCTTTCAACATTTACTTTAGAATAAAAAGCTGTTTCTTTTGATATACCTAACTTTCATATACATTCATGATGTAATTTCTTAACAGTACACGTTTAAAATTGTGGTTTAGTGCCATGTTTGACATTTTTTTTTATCGAGTCAATTATTCTAAATCGCGTTTCTATCTTCACCATTTACTTCAGGATATGTTCAATTTTAATATAATGATTTTTATTTATTAAATATCTCATATTTGATTAGGTTTTCAGACGTTCAAAAATCTTAAAAAGTACTGCAAGCTCGCCTTAATTCAAGTTACTTCTTTGTACATTGTGCACTCGTAGCATGTACGAAAAATAAAGTTATTTTCTTTCTTTCTTTGTTTGTTTTATTAGATAAGTACTAGTACACCGAACTAAATAAAAAACTTTTTAAAAAAAAAATGACACTTGAACTTTTCTTTCGGAAGTCGGTGACTTTTTTTTCTTATTTCCTTTGTTTTTTTGTCACCGACTTCCGAAAGAAAAGTTATTTTATACTTTTTTGTGTTTTTTTAGAAGTCGGTTTCATTTTTTTTTTGAAAAAGTTTTTTATTTTACCTTTTTTAGTAAGTACAGTCGTGACATTATGTTGTGTAATGGCGTAAAAAAGCATAGATATGCGATAGCAGCAATCCCGGTTAATCTGCGGTTATTATTTGAAGACTTCCCTCGATTTCTCCAAGATCCCATCATCAGACATTGACATGGTGACAATGGGACCACAAGGGAAGCACCAGCTTTCGAATAAAAAAAAAATCATCAAAATCGGTTCACCCAGTCGAACGTTATGAGGTAACAAAAATAAAAACATCAGACATCATCCACATAGCAGTAATCAAAAAACTCACAAAATAAAAAGTGCTGAACCAAATTGGATGAAATTTTTATGGGACCAATTGGAAGGTGTACTCTTTCAATCAAAAGAAGAATTTCCAAAATAAGTCCAGGCGTCTTTGAGAAATCGGGGAACATACATAAAAAAAAAAGATGACGACGAATTGAGAACCTCCTCCTTTTTTTGAAGTCGGTTAGTTAGCTAATCAGTAATCACTAAAATTCCTTACTATTGGCAAAAAAAAAAACGATCAAAACTTTGAAAGCAGTTTTCATAACCCACACCATCCTGTATAAGAATGGACCAGTCTGTGCCGGAACGCGGATCCGCGCTTGGAAATGCTACAAAAAGGAGACCGGCGGATTTCGGCCTGAAGCCCTACAGTATTGAGACTTTTACATAAAAGAAGTCTATTTTTCCTAGTTTCCGATAATGTGGCTAACACCCTTTAAGAACTTCGTGAACTGTAGAAAAACATTTTTTTCTAATTATATTTAATCGATACAACTCACGAACTGATTTATACGAATTGCCCATTTTTTATATAATTATACTTCAAATGTTATCGCATACGCGTAGATTCTTTATTTACTGCTCTATTGGTTTATATTTTATTATTAATTATTGGTTTTAATAGGTTTACTAACGTAGTATAACAATCGATTAATCCATTACGATTATTAACGATTTATAACATATGGCAACACTGATGGTTTACTTCATCGTCCGAGTCCTGAAAGGTTTTGTATCTATGGTCAAGAAATAAATTATAAAAAAAAACAACAATGTCACTGTTCATTCAATTCATTGCCGTTATTATTCCAATCCTGTCTTTCAGTGTTGAGATATCTATGTGCGATCGATTTATTTTCTATTGACTTTGGCTTTCACCCACCCGGATTCTGCATCTTGTATGAACGTTGACTTGGATATTCCCACTGGACTTTGTTGTTTTGAGCGATTTGGACTTTTTGTAATGGATCGTTTACGTTGTGCAAATTGTACTTTATCAGCAGTACGATTGAGGAGACATTTACTGTCGGATCATGAAAACGAAGAAATACTGACTTTAATAAGACAGTGGCATCCTAGTCGATTGGTAAGTTGTTAGAAAGTAGCCTGTGTATCGTACGTTACTCATTTCACTAGTTTATAATTGCACAAGTCTAAGTTATCAAAATGGATCCTCAACAGAGATATCTATGTGCGATCGATTTATTTTCTATTGACTTTGGCTTTCACCCACCCGGATTCTGCATCTTGTATGAACGTTGACTTGGATATTCCCACTGGACTTTGTTGTTTTGAGCGATTTGGACTTTTTGTAATGGATCGTTTACGTTGTGCAAATTGTACTTTATCAGCAGTACGATTGAGGAGACATTTACTGTCGGATCATGAAAACGAAGAAATACTGACTTTAATAAGACAGTGGCATCCTAGTCGATTGGTAAGTTGTTAGAAAGTAGCCTGTGTATACCTATCACTATTATCAGATTCTGTATGGCGGCCCGTACACACGTCAATCTCGATCACGGTCCGCGATCGAAATCAATGATCGTGATCCAGATTGAAAATGTACGAATTAGATTGACGGATTGATGCATATCAATCTGAATCGCGATCATTGATTTTGAACGTGGATCACGAACGAGATTGATTATGTACGGGCCGCCCATAGGGTTTTGAAACTGACCCAACATTTGCTACCCACAATACAAAAAAAAAAACATTTGCTACTATTAAAGAAAAGAAATGCTTACCAATAATAATTAATAAATGTTTTTTTCCCCTTAGATCAATACTCAAGACATCATTTGCCATGATTGTTGGTTATTAATCAACAATGCCTTGTATAGAACAGGAAATGTGCAACAACCTGTCATTGCCCATCAACATGTATGTGTTAATTGTGGACGATCACTTACAAGGGCTCGCTCGCATGGACTATCACGGACTTCTGATAGAGAAATGCACATTTATAATGTCATATCAGAATGGATCATACCGAATCAAGTGAGTAATATAATATATATACAAAGTGATAATAATATAATAATTACTCCCTGTTTGCTATGTATTTTAACAAAAACATTTTTTGTACTTATAGATACAACCTGATAGCCGTATATGTCATCCTTGTTGGATGAGGGCTAGCCAGCATCAGTATTCTGCGCCGTCAACATCACAAGCACCAGTAACCATGCAAGGGTCTGATGAAAATGAACCAGCTGTGTTGCCGTCACCTTCAACAGAAGTAACCCAAAGACACAATAATTCAGTAGATACTCCTCCACAACAAGGTATTACCTTGCCTAATTATGTTCGTGCAGCAGTTACTGAAAACCGGTGTATTTTTATTAGTTGTGAAGACCAACACAGATTTGTTGTACCTTTGTCTGTGAGGAAACATTTACTGTTTCAATCCAACTATTATGTACCACCTAACTGTCGCATTTGTAGACAACATTTAATAGGTGACTGGGAGTCAGTTATAACAACAGGTATACAGTCATTCACTGCTGAACAAATAGAAGATATGATGTCAATTTTAAAATCGGATAATGCTACTCTTGATTTTAGTAATATTGAGGAAATGTCTGATAATTTAGTGCGATATTGGACAGGTTTTTCTCAAGAACAATTTATGGCAGTTATGACAGAAGTTTCTCAGCTGTCTGGAATTAAAAGGGGTAAAATTGGTTTAGCTGCTTATTTAATTAAATTAAGAACAGGTGATTCTGATGAAAGACTATCAACTTTATTTAATATACCTCGAAGAACATTAGAAGACTTAATGGCAAAAGTCAGAAATATACTGAAACAATATTTTGTACCTAATCATGTAGGCATCGAACATTTAACGAGAAGAAATGTCACTGATAGAAATCTTTTGATTCCAAATGCACTGTTTGGAAATCCAGATAGCGAACCCAATGACAGAAAAGCTATTATAATTCTAGATGGTACCTATGTGTACATTCAGAAAAGTTCAAATTACTTATACCAAAAAAGCCACATTCACTGCATAAGTATACCAATCTTGTAAAGCCTTTATTAATTGTAACAACTGACGGATATATCATTGATGTCTTAGGCCCCTATCCAGCTACTGAATCTGATGCAAAAATATTAATGAATCAATTAAGAAATGCTGATAGTCCAATAAGGAGGTTTTTCCGTCTTGGCGATGTGTTTATTCTGGATAGGGGCTTTAGAGATGCCATTCCTTTATTAGAAGAATTTAATTATTGCCCACATAGTCCGTCTTCTCTGCAGCCAAACGAAACCCAACTTTCAACTTTGGAAGCAAATAAAACTAGAGCTGTAACTCTTACAAGATGGGTCGTTGAGGTGGTGAACGGTAGATACAAAAGAGATTTTAAAATCTTTAGACAGGAGTATTTTAATGTGGCTTCTCAACATTTAATGACAGATTTTTTGTGTGCCAGCGCATTAATTAACAGGTTTCATCCCTTAATTACAGACAGAGAGGATGCAGTGGTCATATTGGCAGTAATACGAGAAAAAATGTATTTAAATAATTCTTTAGCTGACCTGGTAGCGCAATATAATTTAAATAGGAGGCAAGCACTATTCCAAAATATTGATGCCAATATTACCAACCTGCAAGATTTCCCACGTCTTACTTTATCTGAATTATCACTAATATGTCTGGGCAGTTATCAAATAAAACAGGCGCGCTCTTATTATGGCGAGCACGTAAGGGCTAACGGTCGTTATACTATTGCAGTGTGTCATGAGGCTCGCAACAATATGCCACCAATCCTCGAAGAAAATACCTGGTTACTAAGAGGAAAAATCCAAAGTAGGCATGTGGGTCGAAAAATGTATTTTGTTTTTATATTAATAAATAATAGTTTATCAGGAAGGGAAGCTATTTCTCAGTATTGCTGCAACTGCATAGCAGGAAGGCGAACAGTAGGTTGTTGTGCCCACATAATGTCCATTATTTGGTACCTTAGTTGGGCCAGGTATGAACAAATTGCTCCTCCAGCACAATTCTTAGACCATATTCTTTTGTGTTATGATGACGATGAATAAATAAAACACATGATAAAAAGAATGTCATTTTTATTTACATTCCTATTCCTAAGTACCCCTTTAATATTGATGATTTCCTTATGGTTGTAATGCTTCAAAGATACTCATTGAACCATTACAACGACAAGGACAATCAGTGAGGTTTTGGATTCCCATTGTAGAATTATTCCAACAGTTTATTAAGTTTACCTAAATACTATGATGTTCTAATCTATGAATTGCATGTTGGGTTACGAGGTTATTATACGTAAACAAGCAGGACTGTATGTCAGTTTCGTATTTTTATAAATGACTTATTCATTTTCTCGACTACTGCAATTCATTTTGCTTAAAAATCAATTCTCTAGTACCGCCTATCCTGTCGAATCATAGTAATAAAAACAAATTACCTATACCTAACCTCATCTCTTTGTCAAAAGTTAAAACATTATAACTAAATTCCCCCAAGTTCTTGGGAAAAATGACAATATTTTTTGGGTTCCTTAAAGAATAAACTGTGACAAGACGTTAACAGCTTTCGTGTAGGTTACAGGCCGACCCCTCCTTACAAACCCGCCAGTCTCCTTTGCAAAAAAGAAACTCTTGTCTTTCTAAAATATGTTACCTGGATTAACTAATTTATGGTGTTATTATGATCACAATATATCGAAGAATATAATAAAACAAGAAAAAGTCTAAATATAATAACTATCTTTTTAATATCTGCATTTTACCAAAGTATTAACATTTTTTTCCCTAACGTAAGAAATAATGATTTATAATAAATACACCACTCATGATATTCTACTAAATTATTCATCTATAAAATTTGGATGCATTGTCTTTTATAATAAAAAAAACAGGCAGAAGATACGTTTTCTAATTTTAATGATATTTGATGTCAAACTTAATGTTGCGCGGCCGCGCGATCTCTCCATTTTTTCGCGGCATACAACGGTACCGTAACTGTGTCTTTCGCGGCATACCAAAGGTTAATGGTAGTACACAGAACAATGATTGGCAAGAAAATGACATGATTATGATGTGTGTAATTTGTGTGCTATTCAAAACTTACCCTAAATCGGGATTATCACAATTACTTAATTGGCACTTTTTTAAACTTGTCGTTTTTTTATAAAGAACAAAATTTAAATTATGGTCGTGTCTGCTAGGGCGCTCGATAGGACACAAAACGATACGTGCACTCACACATCCTCCCTAGAGTATATATATTCTGTGCACACATCAGCCTAGAAGCGACTGGCGTAGACTCGTGACTGCTGCGCGGGCGCAATCCCTTCACATCATTCGTTCCAGCACAGTCTAGTTCTATGCGAATACCCGCCTCGCACCGTACGTACCCGGCGCGTTTCAAGTCGTACACAAGCAAAGAACAAAGCATTAATTTAAGTACCTATAATCTACTGTCATCCACCATTATAAAACATGATTATTCATGTAACGTTCCGTTACAACATGTAAATACGATTTAAAATGTGACAAATATTATTCAAAATAATAAACAACAAGAAAATGCCCACATCATAACGCAATACATAAACACAGGTCCAATAATACGTAATATTCGTTACCACTACTCAATTTGTGTTCAAAATCGCCGGCCATTTTTTTTTTATTATTGTAATGATGTGTGATACGATTATGCCAAATGTTTTTTTTTTATTTGGATTGACTCTAGTAGGTAATTAACATGGCGAATGTCAGAAATCGATACTTGGAAATTGAAATAAAATTCTTTCAAGCATTAAATGAAATAAGAATTGTTTTTAATATTAATTTACACTTTTCTAATGTAATTTTAATAGTTTTACGGAGGTTATATTGTAACCAAGCCAACAGCAGGACGTATGACCGCACAGGTACCTGGATTTTTGAATTTCGCGCCGAATTGTTTTATACTCATTTGAATTTAAATTTGGAATGCGCTCGCTGTACAAAATTGTTTTAATTTATTGGACAATTATTTACTGTGGATTATATTCTTTTTGCTACAGAATGCCTAGTAGGTATACATTTTGTAGGTAGGTTTAGCAAAATTTTGTTTGGGTCTGATGATAAACTAATTCTATAAATTGGGTATTCTGCAAACACTTTTACATGTCAATATTAGCGATCCGTACCAAAATGGTAAAAAGGAACCCTTATGTTGCGACTCAGTCTGTCTGTCTGTCACAGCTGGATATCTCAAGAACTACTAATGCTATCAACTTGAAAGGGGAATGCCAACTCTCCATGGTGTCCTAGGCCCAAGATGGACAGCAAATATTACTATAAAAATTAATTGTTTTAGAATCTTAATAGTATTGGCTATCTAAAAAATATATTCAAATTGACGCCACTATGTTAGAAATATTAAAAAAAAAATTAACGTTTTGAGGTTAATTTTCTATTTGAAAAAGTTTGGAACTGTGAGATAATTCAAGAACTTTTATTTCTTCTATGCTTGATTATTGATTATGATAGGAGGGGTGTTCCTAATCAATATTTTTATCCAATTGTCGTTATAAAGGTATAAAAAAAACACATTTGTTATTTTAAATATCTATATTCTCTTCATTGTCATATACAATTAGCAGATCATTTAAAAATGGCGCAGGAGGCCATATATTTGATTCATATCTTGCCCAAGCGATATACCAAAGCACAGTCATGGTGTGTGCACAACAACCTACCGTGCGTTTTCCTATTATGCAATTGCAATAGTAGCCATCAATTGCCTCTCTGCCAGTATAATTATTATTTATTTTAATGTACACAAAATATATCTTACGGCTTATATGTCTACTTTGTATTCTGGCAGACTGGCACGCAAAAACCAGCAGTTTTCATTAGTTAATTCGCTTGGTAGGTTTGTATTTTGTTCTCTATATATTTCAATTCTATGCATACCGTTGGCTCTAATATGTTCTCCATAATATGATCTAGCTTGCTTTATTTGATAGGTACCAGATGCAAATAATATTAAATCATTCATTGTTAGTTGTGGGAAGTCATTTAAATTGTCAGAGCCAACGGTAACATTAACAAAATGAGCCGTTTTTTTTTTTTTTTGTTTTTGTGGATGGGAAATCATCAAATGACTTCTCCCGCTCTGGGCAGAGCGGGAGGGCGTGTCAGACTTTTACTGACTAAAACCCACCCGTGTTCCTTAAGTTGCCCGTGCCAGGGCCACGGTATCTCTTTCGAACTACCCGCGACCCCGGCGGCCGTCCTGCGATTCAAATTATATTCATTTACATAATCTGCTAAAGTATTATGGATATACATTCTTTGGTTAATTATTGATAATATTTGAGCAGCATCAGGTCTATCTAGGATCCTAGGGTGAAACCTAATAATGAATGCTGCACCTACTGAAAAATCTTGCATCATATGAGTAGATGCCCAATTAAAAAATTCATGCCGAAACAATTTAAATGCTTGATTAAATAAACCATTAGTTACCTCAACAACCCAGCGACAAATGGTGACTTTTCTGGGGTTATTAGCATCAACAGTAGATAATTGTGATTTACCTTCCTGAAGTGATGCTGGAACTTTAACCGAGTACCCACATTCTGTTAGAAGTGGTATTGCGTCCCTAAAACCTCGGTCTAATATAAATACATCACCAGGTTCAAAGAATCTCCTCATTGGTATATTTTGTGAACTGAACTCATTTTTAATAATCTCGGCATCCGATCTTCTTGCCGGATAGGGCCCCATCACATATATCCATCACAACAAGTTATAATAAATAGTTTCTTTAAATTCCTAAACTTGTGAAGAGAGTATGTTTGTTTTTGATATTTATAATTTGAGCTTTTATGGATGTAAACATAAGTTCCATCCATGATTAAAATAGGTTTAACTTAGTTTATGCTTCCAAATAATCCATTAGGGATTATTAAATTCCTCTGAGCAATGTTGTCTCTCTACCTAGGTTTTGTGGTACAAAATCTTGAGTAAGATGTTCTCTCGCATTATTCATTAGTCTTTCCAAAGTACTTCTAGGCATCTTAAATAACTTAGAAAGTCTTTGATCTGAATCACCAGTTCTTAGTTTTGTTAAATAAGCTGCCAGTCCAGTAGCTCCTCTGTGGCTATTATTTAGCCGGGGAACTTCTTCCAATATTCGTCTAAATTGATGTTTAGACATACCAAGCCAATAATAAACTAAGTGATCATCGCTGTCTTCAATATTTTCAAAATCAATATTATTACCTACCTATCTGATTTTTTTAGCAATGATAGCAAATCTTCAATGAATGCTGTGGTGAAGGTATGGTTTCCATTTTCTACAATTAACCTATCCTATGTATAATTTCTAAGGTGAAAGTTACGGCAGACAGATACGGCACTTTTGAGGAACATAAAAAGATAAATCACATAACAATCTCACTCGAATTGAGGTAGGAATGTGCATTCTTTCAGTTCCGTGGCAGTCCGGAAAAATACAACATCTTTCTGTATTTGCAGCCCTTGTGTAATTTGGCAGAATTATTTCTGATTCATTAGTCGCAGCTGAAGATGTTGATGCTGATTCTTGTACGAAATGATCAGCGGCCCTGTCAGCTCTCTGCCAGCAAGGATGACAGATGCGACTTAATGATGAAACCTAAAAAGTATATTATATTATTATAAACTAAATAATAACAGTAAATATATTTAACATACCTATATTTTATCATACATTTGTAAAGTATTTTATTAACTTGCCTCTCGAGGTTGAATCCATTCCATAATTACATTTCTAATGAGACTTTATCCGTATCTGTTCTTAATAAGTGACTTCTTATCCGTCTAACAGACCGTCCACAATGAATGCAGCTGTTTACAGATCCTTCCGGCTCTTGTTGAGGAGCAAGGCTAGCAGTTACTACCAACCAGCAGTTGTGGCAAACAAGATCATCCCTTGACACCTAGAACAATATTATTATCGGTAAATAATTGGATGATGATGAAGGCAATAACAAAACCATTTTATGGTTTGTATATTAGGCAGATTGATTGATTATTTACCTGCCGTGGTGCAACCCACTGCTGTATCACGCTTATTTCTTCAGATTCCAAGGTATGATTTTGAAACTCGGTCAGGTTAAAACCACAATTCACACAATGTTCTTCAGTCATTGTATAAAACGTTACTAATCGGTATCCAAAATCGAATGCAGCCGTGATCCTTCCTTGATTCCAGAGCTAAAGTTGTTGTTGAAGGTGAGAACAAAATCCATAAAACAAAGTAGGCATGGGTTCGATATATCAAAACGTAACTTATATCGAATATGTCGCCTCTTTACAAGAATAACGTGACATCTCATAAAAACGTTTTTTTTTATTTGTTATTCAAAACCGCGATGTCGAATTTTATTTTCTACAAAAACGCGGCATTTTAAAAGTGAATGTTCGAGGAGCTATGAGTGAAAGAGACGACACGACTGTGGCAAATGGCGATATCACGTTGTCTCTTTCGGTTTGGCGCACGACTTTGACAACGCAACGCGTTAGTTTGCCCCGCACGCGCAACGAGTGAAGTGCTGCTGCTTTTCACAAAAAACGTGGCATCACGAGTATACCACGTTTTTAGTGCAAAGGTATGTTTCTTGTTGTTATTTATTTTAACTTGAATAATGTGATATTAGTTATTAACTCGTTTTTGTTGTAAAACTCGTGAGTATTGAGAATGAGATAATGAATATTGTCACACTATTGATGAAAAAGTTACAAGTTTTCTTTGTGATATCTTTGAATGTAACCATATTGTTGATGAATCGTTTTCAAATACTTTGGGTTATTTTATTTTACATCATTATTTTTGAAAACCTTTAACCTTTGAACGCCACGGTCGTGTATAGCCGACAAATGAAAACGTGCCCAAAACGCCACCGTCGTGTATAGACGACAAGAAAACGACATTTTTAAAGTACAAAATAAATATACTAAATTAAGTTTTCTGTTTTTTTTTTCCTATTATTTAAAACTACATTAATGAAATATTGTAAAATGGCACAAACATATATTTATTGGTTACATTTCACTAGAAAAAACAATCATTAAAAATTGTTAATCGAAATCCGTAAAAAAGTGTTCTTCCTCACGCCACAGTCGACAAGACACGACAGCTAGTGATGGGTAAGTAAGGTAACTTAAATTTTAAATATATGAAATATTTTATTAAAAGTAGCTTACTATTACTTTGACAATTATTTTTTAATGACAATTAATCGTATCTGAACATTCCTAATGCATAATTTTTATAGAATTGTGTAAAACATCCTAATTGATATCTATCGATTGATAATTTACTGTCCACTCTCGCGCATCCCTACGCAAAAGTGCATAAACAGTGACCTGTACGCCACAGTCGGGAATAGACGTCAAGCGGTGACGTCATTAGCGCTACAGGAGACTGCTAGTGATTTCCTACACTTATTATTATGATCGGTGGTAATAGTTAACGGCATTATTATTGTGCGAGTGGATAATAAAAATGGCTAGCAGTAAAATGACTACTGAAGAACTCCTTCGTGTGTTAGGAGATGTAGAAGAGGACGATGAATTTTCCGAAACAATATCTCTATACGAGGATGATTTAGAGGTCAGTTTTATTTTTGATCAAACTTTTCATTTAGATAGGTATGTAGTTTTTGTTTAATATTAAACGATACGTTAGAGAAACAAAAGCGAGAACATAACATATTAAAAAGGTACAGCTTGGCAAAAAAGAGTCTGACGCGGTGACAAGTGAAACTAAATATTTTACTAAATGGAAACCTACGATGTTGACACTACTTTGCCGACAAATGCTAGTAGATTTTGAGTTACATAAATAAGCATAAATAAGGGTTTATTGTTACAAATTTTAACGATTCTTTAACTAATTTCCCACAATGATGTAACGTAAGTGTGATAGTGGCGCCCCCATTTTTTCCAGACTCTTTTTTGCCAAGCTGTAAATGGACCTAATCTATTACTTATTTAGATTATTATGCAACAAATTATTTCCATTTCGAATTTAGCTGAAGTTGGTAGGTAGGTAACCAAGTAAGTTTTATAGGTACACTAATAGATATGAAACCGGCACCTTAAAAAGATAATTATCTTTTATCTTACAAAATACACTGTGGCGAATCATAGTCATTTGTATTTATTATCTATGGTTCCCACTACGGAGTTAATTCGGTTGTAGCTGACAACACTGGTCTAGACACTCTATGGCTAGACCTGAGATGACAGTAACAAATACCTACACTTAGAACGAAAAGGTTACTGAGTACTAATTTTGATATTATTAAGGTGGTAGCGCAAGGGTAGCCCGCGAAATTCAAATTTTCTTACGTTTTTTGCAATTTGCAGGTCAGTGTCAGGTTGTATGTTGACAAAAACTGAGGCCGCGCAGTAACACGTATGTAGTTACAGAATTATCATCATTAAAATCATTAAGCAGGCGTTTAAAACACCATAACTCTATGACGTTAAAGTTAACATTTCAGACACATATTTCTTTAAGTTAAGGTAGGTATATTATTAGTAGGTATATATTGTCACATAGACACCCTTACCTAAGCCGTGGGGAAGCAGCCGACACGATGTTTTATTATTTTTATTTTAAACATCACGTTACACAAGCTATTTACTGAGTTGGACCGGAGATCTTGTAAAAGCGATGACCATAACTTGTATATAAATAAATTTAGATATTATGTGCCTCCATTGTCGTAAATAGTAATCAGCGCTTCGTTTTTTTTACAGTATCACAGATCGTCAAGAACAAGCCAGTGACCCACCTGTCTTGCCCTCAACATCTCACACCGGTCAAGAAACACCAGACAACAATTGGGCCTCGACATCTGCATCATCATCAACATCCCGCAGTGACCTCAGGCCGCAGGTCCTACCAGTGGACTTCAGTACCACACGTGCCTGCATTAACTAGCTTTGATGAGTTTTCGTCAGGGCTCAATTTAGAGTTGACAAAAAGTATTACTGAATTCGACATATTTCAATTTTTTTTAGACTTAGACTTTATGTCGTTCATTGTCCAAATGACAAATTCTTTTCAATCACGCTTTGTACTGAACACAGACCTTCGCATGCATTCTCGCCTACAACGGTGGCACGATGTGACCATTCCAGAATTGTACATATTTTTTGCTATATTAATGTTGATGACTAGAAATCGACATTTGTCTTTAGAAGAGCACTGGAGTACAGATGTATTGTTATCATCGCCGATTTTTTCCCAACTCATGTCTAGAAATCGCTTTTGCACGATTCTAGGCATGCTACATTTTTCTCGGCTTAGTGAAGAGACTAACATATTATCAAAAGTCGACAAGTGCGTTAATCACGCTAGGGAAAAGTATAAAAAAATTATGATACCCTACAAAAATTTGTGCATAGACGAGAGCATCGTTCCCTTCAAGGGGCGATTAACAATAAGGCAATATTTGCCAAACAAAAGAAATCGGTTTGGGGTAAAATTATTTGTAATGTGTGATGTAGAAACGGGCATTGTCATCGATTTTATTGTTTACTGTGGCGCAGCTACTCAAATAATAGATCCATGTAATTTAGGTGTTGGCGGCGCTGTTGTTTCCACTTTAATCAAGGATTTTTTTGGTACTTATCTATATGTTGACAACTGGTACACCAGCCCGGTATTGTTGAAATACCTCCACGATAATAATATATACGCGTGTGGTACTGTAAAAAAGAACAGAATCGGTATGCCACACTTTAATACTATTAAGCGTGGTGAAGTCTAAGCTAAATATTGTCCTCCAATGACAGCTCTAAAATGGCGAGACAAAAAAGATATATTTATTTTGTCAACAATTCATAGTGATGTCATGGCGCCATCGTTGAAAGAGCGACGGGGCTACCAGTTATGAAGCCACAAGCAGTTTTGGACTATTCCAAAAATATGGGAAGCGTTGATACGGCTGACATGCTACTATCTTCAATACAGTGCATAAGAAAAACCATAAAATGGTATAAAAAGTTGTTTCTGCACATAATTGATATGCACGTATTAAATTCTTTTTTCTGTTTTAAGCAAATAAATAACACGCCAAATTTACATTTTTCAAAATTTCATCTCTGTCTTATTCGCCAAATTATAGAAAATTTTCACAGTCACAATACTTTACCTCAATCCATAAGCAGTCGCAATAACCCACTTCGCATACTACCGAAAAACTACAAAGATCACTTGCTGACCCTTATGGGCAAATACCAACGCTGTAGACAATGCGCAATTATAAAACGGAGAAAAGACACAAGGTACACTTGTAAAATATGCAAGGTCTATTTGTGTGCTGCTCCATGTTTTGAAAAGTATCACTCATAAATAATTACTTAAATTTACTACATTGTCAATAGAAATAATGGTGATGATATTTTTATAGTGATACGATTTTTTTTTATATATAAATAATGCCAATGTTTTCAATACTTTTTATATAAATATTTGTTTACATCAATGTTACGTTCTATATTTACCAGTGTTTTGTTGATTTGCTGTGATATTTTAAGACTAATTAGATAGGTACTTATTATAAAAACTGTTATTCTAAATAATATAATATTGAAGAGTTGTTGATTTTGCTGTGATATTTTAAGATTAATCATGTATGTATACGTATCTACTCAATTGTAAAGACTGTCGTTCTATAATTTACAATTTTACAGTATAATACTAAGTGTTTTGATTATCTGTAATATTTTAAGGCTGATTATATAAATTACATTACTAGTGATAGTGAATTTAATGTGAATTCACCTGAAGTGCTATTATGGTCACGAATTATATTTTAATCTACAACCAACCAAAATTATAAATGCAACCCCCTAAGATCATTTAACCCTATTCTGTAACTATTTCATGAAAAAGTCATTCATTGGGGTTAAATGAACCTAGAGGGTTGTATTAATAATTTAAATGATGATAATTCTGTAACTACATACGTGTTACTAGAGCGGCCTTAGTTTTTGTCAACATACAACCTGACACTGACCTGTAAATTGCAAAAAACGTAAGAAAATTTGAATTTCGCGGGCTACCCGTTCGCAACCACCTTAAAGACAATCTGTAGTTTCGACGCTGGAGTCGCGCTGGAACAAGGCTGTATCTATAGAGAGTAGCACTCACTGCTGATAATTGCAATCAACAGACGCTTTTTTGATTTTTAAGTTTTTTTTTAAATTTTATTTAGTAGGTACTTACGAGAATAACACAATTAAAAGACTGATTATATGTATAAATGTTTTTTTTTTTCATTTACCAACTAGTTTAATTGGGTATTTTAGTTTAATTTCAGATGTCACGAAAATCTTAAATTGAATAAAATGTATTGCATATTTCATTCGTTCATCATATTTTTCATTTTTGTTGGCAACACTAAAAAAGAATGAATTCTAGAAAAGTTTTCACCATAGAGTAAACTGTAAAGTAGCATAACGGGTTGTTTTCATAAACACTATTTTCTTTAAAAATATTTACTTTATCAGTGATAATTATGTCTTCTCCTGAGGATATTGCCGGACCTTCCTCACCAAGTATATTAAGTGATGTAAGTCGGAAAAGGAAAAGAAAGGTGTCAAGTGAACAAGTTTGTACTAAGAAAATAAATGCAACGAAAGAAACTCAAGTTTCTCCAGAAGAGATTACGAGTGCAGTCCTTTATCAACGGAGCATATGGGACTCAAACCAATTAAGGTGTGACGTGTCAAAATTACCTCCAATGGATTTAAATACACCAGGACCTAGCGACCCACGAAATGCGGCGTTCGGAAGACTAATCGCTTTCGAACTGGATCGAGTGCCAGAAGAGAAGCGTTCAGTTACTTACGTGAATTTACTGAACGTTGTTAGAAAAGTGCGACAGCAAAAGGACTTGGATGACATAAGTTTGCCAAGTTACGAGGAATCCGATTAATAATAATAAATTGTTATAAATACTATACGATTATTATTTATTATGTCCCACAATGTCACATCCCTACTCGCATGCGAGGAAGTTGTCAAAAGTCTTGCCAGCCACGCCACAGTCGGCTCTTCCCGACAGCGGATGACGTCATGAACGAGCTTAGTGCTGTACCTTATTATTATTTGATTTATTCGTTTGTAGTTCTAATGTCTGCTTTTAGGTTGTTTAGAACTTTGTAACCGGTGTTTAATGATAGTATGATACTAAATAGGGTAAAATAAATAAAAGAATAATGCAACGAGTAATATTTTATTTAAAAATATGGAACGAAAAGCAATGATTAAAAATGTCCTTTTCTTGTCGTCTATACACGACGGTGGCGTTTTGGGCACGTGGCGTTCAAAAGGTTAATAGGTTTTCGATAACTTGTCGACAAGATGTTGGAATCCCTATTTTTTTTGTAGGTATTTTCGCTGAATTTGTGGCTTGGCGTGGAAGGGGCGCCGATGCGTTTACGCTCTGGCGTTCAAAAGGGTTTGGTTTTATATTAAGCTGAAATGTTACATTATACATGCTAAAATAAAGTAACTTTTACGAATTTGTTTTTCAGATGGCATCACGATCTAGGAAGTTAGTTCAATTAGCTACAGGTGTTAAGAATAATTTAAGTGTACAACTAAGTGATTCAAACTCTCAGATAGATATTATAACACAAGACGAGAATGAAAATACCAAAAGCTCGACCAATAATACATTGCAGACATCAACAGAAGGTATTATTTTTTTTACTTGTACTAATATTTTTTTTTCTAGTTATGTTCCTATAATAAATTTCATTATTTCAATACTCTTTGTAGACATAGACATCGCAGTAGATTCCATCCGACCTCGTACTAATTCGACTAGTGGCAGCTCTAGTACTAGCAGTTCTTCAAGCAGTGGCCCATCTATGTATCAAGGTAAGTTAAAAAGCAGAGGGATATAAATTATTTAAATTCAAAATTCGAGGGTAATTGATCAAACCTACTACACTTCAAAAAATTGATCAGGGTCAGTTTGCCCCGCTCACCTGCCGTAATGTTCAAGATGTTTGCCGGGTACTATATTCCATGAAATAGCCTCATAGAACTTCCTCAAGCAAGTTCTAAAGATAACTTCACTGCCATATGAGCAGTAATAGCATCTTGTGTGATAATTTTCAAATAGGGTACTTAAAATAACTTTAAATTTTTGTTACAGGTGTATTCCAGTCAAAATATTCTCCACAAAGGGAACACAACTATGCTTCTCTAATATCAGGAGATAGTTCTCAACAAAGTCTCTCTTTTGAACAAATATAACTTGTACAAGGTAATTTTGAAATTGTTATCTATATATTTGTATTAAAATCTATTGCCTTTTGTAAGTCTGTCAAAAACTCGAAAATGGCTTGAACAAATTGTGATGAAACTTTTGGCAAGTTGTTGTGTGCTCAATGGACGTTCCTAACATAAAAAAAAGAAAAGAAAAATGCATTGCAACACATACAGGCCATTAAAAAAATAGCTAGTATAAATATAAATAACAATATCCACAAAATGATCCACAGTCTAAACCAAAAGCTCAGAAAATGATGTGCGAGACCTTTGTCCAGCAGTGGCTAACAGTAACAAAATGTAACTGCAAAATTTTCATTGCTGTCTCCAATATTATTTAGTAATATCATAGTAGCATCTTGCCATCAGGGGCTTTTTTAAATAGTATATCTTATAATTTATTAATCAAATTATTTTGCTCCACAGAATCGGATTCAAAACATGTCCATACAAATTTTGACAGGCAACCGTCTACATCACAAGTTCTCAATACAGGTAATTTAGTAAGTCAAGTTTTTAAAAAAGGAGGTTCTGTATTCAACCCGTATGTATGTATGTTTGTATGTCCGCGATTTTCTCAAAAACTAATGAACCAATTTTGATGACTCTTTCACTAACATGATCTACATACTTTCAGGAAGGTTTTAGTATAAATATATAATAATACATTAGGTAAATATTCTTATGTACGAAGTTATATGCTTAAATATACTGTAACTTGCCATTTGTAAGCAGATTTTGATGATTTTTCTTTTCGTTTGTCTTGAGCTTATTTATTTAATTGTATATTGAACTAAAAATAGAAAAATAAATTTACTTAAAAACCAACTTCCAAAACCTAAAATGAATAAAATAACTTTAACTTAAGCTGAAGTTGGTGTCTTCAATTCTATAACAATGAACCTTAGCTGGGCACCAACTTCAGAAGCTGTTAAGTTAAAGTTATTTTATTGGTTTTTGAAGTTGGTTTTTACTTTTTTTATTATTTTTTATAATTTATGATAAAAACTATTGTGTAAGGGATTATACAACAATAAAACATTCATGAAAAATTAACATAAATAACAAATTAATTTTAATGTTAATTTATGTTAACCTAACATTCATTAATGATAACTTCATAAGTTCATTAACCGTAACATATAGCTTTTTAACAAAATTATTCTTGTATTTCATGATGAAACTTGTATAATTACAGAAAATGTTGTTTTGGGGCTACAAAATACTACGGAGTGCAGCAATCCATTGTCTTCATCTGAAAATATTAAAGATGATCTCAAAAAGGACTACCCATCAGGTAACTAAATAACATTAATGTATTAGTCAATAGTAATTTATGCAACTGTTGTATAATAAGGGGTATTAAAACACGAATGTGGGGTGATAATAGTATCACATGAGTATTTTAATACTAATTAGGTATTAAAATACTCATGTGATACTATTATTTCGCATGGGGTCGCGGCATTATGCTGAGCGGTAGCCGTTTTGCGTAGATGTGACGCATATTTTCCCCAAAACTTGCTTTTTACATTGCTTATTTTATTTTTTTTGTCCTTTGCGTCATGTTTACCGCAAATAAACGTATTTTCTTCTCTTTCTTTCTTTCAGTGTACAGTTGCATACAAGACTTTATCTACACTTGTCGGAGCTCGCCACTGCAATTACACTCGTCGCACGTAGCAACCAAGGTACGTCTTTCCGTTATCAAGTGGATTTGCCCCGCTTCGCCGGGGCACATGAAGAATGGCTTATGTTTAAAGCGGCATACGACGAGTCTGCGCCGTCATACAGTGACTCCGACAACATTGCACGTCTCAGGAGAAGTTTAATTGGTCGCGCTAAAGAGGCCGTCGAAAGTTTGTTAGCGTATTGCCCATCTCCCATAGAAATAATAAAATCTCTTGAAGTGAGATTTGGACGCCCCGACTCAATAGCGTTATTAGAACTGGAACGTTTGCGCGCGCTCCCGCGCCTTACTGATAACGCGACAGATAGTGTATTTTCAGCAACCGAGTAGGCAATATTGTGGCCACCCTACAAGCGTTACGTCGTGTTCATTACTTATACAACCCAGAGGGCGACAAAAGCTACTATAGAAAAATTGACACCCACACTACGTTATAGATGGTATGACTTTGCTGCTGAGCAATCAACCGAGGAACCTGACTTGGTGAAATTGTCCCGTTTCCTGATCAGGGAGTCGGAGCGCTGTGGCCCATACGCGCCACCGGAAACTAAAGAGTCCGATACTACACAGCGGTCAATTACGAGCAGACTTCCGCCCACACGCACGAGAGCATACAGCGTGGCGGAGACAAAAAACCGTGAGTACATGCCTTATATGTTTAAAAGTTGGCCACAATATTAATAAATGTGAAACTTTCGGTGCGGCTATGGTCGAAAAGCGCTGGGACATAACGCGAGAGCGTGGCCTATGCTTTACATGCTTACGATTACGAGGCAAGGTACACAGATGCAATCGCAAGAAGTGCGACGTGAGTGGTTGTGTACGAAGACATCACTCATTACTACATAGAGAATCGGTGAGTACAGAAACTAAAACCGAAACTAAGGCTGATGAGTCAGCAACGGAAACCGTGGCATCAACTTGGGTTCAACATTCATGTAAGTCGTACTTAAAAATTATTCCAGTAGTGATATCCGGACCGGCGGGAGCGGTGCATACACACGCTCTTCTTGACGACGGATCGACCGTCACGCTCATCGACGCTGATGTCGCCGACAAAACCGGCCTAAGCGGACCTCGCATACCACTCCACATAGAAGCGATCGGAGACACGAAGGCGTCACCGGACTCTCGTAAAGTACACATTAATGCTCGAACTATAGCCGACCTACGTCTATCCGCACAGGCTATCACGCGACATGACGTCGCCAGCTACAAACATTTGAAAGACCTGGCTTACTTCAAGTTCGAGCAAGCGCCGAAACTACTGGTCGGACAGGATAACTGGCACCTCCTCGTCTCAACGAAGGTAAAGCACGGCCGCCGCGATCAACCGGTCGCGTCACTTACAGCGTTAGGTTGGGTGCTACACGGAACGCACAGACGGTCGCTGCCGCGTCCGGACCGCGTCAACTAATAGGTTGGGGAAATAGTTTCTTCGCATTTTTTAAGAAGATTCAAAACATTTTTTAATATACATTATTTACATTTATCTAAAGTAAACTACTCAAAACAAAATAGGGCCCACCTCAAATTAGTCCCTATTTTGTTCTAAATATAATTATTTAAGTAGTTGTTGACAAAGTTATGCATTTAACCGTCAAGCTGACATGTTTAGGAGCGTTTATCAATGTTTATTCCGACAGCTTTCATATTGTTTTCAAGAGGGTAGCTAAAAAACTGAAGTACTCGAAAAAACATCGATTGCACAAATTCTCAGTCACTTATGTTTCCAGTCTACACTAAACGCTGTTGTGGAACACTCACGTTTTTAACGATTTTGTTTCATTCCTGTATTCATTGTGATCAATATGCCTGGTTCTCGCCGACATATGGACATGGAAACCGCTGCAAGAGCAGTAGCTTTGCTTCAGGAGGGACAGTCTCAGAGATCTGTGGCTATGCACCTCGGTGTATCACGACGAGCCATCCGAAACGTTTGGGAACGGTATCAGGAGACCGGAAGTGTAGCTAGGAGACCGGGCACAGGAAGAGTTAGGGCTACAACTGCCCAGGAAGACCGATACCTGAGGTTAACTGCACGTCGGGAGCGTACTGTAACCGCTCGGACCTTACAAACTCGACCACGGCAATCCACAGGAACTAGAGTCAGCGATCAAACCATTCGGAATCGGCTTCACGAAGATGGACAACGCTCCAGAGTACGTGCTATTCGACTGAAACTGACGAGGGCTCATCGTGCGGCACGCTTAAGATACGCCCGCGAGCATTTGGAATGGACCATGGATAACTGGAGGAACGTGCTTTTTACGGACGAGTGTAAAGTGAAGTTTTATAGTGACGACAGGCGGATACGCGTGTGGAGAAGAGAAGGGGAACGTTTTTCTGAACCGTGCATCCATGGAACAGACCGATTTGGGGATCCCAGTGTTATGGTATGGGGTGGAATTAGCTTATATGGCAAAACAGAGCTGGTAATTTTAAATGAAGGTACTGTAACCGCCGCCAGTTACATCGACCAAGTAATCCGGCCTCATGTCATCCCATTTTCACAAAGAGTGGGCAATAACTTTGTCTTTATGCATGACAATGCTCGCGCACACACAGCGCGCGTTACACAAAGAGCACTCTCTGAAGCCAATATCACCATCTTACCATGGCCAGCCATGAGTCCCGACCTCAACCCCATCGAACATTTATGGGATCAGCTCAAAAGACGCCTGAAAGAAAATTACAGTGATGTGAATAGCCAGCAGGAACTCAATAACGCCCTGAAAGTCTGTTGGGAACAAATACCGGAAGTAAACGTGATCCACTTGATTGAAAGTGTCCCAGATAGGCTCAGAGAGTGCATACGGAGCAGAGGAGGACCCACTCGTTATTAAAAAACAACAAGCCCCATATTTTTTTCCAGAATAGTTGTGTTTTACAAGATTATGTTTTTCTTTTATTTTGTGTAAATTTACCTAAACAGTGTTATTTTGGGTTTTGATTAAACAAAATAAACCAATGTTTCTATTGTTTCTGTTTACACTATTCCTGAATGCTCACTTTAAACTTGTACATTCATAAAAACTGAATATTTCGGTTCAATTTTAAGTTGAAGCAAAAAAACACGGTGGGCCCTATTTAGTTTTGAGTAGTTTATGTAGGTACCATTTTGTTCGATAACTTTTTGCCATCTTGTAGGTAGGGACATGATCCCATTGCTATAGAAATTTTGGGACTTCTGATCAAAATACCGCGACCAGTGGTTTTGGCAGTCCTCTCTTGATGTTAACCTGACACTGCCTAAAGAATTCTGAAGAGACCGAAACAGGTGGAAATCTGAAGGTGCAGGGTCAGGACTATACGGCGGATACATTAACACCTCACAGCCAAACTCTCTTAATTTTTGCTGAGTGGCTAAAGATGTGTGAGGTCTAGCGTTATCATGATGAAATACCACACCCCTTCTGTTGATTAATTCCGGCTGCTTTCTCTCGACTTCTTGCTTTAATCTCATCAGTTGTTCGCAGTAGAGTTCAAAATTGATGGTCCTGCCTGGTGGTAACAGCTCATAATGAATAATGCCCTTCCAATCCCACCACACACACACAGCATGACCTTGTTGCGAGTTAACCCGGGTTTCGCCACAGTCTGTGAAGCCTGACCGGCCTTTGACCACGATATTTTTCGCACGTTCTTGTCGTACGTGATCCATTTTTGATCACCAGTTATCAGCTTCTTCAAAAATGGTTCGATTTCATTACGTCGTAATAAAGAATCACAAATGAGTACATGGTTCATTAGATTTCTTTCAGTGAGCTCGTGAGGTACCCAAATATCGAGTTTTTATGTGTACCCAGTTTTTTTCAAATGCGCCAAAACTGTTTTGTGGTCAATTCCCAGTTCTTCAGCTACGTCGTTACTGCTGATATGCCGATCTTGCTCCACTTTTTCAAAAATGGCATCCATTTTATCCGTAATAGGGCAACCAGAGCGACGTGCATCTTTGACATCAAAATTTCCGGATTGAAAACGCTTAAACCAAATTTGTGCTACTCTCAAAGACACTGCACTGGGTCCATAAACATCGCAATTTTTTTTCGCGGCTTTCGTTGCATTTTTACCTTTTTTGTAGTAAAATTTTAAAATGTATCGCATTTCTTCATTAGATTCACTCATCATGACAGTACGAAAAACAAATGAAAACATTTTCCTAATTTGAATTTGGAATTATGTTCTTTAAAATTTAAACTTTCAATGATACCAAAACCAGCCAGATACAAATAGTATAGCCAAAGAGATTTTATTTTAAGTTCATACATACTATAATGCGAAAAGACTTTTTCCCCAACCTAATATGTCAATACAGACGAGGAGACTGCAGAAGACAACATGGATCAGCAGCTACGTGACCATTTCGCGGTAGTCTCTTATGATCACACCTAATCTACCCACTTCTCATACTTTGACACATACGGAACACACAACTAAACACACACACACTTCCACACATCCACACAAACCACACACACCGCGCATACCCATATGTCAATGAACTGTAAGATGTAGGCGCCTGTGTCTGTAACACAGTTTATACTAGCACAGACACAGACGTTCACTCTGTCTCAAATAATTATATGATGGCGTTTGTTATTTTTTTGTTCTTTTTATTTTCATGTTTTGATTGAGATGGACGATTTGTATTTGGCTTTTTGATAAAATAAAGATTATTATTAGATTATTATTAGACTTCCGATCCCGATCAGCGAGCTGTCAAACTACTGGATGAGCGTACGACGGTCCGGGAGGGGATATATGAGGTGCCATTGCTTTGGAAAAGGGATACTATCATGATGCCTAACAATTACTTACAGACACTGTTCAGTACAGAGCGAACACTGGACAAAGATAGGCTCTTAAAAGAAAAATACTGCACAGAAATGCAAGCTCTCATCGATAACGGGTATGCCGAGCCGGCACCGCCTACCACTAATGCTGGACGCACGTGGTACCTACCACACTTTGCCGTACTTAACCCACTAAAACCGGACAAACTACGAATCGTCTACGATGCTGCCGCCACTACAAAAGGTAAGTCACTGAATTACTACCTACTCAAAGGTCCTGATATTCTTCAATCACTGCCCGGGGTACTAATGCGCTTTCGTCAACGACGCGTCGCCGTGTCAGCAGACATCAAAGAGATGTTTATGAGGGTGAAGATACGACCCGAAGACCGCGACGCGCTTCGATATCTATGGCGTGGAGACAGGCGCGACGACAAGCCCCCTGAAGAATAGAGAATGACGTCACTAATATTCGGCGCTACATGCTCGCCATCCACTGCGATTTATGTGAAGGACGTCAACGCTCGCAGGTACGAACGCACTTATCCTCAAGCATATCATTCTATTATAAAAAAACCATTATGTTGACAACCTATTATATATAATAGGTTGTCAACATAATGGTTTTTTATTCGAAGCTATAGCTTCGACACCCCAGAGGAAGCAGTGCGTGTGTCAAAGGACATAGACCGCATACACAGAGAAGCTAACTACGAACTCAGGCAGTGGGCGTCAAGCAGCAAGGAAGTACTCGACGCGTTAGCTCCGGGAGCGGCGAATATCAACCTTGGCCTCATCTTGAACACGGACAAGGAACGTGTCCTAGGGCTGGAATGGAGACCAACTCCAGACGACCTAGGTTTCAATCTAGACCTAGCTAGGCTTCCACCCACACTTATAGATAAACCTAGGCCAACAAAACGGGAGCTACTACGTATAATGATGTCGTTGTTTGACCCTCTGGGCTTTGTCTCACCTGTAACCAACAGGGCAAAGGTACTCCTACAGGAAGTATGGCGCCGAGGCACCGAGTGGAACGCCGCCATAGATGCTGATCTAGCCCAACAATGGGGCGAGTGGATAACACACCTACACAAGTTAAAAAACACAAAAAATCCTCGCTGGTACAATAGTTACTCATCAGATAAACCCTTTGAATTACATGTGTGTTCGTTGATGCGAGTCAATCTGCCTACGCTGCTGTTGCCTACTGGCGCGCGGTGTCCGAAGACGGGCAAGCCACACTGACGCTGGTGGCTGCGAAGACAAAGGTCGCGCCCGCTGAAACTCACCTCGATCCCGCGCCTCGAACTGCAGGCCGCAGTACTGGGCGGCCGCCTGGGGGCTACGATCGTGGCCGAGCACGAGTACACGCCGCATCGCATCACTTACTGGACAGACAGTACTACTGTTCTCACCTGGCTGCGTAACGGGGCGCGATCATACCGCCCGTTCGTTGTCCATCGCATCGCCGCCGTCGAGGAGCACACTAAGCTCAGCGACTGGCGGTGGGTGCCTACTGCACTTAACGTCGCCGACGACGCGACGCGCGACGTGCCGCGCGAGGTGAACTCCGAGCATCGCTGGTTCCGGGGGCCTGACTTCCTGCGGCGCCACCCCGACACATGGCCTGCCGAGCAACCGGCAGCCCACGAGCTCACCGGTGAGGAGCGTGTGCACCACATCACTGAGTCGGGCGCGGACCCTACCGCGGCGGTCCCCGATCACACACGCTTCTCCCGGTGGGAGCGCCTACTTCGAGCAATCGCCCGGGTCATCCAAGCGGCAGAACTTTTTAAGTGTATGGTAACATTATCAACCAACACAAACCAATAATAATAATAACTATAAACAATTAACGGCCGAACACTTAAATAAAGCCGAACTTCTTTTAATAAAAGTAATTCAAAGTCACAGTTATACTGCAGAACTTAGTGACAGTGAGAAATTAAAGACTGGCCGACTACGGGCCTTAGCAGTTTATGTCGATACCGACAATATACTAAAGTTATTGTTGGGAATCGAACCCAACAACTCGCGCGCGGTCGTCACGAGCAAGCTGCGTGATCAACGCACCACCGCCCTCCGGCAAGCAGAGGCGCGGCGCAGCGGGGGGACACGGCTCAACACTCGCTTCCACGGACTCCGCCGCGACGGACGACGCTCCTCTCTAAAGTTTAAAATTAGTATTGTTTTGTTCGGGAACTGTTTGTATTGTTAGACGACAATATACCAGTCTTAATTTTGATACAGTCCGCTCTTTCATTGCTCCCCGCGCTAACATTGGTCCTTCGAGCCGGATCTCGCCGTCTAATTAACAAGAAGTAACTCTCGAAAACAATATTCAAAGTCGAAGATCTTCAATAGCGGTCATCAGCGGCGACAGTTCCGGCAGGAGTAACAATATCCAGATCAAGGAACTTCGCGAGCCAAGCACCCGCACACGCCTAGGGAAAAGGTCATCTAGAGGTCGACCGCCGTCGGACTTCGGACCCGTCGAATGTACGAGTCATCGTATAGGATAAACAAGGACGAAGACTTGCAGATTATCGTGTATCCATTGGATGATGGTTTAGACATTTTGTGAGTCCGTTCCAATTAATCCTGTATTCATTTCTTTTCACTGTCATTTCTTATGTTTAAAATAGCAATTAATAAGTGAGTGCTTACATTCAACATCAATTAAAGTCGTTAATTGACAAACATCCATATTCATAGCCTTATGTTTCTCTAAAATCCCATTTCAGCTTAAAAAGCCATTATAATAACATATAAAATCCCAACTGTTTGCGTAAATCCATCGCTTCTTATCAGCTGATTGCTCGGCGACATACCTACTTGTTACCTTTGCATCAGCCGTTCTTTTGTTCGCACCGACGCGTCATTCATAGCTCATTAGGAAGGAACATTTTATTGCTCGAACAAAATACCAGCTTCGAAATCACATTAGCTAATTTACTAGCAAGCAACTGGTGTTTCTATCGCTATGGCTGACGAAAAACTTATTAGGAAGCGCAGCTGTATGAAGTCCAAGCTCACTATTTTCAGCAACCACCTTCACAAGCTGCATAGTTGCGCCGAACATAGCAACATTCAACTATTAGATTTGCAGGCCCGACTCAGAAAGTTTGAAGGCTTATATGTGGATTTCGACAGATTGCAGTGCGACATCGAGGTGACATCGGACAAACCCGAGGACGAGAGCGAGGAGCGTGAGCATTTCGAGAATCAGTATTATAAGCTGGTGGCGACGGCGCAGAGTATGCTCGGTGCTCGTCCCCCCCAAGCTTGTAATCTTCGAGATGGTGCCGTGACGGGTGACGAGGATGTACAGGCAGGTGGCTTAAATTATAATTGTGTGAGGTTGCCAAAAATTGATTTACCTGTTTTCCGAGGTCACTACCAACACTGGCTAGAATTTAGAGATACCTATATATCACTGATACATTCAAGGACAGACATTGACAACATTAATAAGTTGCACTACCTGCGTGCTTCTTTGAAAGACAGTGCGCTATTAGTAATAGACAATTTAGATTTTAGAGCCCAGAATTATGAGTCTGCTTGGAATTTATTATGCAGTAGGTACGACAACAAAAGATTGCTCGTAAATAATCATGTACATGCACTATTTAACATTAACCATACAGACACAGAATCAAGTTCAGCCATTCGAAATATTATCGACGTCACGAACAAAAATTTACGCGCATTACAGACTTTAGGACAGCCAACTGAATATTGGGATACCCTCATAATACATTTGCTGGCAGAAAAACTCGACAAGGTCACACGTAGGGAATGGGAGGAACATAGAAACATGCTCAGCGATCCACCCACATTAGAGATTATAATTAAATTTCTTAGCAACAGAGCAGACTTGTTGGAAACTTTGGAAGAACATCAAACACAAAACAATAATAAACAAAAAACAGACACTAGCAGACACGACACTAATCTACATACAATTACGAAATCAAACGAAAATAAAAATGACAACACCACTACAAATAAAAAAAACAATAATACAATTAAAAAACTATTTACATGTGCAATGTGCAATCAGCCTCATTACTTATTCCATTGTGAAGCTTTTAGAGCCCTGACTGTTGAAGATCGTCAACAAAAGGCCAAAGAAGCGAAGGTTTGTCTTAATTGTCTTCGACCAGGGCACGTAGAAACAAGATGCAATCTTACTCCCTGCAAATATTGCAGGAAAAAGCATAATACTCTGCTTCATTTAGAAGAGGCAGAAACAACTCCCGCTCCAGAGCCACTTGTCCCCGTCAACAATTTTGCCGGCTCGACTAATGTACAGCAGCATACTACTCCTCCGAATGTTTTGCTTTCCACAGCGGTCGTGAGGGTGGCTGACAGCAAGGGCAACGTGCACACTGCCCGAATACTGCTTGACAACGGCAGCACGGGTAACTTTGTTGCGGAGTCATTTTGCGGTAAGCTGGGTTTGTTGCGACGCAGTGCGAGCGCCACCGTGACAGGTATAAACAATAATACGACTAACAGTACACAGTCTTGCAGCCTTACTATTATGTCTACCTATGATGAACATTACAGAATAACTATAGACTGCCATATTTTACCACAAATTACCAAAGCGTTACCATCAGCATATATTAATATTAATAACATTCCTCTTCCATTGGGAATAAGTTTAGCAGACCCATCCTTTAATGTGCCGTCAGCTATAGACATCTTGGTTGGGGCCGAAGTATTTTGGTCCGTCTTAAGTAACAATACTATCGACTTGGGTAAAAATCAACCCAAGTTATACGAAACAAAACTGGGTTGGTTAGTGTCAGGGTACGTAGCCCGTCATAAGACACACACTTATGCTCCCATTTATATACTCCCATTTGCCATTTTTTAAACGAAACAGCCGAACCAGACTTATCTCGTTTCTGGGAACTAGATACCATTGCTGCCAAGCATACCCTATCACCAGAGGAGCGTGCCTGTGAGCGGAGCTTTGAAAAACATACCACTCGTAACGACGACGGGCGCTTTGTCGTAACAATGCCGCTGAAGAAAGATCCTTCAGTCTTAGGCGATTCCTTTCAAAAGGCAAAGTGTCGGTTCATGTCACTAGAGCGTAGGTTTCTTAAAGATCCTGTCTTCAAAAACAGGTATGTAGAATTTATGACCGAGTATGAACAACTAGGTCACATGACTGAAAACAGGGAATCTACGTCTGGCTGCAGTTATTTTTTACCACATCATGGCGTCATCCGTGAATCAAGTACAACCACCAAACTACGTACAGTGTTCGACGCGTCGGCGACCACAAATACAGGTGTGTCACTAAATGACATACAAATGATCGGACCAACTGTACAAGAAGACATAGTCTCAATTCTACTACGTTTTCGCCAGCACAAATATGTTGTAACTGGTGACGTGGAGAAAATGTACAGAGCAATCGAACTTCATCCATCTCAACGTTCTCTGCAACAAATCATCTTCCGCTCTGATCCAACAGAGCCTTTAAAGACGTACACACTCAACACAGTGACTTATGGCACGGCAAGTGCTCCTTATTTATCTACAAAATGTTTGGTCAGTCTAGCTACAAGCGCTCCAAATGATGACGTCGAACAATCAATTACAAGAGATTTTTATGTAGACGATTATCTAGGCGGTTCTCATTCTATACATAAAACAATTGATATCGCCAATGGAGTTATAGCAACATTAAAAACAGCACAATTAAATTTAAGAAAATTAAAATCAAATAGCCAATTAATTTTAAAACAAATAAATCACACCAGTAGCAGTACAGACAACAATATACAAAACCTGTCTGAAACAAATCAAGATATATCATCCAAGACTCTTGGTCTGAGCTGGATTTGTGATTCAGACACCCTGTCATTTTCAATTAATATTAATTTGAACAAAAAGGTAACAAAGCGACACATACTTTCGGTAATAAGTCAGATTTTCGATCCACTGGGACTCGTAGGCCCGTGTATTGTAGAAGCCAAAATCGTAATGCAGAGATTGTGGATCGATCAATATACATGGGATGATGAGGTCTCAGAGGATATCAAAAATTTATGGTTAGCATTCGCAGATACTTTACCACTTCTGAATCTCGTAAGAATTCCACGCTGGGTACTCAGTGATAACTCAGAAATCCATGAAATTCATATTTTTTCAGACGCTTCAGAGCAAGCGTACGGCGCTTGCTTGTACATTCGTTCTATGGATCAATTAGGTTTAGTAAAGGTACACCTTTTAACTTCTAAAAGCAGAGTAGCGCCGATAAAGCCAACGACGATGCCTCGTCTAGAGCTTTGCGGAGCCTTGTTGGCTGCAAGGTTGTGTACTAAAGTATTAACCTCTCTTACTCTAAAAGTAAGCAAATGTAAATTTTGGTGTGACTCGACCAGTGTTGGGGTGGTTAAAAACACCTCCAATGCAACTGAAAAATTTCGTTCGCAATCGTGTTCACGAAATACAAGAGAGCACAGAGGGTCACGCGTGGAGCTACGTACCGTCGAAAGACAATCCGGCGGATCTTGTTTCCCGCGGGCTGAAGGCTGATTCCATCAGTGGTTCATCCTTGTGGTGGTCTGGTCCCACTTTCTTAGAGAAAGATGAACGTGAATGGCCAAAAACGCCCAATCATAACGAGAAACACGATCTACCAGAAATGGTTTCTTGTTCTGTGGTAGTTACTGACGATAATTCTAATGTAGACTCTATTAGTAGTGTTATTAACAATAAATCCAATTTAAAACGTATACAAAAAACAATAGCATATGTACTGAGGTTTGCTCACAACTGTCGGAACAAAACCAACAAATTATCTGGTCATCTTTCAGTTGTCGAACTTAGAAACTCATTAAACCTAATCTTATTTAAAGTTCAGTTGGAAATGTTTCCAGATGAATATGCTATTCTTAAAACAGGAAAGGTATTGCATAAAAAGAATAAACTTATTTCCTTGTCCCCATTTCTAGACCCCACTAACTTATTACGTGTTGGTGGTAGATTAGACAATTCCCCATACACTTTCGCTACAAAGCATCCTATCTTGCTGTGTAGTAAACATCATTTCACCAAGATTCTTTTTGAGCAACTTCATTTAACCTATTTACATGCTGGTCCCCAGCTCTTACTAGCGAACGTTAGGCAGACTTATTGGCCCTTGGGTGGCAGAAACCTAGCCAAAGTCATTGTTAATAAATGCGTTCGATGTTGTAGGTACAAAGCGGAATCTGTGCAACCAATTATGGGACAATTACCGTCAACTCGAACTGAACTGGAGTATCCATTCTTACATTGCAGTGTTGACTACGCAGGGCCAGTGATGATAGCGGACAGGAAAGGCAGAGGTTGCAGACTTATTAAATGTTTTTTGGCGATTTTCATATGCAATTCGACAAAGGCCTGCCATATCGAACTCGTCACTGCGCTATCTAGTGAGGCTTATTTAGCAGCTCTTAATCGTTTTGTGTCACGTCGGGGTAAACCTCAATGTATCACGTCCGATAATGGCACAAACTTTGTCGGAACTTACAATGAGCTTTCAAAATTTCTCGTGCAATCGGACCTTGAGGGTCATATAGCCCAAGAAGGTATCGAATTTAAATTCGTACCTGCTTATAGCCCCCACTTCAACGGCCTAGCTGAAGCAGCTGTCCGTTCCACCAAGCATCATCTTAAAAGGTTATTGCAAACTACTCATCTTACTTATGAGGAAATGGCTACTTGCCTCACACAAATCGAAGCTGTTTTAAACTCCCGTCCTCTTACTCCTTTATCCTCAGAACCCCACGATTTTTCCGCTCTCACACCTTCCCACTTTTTAATTGGACGACCACTTAATGCTATTCCTCATCCACAGGTCACTGATGGCAATATTACGCGTTTGGAGCGCTTCAAGAGAATAGAGCACATCAAGCAGCACTTTTGGCAGCGTTTCTCTTTAGAGTATATATCTCTACTGCAACAGAAGGTGAAGTGGCGGGCTTCGAAGACAGAGCTGAAATTTGGCTCTCTTGTCGTCATCAAGGATAGAGCTCTTCCACCGCTACTCTGGTCCTTAGGAAGGGTCATAAAGGTCCACCCTGGCAGCGACGGAATCATAAGAGTGGCCGAGGTGAAGACAAAAAGGGGCACCATAAGGAGGGCTTTCAATAATATTTGCCCCCTTCCAGATCTTTGATGCCTACGCTTCAACCCGGGCAGCATGTTGGGAATCGAACCCAACAACTCGCGCGCGGTCGTCACGAGCAAGCTGCGTGATCAACGCACCACCGCCCTCCGGCAAGCAGAGGCGCGGTGCAGCGGGGGGACACGGCTCAACACTCGCTTCCACGGACTCCGCCGCGACGGACGACGCTCCTCTCTAAAGTTTAAAATTAGTATTGTTTTGTTCGGGAACTGTTTGTATTGTTAGACGACAATATACCAGTCTTAATTTTGATACAGTCCGCTCTTTCATTGCTCCCCGCGCTAACAGTTATCGTCGCGCATAAACGCGGCACAATACGTTTCAGGTCATCAAATGAGTCCAGCCATCCTCGACGGAGATCACCACATCACTCGCCTGCTCATCGAGGCTGTCCACAGGCGGCAACACCACTCCGGCGTCGAGGCAACCGTCAACGAGTGTCGCACCCGCTACTGGGTGACACGCCTGCGTCCCGCGACACGATCCATCGTGTCACGCTGCCTCAATTGCCGAGCTTGCCGCGGCGAGCCCCCTGAGCCGCCGACGGGCAACCTGCCACCTTGTCGCCTTGCCCATCACGAGCGCCTCTTCTCGTATGTGGGCCTCGACTACTTTGGGCCTCTCCGTGTCACTGTGGGACGCTCCGTGCACAAACGCTACGTGGCGCTGTTCACCTGCCTGACTACACGGGCTGTTCACCTCGAAATCGCTGCGAGTCTCTCTGCAGCGTCCACCGTCATGGCGTTGCGTCGCTTCATTGCTCGCCGCGGCCGTCCGACTCAAGTGTGGTCAGACAATGGTACCAACCTGCACGGCGCGGATCGTGAGCTACGAGCTTCGACCAACGCTTCAACTCAAGAGGAGGCGAGCCGACAGCGCATATCCTGGCGCTTCATTCCCCCCAGCGCACCATTCATGGGCGGCGCGTGGGAGAGGCTGGTGCGGAGTGTGAAGACCGCCCTCTTCACTACACTACGGGAGCGTAACCCCAACGAAGAAACGCTGGCAACTCTACTGGCCGAGGTCGAGTTCACCGTGAACAACCGACCGCTTACTCACATCTCTGTCGATCCTGCCGATCCAGAGGCGCTCACTCCGAACCATTTCATGCTACACGGTCCGGCCTCGAACCCACCACCCGGTGACTTCACCGACCGGGACCACATCGGACGCGCGCAATGGCGCGCCTCTCAGCGGCTCGCCGATCAGTTCTGGGCGAGATGGCTGCGGGAATACTTGCCAGACCTGCAGCAGCGGCGGGAGCCGCACGGACGTGGTGCTCTGATACGCGTTGGAGACATCGTGCTCGTCGCAGACAGTAACCTCCCGCGTAACTCATGGCCCATGGGGCTTGTAATTAAGATATTTCCCGGGAGTAACAACATTGTTCGCACCGTAGACATTAAGACCAAAGGTGGTGTGTTAAGACGTCCGGTAAAAAGACTTGTACAACTTGTTACTGACGATCGTCCTTCAAGTTGTAACTGAACCATCCCACGATGGTTCACGGCGGGAGAAAATGTACACGACACGGTGACGACTTAACACAACACCCCTTTATACATCATCGGAAGCCAGCAAAGAAACCCAGCTTAACCGAAGTGCATAAACGAAATAGATTATCATTTGCAAGAGAATATTTAGATTTTGATTGGAAAAATACTATATTTACCGATGAAAAAACATTCATGTCGTCTCAGCACGGTCGATTACATTTGTGGAGAAGAAATGGGACTAGATATGACGAAAACCATGTTATTAAAAACACGGAATCTGGTCGAATCACATTAAATGTATGGGGTTGGATGTCTGTCGCTGGACCCGGTGAACTAGTAGCGCAACCACCTGGGCGTGCAACTGCTGCTACCTACGTTAAAATTTTAGACGAAAACATGTTACCGACGGTGCGATGCGTGTATCCAGCTGTGGATATGCCAAATATTTCGATTGTGCAAGATAACTGTCCAGTGCATCGAGCTCACGTTGTGAATGATTGGTTTAATCAAAACCCTGAAATAACTGTGATTCTCTGGCCAGCAAAATCCCCGGACTTAAACCCCATAGAAAACTTATGGGGTTTAATGGTGCAAAAATGGGTCATGCGTAATGAAAGAATAACAGAGGATTTGGAATCACACTGCCATCAAGTGTGGGAGGATTTAAGAGGAACAGATATTTGTGAGAATATGGTAGGTTCTATGCGGAGGCGATTACTAGAAGTTATAGAAAAAAATGGAGGTTATACTAAATATTAATACATTTATATTATTTTCTTACATTACATTGTCTCAGTTTTAAGTTATTATCTATAATTTATACGACTTATATTTATTAAAATAAAGTGGGTAGGTCGTGTTAAGGTTTAGCTTCAATCCTCTTTTCTTTACGAAAACGAATACTTAAGCTTAAACCTTGTTTAAATTAAAGAAACGCGACATAGACACAATTTGTAGTTATTGAGTGATATGATTTTAATATTTTATAATATAATAACTGTAATAAACTAACAGATCATTAAAAAACTTGAAAAGTATTTGAAATGTTTTATTTTTAATAAAAACTAAATAAAATGCGACTAAACTGTTTTGTTTTTGATTACGACGGTTAAAAAAAATATTCCAAAGATCAAATAGGATTAAAAATAAGGTTCCAAAAATTCGAGACTCCAGCCGGAATCGAACCCAGACTCATTTCCCGCCCACTTTCGTAAGTGCCACATTACACCGCTCGACCACGGAAGCTATGTTGCTCTAAAGTAAAACAGCAAACCTATTCCAAACACTTACTCACGCACACACGCAAACAGTTCATTCCTTGCAAGCCAAAGTATACCTTACGGACTGACTCCAATTATGCTTGTGACTGTACATTGCACATAGAGGAAAAATGTGCTCATACAGCGTGTAATAATAAGTTGGGGAAAAAGTTTCTTCGCATTTTTTAAGAAAATTCAAACCATTTTTTAATATACATTATTTACATTTATCTAAAGTATGTAGGTACCATTTTGTTCGATAACTTTTTGCCATCTTGTAGGTATGGACATGATCCCATTGCTATAGAAATTTTGGGACTTCTGATCAAAATACTGCGACAAGTGGTTTTGGCAGTCCTCGCGTGATGTTAACCTGACACTGCTTAAAGAATTCTGAAGAGACCGAAACAGGTGGAAATCTGAAGGTGCAAGGTCAGGACTATACGGCAGATGCATTAACACCTCCCAGCCAAACTCTCTTAATTTTTGCTGAGTGGCTAAAGATGTGTGAGATCTAGCGTAATCATGATGAAAAACCACACCCCTTCTGTTGATTAATTCCGGCCGCTTTCTCTCAACTTCTTGCTTTAATCTCATCAGTTGTTCGCAGTAGAGTTCAGAATCGATGGTCCTGCCTGGTGGTAACAGCTCATAATGAATAATGCCCTTCCAATCCCACCACACACACACAGCATCACCTTGTTGCGAGTTAACCCGGGTTACGCCACAGTCTGTGAAGCCTGACCGGCCTTTGACCACGACCTTTTTCGCACGTTCTTGTCGTACGTGATCCACTTTTTATCACCAGTTATCAGCTTCTTCAAAAATGGTTCGGTTTCATTACGTCGTAATAAAGAATCACAAATGAGTACACGGTTCATTAGGTTTCTTTTAGTGAGCTCGTGAGGTACCCAAATATCGAGCTTTTTTGTGTACCCAGTTTTTTTCAAATGCGCCAAAACTGTTTTGTGGTCAATTCCCAGTTCTTCAGCTACGTCGTAACTACTGATATGCCGATCTTGCTCCACTTTTTCAAAAATGGCATCCATTTTATCCGTAATAGGGCGACCAGAGCGACGTGCATCTTTGACATCAAAATTTCCGGATTGAAACGCTTAAACCAAATTTGTGCTACTCTCACAGACACTGCACTGGGTCCATAAACATCGCAAATTTTTTTCGCGGCTTGCGTTGCATTTTTACCTTTTTTGTAGTAAAATTTTAAAATGTATCGAATTTCTTCGTAAGATTCACTCATCTTGACAGTACGAAAAACAAATGAAAATCACACATTTTCCTAATTTGAATTTGGAATTAAGTTCTTTAAAATGTAAGCTTTCAATGGTACCAAAACCAGCTAGATACAAATAGTATAGCCAAAGAGATTTTATTTTAAGTTCATACATACTATAATGCGAAAAGACTTTTTCCCCAACCTAATACGTTTCCTGTCGTTTCAGGTTGTTTTCAACAACATTATGGCTGTATGCCATAGATGCTGGCAAAGAGGCACCAATTCCATTGAACGGAGAGGCCGCGATCAGGGCAGGATTTTGAATGATCCAGAATTTATAGCACAACCTGTGGCAGAACCCGTTCCAGGACCTGTGCCTGAACCCAATCCAGAACCAGCGCCGGAACCCGACCCAATACCTGCGCCAGAACCCGTGGATATTCCAGATGCAGATCAAGAAGGAGCTCAGATTTTCATGCCTGATCATGTAAGAACTCCAAATTCATCTCGGCGCTGGCAATGCGGAAATGAAAATCTGAGACGAATCTCAGCTTCTATAAAACTGTACGCCATATGTAACTATCGCTTATACATGCCACCGAGTGCCCGGCTGTGCGAAGATCATTTGATGCATTTGGAATGGGAGGAGTTGCTTGATTCTGTCAACGTGACCCATTCTTTCAACTCACCGATGCACAGACATGACAAATATGTTGATACAAGCAGTCAATAATAGCCCAAGGTTCGATTTTGAATCCCCTACAAGATTCGATGAAAATGAGCTACATTTTTGGACTGGTTTAACCCATGATCAATTTAATATCATACTGGAAGAAACACCATCTCTAGCAGAGAGAGATCATCATCCGCGAGCTGTTCTTGGAATCTATCTGACAAAACTAAGGACTGGCGAAACTAACGAAAGGCTGTCAACATTATTCAAAATGTCACGTAGTCAACTTGAAAGAAAAATAAAAATAGCGAGGGAATGTTTGTCACAGGATTTTATTTCCAGACATCTTGGATTAGATCACATGACTAGAGACAGCGTTCTAGAGAGAAACCTATTAATTCCAAAACAGATTTTCGGAAATGACGAGAATACAAAAGCCATTTTAATTTGTGATGGAACGTATATCGACACCCGCTAAGTATACGTATGTATCTGCCAGATACACGAATCGGTTTTTATAGCATTTTTGGCATCTAAAAACCTTTATTTACCACATACATTTTTATTTTATTTTTTCAATTAACCCAACATACTTTTTTCTCAAACGTATAATTGTTTATCTGCATAAGCTGACAAATAAACACAGCGTACAACCATTTAAGTTCCAGTTACATACTTTGACGCGGGGGGAAAGGGCGCGCGGTGCGGGTAACTGCCGGTCACTCAGTTCTCCGGCGGGCAGCGAGTTGTGCGCGCGAGTGTTGCGTTGTTTTTTACCATGTCGAGTGAACGTTATAAATTTTTAACTACATTAAGGGAAGATGCAATTAAAAGACCAAAAAATGCTGTGGACCAAATAATAAGCGTAACATCAAACCAGATAGACTCGCAATCAAGGCAAGGTAAGTAATATTAACTAAATATTTTATAATTATTAAAGTATATATTTTAAGTGCACCCATAAATTGAGATTTCTACTTAAACTGTAAATATTTGAACACGTCTTAGAATGAAAATCTATCGTCATGACGACATTACTGCAATTTATTCATTCCCGATGCATAAGTATGTAACTACGCAGTTACACATTTTTACGTCGGAATTTAGTTTGATTAAAAAATGTATTTAGGCACTTACATACTTATTCTATGGAATGTGTTTATATTGAAATCAGTTAACTAACACTTATATTGTTTTACATTGGATTTTAACTTGATTATTAATATCTATCTGTATACTTACATAGTTTTACTTTTATGAAATGATGTTGATAGTCGTTGAAAATCGAGTGTTTTGTGGTTTTTTGTTTCAGATACTCCAGTACACTTCTCAAAATATTTCACCGATGAAGACTTGCAACAAATGACGGAATTCATAGAAAACAGTGACGAAGAAACAAGTACTGCACAAAACCATCTTAAAGCCTCAGAATGTTTCAGAACACATTCCCCAACCGTCACAAGTCATACAGCTCCAGTGATTTTGCCGAGTAACTCTCATGACCCCATATTGGCAACAATAACGCCACAATCACCCATGGTGAGCAATGTCAGTTCAGGCATTCGAAATGATATTTCTATTGAGTCGCCAAATTTCTCGTCAGTCATAGCTCAAGCAATTGCTCAGTTGGATTGTGATATAATATCACCAGCTCCTACACCAAACGTTGTCATGCCAGTTAGCTCACCTATGTCAATACAAACCCCGATAACAGAAAACACTCTTTCTGAAATTGAACCATCACCGAGGCGCAGGCTATCCACAAGAAAAAAAGATAAAGGTAGATTACGAATGGTCCATCAAGACCAATGGTTGGATGTTATGCGTAAGAAAAATAAAAATTTAGGAAATGCGTACAAAAGTAGGGATGGTAAAATGAGGGAAAAGAAAGAGATGGGGCCATCTTGTGGAGAGAAATGTAAGTTAAAATGTTCACAAAAAATTACTAATGTTGACAGAGATTTGCTTTTTGTGGCATTTTGGTCAATGGGAGATGTTCGTCATTGGGATTTTATCAATAAGTACTGTGATAAAATTCCAAAACGTAGGGTTACTACTGAAACTGCCTCTAGAAGAGAATTTACTTTGCGGTATTATTTACCAACAAAAATAGATAAAAAACAAGATGATAATGAGGTACATGACATTGATTCAGTGTCTCCAAAGACACAGATAACGAAGATACAGGTATGTAAAACCATGTTTTTGAACACTTTTGGGATCAAACAAGGCCTGGTATATTCTGCTCTGAAAAAGCTTTCATTGCAAGGCACTGTTGTCCACGACAAAAGGGGCATCCATAGACATACTAAGAAAATTACTGAAGAGATGATTGCAAGTGTTTGCGATCATGTGAACAGCTTTGCACCTGTGGAATCACATTATGTTCGAAAACATACGAATAAAGTATACTTAGATGGATCTCTTACATTTGCTCGAATGTTTCTGCTATATAAAGATTGGAATGACCCTCAAAATCAAAGTAAAGTTAGAACAGCAAGACAATACCGTGACATTGTCAATAAGAATATAAATTTGGGGTTCCACGTCCCCAAAAAAGATCAGTGTGATGTTTGTCAAGTGTATAAAAACTTACCACGTCCTGTGACTGAAGAGCAGCTTAACACATACAATACCCACATAAGAAACAAGACTATAGCGCGAGAGCTAAAGAACAAAGATAAAGAAAGCACTATGAAATCAAAAGAAGTACTCACAGCGGTATATGATTTTCAAAAAGTACATGGAATGCCCTGTGGAGAAACTAGTATTCTTTATTATAAGAGAAAGCTAACTGTATTCAATTTTACCATATACGAAATGGGAAGCAGAGTTGCCAAGTGCTATGTTTGGGATGAAAGCACTGCTTGCCGAGGAGCAAACGAGGTGAGTAGCTGTTTATATGATTATATTAAAGAACATCACCAAAAAGGCATAAAAACATTCAACTTTTGGTCTGACAATTGCGGGGGACAAAACCGCAATCGTATCGTTTTTGCAGCGTATTTACGAGCTGCAAAAGATTTTGAAGTCAACTTGAAAGATTTTGAAGAACTCATAAATATTTTGAGAAAGGCCATACACAAAATGAGGGTGATAGTGTACACGCCCTTATCGAGAGAACTGCCAAGAATAAAATGGTGTACACCCCCGAACAATGGTATGCCCTCATAAGGTGGGCCAAACAAGATGGAAACCCTTACCTAGTCCAGGAAATGACTACTTTAAATTTTATGAATTTTAAAGCACTGCTCCCTGGATGCAACTGGACTATAAATACAAACAGAGAACGAGTTTTCTGGTCTCAAATAAGACAGTTACAAATATTGCCGCAACTCTCTGACAGGATAGAGTATAAAACAGATTTTTGTGACCATGAGTTTAAATGCATTATTGTAAATAATGCACTAGAGACTCCCAAAACCAGATCAAGAAACCGCAAAGGATTAGACAACAGTCCACTTCCAGCCCCTCTGGCAAGAACATTGACCCCAGCTTACGAGGGGAAATTACCGATACCCGAGGCCAAACTTCAGGATTTGAAGTACTTATGCCGAAATAATGTTATACCATCTGTTTATCATGACTTTTACATGAGTTTGATAGAGGGTAGCAATGAGAACCAACATGACAATGAAGATGAAGAAGACGAAGAAGATGAATGAAGAAGTCATCTTGTGAACTCTGTACTGATTAGTTGATTAATGTTGTGGTCATAAGTAATTAATGATAAAACGTGCAATTTTATTACTCAATAAGTAAAATATAGAATAAAACCTTGTTAAAATATAAAACCTTGTAAACAATGATACTCGTAGTTCAGTAATATGAAATTAAATTTCATCTCAGTGCAAGAATGTTCAAATAGCTTTATGAAACGACTGATTTATATAATTGATAAGTAATAATTTTATATACTCATTCTATTTAGAATTAACATTACGTTATTTTGAGAATTTATTTTGAGACAAACCCCATACTTTTTACGAAATGAACAAAAATTGCCTTTATGGCAATTTTTATAAAGTTTAAGAATATTGTTATTTTTGGAGTTTTTTTTTAGTTTTTAGTTAGTTTTACATAAGTGATTTCCAGTTCAGTAAGAACTTATACCTAATAAAACAAAAGATAAAAGTCTGATTACCAGTAGGTAGGTAGGTGCCATTTTTAATTAATGTTACATTAGATCTTCGGTGTTATAAACATATAATTAATAATAATGTTACTTTTGACACTTGAAACGTTTGAAATTTATATTTTTGTGTTTTGAAAATAAATATTAGATAATACAAATATATCCACTGCTTTTATTTCAAAATACCAAAACACATGATGATTTTTACAAGTTTGGAATTCAGTTACACTTGTCCGTACAATTATATAATTACGGTGGTAAATTATGTAAGTATCAGTTACACAGGATATTTCAATTGACTTTACCAATTATAAGTACGTATCTGGCACTTAAAGGAATAAGGTGTCTGAATATTCCAATGAAGAAATGTGTATGTGCCAGTTAGCATATTGTGATTGTTTTTTACAACGCAGTAAAAGTATGCATGTGTGATAAAACAAAAACTTGAAGATTTAGAAACAAAATATACTCTTAATTATAGATTTCACTTAGGTTTAAACCCGCTCACCAAATATTATAATTTAATTCCATATAGGGGCTTAGCTATGGCGATTTAAAAAAAATGAAATCTTCAATTCACTCTCCTATAAAATTTGCACTTTTCAGTTACTTAGTTGTACTTAGGAGGTGTCGATATATACATCGAAAAAAGTGCGAACTTTTTCTTCCAACGTGCAAATTATAGCCATCATAAGTTTAGGAACCTATTAAAACCATTTTTGATAGTGTGCAATGATGGATACATCATAGATGTAATGGGCTCATACCCCGCAACTACTTCTGATGCGTCAATAATGCAAATAATAATGAACAATGAAGAACATGCACTGCATTGGTTTTTAAACCCTGGTGACGTCTTCATTCTGGATCGGGGATTTCAGGACAGCATCGATGACATAGAGTCATGCCAATATGAAGCGCATATGCCTCCCTCAAAGGATCGAAACGCAACGCAATTAACTACTGAACAGGCAAATAAGTCCCGCTTAGTCGCAATTTGCCGATGGGTAATTGAAGCGGTAAATTGCAAATTCAAAAACAGATTTAAGTTGTTAAGACAAAATTATTTTAATAAAACGTTACCTAACATGTTCACCGATTTTAAAATTGGTGCGGCCATAATAAATGCATTTTATAGTGTCGCTATAGATAATGTGCACGCTCCTGAGATTCTCAACATAATCCACTCTCAAATCAACACACCAAATCTATTGAATGATTATGTACATATGAGAAACTTAAATCGACAAAGAGTGGCTTTTGTACCAATGGAAGCAAATATTCCTCATTTTGAAGAATTTCCTCGCTTATCCGAAAATGATGTTTTCCTTTTTGCTTTAGGAAGCTATCATATCAAGCTTTCGAAATCATATTGTGCAGAGCACGTACGCAATGGACTTTACCACATTGAATTATACCGACAAACTGAGCTAAATGATTTACATCTATGTAATATACTACAAAGAAATGTGTGATTAGTCCGTGTTCGCGTACAATCGCGACATGTGAGGTCACGCGTTTATTATTCATATGTCGGATCCGGTCAATGGTACGGACGCGTGACGAATCGCAGGCGCCATAGGCGACATCACGTGAGGTGCCCACGCCTACAGCGCGCTTCTACAGAGTCGTGATGTTTTAACCTGATGGCGAGAAGAACAGTCTAGTGTTGGATCGCATCGGAGCAAAATCGGGGTTACTACGCCACGGAACTGTATTCTATTCGTTGTGCTTAGTGATTGTGTTAGATTGTGATTTTTAAACATCGTGTATCGCACCCAGTGTGTTTTCATTGCACGAAACCCATCTTCTGCCCACGTGTCTGTCTAAATCTAACTGAGTAAATCCTGACGTTCCGACATCAGAAGTGAGATCAAATCGTGCTAATGAGATCACACGCGGTGATAGTGACAATAACAATTAGTGGCGGTTACTTTTTACAAACTCTAAAAACCCGATTCCGATGCGCGATCACGGTCAGATTCGTGTGCGTCGAAACATCTGCGGGTTACCCTCATTATTGATGACCTGTTTCTTCTGTGGCGAGCCGGGTCACAACGACACACGCTGGCCAGATAAGGAGACCGATTCCGGTGGCAGGCGAGTTGAGAGGCGAGTGAGTGTCTGCATCGTTGAGCTAGCTGCAGATCTGCTATCTACCGAATCCGGTGAGTCGTTTTCATTTTGTTTGGAATCAAGTACTGAGTGCTCTCTGACCATGGAAAGGCTGGCTAGTGGGTTGCCTGGTGGACGGCAGCAGGGACGGTTACAGTGTTGGGTGTAGCCTAACCTAGTTTAACAATGCAATTTTTAACTACTGTCTACAGCTCTGATACAGGGGTGATCGTTGCAAGCTATTACTGCATGACGTCCCTGAGTATTGAATTCTACTACAGTTAAAATTAGACGAGACTCAGTTCATTGGGTTTCTCAGTTGTTTCTGAAACATGTTTTATTTTAAGATTAGAATAGTCTTCGGTGGTATTGATAGTCAGTAGATTTTAGGGTTCCCCTTTCTACACATTTTTATTTTGTGTCCATATGTAGTTGCGCCGGAGCATGTAAGAAGTACATGTGGTCTGATTTTTATGTGCAGCATGCCCTTTGCGTGGGGTAGTACTTACGCAGCTGAGATGGTTAGCCTCTGCATAGGGTCACTCTGCTGACGACTTGTTGGTCAAACACGTGTATTCAGCACAGAACAAATCTTGTGAAGTGTAACGATAGTGCCAGTAGGTCATGTACCAGTCGAGGTGGATAGTGATTACAGTAGTAATGAGCAAGCTTAAGTTGTGATAGAAGGTCGAGTAAGGGATTCTATCGGCCGTATTGTGTTCGACCGTACCAGTAGTTACTACGTAGTCGTAGCCCGGTAGAAATCGGTATCTCTTGAGGCAACTCAAGTAGTCCGTGGGTGCGCGATGCGCGTTTAACTCTGGCGGAAGTCGTGGTCTGGAGAGACCGTAGTGTGTAGTCAGTGGGTGATGCACACGGGCGATCCACTTGATGGATATGCGTACAGAAGTTTTGATCCATGCGCTGGATGTGTGGGAGCAATGCGATTGCTGGTCGGCTGGAGAGCCGTGGCGTTAGAGGTTTTACTCGAGGGTTTCTGTAAGCTTGGCAGTTTTGGTTGCAGTGTTTTTAAAGGTTGATTCGAACGACTATGGTACATGGCCCAGGGAAGTGGTCGTTGTGTTTTCGATTGTTCCCAATTTTACCATTTGATACAAGACGTGATCTTGTCGTGACGTGATCTTAGAATTATACTCTGACTTTTTATTGACGGTTTTTCCTACAACGTGTGTTAACACTAGTGAGTTGGAGATAAGATTGATTGACTCTAATCGTGCAGTGCAAGGACATCCTTACAGACTATCCCCGGACGAACATCGAGTCGTACGCGGTAGGATTGGCGAATTGTTGCAATCTGGGATGGTTAAACCCAGTGGTTCGCCGTTTGCTGGTCCGGCCCTTTTGGTTGCAAAGTGTGATGGATCCGACCGTGTGTGCGTGGATTATACAGAGCTTCTCTTAAAACGTCGATTGCACACCATGTGTGCAGATAACAATAAAATTTCTAATGTTTCTGCTAATTAGCGTGCGACGAGTTAATAATAATACAGTGCCAGATCGTTATCCGTTACCGTTGAGTCCATTAGAACTTTTTATAGGTAAGGTAGCACGTCCATTTCATTTCACAACAATGACGATATTATAAACTTTGAAGACGTTATGAGATTAGTATCTGAAGGCATTGAGAAGTCGCGTTACGATAAAAGTCGTTTTGATAGTACAAAGGCAAGCGTGTAGGTTTTCTGTCGGTGAATTCGTGCTTATTGAGAACGAAAAGCGTAATCAAACTAAGCTTGACGAAGTATAGAGGGTAATTTCAAATATTTTTGTGTTAGATGGCGATCGATACGTTTTAAAATCCCTAGTTAACAACCGTACTTGCAAATACGCTCATGACCGTCTTCGTAAGATGCCCGACGGCCAAGTACAAATTGAGATTGTAAACGAAAAAGATGATGAGTTGGCATCACTTTAATTTGTGTAAACAGGTTCTCGGTTCAGAGGGTCGGTGACCGTACCAGGGTATCGTAGCCATAGCCCGTTAGAAATCGGCATCTACTTGCTAGACCGTGGGTACGTGGTACGCGGTAGCCCTGGGTAGTATGGTCGAGTCTAGCCTCGAAGCCAAGACCGTAGAGTCAAGGGTTGACTCGGTATTCCCGTGGGGAATAGTGTGTGAGTGTTATTGACCATGAATGAGATACCTGAGGTTTTATTTTCTTTGTTTAATTTAATGTGGAATCATTGTGCTTGGTCTCGGTAATCTCGAAACCCGATAGTTCCGATTCGTAGATTAACCTAGTCTTTAATTCCTAATTTGAATGTTATTTGCAAATTGGTTGAAAACAAAACGGATTTTAAAGTCAAGTTCCTTTATCTCATTAGTCTTCGTATGAGTCGGAATTGGACGAGCAGAAACTGTGGCCAAATTTTGTATTTTCCAGAAAATCATAGTATAACTGACGAAATCGAGGTTGAGCAAAGTTGCAACAATGAGGAGAATATTTAAGTTTGCATGATGATTGGACTATACCAGAGGTTGTCGTGTAGCCGTAGCTTAATAGAAATCGGCGTCTACTACTGAAGTAGTCCGTGAGTACACGGTAAGCAGTCAACTCTGGCGAGATCGGGTTTCAGTGAAAACCATAGAGTCCAGGAGAGACTCGGCGCTCTCGTGGGGGTTCGCATAAAGGAAAGATGAGTAACTGGAGGTTACTGGGCTAAGCGTAGCCAGAGATCACATGCAGAACTTAAGTGTGTTTATTTATTTGGTTTGATTGTGTCTCTTTTGTGAGATAGCGCGATCAATGTGTAGTCTGTTGTATTTTGAATTTCCTGATTATCGATAAGATGTAAATTTTCTTCTAATATGTCATAGAGGGATAGTTTAGTTTAAATTAAGAGTTCTGGCAAATTTCAACTTTACGAGTATTAAATTGTGATAAATCAGACGTCCACAAACTGATTTTTATGGTTTAGGTCAGGAGTGACCGAGCTATGTGATATTTTGCGATGAATATTGTTTCCGAGTAACACACGAGGACGTGTATCGCAGGATGGCCGTGTCGGATCCGGTCAATAGTACGGACGCGTAACGAATCGTAGGCGCGCCATAGGCGACATCACGTGAGGTGCCCATGCCTACAGCGCGCTTCTTCAGAGTTGTGATGTTTTAACCTGATGGCGAGAAGAACAGTCTAGTGTTGGATCGCATCGGAGCAACATCGGGGTTACTACGCCACGGAACTGTATTCGATTCGTTGTGCTTAGTGATTGTGTTAGATTGTGATTTTAAACACCGTGTATCGCACCCAGTGGGTTTTCATTGCACGAAACCCATCTTCTGCCCACGTGTCTGTCTAAATCTAACTGAGTAAATCCTGACGTTCCGACACATATATTTTAATAGATCGCGATTCCACTAATAGAAATACTATTGCTCACTGGTACTGCACGTGCCTTACAGGAAATCGAACTCTAGGAAGCTGCGCACATATAATTTCAGTTGTGTGGTACATGGGGCTAGGGCGTCACATTGGTTTTAATCCACCGGCGGAACTGCTCAATAGTGTAATAATTGATGATAATTAATATTATATAATTAATAGGGCTATTTTATATCTGTTAAAATTGATAATTTGACCTCAAACTCCCAAAAACAGCCACAAATACACACACAAATGACAGTCACGCCATTAAGCAATGAATTAAAAAAGAGCCCATGCAATGCTAGGGTTACACCTATTCAAAATCTTGATGATCTTCAAAATATGGAAAATCAGCTACGTGACACTGATAGAAGAAAATTTCTTAAGGATTTGTATTCCATTTTCTGCACTCCTGGCAAAAAAGGGGAGGTTTGCGCTTTTCAACTGATTGACGTTTTGTTTAGTCGTGAATTTTTGGTACAGTGTTCCTGGTCGGGTTCTGTTAGAGGTGCAGGTTCAAAAATATGTATTAAAATATTTCAAGAAGTGCTTGGATTTTTTTTCGAACTTGTTCACGACTGTGACCCTACATACACTGTCGACAAAAACAATGATTTTTTTAAATCCATCGTCAAAAATGCTAAAAAGAGAACACACTCTAAATTAGGAAGAGCTTCCGCGCCAAGAAATGTCCCCAAAAGAAAAGTAACTGCAAAACAACAAAGTGGCACGACAAAAAAAAGTAGGTCATCTGCAGGCCCAAGTAGAGCAGCACTACAATATCATGAAGTCGAAGTCGTAAATAAAGCGGCTTGTAATAATAACGATTCTGTGGATAAAAACGAATTAATTGCAAACCTAAACACAGATAAACGAAGATGAAAATATTGAGTTCGTAATCGATAAAGAGGCTGCAATCGATAATGAAGTACATGCAGATGAAGGCACGCATGAAAATGAGAATGATTAAAATAGCGATAATCACAACACAACTGGAAAAATATGACATTTCTAATTAGTAGTAGTTGGTAGTAGTGGTGGTGTGTGGTAGTTAGATTTTTTTTACAGTTTTATTTTTGTTTTTTACTTTTTTACATACATACAGGGTGTGAGGGACGGTGTACCGAAAATTTTGCAAATGTGATCACTTCATGAAGCTAAACGGCTTTCCACAAGAAACATTCAATCAAACCCAGTTGCCTATCATACATGTTGGACGGGAAATCTGATTTTTTTTCAGCTCTTAACGAAGTTTCTAGTGAATTTATTTATTATTTATTTAAAACACATACAACTATCATTACAGGGTTACCCAATACAACAGTTATAGTTATGATAACACAGAGTTTACAAAGTTAGACTTACAATTTTACAATATGCGGCCCTTGTGAATTCACTCAGAGTACAATTGAAGCAGTCAATCTGTTGTGACACCATATTGAGTGCACGTAGCGCGCGCGTCAGTGGCGCGTGCTGCAGAAGGTTGGTGCGAGCGGGCGACACCCACAGTAGCGGCGGCCGCCTCCGTCGCCCCACGTGCCCATCAGGTACACACAACCCAACCGTGCGTAGAACGCCTGGGTTGTGTATTTTACCACGCATAATCTCAAATAAGTGGCGAGAGCTACTTCCCTTCTCACTTCCAGTTTATAATAGCCTACCATGCCCAGCACAAATAGAGTAGGATACAATAGTGGATACCCCGGATACACACTATACTGCTTTAAGTACAGGAATCTCACAAATTTGTTCTGGATTCGTTCTAGCATCAGTTTGTACTTGGCTTCATGCGGCGACCAGACGACAGCATTGCATTCCAAATGACTTTTTACAATCGCTTCGTACAACGATCTCAGAGCACTGATATTCGTAAACTGGTTTCCCAGCCGTAAGACCAACCCTAAATTGCGGTATGCTTTTTTACAAACATCAGTGATATGCTTACGGAAATTTAAATCAGTTGTAAAGCGCACGCCTAAGTCCTTAACCTCCGAGACACGTTGCAGTTGGATTCCATCCATGCAATATTGATAGTGACTTGGGTCGCGCGCACGGGTAAATGATAACACCGAACATTTGGCCACATTAAAATACAACTTATTTCTACGACTCCACTCTACTACCCTATTAATATCCTGCTGTAGTCTCTCATGATCAGTTTCTTGTTTAATTCTATGAACCAATTTCAAGTCATCAGCGAATAACAAAGGTATAGATTTATTTACTACTCTCGGCAGGTCGTTAACTGTTAAAATGAAGAAAAGAGGCCCTGCATTACTTCTCTGACTGACTACTACTACTATGACTCCTGATCTCGTAAAATAGGGCTCAGAGAGCTGCCCACTGCATTCGACATACTGACGACGCACACAGGCGAAAGATCGATAAAAGCTGGCATTAACTAAAAAAATAAAAATGTCATAAAACCTTTTCTAATTGTTGCATCTTACGACTCAATGAACGGGCCTAGCTACCTGCGCCTGCGCCGGCCGGCTGTGAGTCACCGAACGGACGCCATCTTAGTCCAAAGTTTGACTTGTTAAGCGGCGGATGTGTTTTAAGCAATTATTGTTATATTTCAAGTTAGAATATTGTAAGTTGTAGTGAAATTATTGGTGTTTCAACAATGGATGCCCTTCCAGGAGGTAATAATTGTTTATTTTTATAGTGATCAAAATTTATAAGTCAGATCTTTCATTTGTTAAGATTTTTTTACGAAATCAGTATTTTTTTTATAAACAGAGATATTCTCATAGAGTAAAAGTTTAATTTCCTGCCATTTCATTCCTTAAAATTACCTTCGCTGCACTCTTTATTTACTGCTTAATTAATAAAAGTAACTTTTAAAGGCGACCAATTTAGACGCTTTAACAAAATATGCGTTTGAATGAGAATTAATATTGAGTCTCCTGTGTAACTCAACTAAGTATTAACTACACGTCTCGGCTTAGCACGGGTTTGTTTTTGTAGATATACATAGAGTGTTTAAGACTTTTTTTTAGATTTAATAGAAAGGAATATTTATTCAATACATCACTTCCATGTAACTAGAACGATTTTAACAATGCACGTCTAGTAAGCTTTCGAGGGGGGGATTTTGTTTCATCTGGGTCGAGAGGCAGCGTGATACCTGAGCTAATTTATACAAAAAATATATAAAATGTGTACTAAAATCTCCCTAATGAATTAGCCTATCTATTAGTGACAACTATATTACAATTTCTGCTATGGTTTTTTTTTTTTATTTTACTTCTTCTTTCTAGGATCCAACAATGAAGAAATATGTTTTAGCAGAATAACTCTTGTGAGTTACTACCGAGAGTGTCAGTCTAAGAGGGATGTTGACAGAATGCATTACTTGTGTAACAAAGTTGCAAATGCCCTAAGAGTGCCGGAATTGTCAAGTGACATAAAGAGTGTTTTAAGCAAACTGGTTTACACATACAAACAAAAGCTAGAAACATCACATAAAAACTTTGAGCGATGTAAAAACTCTAATAAAAATTGGTTTGAAACGTTTGTTACATTTCCTGTACCGAACACAGGACAAAAAAGAAGTAGTGGTTCGGGTGGTCGTCCTGTTAAAGACTTTGAAGACTGTTCTGAACGTACGAAACGCAAAAAGACCGAAGACGTTAGGAAGAATTTGACACCTGCTGAATTAGCTTTTGCTGCACAAATGGAATACCGCGCAGCAGGAGAAGTTAATAAATCTAAATTGATAAAAGATATTTCTACAGGTACAACTCTAAAATCAGTTGATGGACCACATGCACGCTATACCCCAGACAAAGCTTTATCTTTAGTTATTGAAAGCCACCTAACAAAACACCAATACAATTTATTGCGTAAGTCTGCATTAGAGTTAAATTGCAATCTTTACCCTAATTACGAGTCTGTAACAGAAGCTAAAAAGAAGTGTTACCCCGAAGGTATTATGTGTACTGAAATAAAAGCTGAAGTATCTCTTCAAAATCTTTTAAACCACACTGCTGAAAGACTGTTGCTTTCTCTAAAAGAAGTGATTTTACATTTGCATCCCAATCAGAGGCAAGACCTGTGCCTTATTTCAAAGTGGGGATGTGACGGATCTGGAAGCCATTCCCAATATAAACAAAAGTTTCAAGACCAAGAATCATCGGACGAACACATGATGGTTACGACAATAGTGCCGATACGTGTAATAACTACGAATAATGTACTTGTCTGGCAAAATCCACGGCCTTCTTCACCACGATACTGCCGGCCTTTGAGGCTTCAGATGGCTCCTGAAACATCTGAACTCTCAAGACAAGAAGCTGCAAATTTACAATTAGAGAGAGCAAACCTTTTGCCAACAAAAAATGAGGAATGGTGCATTAAACACGACCTAAAATTAACAATGGTAGACGGAAAAATGATAAACGCTCTAACTGATACCAGCTCAGCGATGCGTTGTTACCTTTGTGGAGCCACAAGCAAGGATTTTAACAAAATAAACGTTTGTTTAAGAAAACCAGTGAAGACCGAAAATTTAGAATATGGCATTTCTTCCCTCCATGCCTGGATAAGATTAGCTGAATGCGTGTTACATCTGGCATATAAATTAAAACTTGCCAAGTGGCAAGCAAGAGGCGAAAGAGATAAAGAGATCGTTGCTTCAGAAAAGAAACGAATTCAGAAAGAATTCATAGAAAAACTTGGACTACATGTGGACAAACCGAGACAGGGAGGAGGGACGTCAACAGACGGCAATACAGCACGCATAATGTTCCAGCACGCTGAAGAAGTCTCTCAAATCACTGGCATCAATTTAAATATTATTAATCGATTACATACTATATTAAAACTTTTATCGTGTGGTTATAGAATACACACAGAAAAATTTAAACACTTTTGCCTTCAAACAGCGTCCGCATTTGTCATAAACTATCCGTGGTTTAACATGCCAACTACGTTACACAAAATATTGATCCACGGTCATCAAATTGTTGAAAATATGGGTATCGCTATAGGACTTCTAAGTGAAGATGCGCAAGAAAGTCGCAACAAGGACATTAGAAAGTACAGAGAGCAATTCTCAAGAAAATTTTCAAGGAAAATGGCTATGGAAGACACATACCATAGACTCATGGTATCTTCAGACCCTTATTTAACAGGAATAAGGACTTTAATCTCAAAAAAAAATTCGTCTTTCTCTCCTTTAGACTTAAGTCTAATAGATGAAATTTTTTCATAAAACAATATTCTTTTAATATACTTTATGTTCTCACAGCGAAGTTTTATTTAATACATATCCCGTTATTATTAAAATCTGTTACTCTTGAACATGTTATTTCCCAGTTAAATTAATTAAATTAAGATTTATTCATGAAAATAACAACAAACCCAGCAAATTAAATGAACATTAGGTTTATGCCAACTTTTATCGATTTTTCGCCTGTGTGCGACGGTCTCGTAAATAGCAGGCGAAAAATGACAAAGTGTGAGGTGTACAGCCCACGCCAGCCAATTTAGCCAAAAGGACGTCGTTATTAACTGTGTCAAACGCCTTCCTGAAATCGAAGTAGGCTACATCTACCTGTTGTCCCGCATCCACCGCCGGTACTATTTCTGCCATTAGATCCAGCAAGTTCCCTGTTGTCCCACGCCCAGGACGAAAACCATGCTGCGCGTCGGACAACAGAGCGCTAATCTGTGGATACAGGCTGCCGTGAATGGTCGATTCAAACACTTTAGCTGGAGTGCATAAAACCGCTATAGGTCTATAATCACAGGGTGCTGAACCTCTACTACCTTTAGGCACGGGCACAACCCGGGTAAGTTTCCAGCGCTCAGGAAAAGTTGCGGTCCTGATACAGACGTTAAACAAGTGTAGCAACGGCCCAACCAACACAGCACGGCAATCCCTAAAAATGTAAGCCGGAATACCATCCGCCCCGGCTGAGCGCTTAGGCGGCAAGCGTGCCAGTGCGCGCTGTACGTCAGCGGGGCCCACACTCGCTAGGTGCACCCGCGCGCCCGGCGACGCGCCCGCGTCCTCGCCCGCACTTGCCGCCGCCTCACTCAGTACAGGAGGCTCCGGATTGTACACCGACTGAAAAAACTGAGCGAACTCATTGGCACACTCGTATTCCGACAATACCCGTCCGTCCTTAATTAATTTCCGCCGATTCGAATCGCCCTTCCTAGACCTAACGTACCCCCAAAACGCCCGCGGATCCTTCGCCAGATGCCCTTGCACGCGATTACGGTACTGATCATGCGCTCGAGCAGTCCCGGTCTTCACTCTCGTCCTGTATTGTGCAAACTCTACATAATCACTGCGTGATTTACTTAATTTATATTTTTTATGTAATAAATATTATAACTATATATTATACTATTAACTTTTATATCCTTAATAATTTCAGCTGTATACCAAACTGGATAAACGTATCTATTATTTAATGAATTAATATGCTTACTTTTTGGAGGAACACACTTGTCAAAAACGTCATATATCTTAGTATAAAATAAATCTAAAGCTATATCTGGATCGCATAAACCGTAAATCTCACTCCAATCTATTTTAGCTACCAAACTATACATTTGATTGAAGTCCGCTTTATTAAAATTCCAACATGTTCGAGTTATCACAGATTGAGATTGCGAGTATCGCGTACGCGGCGATGCAGGAGAGGTACGAAACGCGGGGGGCGGCTGGGGCAGGCGCGCGCGCGCGTTGCGCTCGACGCACACGGCCAGCGCGGGATGATACGCGTCCACGGGCTGCAGGCCCTCATCCGCCGCGCTCACCGACACGCCACCACGCGCACTCAACACGAGGTCCAATTGCCTATTGCTACAGTTAGGTACTCCGTTACACTAAGCAAATTCACAAAAGGCCATGAAATATTCGTAATAGTTAGAAATGTTGTTGCTACACAAGTACATATTGAAGTCCCCTAATATAATTATATTACTGCTATATTTGACACATATTTTTTCTAATATGGAAAACATCGACAAATATTCATTGTCATCAACCCCTGGTGGAATATACACAACACAACAAGTGAAAATAAAACAATTTTGCATTTACAGCCGCACAAATCAGTTCAAACTCTTGATTATCTATATCAATGTCACCTGGCACCGACACCCGTCGCAACTCGAACCTCGGTGTGGCCACTAATAATACGCCCCCTTGCTTGCGACCATCCGCCCGGTCACATCGCAATATTTGATATCCAGGTAGTACAAATTCCGCGTTCTGAATCGCTTCATTGAGGCCAGATTCAGTAATAGCAAATAAATCAGATCCTGATGATTCCAGTAGTGACAAAAATTGTGTTGTCTTAGTTTTAAGTCCCCCTTTTTTTTTTTTTTTTTTGTGGATGGGAAATCATCAAATGACTTCTCCCGCTCTGGGCAGAGCGGGAGGGCGTGTCAGACTTTTGCTGACTAAAACCCACCCATGTTCCTTCAGCTGCCCGTGCCAGGGCCACGGTATCTCTTTCGAACTACCCGCGACCCCGGCGGCATCAGCCCAATTGACCCCGTCACTGCTGACATCTCTTTGAGGCGCGCGTGGAACACAACGCGCCGTCGACCCGGGCCTGGTCCTTACCGGACGGCGAGCTGCCCATTACTCGTCGTCCGCAAGCCCTAGAGATAACAAGAGCCCTCATAAGAATAACGTTAAGCGCTCATTTAGGGGTCAGGGTCCTAAATGTTTCACTTGCGGTCAATTGGGGCATAAACAAGCGAGTTGTAGTAAAAAGTCGAAATCAAACCACTCTACTGAACTGAATAAATCTGAATCGAATTCTACCTCAAATAAGGCGGTATGTGCATATTGTAAAAAATCTGGTCATGATATTAGTGTTTGTTTCGCTAAGCAGCGTGCAGATAATAAGCCCATAAAATGTAATGTCAATTTCTGCTCAGCCCCTATAAAAAATAAGTCCAGTGACATAGTGGTTGGAATGGTTCAGGGTATACCTGTAGATATTTTGATTGATAGTGGGGCGTTAGAAGTCTCGTTGATTTCGTCATCAGTAGTTAACCATTTCTCTTGTCCGAAGAAACCAATTAATAAACAATTTAAAGGAATTAGTGACTCCATTATTTACGTTAATTCTTATGTCACACTTGTAATTGAGCTTGAGGAAATAACTTTAGAAGTAGATTTGCTTGTTGTACCCAGTAATTGCATGAACGCGCCAATCATTATTGGTACTGACGTATTAAATAGGGAAGGGGTAACTTATATAAGGACCAGGGAATCTCAACGATTGACTCATGATAAAACTTTATTTGGAGTATCCACAGTTAAATGTGATGTACAATCCAATAGTTTTAAATCTGCATTAATCGGGGAAGATCTTGAAAAACTCGTAAGAATAATCGATAAATATTCAGCATTTATGATTTCTGGTACGGCTACGTCGACAGTTACCACAGGATGTATGCAAATCAGATTGAACAGTGAAGTACCCATTAATTACCGTCCTTACAAAATGTCCTACAACGAAAAGCTTAAAGTAAGAGAGATTATTCAGGATCTTCTTAGTAAAGGCATAATACGTGAGTCGGAGTCCCCATATTCAAGTCCGATTCTTTTAGTAAAAAAGAAGGATGGATCGGATCGTATGTGTGTGGACTTCCGGGCACTTAATAAAATTACAGTTAAGGATAGATATCCCTTACCTTTGATAGATGATCACATAGATCGACTAGGGAAGTCAAAATTCTTCACTGTACTTGATATGGCTACTGGATTTTTACAAATTAAATTAGATGAGCAATCAATACCCTTAACTGGTTTCGTGACGCCCGAGGGCCATTTCGAATATTTGAAGATGCCATATGGGTTAGCCAACGCACCCATAGTATATCAACGTATTATTGCAAATACATTGCGCGAACTCATTGAGGCGGGAAAAGTATTGGTTTACGTCGACGATTGTATGTTACTTTCCTGTTCAATTGACCAGGGCTTACAGATATTAGATGAAGTTTTGGCTGTTTTGACTAGGGCCGGTTTTTCTGTGAATTTGCGCAAGCGTTCATTCCTATGCCAAGAAATTGAATATTTGGGCAGAATCATATCAAATGGTGGAGTTCGGCCATCAACAAGTAAGGTCCAAGCGCTCGTGAATGCACCCGTTCCCCAGAATGTCAAGCAAGCAAGACAGTTATTAGGACTTGCAGGTTATTTCAGAAAGTACATAGCTAGTTACTCGATAAGAACTGCTTGTATTGCTCGTTTGACGCGTAAAGGTGTTGAATTTGTCTGGGGACCACAGCAGGAAAGTGTTCGTCAAGAGCTTATCGTGTCTTACTAGTGAGCCAATATTGGCCATTTTTGACCCAGAGCTTCCTGCTGAGGTTCACACAGACGCAAGTAGTATAGGTTATGGCGCAGTTTTCCTACAGGTTCATAAGGATGGTAATAAGCGTGTAGTTGCTTACTATAGCCAGGTTACGAAAGGTAGTGAACAACGTTGCCATTCTTATGAACTGGAAACACTAGCTGTAGTAAAAGCTCTTAAGCATTTTAGGCATTACCTCATAGGGATGCCATTTACTGTAGTGACAGACTGTGATGCTTTAAAGGCGACTCAAAATAAAAAAGATCTACTCCCGAGGGTAGCGAGGTGGTGGATTTACCTCCAAGACTTTAATTTCACCATTCAATACAGGAAAGGGGTAATGATACCTCACGCAGACTACCTTAGCCGTAACCCGGTACTTATGGTAAATAACATTGAGAAACCGCGTAATTGGGCTCAAATCGCACAAGCAGCCGACGAGGAGACTCAAACCTTAATCAGGTCCTTGGATGAAGGAAATTTGGACTCTTCACGCTATGTTAAACGCACGCGACGCGTATGTTAAGGTCGGCCGAACAGTTGTGCAAAAATCAAGCCGATCAAGATAGGCGTGTTAATGAAGACCGACAGCCTCCACGTGCCTACAGTAAAGACGACCTAGTCTTCGTTATTAAGTATTTCCAGTCAACGGGGAAACTTGATCCTGGGATGCGCGGCCCTTACCGCGTAGTTGGAGTCTTGGACCACGGCCGCTATGAGCTGCAACTTCTGGCTGGTGCTTATGGAAAGACCACATATGCTGCTGCACAGTTCATGGTACCCTGGAGGGGTGAGTGGACTCCTGAGACATGTGCTGCATTTTTTGAAGATATGTACCTATAGTTTGAAGTCTGGGTGATACGCTAACAATGTGCCTATGTCAACAGCCACTGGGAGGTATGCAAACTGAGAGCCTATGCCTACAGTATTTGTAAAGTCTGTGTGATACGCTAACAATGTGCCTATGTCAACAGCCACTGGGAGGTATGCAAACTGAGAGCCTATGCCTACAGTATTTGTAAAGTCTGGGTGATACGCTAACAATGTGCCTATGTCAACAGCCACTGGGAGGTATGCAAACTGAGAGCCTATGCCTACAGTGTTTGTAAAGTCTGGGTGATACGCTAACAATGTGCCTATGTCAACAGCCACTGGGAGGTATGCAAACTGAGAGCCTATGCCTACAGTGAATGTAAAAGTCTGGGCGGTACGCTAATTAGATACCTATGCCGACAGCCACTGTGAGACACTTTATCTATGTGTCTCTGTTTGCAGTGTGATCAAGTTACTCGTTTGTCTTGTTAACCTTAGCTAAGATTTTGATGTCATGATAATTTTACGTGTAATGCGCATTACCTCTTATGGATCTGTGATGTTTTTGCTTCCAGATTTTGTCTTTTATGTAATGCATTTGTCTAATTACAGGAGACAGCGAAGACTCAAGCGTCTTATTGGATGGCACTGCTACAGATCAGGCGGGACCATCTTCTAGACCTGACGAGGACGTCAGAGCATCAGGAGAGGCCGTGTTGGTGACGGAAGGCGAGGCGACATCTTAAGGAAGTCGGGTGAACAACTGTCAACTGCTGGGAGGTTATAAAGAGGCGCACAGTGCGGCAGGGCCCTTTTTTCTGCTTGGACGGCGCTTGGAACGGACGTGCTACCTGACCATTATCGTGTGCTTGGTTATTTTTTCGGTTATTTTGTTCTATTCATTTATTAATTGTTCCTTTTGGCTTGTGTAATTTCTATTTGATTAATATTTAATGTTTATTTTGATATTTTTATAATTTTGTAAAAGTGTGGTTTAAAAATATTAAAGACTGTTTATTTTTTTAATTATTTCACTTCTGATTCCTAACAGTATCATTATACCTAAAACATTTCGAAAACATTAAAATAACACTAAACAACTGTGCCACAAAATCAATAAGTTCAGAAGGCCCACTCTTTCCTAAAACTGCTTTTATACTCAGGGAGTATCCCGTTCCACGAACGTGTTACTACTGTGACGTTACACGATTGCTATGAATAAACGCAATAAACGCAAGTACTTAAGGCCGGGCGCGCACTAGGCAGCCAGGCTGCGGCGGCCAGTAAAACATATGACGTTGTATAGGAGCCCGCGCACTAGGCAGCCACGAAATCTCGGCTGCAGCAGCCAATAAAACGCGCCTGTTTGCACGGCAGCCAGCTGGCTGCGCACAGCCAGAACGTGTGTAGGCGAATGTATGTGGCTGCAGTCAGTCTCCGCGCACTAAGCAGCCAGACGTATTTTGCGTTCCGAACTTTGACAAGATGACTTTCGATACAGAGAAATTTATTCGGGAAATGGAAAGCCGTAAAGCAATTTGGGATATAACATCGGAAGAATACAGTGATCGGGATTTAAAGAAAAGAAGATGGGAAGAAATCACGAACGAAATGTGCTCGGAAAGTTTATCAGAAAATGAAAAACAAAAATTTGGTAAGCATGTATTTTTATTATCTGGATTATACAGTATAATACAGTATATTCTGCAACACCAATCAATATTTTTGTAAAGTACCGCAGAATAACTATGATTGTTCTTTTTTGGTACTAAACTAGGTATTTTCACTTCAAAGTTTTATTTAGATAAATAGGTAGGCACTACTCTAATGCATGTCTGTTTTGCCATTCTAACGGATTTACATTAATAAAATAATCCGCAAATAAATCCCTATAGGATGCTGATGATCAGCTTCCTCTATTTGTGGGTCCACTGGTTATTTCCAGTTCTGGTGGAACGTACAGTGTGTCTTGAAACCTATACCCGTCTCTTTCGCGCACATAGTTATGTAAGACACAGCAAGTTTGTACTATGGCTATTGCAAGTTCCTGTCGGACATCTAGTGGGCGGTGAAAGATTCTCCATTTGTTGGCTAATATCCCAAACGTGCATTCTACGAGTATGTACCGCCTGGCCCGAGACAGTCTATAGTTGAAGATTCTTTTCTCCGCTGTTAAACTCCTACCTCCATAAGGTCTCATTAAATTTTCACATAAGCCAAATGCCTCATCCCCCACTATGACGTATGGCATCGGTACTCCATTATTTGATATGGGGCGCTTCTCCGGAATTTGTATATCTTTGTTGACAAGTTTTTGATACAAAATGGATTTTTTATATATCGATGAGTCACTACATTTTCCAAAAGCCCCAACATCTATATATGTGAACTTGTAATCTGCATCACATACAGCAAGTAAAACGATGGAAAAATAATTTTTATAATTATAGTACAATGACCCTGAATCGCTGGGTTTTATCACTCTTATATGCTTGCCATCGATGGCACCAACGCAATTGGGATAGTTTGCATTTTCATTGAAACCTTTTGCTATTTCAAGCCACCTCTCTTCATTTAATTCTGGAAACGATGACTGTCTCATATTCTCCCAAATCGCCATGCAAACTTCATGTATGATATCTCGGACAGTTGTATGTCCAATCCGATAATTATGACTCAATTCCATTAAAGAACATCCTGTAGCAAGATATCTGTAACAAAGAAAAAATATAATTTTCAGGTAAATCTCTACAGAGCAAGTGGAAGAACATGGACTAGTTACAGCAGGGAAGTAAAACGCAGAGCTGGTATTAAAAGTGGATCAGCAGCTTCGCGTAAGAGTCCATACGTATATTTCGAACAACTTTATTTTCTTCGGCCTACCGTAGTAATTAATGAAACTCAAAATAGCATGGAAGAAACACGCACTGCCGAAACCAACACTAACAGCGGTAGTACTCAAGGTGAACGATCTGTTTCCAAAAAGAAGAAGACAAGTGACGACGATAATTTGGTGCAGGTATTAAGGGAAAGTATTGTAATGAGAGAAGAGCGTGAAAGACAGCAAGAGTCTGATTCAGATAGACTGTTTATACTTTCACTTCTAGATGATTTTAAATACATCCCGAGACATCGTAAGCTTTCTACAAAAATGGAGTTAATTGAAGTTATAAAAAGAGCTCAAATGGAAACTCACGATTCAGAATTTAGTCCGTTTCGCCAACGTTATGTTGATTATGAACCAGGGACATCGGCCGCCAGATCATATAGACGACAAACATCGTTCAGTGGACAATATCGCCAAGGTCAAGGATACTCGACTGAATATGGACCGGAAACCACAAACAGTGGGCAGCATCGCTATGGATACTCGACACACTCGAATTATAGATCAGAAGCCTCGACCACTGAAGACCGCCGTGGGTATTCTACGGCTGTTCCAGACAGGCAAGACAATACTGTTTATACTGATGCGTTATCACCAACTGACACAAATGCAACAGATGTGTCTCAGGGTTCTGAATTACTAGAATTATTTACTACACAGGACAACTTGAACTAGGTAATTCATTACCATACATGTAAGAAATAAATAATAAATGTTAAGACTAATTAACAATATCTTTCATTTTCGTACTCACCTCAAAGTTACCACCAGTTTTTCTTCAGGTTTTATACAAGCTCGCATAGGAGTATCAATGCCCTTGATTGAATTTCGTATTTTTTCCAAAAGGTTATCAAACGATTGCACTGACATCCTCGTGTAGTTAAAAAACCGGTCTGGGAATGCGCGAATATCTTTGAAATAGGTTTGGAATAAGCCTTTTGAGTGTCTTTCTAGAAAAAGAGGGATGAATCCAGTGTCTTTTCTTTGTTTTGCGTTTTTTACGAGATAGGTAAGCAATAATAACAAGTTCTTCCACGTCCATATTGCTCGACGGAAGGATCTAGACTAGTCGTTGATTGGCTGTTATAACTGGCTGCGCAAATATTCTGGCTGCCGCAGCCTGGCTGCGCAGCCAGGCTGCCTAGTGCGCGGGAGCCCTAAGTATTACGATGGCAACAGCATAAAGTAAAAGTTTTTAAATTTTTGTTATTGGAGAAAACATTCACTTGCTAACGTGTAATACCGTCATTATCATTTAAATCCTATCCTAAACTGTGGTTTAAATAAATGAAACTTTCTCCAAACTTAACTGCACACTATTTATTAGCGGTACATTATTTTTTAGATAAAATTAATTTTTCATATTAACGCTGTAAGCCTGTCGTACCACCGGTCTGAGTGGCTAGGTAAAACAAATTCTTGTACTTGTTCCGTGAGTGGACCTTCTGTACTCGTATCTGTTTATTTTGTGGCCACGAGCCCGCGACGACACGTGTCGGCAGAAGCGCCACCACTCCGCGTTCATTACTCGGCCGCTGCGTGCAGAATAAACCCCCGTTCGCACGGGCGTAATAAAATCGCGGCGGGATTTTATAGCGCACTGGATTTTCAACAGAACATTCTAGCGCGTCGAAAAAACAAACTGTTGTGTAGTGTGTAGTGTGTTAAGTAGCTATATTATGTATTTAGTTTAGTTAGAATAGACATGTCAGTTAGGTTGCAGTCGCTAAATATACGTCGTACAGAACACTCGTCTTTTATTCATACGTATATAACCACGTCCCTCTACATGGCGACCCTGCCAGAGGCACGGTGTGGATTGCGTCGCGACGAAGGAATGTGACGGTGTCAGCATTTTAACCGTGGGACCGCGTCGCGTCGGCCTCCGTGCATTAGGATAGCGCTGGTGCATCGAAAAGGATTACAGTTGAATTATATTATTAATGGGTTGTCTTCAGACTTTCTTTTAATCAAAAATAATGGGAAAAGAGTGTAGCAAATGCATATGTGAAAACAAGGAAAGCATAATTTCACAGCACGGCAGTGAAAATAATGGCGGGGCAGATATCTCATCACACTTTCGAACGAGCACTATACTACTGGCGGTGATGGTTGCTGCCTGTTCTGGAGCTGTCCTGTACCTGCTGTACGCCTAATACAAGAGATGCCACAGTGACTGGGTGCGTACAGGGATACAAAACGGCATGTAGACGGATTTCATTAGGCGAATGCAAGAACGGATGTCGGGCCGAGGACGAGGCCGCTCTACTGAGGAGGATGCTGCATAACGGATTGGACGAGTACCTACGCCAACAATGTTAAATAAATGAAAATAAAAAGTGAAGTGCATTAAGTGTCAAAAGTGCAACATAAAATAATAAAATAAAATAAATAAATATTACGAACTTCCAGTAAAATAAACCATTAGAGAACTGCGTTGTGTCTACGAAGATATGAACATTTTAAGAACCTTAAGTGATGATTTATAGATGTTAGTGATAAATTGTCATTTATGGAAATACGGTTAAACAACATATATAAAGAGTTAGATTATATCAGAGTAAGTCTCAGGAAATTAGGTCCAGAGAAAAGATTACGAGAAGTAGGTATAAGTAAAATTAGAAGAGCTAAGGAAATATATAACTCTTATAAATTATGTACTAAGGAGTTAGAAGTGAAACACTTCACTACTGAATATTCAGGACTATTAATTGATAATTTGTGTAAATCTATAGAAGAAAATTATATAAAAATATTGAGTTACAGTGAGTCTAAATCATCTGACAACGTTTCTGCTATTTAATTCAAGGTCAACTTGATAATAACTTTGTGATAAGTCTAAATGACTGAAATAAATGCAACCGGAAAGAGAGTCTAATATTTCTGTAATGTTTGGTAGTGGGAACTTATCGTCTTGTATTTTCTCATTTATTTTTCTATAATCGACTACTAATCTCCACTTTTTATTATTATTTTCGCTTTTCTTTGGAACAAGTAGTATAGGACTATTCCATTCACTATTAGCTGGTTCTATTATTTCATCATCTAACATCTGCCTAATTTGTTTATCAATTTCCGATTTCGTAGATTGTGGTAGTCTGTATGGTTTCGTATAACTGGGCGTAGCTCCTGGCTTTAAGTTAATAGATTGATTCATTATACTAGTAGTACTAAGCTTATCACCTTCTAAATGAAAAACGTCTGCATACTTTGCACAAATCTGTTCAATAGTTTTTTGTTCATCTGGTTGTAAATAATTTAGATTTAATGTTGATAATAGTCTTTTTACGCGATGTGCATCCATTTCTGTGTTGCTGTATTGACAAATAATGTAATCAGACAATTTTTCTAATTCGGGTTTGAAATATGGTAAGCTAACATCTTCTTCAGATGTGTTTAGAATTTTGATTGGAATCTTCCCATTTCTTGGTTGTACTATACTTCCTGACAAAAATATGTTTTCCGATAATTGTGTTGGAGTAACTACGTAATCATTTTGTGAATTTGTTTGAATTGTTATAAAATGAATTGATTCACTTCTGCGTGGTAAATACAGACTTTTATTTAAACCATTATTCTGGCACATTTCTATTAAAAACTCTTTGTTGTTACTTTGTAATTTTAAAACATTGTTTAATAAGTCAATGTTTGCATTATACATTCTAAGAAAGTCTAAGCCAATAATTCCATCCGCCTGACATGGCATGTTATTTAATACATAGAACTTAAACGTAAACATCGCTGATTCTCTGTAAGTTGAATATGATGACTGTGTTTGTGGGCTGTAATTCAATTGCAATGTTAAGTCTGCAATTTCATGGGAATAAATCCTACCGCCAATGCCTTTGATTATTGTATTATTACTTTTTAATGTGACATAATGTGGTATTTTATTTTTAGCTATGACTGATAATGTTGCCCCTGTATCTACCAAGAATGAACACAGCCTATTACCTATTCTAAATGTAACACAACCTAGCCCTTGACATGTTAATATTTTATGCTCGAAAAAACGTATTCGGGTTACCCAACTCACGATTTTCTGTCGTACTCTCTTGCTGCTGCTGGTTTGCTCGTTGCTCAGCACTATATGCAACTTGTTGTTGGTTGTTTCGACCATAAAATTGTCGATTGTGTCCTTTAAAACTACGTCCACGTCCGTAACCTGATTGTGATTGAAATCGTGAGGTACTATTTCCTCGTCCTCGGTTGTAGTAATTATTACTCCGTCCTCTGTAGTTTGAAGAATTGGCGCGTCCACGATAGAAAGAATTATTTAATAATTATTATTACCTTGATTGTAGTTATTTCGATTATAGAACCCATGGCCGCGATTATTTTGCCATCTTGCTCTGCCCCTTGGCTTACCTCTTAAGTGCATTACCGCTTGCTGGCCTGACTGGTCCGGCTCCTCATCTATCGCTGCACGAATGGCGTCCTTCAGCTGTTGGTAATCGCGAGCCGCAATGATTGTGCTGAGTCTTCTATTTCGAAGGCCATCTGAAAACCGTTTTATAGCATATTTTTCATTTATCGGTTGTAAAACGTCACTCATTGCTTCGTTATCGTTTGATTGAGAAATAGTTAAATTTATAAAAAGCTCTTCTAATTTATTACCGAACTCTGCTATACTTAAGTCATTCTGTGTTAATTTATTCATTTGCATGAGTAATGAATTTGGCGACTTTTTTGATAAAAGAAATGATTTTATATCTGAAATTAAAAGATTCATACTGGTATAATCTGACTTTAACTTTAATTTTGCTAGTTTTGTTAGTCGAGTTTTAAGCACGAAAGTAATTAGTAGTTTCTTATCTGCTGCTGCAGTTAAACAAGAATCATACATTTCCATACCTTGTATCATTTTTTCCGTGGTCTCTTCATTACCATCCATCACAGGAACAAGTGAATTCGCCGTTTTTAAATCGAAACTTGCCATGTTGTCAGATGATTTAGACTCACTGTAACTCAATATTTTTATATAATTTTCTTCTATAGATTTACACAAATTATCAATTAATAGTCCTGAATATTCAGTAGTGAAGTGTTTCACTTCTAACTCCTTAGTACATAATTTATAAGAGTTATATATTTCCTTAGCTCTTCTAATTTTACTTATACCTACTTCTCGTAATCTTTTCTCTGGACCTAATTTCCTGAGACTTACTCTGATATAATCTAACTCTTTATATATGTTGTTTAACCGTATTTCCATAAATGACAATTTATCACTAACATCTATAAATCATCACTTAAGGTTCTTAAAATGTTCATATCTTCGTAGACACAACGCAGTTCTCTAATGGTTTATTTTACTGGAAGTTCGTAATATTTATTTATTTTATTTTATTATTTTATGTTGCACTTTTGACACTTAATGCACTTCACTTTTTATTTTCATTCCTTTACTACAAGCTCGGGCCAGTATCAGATGACACGCTTACCGATGGGATTAAAAATTAGCCCAGGTACATTCTCACGTGTCATGTCAATAGCAATGTCAGGACTAAATTTTGAAAAATGCATAACATATATGGATGACTTAATTATAATTGGTAGAAACCTAGAAATACATAACCAAAATTTGATAAAAGTACTCGAAAGACTAAGGAAAGTCAATTTAAAAATAAATCCAAAAAAATGTAATTTTTGTAAAAAGGAATTATTATATCTAGGTCATATAGTAACTGCTAAAGGTGTTTTGCCGGATCCAGAGAAGGTGAAAGCTATTCAAAATTATACAACACCGACAAATTCAGATGATGTACGACGATTCGTTGCTATGTGTAATTATTATCGTAAGTTCATACCACATTTAGCAGATATTACTATTCCATTAAATAAACTTTGTAGGAAAAACATTAAATTTGAGTGGACAGAAAACTGTGAAACTTCTTTTGAAATCTTGAAAGGAGCACTTACAACTCCACCAATTTTACAGTATCCAGATTTTTTGACAGAGAACGAATTTATACTTCAAACAGACGCATCAGGTATATCTATAGGATCAGTTTTATGCAATAAAGACTTAAGACCAATCGCATATGCGAGCAGACCATTAAACAAAGCAGAATTAAATTATCCAACAATCCAAAAAGAGCTATTATCCGTAGTGTGGAGCGTGAAGTATTTTAGACCATATTTATATGGAAGAAAATTCACAATCATGACAGACCACAAACCATTAATATATTTATTTAGCATAAAAGATCCTTCAAGTAGGTTATTAAAATTCAGGTTACAGTTAGAAGAATATGACTATAACATTGTTTATATAAAAGGAAAAGATAACGTGATAGCAGACGCACGAGGAGACGAAACGCCGGGGCGTAACTCCGCTGCCGCGAGAAATCACGGTACAGCGGACAGAGCTCCGGCGGGATCTCATGGCGGCATGGAGAGTGCGATTGTCGCAACCCAGCGCTGGGCACGCCACAATTGCGGCGATAAGTCCCCTCTTTGAGGAGTGATTGGAGAGGCGCCACGGCGTCCTCACCTTCCGCCTGACGCAGGTCCTCACCGGACACGGTTGTTTCGGGAGGTTCCTGTTTCGGATAAGGCGGGAGGAAACGCCCGGGTGTCACCATTGTGTGGATCGCCCGGAGGACACGGTGGAGCATACAGTGGAGGTCTGCCCGGCTTGGGCGGAGCACCGCCGTGTTCTCACGGAGGCGATCGGCGGCGGCGATCTCTCGCGTCCAAACCTGGTCCAGGCCATGGTGCGGAGCGAGAGTGCATGGGAGGCTGTCACCTCCTTCTGCGAAGCAGTAATGCTCGCGAAGGAGGAAGCGGAACGCGTGAGGGAGAGGCAACAGCCGCGCCCTCGCGCCCCTAGCCGCCGTAGGAGACGCCCTGGGCGGCGGGAATCGATAGCCGATTCCCGGCCACCGTAGGCGCGGGCTTGCGGACGACGAGTAATGGGCAGCTCGCCGTTCGGTAAGGACCAGGCCCGGGTCGACGGCGCGTTGTGTTCCACGCGCGCCTCAAAGAGATGTCAGCAGTGACGGGGTCAATTGGGCCGATGCCGCCGGGGTCGCGGGTAGTTCGAAAGAGATACCGTGGCCCTGGCACGGGCAGCTGAAGGAACATGGGTGGGTTTTAGTCAGTAAAAGTCTGACACGCCCTCCCGCTCTGCCCAGAGCGGGAGAAGTCATTTGATGATTTCCCATCCACAAAAAAAAAAAAAAAAAAAAAAGACGCATTAAGTAGAATAACTTTAACTTCGGATGATTTAAAAAGAATCAATGAAAATATATTTGTGACTACACGAGCTCAAAGTAAGAAAATCAAAGAGGAAAATAGATTAGAAGAATTAAAAGGAGAAGGGAGTTCGTTGGATTTTTCTAGTAAACCCATTGATTTAAGGCCTGATCAACCAAAAATCGTGGAGCTATTTAAAAAACCAATTGACTCAGTGGAAATGAAATTTATAGGAAGTGAAGAGTTAGATAAACTTCGAGAGAAAAAAATAATAAGTAGAGAAGAAAAATGTTTAGCTTACGCAGAAAAGCAGTTAATTATTTACATTAATCTTTATTATATGTCACAATTCACGCGAGACGTATTTGTGAATATATTAAGTGAGTTTTGTAAGAAAATAAATGTAAAAGAAGTTTGTATAATTAAAGGAAAAAATAACGATAAATTTATAAAAGAATTATGTGAAGAAATAGATAGTAGAAAAGAGTGGTCCGGACCACCTCGTGTTCATATTTTAAGAAATGTAAGGAGAATTATCGATAAGGACGACATGAAAATCATATTAAATGATTATCATATATTGCCTTCGAGCGGACACGCCGGCGTTCGACGAATGGTGAACAACATTAAAAGTAAGTACTACTGGCCAGGACTAGAAAGCATCATCATCTTCCTGCCCTTATCCCATATTACTTGGGGTCGGCGCAACACGTTTTCTTCTTCCATTCTCCCCTGTCAACCGTCACGCTATCATTCACTCCCTTCTCTTTCATATCATTCCTCACACAATCCATCCATCTTTTCTTTGGCCTTCCTCTGCCTCTCCATCCATCAACATCTATATTCATCACTCTTTTAGTCACATGCGTTTCGTCTCTCCTCATTACATGCCCATACCAAGACAAACGATTTCCTTTCAACTTTTCTGTCACTGGCGCCACTTTCAAACTTCCTCTTATATACTCATTTCTCACTTTATCCATTCTTGTCACTCCACACATCCATCTCAACATTCTCATCTCCGCTGCATGCAATTTTTTTTCATCCGTCTTCTTCACTGTCCAGCATTCCGATCCATAAAGTACGACAGGCCTTATCACTAGAAAGCGACGTCAGAAATTACGTAAGTAAGTGTACTAAGTGTCAGGTGATGAAACACTCTCCCAGTTACAAGGAGCCTATGGTGATACAACCACAGCGAATTCAGCGTTTGAAAAGATCTACTTAGATCTAGTCGGACCCTTAGACAGAGATGATGAAGGTAACCAATACATATTAACTATTCAGTGCGAGCTTTCAAAATATGTGGAAGCTTACCCGCTACCAACAAAGGAAACAGCTGTCGTAGCGAGGTCTTTAGTAAGTAATTTTATATTAAGGTATGGTGTACCGAGAGTAATCGCAACTGATCGTGGTACTGAGTTCATGTCTTCTACCATGACTGAAGTGTGTAAGTTATTAGAAATAGAAAAAATAAACTCAACTGCTTACCACCACCAAAGCATAGGTGCTTTAGAAAACACACACAAAAACTTACGTAACTTTTTACGTATCCAATGTGAGGAAAATTCATACACTTGGAGCCATTAAATAAATAAATAAATAAATATGTTTGGACATATCACACAACGCCATCTAGCCCCAAGCTAAGCAACCTAATGCTTGTGTTATGGTAGCCTGGCTTCCCTTTTGGTGTTTTTCTTTTAATACTACAATACACACCTCAACTAACTATACACCGTATGAACTCGTATTCGGTAAACCATGTAATATTCCAAGTAGGTTAAAAGATGATTTAGAGCCATTGTATAATGCAGATGATTATGCATTAGTATTAAAATATAGATTACAGTTAGCACATAAGGATGCGAGAAAAAGGTTAATAGATAGTAAGATGAAAAGAAAGGTCACTTATGATAGAAATAAGAATCCTGTTAGTTATAAGAAAGATGATTTAATTTTAATAAGGAATGAAAATACAAGTAAAATGGACAGATTGTATAATGGACCTTATGTCGTGATTGAAGAAGATGAACCTAATGTTAAGGTAATAAAAAATAGTAATGTAGAAACGGTACATAAAAACCGTACAAAACCATATAAAGTATAAAAAAAAAATATTTTAAAATTGTTTAGAAATAGTTATAAAAAAAATAATAATAATACACTTTAAACAATAGTTTAAAAATTGTAATAAGATTAAAAAAGAAAAAAATGTATACCTACCAAAGGTAATATTTTTTTTTTCCCTTTTAAGGAGGGTGATGTAGTGTGTAGTGTGTTAAGTAGCTATATTATGTATTTAGTTTAGTTAGAATAGACATGTCAGTTAGGTTGTAGTCGCTAAATATACGTCGTACAGAACACTCGTCTTTTATTCATACGTATATAACCACGTCCCTCTACAGTTGGATTTTGCACTCTCGGCGCTAAGCAGAGCGTTGAAAATCCAGTGCGCTATAAAATCCCGCCGCGATTTTATTACGCCCGTGCGAACGGGGGTTAACTGTCTAATACTCTGTATTTTAATTTTAATGTTATTGAAACGTGGCTTAGATAGGTAGTCAAGTTTTTGGGAGCGTTATATTAAATAAAGAAATAGAAATAGGTGTGAGCAGAAGCGCATGCTCATGTTGTTGTCTGTTTAAACTTAACCTATCGGTTACATGTTGGGACTTATGCTACTTAGAATGCTAGATTGACAAAAATGCATCGAACAGTCTGGAAGGGCCACCCTAAACTGCAATCATGCATTTTATGCTCTCACAGTGATTACCCGTTGCGGTTCAGGTTTCATAACTAGGTAGGTACATGAATTTATGTTTTTATTTTTTATTTACTATGTTTGCGAATAGGTCCTTCCAAGCCCAAGGTGCCTAAGTGACGCGTTCCTTTGTCAGCCGGGCATTTGAGACGGGTTGTTAAATTTTATTGCTAAAACTAAACTTTAGTTTTACTGATAACAACCCGAGGACGTCTTTCTAATTCATTATGTCTCTTTTTTAAATCTATTTTATTATCTTTACATCGAACGTACAACTAAAGTTAATGATTTATACTAATATTTTTTCATGCTTTATTGCATGTCAAGCCAATTTCGGAGATAAAGTAGGGTTAAGCACACCTTACTTACACGAATCATTTCGAGCTACTTTCGGCCACCTAAATCTATTAGACCCACGAAGTTCCTTAAAGCAAAACTCTCAACAATTGCAAACAAATAATTGACATTGGAAACTTGCCAGGTTGCATAATCAGTAGTAAGGAACGTATTAAACTATCTCTTACCTCCATAGAACTTGGCCCTATTTTACATTTATGTTTTTGGTGGGACCTTTAATTTTGCACTTATGCACACAACTTGGTCGATAAACTTGAAATTTGAAAAATAAAACATTAAATATTAGGTCTTTACCTATGAAATTGCCGTTCTGCAGTACTGGCCATTTCAAATCAAAATAATTTTTGTTTGGCTAAGAATTCTAATTTCAAATTAATTTTATTTTAAAAACATGGATTTTTTTTTCCAAAAGTAGTCATTTGTTTATTGACTAGTGTTACATTTTCATCGCATTTCAATCTTTTTCGTCATCATGGATACGTTAAAAATTCGAGTAATTATGGAATATGAGTACCGTCGTGGCGGCAACGCGGCACAAGCGGCACGCAACATCAACGACGTTTACGGAGCTAACACTACAAACTAACGCACCACTTGTTATTGGTTTGCTCGCTTCCGTTCTGGAAATTTCGACCTGAAAAATGAACCTCGCGGTCGTCTGAAGACTTTGGTCGACAATGACGAATTAAAGGCGATTGTGGAAGCTGATGATACACAATCTACGGCTGAATTAGCAGCAGCTTTCGACGTTAGCGTCAAAACAATATTGGTCCATTTGCGTCAAATTGGCAAGGTAAAAAAGCTTGACAAATGGGTGCCCCACGAACTCAATGATCGCCAGCGCGAAGTACGCGTCGAGACGTGCCTTGCACTGCTCAACAGACACACAAATGAAGGAATTTTGAACCGCATTGTTACCTGCGATGAAAAATGGATTCTGTTTGATAACCGCAAGCGCTCAGCAAGTTGATTGGATCCTGGTTCAGCACCTAAACAATGCCCTAAACGAAAACTTACCCCTAGAAAAGTGATGGTCACTGTTTGGTGGTCTAGCGCCGGTGTGATTCATCACAGCTTCTTACCAAACGGGGTGAGCATTACTTCAGATGTGTACTGTGAAGAACTGAACACAATGATGGAGAAGCTGGCACATCTCCAACCAGCATTGGTCAATCGCTCGTCTCCGCTGCTCCTGCACGACAACGCGCGACCTCATACTGCACAGCAGACGGTCTCCAAGTTGCAAGAACTGGGGTTGGAAGCTCTCCGTCATCCGCCCTACTCACCAGACCTTGCGCCTACAGACTACTACTTTTTCCAGATTTGGATAACTTCTTGGCGGGAAAAAAATTCAATACCCGAGAGGCAGTACAAAATGCCTTTGAAGAGTTTGTTGCCTCCCGTCCAGTTGATTTCTTTAAGAAGGGCATCAATAAACTGCCACTGCGTTGGCAAAGATGCATTGATTGCATGGGTGATTACTTCGATTAATACAAATAAAAAATGCATGAAAAAAATTCGTTTAAATTTTTTCATAAAAAACGGCAATTTCATAGGTACCCTAAGGGCTATTACGCACTGTCGACTAGTCGCCGGCGACTCAGTTGTCGACGACTGTAATATTGTATAGTTTAAATAGGTGTTTACGCACTAGTCACCGGTTGCCCGGGCGACTCGGCGACTCGCCGCGCAGTGGCGACGCACAGGCAACTGCCGGTTGCCGGCGACCAATAGGAGCACGGTTTCAAATGAAAGCATTCACACTGCGAGCAACTGTCGTAACGACCGGACGGCCGCGCACAATGAGTTTTGACACGGATAAATTTATATCGGAAATACAATCCCGAAAAGCTATTTGGGATTAACAAAGTGAGGAATATGCTAATCGGGATTTGAAGAAAAAACAGTGGGAAGAAATAGTGGAGTTATTTGGAGGTGAAGATTTATCAGACGAAGAAAAAAAAAACTCAGGTAAGTAAGTTTCGGATAAGGCGGGAGGAAACGCCCGGGTGTCACCATTGTGTGGATCGCCCGGAGGACACGGTGGAGCATACAGTGGAGGTCTGCCCGGCTTGGGCGGAGCACCGCCGTGTTCTCACGGAGGCGATCGGCGGCGGCGATCTCTCGCGTCCAAACCTGGTCCAGGCCATGGTGCGGAGCGAGAGTGCATGGGAAGCCGTCACCTCCTTCTGCGAAGCAGTAATGCTCGCGAAGGAGGAAGCGGAACGCGTGAGGGAGAGGCAACAGCCGCGCCCTCGCGCCCCTAGCCGCCGTAGGAGACGCCCCGGGCGGCGGGAATCGATTGCCGATTCCCGGCCACCGTAAGCGCGGGCTTGCGGAAGACGAGTAATGGGCAGCTCGCCGTCCGGTAAGGACCAGGCCCGGGTCGACGGCGCGTTGTGTTCCACGCGCGCCTCAAAGAGATGTCAGCAGTGACGGGGTCAATTGGGCCGATGCCGCCGGGGTCGCGGGTAGTTCGAAAGAGATACCGTGGCCCAGGCACGGGCAGCTGAAGGAACATGGGTGGGTTTTAGTCAGTAAAAGTCTGACACGCCCTCCCGCCTCTGCCCAGAGCGGGAGAAGTCATTTGATGATTTCCCATCCACAAAAAAAAAAAAAAAAAAAAAAAAAAAAAGGTAAGTAAGAAATGCCATTTATTTTTTATTAATTAATACTGCTCATCTGCCAAGATAATTGACCCTCAGTTGTAAAGTAATCAGCAAATACATCTCTGTATGATGCACCACGTCGCGTAGCTCTTTGGAAACCGTTTGGGACTTCTTCAAAGCCAGGAATGCTCAGGGTATCTTCAAATTTATATCCGTCTCTTTCTCGGACATAGTTGTGAAGAGCGCAACATGTTTTGATGATGCATGATACTAGATCTAAATTCACGTTGATAGGTCTGTGAAAAATCTGCCACTTGTTTGCTAATATGCCGAATGAACATTCAATATGGCGTCGTGCACGAGAAAGCCTTTAATTAAATATTTTTTCTTTGTTGTTAAATTTGATCCACCGAACGGTCACATAATTTTGTCAGTTTGTCCAAATGCTTCGTCACCCACAATAACAAACGGTACTGGTATAGGGTTTGTCGATGAAATGGGCTTAGGTTCGGGTATTTGCAAATCATTGTTCATTAGCTTTTGATAAAACGTTGAATTTGTAAATATAGTTGAATCGCAATCCTTTCCATAGGAACCAACGTCTATGTATATGAACTTATAGTCAGAGTCACAAATGGCAAGCAAAATTACAGAAAAGAAGTGTTTGTAATTATAACACAATGATCCACTGTTGTATGGTTTTATAATTCTTACATGCTTACTGTGCAGAACGCACCTCTTTTATAATTGTCTTTGTTTTTATACTTTTTTCTATTGTCTTTTTTATTACTTTTGACATAATAAAAAAATTGATTTTTATCTTGTACTACCACGAACCAGCGTATTATTCATTTCGGTAGTTAATATTTGGTCCTTCAACGGAAAAATGCATACACGTTCAGCACATTCTAAGCGTGCAAAAGTGGACGCGCTGTGTGCAGGAGACGGCACCCAAGTTGCGGCGAGGGAGACTGCCCCACCCGCGCAGCAGAGCGCGGACCTGCCCCCTCACGCCGCGGCTCCGGCGCCTTCCCGCCCGGCCAGCGCCGCCACCTCGCGCTCTTCCGCCACCATCGTGGCGCGTCAGCTGGCGGCACAGGCGCAGCACGCGCGCCACCTGGCTGATTTGGAGCAAAAAGCTCTAGAGCGAGAGCGACAGGTCGCTGAGCTCCAACTAGAGAGAGAGCGACAGGTCGCGGAGCTCCAATTACAAGCTGAGCTCGCCGCCATAGAGGCGGACGCCAGCCAGCGCGGCAGCCACTGCATGCGTAGCTGTGCTAGTATCCAAGATTGGGTAAAAAATGTATTGCCTAATCCCGATGAGCGTCATTTTTTAAGTGCCAACCCACATTCCAGGTACGGCGATACAGCTCAGTGTGGGACACTGGGCATGAGAGCGTCACACGGCGAAGACGCCGTGGAGACACACGCTCTCAACCAAGATCGTATTGAAGATGGAGGAGTGACGCGCTTAATCAATTCGCTCGGAATATTAATTAAGAAAGTTAACAAGCAAACTGCTACGAAGACAGACTTGCCTACGTTCGATGGCAAGTCCTATTTAGATTGGCTAGCTTTAAAACGTGCGTACGAAAATACAGCTCAAGGTGTTTCGGCAACTGATAATCTAGCGAGGCTGTCGTGCGCCCTGCGCGGAGCGGCGCGCGACGCAGTGGCGGGGCTGCTGGCGGCGGCGCGCGCCCCCGGGGTGGTGCTGGCTGCGCTTGACGCGCGCTACGGCCGCCCCGAGCTCGTCGTGATGCATGAAGTGTCTGTAATACGTGCGCTGCCTAAGGTAAGCTACGAAGGTAAAGACCTCGTAATTTTTGCCAGCCGAGTACAGAATTGTGTGGAAGTAATCCGCCTGTTAAATCAGCCGGATTACTTACGCTCGCCCGAGCTGTTTCAGGCACTGTGGAACAAGCTGCCAACGCTATTGCGACCACGGTGGTTGGATTACGCTCATTTGTGCGATGGCAGCTTGTGTAAAATTGAAATGTTTGCCGATTTCCTCTCCCGTGAAGCTAACTTGCAGTGTAGGTTCGGCGGCGCTATTGAATGCTCGTTACCTACTGTAGCACGTCCTAACACGGATGGCAGAGGCTTCAGGGATAGGGTGAACGTTTTCGCTGAAAATAATGAAAATTGTAGCATTTCAGAAAATAATTTTTGTCCCTTGTGTCAACAAAAACATGAATTGAAGTTTTGTGATAGGTTTGTCAAAATGACAATAAATGATCGTTGGCAATTTATTAAGAAAAATAAAATATGTCATAGATGTTTAAAGAAAGGTTGGCACAAGAATAAAACTTCTTGTATTAAAAGAGTGTGTACAGTAGAAGGTTGTGACATGCGTCACCATGCTTTGTTGCACGGGTCGAAATTTGAGCGTGCAGTCACCGCGCACGTCGGTGTGGAAGACGATGCTGAACCCGAGCCATCGACATCCAGCGCGGCCGCGCCCCCGACGTGCAGTGCTCAGCTGCCTTGTGACGCACCCGTGGGCTGCGAGGCCGGCGCGCCATCGTCTGACGACTCGGACCACGAAGTCTTGGCTCATGCATCCTCCTTGTCAGCTGCGGAACCTTCTGTTCGGCCGTTATTGAAAATAGTTGGCGTGACCGTTTCGGGGCCTTCTAGTAGCGTTGATACGTACGCTTTGCTGGACGACGGTTCCACAGGTACCTTTATAGATTCTAGGCTGGCGGCTCAAATTGGTTGCAAGGGCCAAGAGAAACGTATCCATTTGGACTGTGTAGGTGGTCTAGGAATGGACGTAAACATTCAGTATGTTGATTTCAATATAAAAGGTCGTCATTCAAACAAAATTCACTCCGTTAAGCGAGCCAGGTCGATGAGCGGCTTGGGTGCTGCGCGACAGTCTGCACATCTTGAGAGCGTGCGTAAGTATCCATACCTGGCAGACATTGCTAATGAATTTTGCTATGAAGACGTTAGGCCAATGCTGATTATAGGCATCGACAACTGGCACTTATCTTTCGCTAAAGCTACGCGCAAAGGAACCAAGACACAACCCGTAGCTATTTTAACTGCTTTAGGCTGGGTTTTGTATGGTTTCGGTTGCAGTAAAACTAAACTTGTAGACGTTATCAACCACGCCACGGTTAGCGAACCTGATATATTGAACGATCAGTTGATTCTGGAAGGTCTTATTAGGGAGCAGTTCAGAATTGATTCGGTCGGCATCTCTAAACAGGAAGCTCGTAGTGCCGACGACGAACGCGCTTTGCAAGTTCTCGAGCGCACAGCACACCGTCTTCCCGGTGGACGGTTTGAAGTAGGCTTGTTGTGGAAGGCTGATAAACTGGATATTCCAGATAGTTACAAGTTAGCTGTGTCTAGGTTCCTTAGTTTAGAAAAAAAAATGGTGAAAGATCCGGACTATGCTGAACGCTACCGTCGGAATATCCATGATATGCTGTCAAAGGGATATGCTGAACCGTGTTCAGCTCCTCCTAACTTGGGGTCCCCGTTGTGGTACCTTCCTCACTTTGGCGTAATTAACGCAAATAAGCCTAACAAATTGAGAACGGTACACGACGCAGCCGCCAAGTCCCACGGCGTGTCATTAAATTCGATGTTATTAACTGGTCCAGACCTTTTGCAACCCCTGCTAGGTATTCTGATGCGCTTCCGTGAGGGTAAGGTTGCTCTGACAGCTGACATTCGTGAAATGTTCCCTCAAATTAAAGTAATTGAAAATGATAGGGATGCCCAAAGATTTCTGTGGCGCGATAATCCGAAAGAGCCTATACGTACATACCGCATGTCATCCATGATTTTTGGCGCTGCGTCCAGCCCCTTTACTGCTATCCATATCAAAAACAAAAATGCACTAGAGTGGCAGGATACATACCCCGATGCAGCTCGAGTAATTATACACGATCACTACATGGATGATTGCATCACTAGTTTAGACAACGTTCATGAAGCGGCCAAACTGGCTGTGGACATTTACAACGTACACTCTCATGCTGGCTTTGAGATGCGAGGCTGGATGTCAAACGATGTCATGGCACTCCCGTTGCTACCCAAAGAATCCTTGCTAGAAGTTGTTAAAGAAGTAGATTTAGGTCACCTGGCTACAGATGTCCGCACGCTTGGCCTTATCTGGCAACCCCCCTGTGACGTGATTGGTTTTAACACGGGAGTCCATAAGGGTGTGTTGCCACAGAAGCTCACCAAGCGAGAGGTGTTAGCCCACGTGATGCGAGTCTACGATCCCCTTGGAATCCTTGCGCCGATCGTAGTTCGTGGCCGCATCATGTTTCAAGACGCCTGGCGTAAGGGTTTGGAATGGGATGAGGAGCTCTCTCAAGGTGACAGTGCTGCGTGGAAGTCGTGGTTTCAGGATTTATCCTTGGCTTCTACTTTACGAATTCCACGTCGCTATAATTTAAGTGATTTAGAGCTGACAGGCTGCGAACTTCATGTGTTTTCGGACGCCAGTGAGTCTGCCTTTGCCGCTGTCGCTTATTGGCGGTTTCTGTACGATAGCGGTGAAGTTAGACTCTCCCTTATCTGTAGCAAAGCTCGCGTGTCACCCCTTAAACCAGTCTCCATACCACGTCTAGAGCTCCAAGGCGCTCTTATTGCAGCTCGCCTTGCTTCGTCAATCTGTGAAGCCCACCGATTTAAAGTTAGCAGACGTGTTTTTTGGTGTGATTCGATGACTGTCCTCGGTTGGCTTCGCAGTGACGCACGCTCTTTCAAGCCTTTTGTATCGCATAGATTAGGCGAGATATTGGAGTTATCCAGCGTGAATGAATGGCACTGGGTGCCAAGTAATTTAAACGTAGCCGACGATGCAACTCGCAACAAACGCTCTGATCTCTCTCCAAAATCCCGTTGGATCTTGGGTCCTGATTTTTTACTGTCCTCTGATTGGCCTTGTGAACCGTATGACAAAATTAACTTAGGACAGGAGGAATTAAAGCCATCATCATATATCGCAGTAAATCACATTAGTGAAGTCGAGAAGCAGGCACCAATTTCGGCAGATCCGAAGCGTTTTAGCTCTTGGCTAAGGTTGGTGCGTGCTACAGCAATCGCCCATAAGTATATCACTTTGTTGCGCATACGTAGTCTCCATCAACGGGGCTTAGATGTTGCTAATCTAGTTAGACTTGAAGGGGGTCTTTGTACTTATATGTTTCAACCTGCAAATACGTTCTCCATACCGTGTCCATCAATGTCACGATCCAGAGTAATCACTGCTGATGACATGCGCTTAGCAGAAGAGCATGTATTGCACCAATCCCAACTGGACTCGTTCCCGGATGAAGTAACGCATCTTACGGGTGGTCAACCTTTGCCACGCACCAGTCGCTTATTAAAAATATCCGCCATCATCGGTAACGATGGAATGCTTCGCCTGTCCAGTCGCATCTCCGCAGCTTTAGGAGTTCGTGAGGAAGCTAAGCACCCCATCATACTCGACGGCAGACATCCATCTGTACGCTTACTCGTGGACCGACATCATCAGAAAGCTGCCCATGCGAATACAGAAATAATTGTGAATGAGCTTCGACAGCAGTTTTTCATATTAAGTCTCAGAAGTACTGTGCGGTCAGTAGCATTCAATTGTCAAGTATGCCGTCTTCGCAAAGCTGTGGTGTTTAATCCACCTATCGGAGATTTACCTGAAGCTCGCTTGGCGCACCACCAACGCCCGTTTTCCTTTGTTGGGCTGGATTATTTTGGGCCAATTCAAGTGTCCATTGGTAGGAGGCAGGAGAAGAGATGGATCGCCCTCTACACGTGCTTAGTCGTTCGTGCCGTACATCTGGAGGTCGTGAATAACCTTTCCACTGATGCAGCTATAATGAGCCTCCGTAGATTTATAGCACGAAGGGGCACGCCAACAGAGCTGTGGTCAGATAATGGAACGTCATTTGTGGGCGCTAGCAGAGAACTACGAACCTTATATTCTGCTGCAATTTCCAATTTTGCAGCAAACGAGAAGATGAACTGGAGATTTATCCCCCCATCGGCTCCTTTTATGGGCGGGGCTTGGGAACGACTCGTTAAGAGCGTAAAGATCGCATTAAAAGCAACACTCAAGGAGCGTACTCCGTCTGATGAAGTGCTGCGTACACTGCTGGCTGAAGCTGAGGCACTGGTGAACGCTCGCCCACTTACCCATGTATCGCTTGAACCAGGCAGCGAAGAAGCTTTAACCCCCATGCACTTTTTGATCAGCGCTTCTTCAGGTCGTCCAATTCCAGCAAACTTAAGTGAAGCTGACTTGGTGAGCAGAAGCAGTTGGCGGAGGGCCGTCAGATTGTCAGACCACTTCTGGCAGCGCTGGGTTAGAGAATACCTGCCAACACTCGCGCCGAGACGTGGCCAGGGAGTGATACCCGACATCGTCGTTGGAGACTTGGTGCTTGTGGCCGACGGGAACCTACCAAGAGGATCGTGGCCTAGAGGTCGGATCACTGCTTTGTTCCCGGGTAGAGATCGCATAACAAGAGTGGCTGATGTGACCACGGCGACCGGAGTACTTAGGCGACCACTTAAAAGGCTAATTCGTCTTCAGTGTTGAAAGGGGGAGAAATGTGCAGAACGCACCTCTTTTATAATTGTCTTTGTTTTTATACTTTTTTCTATTGTCTTTTTTATTACTTTTGACATAATAAAAAAATTGATTTTTATCTTGTACTACCACGAACCAGCGTATTATTCATTTCGGTAGTTAATACTTACCATCTACGGCACCTATGCAATTTGGAAAATTGTTCCGTAAATGAAAATCTTTTGCGATTTTTAACCAATTTTCTTTTGTCGGTTGCGGTAAACACATGTCTTTTAGTACAACCCATATAAAATGACAAACTTCTCTTATTATTTCAGCTATAGTTGAAATCCCAAGTCTGTATGAGTAATGTAAATCTACAAATTTACAACCGCTTCCAAGATATCTGGAATTAAAAAATAATTTAAATATATACATTATTTACAGGTCATTCACTTCAAAAAAAATGGAAAAATATAAGAAGCTGCTTTTCGCGAGAAGTACGAAGATTAAAAAATACTAAAAGCGGATCTGCTGCTTCCCATAAAACTCCCTATATTTATTATAATCAGCTGTTATTTTTGAAGAATACCGTTGGTAATTTGAACACAGAGAGGTAACATTGCTGAACAAGAACATTTGACAAATGATCAAGAACCTTTAGGACCTTACTCGAGAGAAAATATAGTCGGAAGAAAAAAGAAAAAAACGTCAGATGATGGCACAAGCGAACTGTTAACCACATTAAACAAGTGTATTGAAACTCGCAAAAATAAGGAGGATATTTTGGAACAAGATGAGGACAGAATGTTCCTGATGTCCCTATTATCATCATTTAGGGCAATTCCGGAGCACAAGAAGTCAGCTGCGAAAATTCAATTAATCAGTGTAATCGAATCATTCCGATCCTCTACTCAAAATAATATATATCCAAACACAATGTGGCGAAATTTTAATGAGTACGAGTATGAGCGTGGTTACTTCACACCGGAGGCCGGGCGTTCAACAGCACCAAGTCAACAATCACGCCCTGAAGCACAACATTATTATACGCTACCAACTTCACCTCCTTCAGAACGTGAACGCCCAGAGTCGCGATTTTCTACTGTCACTTCAAATACCTCGCAAGATTCTGACATTTTGGATCTATTTTGAATATTTACTTTTGTTGTGCGTTCGTTTATAATATTGATTTCATTAAGTACTTTAAAAAAATACATGTTTTATAATTATTTACCGTATATTTTTAAATTATGTCATCGAAGAGTAGACTTACAGATAGTGCCATCCACGAAGACGCGCCCCACTCTTTGTTCAAATGCATGTGTGCTATCTTCCGCATGTGTTAAACATCTGTCGATACACGCTAATTATCGATGAATGCAAACGCACACTAATAGAAATTGACTAATCAGGAAAGAGTATTATGAACAGCACGAAAGATGCTCTATTTAAATTTAATCGCGCGTCTTCGTGGATGGCATTATCTGTAACTCTAAACACACTCCCGGACACATTTATCGGCCCACCTTGAGTTTTAAGTTTTGACTGGAGACCAGCTAAAAATAAATGTTAGGAGGAGCAATAAGTTTTTGCAGGTGTGAAGCTGATTTACTGGCCATCGTTTTCGTAAAAAACTGCATAAAAACTTATTGCACCACTTAACATTTATTTTTAGCTAGGGATTGTCAACACTTTAAACACTAGGTTTGGCCGATAGATGTGTCCGGGAATGTAATGTAAATTGTGTTAAAATCCCGTAAAAAATAAATGTTAGGAATGAATTTCATTTGAATTGTCACTTTAGTGTTATAAAAAGTTTTTCTTCCGGAGAAATACATGGTCGCATATTTGTATCTATGCCAGTTATATGTGGTTTTAGAAGACACAATAAGTCATAAAACGTACTCACAGACATTCTTGCATAATTAAAAAATTTACGAGGATATTTTCTAACGTCTTCATAAAATATTTTAAACATTCCCTTTGACCTCCGTTCTTCTAACAAAGGATGCACCCAATACTCTTTTGATTTTTTTTTATTTTTCTTTCTTTTTATAATTAGTAGCGCCGCTACTATTGCAAGTTCTTCAACGTCCATTCTGCACGAATGTACTTGGAATACTGTCGCTCGGCTCGGTCTCCGGCCCTAGTTTCCCATGTTTCGGTCGCCGAGGGACTGAGTTGCCGGCGACTAGTCGACAGTGCGTAATGGCTCTTAAGGTAACCTAATATTTACAGACTTCACTTGCTTAAGTACCTACTTTAATTATCATTTTTCGTAGGCAAAAATTCAGTACCGTAGAATGGGGTTACTTTAAATCGCGGGGCGACATTGATCGAAACTACTTTTAGAAACTTAAGTGCAAATATTGAGAAAACGGAACGCACTAGCCCACTTTTTTTTTGGTGTTGGCAACACCAAACCAGCCATCTTTCCCTTAGAAGCATAGGCGAGTGCGGCGGCTCGTTTTGCATAAAACAATTGAAAAGGTGAGTAACTACATATGAATATCTTTTTTTAGCCTGCAAAACTTTGTCCGTAACTAATTCACTTTGTGTATTGGCATAATGCAATTTATATTCGGTTAGTTTAACATTAATTTGTGAACTATAAAAAAATATTGTGATTTCCTAACCTCAAAATTTGCTTGTGTTACTGGCAAAAAATTAACGCGGGGTGACATTGATCAACAGGCTGGGTGAGATTGATCGGTGATCAAAGTAACCCTACGTTTTAAAGTAAGGGTGTGGTTAACTACTTTTATCCGATTCTTATGATTCTTTATATACACTTCTGGACACATCTATTGGCCCACCTTAGAGTTTAGGTTTCGATGGCCCCTACCGAAATATGATTGCTAGATTGAACAAAAACTGTTGATGCAGTTTTAAACCTGATACATTTTACCATCTTTTTCGATCGTATTGTTTTAAATTTTAATTCAGAATACCATACGACATGGAGCTACGCCTAACAAGTCGGATATGCGCCTTGTTAAATTCAATTGATTTTTGAATAAAAAACATGTTTTATCAAATAAAGGTTTAATTTAATAACGCGTGTTGCCTCCATGGGCATCTACCACAGCTCTCATACGATTAAGCATAGATTTTATCAACCGCTCTATGAAATTTTGAGGGATCATCTCCCATTCCTCTTCTATGGCAGTTTTCAACTCCTGCATCGTCTGGGCAACTGGCTGACGAGCCCTAACACGTCTTTTTAGCTCGTCCCACATGTGCTCAATGGGGTTCATGTCTGGGCTTCTGGCTGGCCAGTCCATAACTGTGATGTTCACATCCCGAAGATATTCCCTGACGATGCCGGCCGCATGGGCTCTTGCATTATCATGCATAAAAAGGAAATTTGGGCCCACATAGTCCGCGTATGGTATCACGTGAGGTTCTAAGCACTCACGAATGTACCTTTCAGCATTTAATGTTGGCAGCCGTGGTCCTGTAACAACCTCAAGTTGAGTTTTGCCGCTCGCGGATATACCGCTCCAGACAGTCCATGAGCCACCGCCATAAGCAACCCTCTCTTCAAAGCAGCATTGTGCGAAACGCTCTCCCTTACGTCGGTAGACCTTCTTCCTTCCATCATTGCCATGTAACACAATTTTAGACAAATCAGAAAAGAGTACACGGCTCCAATCTTGCTGTGTCCAATTTAAATGACTGCGTGCGAAATGAAGGCGCGCTGTTCGGTGGGCTCGCGTTAGTTTGGGGCCATTAGCTGGCTTGTGTGGTACCATATCGCGTTCTTTTAACCTTCTCCGAACAGTTCGAGCGCTCACAGATACTCCGTGGAAGTCGCGAAGTTGGTTTTGTATCTCAATGGAGGTAAGGTGACGATTTCTCAAGCTGGTCGTCACGATGAATCGATCCTGCCTTTCAGTTGTGACCCGAGATCGTGGCCTTCCTTGGCGACGAACGAAGCCGCCAGTCTCTAGGTACCTCCAATAAACATTTCGGACCGCAGATCGACTTAAATTAAGTTGAGCACTCACGTTTCTTTGGCTGTGTCCGGCCTGAATAAGTGCCACAGCTTGGGCGGCGACTTCAGGTGAAGTATCCATAGATTATTGATAGAACCTCACCTTAATGTTAAGAATAAGTAATGTTTGTTGCAAAACCAAAGATATCAATCACTTTTTCAAGAATTAAATCCAAGTAAACCAATAAAACCAAGTTTTCTTCGTATTCGATTGTTTGATATCAACAAACAGGCTCCAAATTGTCTTTTGTTTCTTTAAATTCTGTGTTCGAAATTAAAAAAAAAAACTATTGAATGAAATTGTGAATGTGCCAGGTTTAAAACTGCATAAAAACTTTTTGCTCGACCTAATATAAAATTTTAGCTAGGACCAAACGAAACTGAAAATACAAGGTGGGCCAAAAGATGTGTCCAGAAGTGTATTATTATTAATCTATTGCTTCAGAAACATCATGCCGCGAGATTACAAAAAAAAAAAAAAAACCCGGAACGAGAAGATATACAGGGTGTTTGGTGCATCGTTTGCCAAATTGAATTGGCCGAAAGAAGAGGTCATTTGCTATCGCTTCAGGCTCAAGTACTCATTTTTGGCCACACCGGTTTTTTTATTACAACTTTCTAATTTTTATTTTGAAAAAATCCAAAACTCAGCATTAAAGCTTAAATTAAAAAAAAGTTTTAAGTGTAGTCGTCAAATTTCATTTTTATTTACATATGTACTGTTGTATGGCTCTATCAAATTTAAAATTACTTGCCAGTTACATCTAGTTTTTTTTTAATAAATCACAAAGTTTTTGGAAAAATAAAAAATGAACTTAAAACTCAACTTTAAATAGCTATAAAAAAAAAACTAAAAGCGATCGGGATCTTCGAATTATTTTAAAAAGTTCTCTAGTCTATCCCCTTTCCAACGGTATGCAATGTGTTTAAAAAATGTTTCAGTAAGTTCACTAATACGCTAAGTTTGTGTATCGGGACGCACCATCAAACTATTGCATATTCGGGATAAATAAGTGTTTTCGCGTAAACAATACATACGAAGCAGGTAAAGCCTGCTATCTCCCTCCTACACAGTAGAATTCATTATCTGTCTCTTTTTGTTATTGGGTTGGCCGCAAATTGGTTAAGTTTGTTAGTCGTTATTTGACTGTCTCTGAAAACTAACCCCTTGTTGTTGTTGTGTTATTTTCTGTTACTGTTATTTTCTGTTACTGTTAATTTCTGTTACTGTTATCTTTTCATTGAGTTTTGTGGGTGTTTGTGTTAACTTTCGTGATTTTTTTTGTGTTACAATATGGCTACATTCTCTAATGAAGAATACGCTGATATTTTGATGGCTTATGGAAGAGCCGATGCTGTTGCTCGCGAAGCACAAAGAATTTATCAGGAACGCTTTCCCAATAGACGATTGCCTTCCCGCCATACTTTCCAGAACACTTATCGACGCTTACGTGAGACTGGTAATTTGACTGCTAGTGAACCAAGAGGGATTGTAGTGCGTCATAATGTTGACGTAGATGAACAGATTCTGGCACTGTTTGAAGAAGATCCCACTAGAAGCATAAGAAATGTAGCTGCATTACTGGGAATTTCGATCTGGAAAGTATGGCGAGTACTTCGCCAAAATAACAAACATGCTTTCCATTACACTCCGGTGCAAGGTACGTAATTTTTAAATTAATAGACTCACAACCGTAGGCGCTAACGTAGATTGCGAACCCTTTCTAGCTTTACCGCGTACCCGACGCAGCAGCAGGTAGCGGCTTTGACGTCACTCTGCCAGATGTCATAAACCTTCAGCGGTCAGGCCATTGTCTTTTACATTGTACTGCCCGTACTTTTTACAAACAATAAAAAAAAATCTTGCGAGAAAGTAATGCATTCTTACGCGTATTTTATTTGTTGTAGGTCTCGAGAATCAAGACTTTGATAACCGTGTCCAGTTTTGTCGTTTTTTACTGCATTCAGACGTGGATAATCCGGTCTTTTTAAAAAGAATTCTGTGGACGGATGAGTCCAAATTTACTAAAGAGGGAATCCTCAATTTACATAACTTACACCACTGGACAGCAAAAGATCAAAACCCACGCGTAAAACGACAAAGGTCATTCCAGAGACGATTTAGTGTGAACGTTTGGGCAGGAGTCATTGCAAATCATGTAATTGGACCACACTACTTACCTGACAACCTGAACGGGGATAATTACTTAGAATTTCTGCAAACAGAGTTGCCCTTATTATTAGCTGATTTGCCAATTTTCAGTGAAGACAGGTCTTTTGTTTTCCAACATGACGGTTGTCCCGCTCATTGGAGAATAACCGTCAGGGAGTACTTGAATGATGCATTCCCGGACTCATGGATTGGGAGGGATGGCCCTATTCCTTGGCCTCCACGTTCTCCAGACTTAACTCCGTTGGATTTTTACGTCTGGGGACGGGCCAAAGAACTCGTCTACGCCACGGAAGTTGAGACAAGAGATGATTTAGTCCAACGCATTGAGGCGGCTTTCATGACGATCAAAGCAGAAATGCGTTTACGCACCACTACAGTTGAGATAAGACGAAGATGTCGCGCGTGCATACGCAATAGTGGTAGACAGTTTGAACAAGACTTGTAAGATTAGTATGTAATTAAATTACTTATTAATAAATGATTATTTTTGTAATAATGTATTTTTTTTTCAATTTCGAGGAAAGTTCCCTATGTAAGAACGAGATAAGAGACTACGTAAGACGTGAGATAACAGTATCTATCTACTAATAGCATGTAATTTATGCGAAAACTAGTGTTTTAAACGTAATATCCAATATCAGCCTGATGTGTCTCGACTACACATTTAGCTAATTATTAAAGATATTAAAAGAGTTTTTTAACACATTACATACCGTTGGAAAGGGGACAGACTAGAGAACTTTTTAAAATAATTCGAAGATCCTGATCGCTTTTATTTTTTTTTTTATAGCTATTTAAAGTTGAGTTTTAAGTTCATTTTTTATTTTTCCAAAAACTTTGTGATTTATTAAAAAAAAACTAGATGTTACTTGCAAGTAATTTTAAATTTGATAGAGCCATACAACAGTACATATGTAAATAAAAATGAAATTTGAAGACTACACTTAAAACTTTTTTTTAATTTAAGCTTTAATGCTGAGTTTTGGATTTTTTCAAAATAAAAATTAGAAAGTTGTAATAAAAAAACCGGTGTGGCCAAAAATGAGTACTTGAGCCTGAAGCGATAGCAAATGACCTCTTCTTTCGGCCAATTCAATTTGGCAAACGATGCACCAAACACCCTGTATAAATTACAGCGACGAATTATTAAATGAAGCTTTGTCAGGAGCAGTGACAGGAGCTATGTCTTTACGGGCTGCATCCAGAGAATATGATATTCCCTTTGGAACTCTGTACAATAAATATAAAGGAAACTTTACTAGAACTCCAGGTGCACAGCCTATTTTTAGCCATACCGAAGAAAAATCTCTGTTGAAGGCGGCAGCAAAATGTTCTGACTGGGGTTATCCTTTAACCGCACTTGATATGAGGTTTTTAGCAAAAGCTTATTTAGACAGACAAGGCCGACATGTTGCTAGATCTCCAGATTGGGACAAAATTATCACACAGGTATTTTACTCTTACTTTTAAAATAACCTGTTCTATCGGATAAGCTAATAAAAAGGGATGTCCGTTTTTCGAGGCAAAAACAATACTGTGCAGTGTTCTCCAAAATCATCGAAAAAGTCATTTACAACAGCCTTTATTCATTCTTTGAAAAAAAAAACAGTATTCTAACTAAAGAACAGTACGGTTTTAGAAATCATAAAAATATTAATATGGCCATCTATGAATTAGTAAATGAAATTATTTCAAATATGGATAAAAAAATCCCAGTTACAGAATTATTCATGGACATGACGAAGGCATTCGATTTTGTAGATCACAGAATCCTTCTCATAAAATTAAGCAAATTAGGAATTAGAGGGAATGTCCTAGAACTAATCAACAGAAAGTAAATCACTAAAATAGCAAAAATATGTCATAGAACCAAAACAGAAAAAAACTACTTATCAAAACAAACAAAGATCTATAAATTACGGTGTTCAATGTTACCTTTGGACATTGAATCAGCACTCGCGCGGCCCAGTTAAATTAACGATTGGTTGCATCTTACACGCACACAACACAAAGATTTTTTTATAATAGTGTGTGTTAAGAAAAAGTAGATATAAGCGGTAACATAATGTAAATAAATCAGATTTTAATTTTATATTCTTGTCTCATTACCTCTCACTGTGGCCAATACACCTTAGCCATCTCTGATCAGTCTCGTGAGTCTGCGGGATTGGCAGTGAGTGTACCCTTCCCGAACCTGGAATCCTGTCCACTATCCGTCTGTAACCTTAGGTCGCATGGTGCAGACATCCTGAACTTATTTATATATTTATTTATCACATATTAGGTATATGATAGGTTAGCGCTGTAGGGCTTATAGGGCTTAGGGTCGTAGGGACTGTTAGGCTTGTAAGTCTTAGTAGGTTTCTGTAACGTATCATATATTTTCATGTACTGTCACACCTTTAACAGTGTTGCGGGTTTACGTGACGATTGTTAAGGGTGGATGTACATTTTGGTCCTTCGAGCATTTGAATCACGCGGTCCCCTTACCCACTGTAGGGATTGACTTTGACAAACTGACACTTCAGAGAACTGGGGACTGGTGTACTCAACAAAGCATCAGTTTTCAGTAATCTGAAGTACATTGTACTAGGGTATTGTCGGAAAGCCTCTCGTTGCGGATCGGCCACTTGCTTCCCACAAGCGGGTCTAACCAGTTGATTGAGAAATCGCACAGATATAATAAGAGCGCAGATACCACTAGTACAGACTTAACTATTAAATTAGGGTAGGGCCGTCAGGGATGAAGAAAGAAGAGCAAAATGGAGATACAGGAAGTTAACGAACTAATCAGGAGCCAGGAAGCGGATTACAACGAGATCGGAAGGGTAGTAGGTAACAAACATCAAAAAGGACTCGCCCACAAGAAAAACAGAAAAAATACATCAACGAAAAGAAGAAAACAATAGACCAAGTTTTTTCAGCGAGTTCAAGAAAACCACTTAAACACTACAGGAACACGAGGTTTTATCAACTCATAAATATTTAACTACAAACTACTTTGGCTTAATAAAAAAAAGTTATGACATAGGAATCGACTACTTTAAAAAGTGCGAAGAAAGACTACAACATGTGCAAAGTGTTTATGAACCACGACTTTTAGATGAAGATGAAGACAAGGACGTTGTCAGTAGCCCAAAACTGTTTATGCAGCTATTCCGGATGTCACAGATAACTAAGAAAATGTCTCAGACCAAGGAATCCATTACTCAGAACAAGCCAATATGGCATTTACAAACACTGCTACAGACTACAAAAACAATGGCTAGAATCGAAGAAACGCACATTGGAGTACTGATGGCCGAAAGTACTCATTGGACAATAGCTACTTCAGAGATAATTCGCGGGCGACTCTGACTCTTGGAACTCGTTTCAAGATTTATTTAGAAAAATAATTCACGAAGATCAATCAATTTCTTCTACGGAAAAAATGCAGTATCTAAAAACACACGTAAAAGGCGACGCAGCAAGATTAATACGTCACCTAACAATAAGCGAAGTAAATTATGAAATAGTTTGGAAGTTGCTTACGCAGAGATACGAGGGGGCATTTTTAAGTTCGCGGAATGGGGGGGAGGGGATAACAATAGGTCATTATCGGGATGGCCACAACTTCAGCCACTCAATATTAGTATAAATACCAGGTTGTATCTTAATTGGATCATGTCCATTCCCCGACCAATCACCATGTTTGGTAAGCCGATCCCTTGGGAGAAGCGAGCCAAATATCTAGGGGTGACTCTCGATCAACGCCTCTCCTTTGCGGAGCACATTAAGCTGGTACGTTCACGGGCCGCTTTTGCCCTCGGTAGACTACATTACGTTCTAAATGCACGCAGCAAACTATCTCTTAAGTGCAAATTGCGCATTTACACTGCGTGTATTCGTCCCATCATGACATATGCGGGTTCGGTATTTGCACACACCAAACCCCGCTATCTGCATCGGATGCAGACGTTACAAAACCGTTTCCTCCGAAGGATAACGGGCGCCCCTTGGTTCGTTCGGAACGCGGACCTCCACCTTGACCTTAGAATCCCCACGATCCATCAATTTTTGAAGCGCGGCTCGAAGCGTTTCTTTGATGCCGCCGCGAAGCATCGCAACCCTTTGGTTGTCGAGGCCGCGCGCTATGCCCCCTCTAAAATCAGTAAGACTCGCCGTCCGAGACATATTCTCACCGACTCTGATGACCCCATAACCCTCCTTCAGGAGTGTAGCAAGGCCACCAGTACGGTTTACAAATTTAAACCACCCAGGAATACATTCCGACCTCGCCGCCGAAGTCGCAATCGTAACCGCCCCCCCCTGCCGTGCCTGCTGGGGGCACAGCTGAGCCTGTAGCACTTATCCCCCCCCATTATGATCCAGCCTGCCCCGTCTGGCTGTCCTATTATTAGCGACGCTCAGTCGACTAATATTTTACCTTAGTTTTAAGCCTGGCCGGGGGCTTTAAGTTCGCTTAAAGCACCCACAGGAAACGCCCGGTTGAGCAGTCTCGACCCTCAGTGGTCAACTGCGAGATGCCATACAAAACTCAATTGGATCATTAGTCCTTGAACTATCGTCAAGCAAACAACTTGCAGCAGCTGCAGTAGTTCCTGTGACCACTAGATCTGTGGGATTCATGACTCAATGGACATTTGTTAAGATTTACGAACTCTACGGACGCCGAGAGGATCGTATTCCAGAGTGCACACCGTATGCTTTTTATAGAGTTGCGTTGGCACAATTCGAGTACCGATTACTGTGTGGAAAGCCATGTAATTTAAATACTTTAGATACTGGTGAGTTTGGTTTATTCTATCGTCCAAGGATGGACATTGAACAGCGCGATGTTGTTAAGATGATGCGCATAAATTTCTCACCTTTTGTTAATTTAATCAGTGGAATAGGCACTTTTGAGTTTAATAGCGATGTATATCATACTCAATGCCCCAATGATCAGTTGTTGGGTATTTTGTTTTCAAATTTACAAAATGTCGTGGAAGCCATGGCTAATGTTGCTACCCCACAAGCTACTCGTCAAGCTTTTTACGATGTGTCCGTTACCATTCCCTGTGTGGAATCAACCTGCTGGAGCAGGCATAAGACGAAGAGCTGATGGACAGGTTCCAGTTGATCTGGGATTTCCAGTTCTTCTTTATTTAATTAATAATGCCACAATGACACAATTAGTAATGCCACATATGTTATCAATAATAAATAATATCGTATTTTATTCAATTAGCTATGTTAAAATTATATCTGTTCTAATATTAAAAGTATTGTATTGACTATTTTAGTACCGACTGAGTTTGTAGATGGCACGACTAACCAATCACAGCGTATCGCAAAAAGGCGGGGATAAGAATGGCGGGGGAAAACGCCATCTTGGTTGTCGTGCCCATCCTGCAAACTTAGTCGTGCATAAGTCGTCGAGAAACGAGTGTTAATCTCTAGCTGTGTTTCAAGGATACCGAGTGGTGATTGTAAAAGTATATTTGATTTTGTGTGTTTGGGAAATACACTAAGTAAGTACATTAACATGTTTCTATTATTTCTAAAACCTTATTTTTGAAAGCCATGAACCTGAATATTAGTTAATTCTTCATATTTAACTTATTACTAGATTATCTGTAAAAGTACAGAGTCTACATCTCAGAAGTGGGATAAAGATTCCTGTTTTGGCCAGTTAAATATTTTTTGTACCTATCCTTAATTAATTATCTATTATTATGCCTGAGTATTAAACCATTGTGATATTTTATTTGTCCTCTTGATAAAAAAAATAATGATGAATGATAATGAAAAATATAATATATATACTGCTACCTACGTTAACAATTGTTTTGGTTCTTGGCTGTAAAATTGCATTTGAAATTCTTATTTAAAGTAAAAACAATTTGAAATGCTGTTTTTTTATTGTGTTGTAATAAAACGCTGCTTAACTATGCTATTAGAATTTTTCTTAACACTTTCACACTACACTAAACGTCCCCAGACGTATTAACAAAATTTCTATTGTCTCGTTCAGTACGCTTCGACCGGAAAAGCATATGCAAACGCATACAGACCTATAAATATACAATAGGAAATGGTCTGTTTCAATTGTTCTACTTTAAAGTTTTATTTTGTACAACCACGAGGTGTAATATTAGGTGGATGTTTCAACATTGGCGGTATTTGGTGTTTGCAATATTAACTCATTACGATTGTTATGTTACTTTCATACACGCCACCGCGGACCGCCGAGCATCGAGCCGGGTGGATCACCGAACATCGAGGCGAGCAGACCGCCGAGCATCCAGCCGGGTGGATCACCGAACATCGAGGCGAGCAGACCGCCGAGCATCGAACCCTGCGAACCGCCGCGCATCGAGCCGAGTGGACCGCCGAACATCGAGCCGGCGCACCGCCGAGCATCGAGCCGGCACACCGTCGAGCATCGAGCCGGCGCACCGTCGAGCATCGAGCCGGCGCACCGTCGAGCATCGAGCCGGCGCACCGTCGAGCATCGAGCCGGCGCACCGTCGAGTATCGAGCCGGCGCACCTTCGAGCATCGAGCCGGCGCACCGTCGAGCATCGAGCTGGCGCACCGTCGAGCATCGAGCCGGCGCACCGCCGAGCATCAAGCCGGTCGTGCCACCGATCAACGAGCCCTGCGGGCCATCAAGCATCGAGCCCTGCAAGCCGCCGAGCAACGAGTCGTGCGGACTGCCCTGCAGAGCATTAGGACATGTCTCTTCTGGCCGTGCGAGTTGCAAGTCGCCAAGAAGTCGTAACAGCTGCCGTTCGCGTAGCTCAGTACGGCACCCGCGAGCCAGCATGGTGAGAGACGTGCAAGCCACAGTTGAAGATAAGACCACAGGTGAGTCGACTTCTTCAGTAGGATTATACTCTTTCGGAACTTGTTGTTTTAAAATTTAGAATGATGGTGCAGATAAATTAAGTTCCCTGAACAACACGATTCCCCAGTTTGACCCAAGTAAACGGGATCAGACAATGACAGGTGGCTTCATAAAGTCGAGTGCATTTTCCGTGGCATCGACGAAAGGTTGGCTAGATTATAGGTGCTGAGCCAGCTGTTTGATAACCATAACAAACTCCTTTCGTATTTATGAAATGCTCGAAATACAAAATTCAACAACGAGCGTATTAGGTCAGGGCACTAAAAAGCTTAAAGTTGGTTTGCTGTTGTACCCGTTCACCGCCACGTCCTTAAGCGGTTAATTAATCTGCCTATAGCAACTATGTTGGGGTCGGCTTCCAGTCTAACCGGATGCAGCTGAATATCAGTATTTTACATGGAGCGACTGCCTATCTGACCTCCACAACCCAGTAACTGGGTAATACGTCTTGGTAGGACTGATTGTCAGACTTTCGGGCTTCTGGCGACCCGTAACGATTGTAAAAGATCCACGAATGACTGCCGGGACCAACGGATTAAACGTGCTTTCCGGGGCGCCAAGGAGTTTTTGTATGCAAAGATGATCGCCCATAACTCACCAACCCCGGGCAAGCGTAGCTTGGCCTGATGGATTGACTCGTGCGGCTGTTATTACTTAGCCACGAGCTCCTCTAGTGCTGTTGAGTTGATGAACATTAAATTAAATTAGATTAGCAACCAGTTTGATTTTGTCTGACTCTAGAATCTAGATTGTCCTATGGAGCAGGACCAGCATGTTTCCAAGCATTCTTATCTTGGATATTATTTCTCTAATTTGTAATATGCTTGTTTACACAGTCTAGGTACTGTGTAATAACATTTTTCTATTAAAACTGATCTTAGTTAGCTATCTATTGAATTGGCATATTCGTCATCATTTACGTGACTTAGCAATTTATTACAATACTTAGGTCAAGCTGGTCATGTGGCGGAACAGTGCTATGGTAAACTTCCGACCACTGAAGAGAGAAAGGTCACGTGAGTAAAGGATAGGAGTGATGTAGGCACGGTTGAAAACTACCCCGTTGTCGAAAAACGATTTATCCATAACGTTCAAAGATTTTGGAAGTCAATGCTAATCAATTACGTTGTTAACATTTCGAAATGTAGGTTCAAGTTATACTTAGTGTCAATCAAAATATACTTCTAGACTCGAGTTAGTCTTAATAATCTTCAAGTACAACAGTAGCGAAGCTACAACTTTCCTAGCAGACAAGCCAAAAAAAATTGTTCAGTTCTCATAAACTCCTAGATTACATCAAAATTTAATACCTCACTAAGTCATTCATCATCTATGAAAATAAAATTATCAATGTTTTACAGAAATAATACTATAATAGGTACTATCGATTATATGTAGTTCTATTTCTGAAAAACAGCCAATTTAAAATTTATTCTAAAATGATGTTATACGAGTAAATAATCAAATGCAAAAGGTTAAAAACACCTCATTCCATCTAGTTCTCGCCTACGCATTTTTCCCTTTTTGCCCCGGTAATAACTCGTTCAAAAAAAAAAAAAAAGAAAAAGATTCACCATGCACCGTAGCTAACGTAGTGTTTCGGAACCTCCGATTGCCACCGAAGAGTGCGCGAAGTAGTGTGATCGGAACTACACTTCTGACACACAATGTGCGGCTTCTTGGCACTGTTGTCGTCAGAACAACTGGGTTCGCGACTTAGGATCCCGTAGTTAGAATAGGAACGCGTTTTTGCAAGGTTTTTCTTATGGTGGATTAAATACCTGTAATGTGACTATGTATGTACCTACTATATTAAATTATTAAATCTCTTTGTACTTATTTTGTTATTGATTCTGTCATTAACAAACAGGCTTTGTTTGTATACACATAGTCATGGAAGAGGGAGGTCTTCTGTTACAGGTATATCTATATCTCCATATTTTAAAGAAAGCCTCTAAAATGGATGTGTTAAAAACTGTTGATTACGAAATAAATAAACTTAAATTATTTAGTAATATTAAACTCAAGTAGTTGTTGCTCCGAAGGTAAGCTTGTAGCAATGGGATTGTATGAGGTCATCATCCCTGCAGCAGGCTCATGATAGTATGGTCGGGATAGTTGGAATTCTACATTATGAACACAACAACAAAATTAGCATTTATTGTCGTTTCTACATTTAGGTATATCTATAATTCGTATGGTGTACATAATAAAGAGTGGGTATTCTATTCTAAAAGATCCTCAGTTTTATGACGTTAAATCAAATTGTAAGATGAAGTGTGTTGGCTCCCCTGAAAATAAATGGAATGAGTATCCAAGTAGCTGATGTTCAATGGGGCATGAACAACACGTTTAACAAGGACATACATCGAACACCACCAGAGGTTCTATTCGGTATTAGACTATCGGGTCCAAGCTTAGTGAATGCTGAACAGGCTAGTTGACAATTCTTTAGGAAACCGAATAAGTTCCTTGCAGTCTAGTTACCTTAAAACATAAATCATTTATTAAAACAAAAATAATTTTGAATATTTAAAACTCAATTTAATTTTTATACTTAGTCAAAACGGGGCACACAGTAATGGCGGCTCGAGTGACTTCATCGTCTTTAGTCGTAACGTATCGCGCTCTGTTGTGCATTCAATTTCACTTGTTCGATTCAAGTTCAATTGGTTTATTTTATGTAATTATTGCTTAAAAATATTTAATACTTAACCTAAAATCATTTATAAAACTAAGTTGAACTTTGATACTTTTAGCTTAGCTCGCAACCATTCTACATACTAAAATTTATAACGTATTTTTCTTACTGTCACTAGCCTATATCCGAACTGACAGACGGCTTTTCTATTTTTTTTCTAACAGTCAAGACCTGTCACAAATTACAAATTTTACCCAATAGAAATTAATTGAAGATACTCCCCTGGATGCTAGCCAGTCTTATTTGACAGCTGTTTCAACTTGTGACAAAATTAAGGCCTGGTTGACTTTTAATACTGCAAGCCGTAAAATTATTTACATAAAGCGAACAAAATCGTAATCCGATAAATAGGTCCTAGTGGGCAGAAGTCGCTCAGACTAGTGTTCTGAGCTAGTGTTGTACGTCTGCATGTCAAGTCGCATTCGTATCCACTAAAAAAAAAAAAAAACATATTTTCTAAGAAAAATGCAGAGTTGAGCAATACAATATTCCAAATCTCGTTATGGTAAAATGACTGGACCTAACTTTGGCTTATTTCGTTAGTATTTTATAAATTACCGAATATTTCGATAAATTAAAATAACTTTCATAGATAAGTCAAACTATCTGACAGTTGTTAATCAAAGGTTTATGTCGGTAAGAGTGTACCTGGTCAAACTTTGCTAATTTTGCTATATTATGCTAGATGGCGTCACTGAGACATGAGTTATCAGTATTTCTGTGACATCTCTTCTGATATCCTTTCTCAAATCGTCTGGCAATAACAGCGAATAACCTAAAATGTGAATATCATTAAGTATTCAATTTGAGTTTAACAAATCTTCATATATTTCAGTTTTACCTACAGATTTTCCTTTTCAGACCCTTAGACCATGAAATAATGTCTACTGAGGTCAACTCTGGCTATGAAATAATGCCAGATACTTAAAATGGGCCATGAAATAATGACCGTATAAGTACATCGAGCCATGAAACAAAGCTCGTTATTAATTATAGTGGGCCATGAAATAATGCCCAAAATTAATACACAACCTTTTGCAGACCCTTAGACCATGAAATAATGTCTACTGAGGTCAACTCTGGCTATGAAATAATGCCAGATACTTAAAATGGGCCATGAAATAATGCCCGTATAAGTACATCGAGCCATGAAACAAAGCTCGTTATTAACTATAGTGGGCCATGAAATAATGCCCAAAATTAATACACAACCTTTTCAGACCCTTAGACCATGAAATAATGTCTACTAAGGTCAACTCTGGCTATGAAATAATGCCAGATACTTAAAATGGGCCATGAAATAATGCCCGTTTAAGTACATCGAGCCATGAAACAACGCTCGTTATTAACTATAGTGGGCCATGAAATAATGTCCAAAATTAATACACAACCTTTTCAGACCCTTAGACCATGAAATAATGTCTACTGAGGTCAACTCTGGCTATGAAATAATGCCAGATACTTAAAATGGGCCATGAAATAATGCCCGTTTAAGTACATCGAGCCATGAAACAACGCTCGTTATTAACTATAGTGGGCCATGAAATAATGCCCAAAATTAATACACAACCTTTCCAGACCCTTAGACCATGAAATAATGTCCACTGAGGTCAATTATAATAATATTAACGTTCCTATTACTTTTTAGATGATTGTTTTAGTCCTTATTGAACTTAAATTTTAAATAAGTTGGTATAGATTTGTAAAATGACCGCACTGTCACATTAGGTGGATGCCTGTAATGATAGTTGTAAGGGAGATTTAAATAAATAAATAACTCTGGCTATGAAATAATGCCAGATACTTAAAATGGGCCATGAAATAATGCCCGTATAAGTACATCGAGCCATGAAACAACGCTCGTTATTAATTATAGAGGGCCATGAAATAATGTCCAAAATTCAATTAATAATCAGTGTTGTTAACAATTGTTTAGTAAATCCTACATTTATTTTCTTTACACTTTTCGTAACAGGTACTCCACAGTGATGATGTATTGTGCTACTGTTTTTGTTATAATTATTTTTGTCGTTGATCAGCTATTGATTGATGATTCAGCTATATTTTTATTTGTTTTGTTGGTATTTTTTTGTGCTTTCTTTACACGAGGACGTATAAATGTACCTTGGATGGCCGACTGTTATCAATAATAAATAATATCGTATTTTATTCAATTAGCTATGTTAAAATTATATCTGTTCTAATATTAAAAGTATTGTATTGACTATTTTAGTACCGACTGAGTTTGTAGATGGCACGACTAACCAATCACAGCGTATCGCAAAAAGGCGGGGATAAGAATGGCGGGGGAAAACGCCATCTTGGTTGTCGTGCCCATCCTGCAAACTTAGTCGTGCATAAGTCGTCGAGAAACGAGTGTTAATCTCTAGCTGTGTTTCAAGGATACCGAGTGGTGATTGTAAAAGTATATTTGATTTTGTGTGTTTGGGAAATACACTAAGTAAGTACATTAACATGTTTCTATTATTTCTAAAACCTTATTTTTGAAAGCCATGAACCTGAATATTAGTTAATTCTTCATATTTAACTTATTACTAGATTATCTGTAAAAGTACAGAGTCTACACATATGCCCTATATAAATTGACCCCCATCTTAAATGTTGATGCACTTCTAACTGCTTATCATGGCTTGGTGTCCTCTAACTTGAGATATGGACTAATTTTTTGGGGAAATTCAACAAATAAAGATGTGATATTTAAAACACAGAAGAGGTGCCTGAGGGCTATGTCTGGTCTCCATGTTACAGAGAGTTGCAAACCGTTATTTAAAAAATATAAAAAATTAACCCTTCCGTCAATGTACATTTTAGAGATCGTCATGTTTGTCAAATCGAATCCACACCTATTCCCCTTAGTGTCAGATAAAGTAGTAAGAAATAGACGCGACAATAGTAAGCTAAGTATTCCGAGATCCAGAACAGCTCTAATGCGTAAAAGTGTATTCTGTATGGCGCCAACTCTTTACAATAAGCTGCCAAAACATTGGAGGGAATTACCCACTGAAAAATTAAGAAATAGATTAAAAAACCTTCTGTTAGAGAAAATCTATTACAGCACTGACGAATTCCTAACCGACAAATTAATTTGACTTTTATATTGACATCCTTTTATTAACAGTTGCTTTGACATGTGTATTGCTTTAGTGGTATTTGTATATTGACATGTGTATTGAATTTATTTTAAATGAGTATTGTTTAAATGATTGTACTTTAGTATTCTACCATTTTGTTTTTAGTATGGTCTAAATTGGATTGTTAATTGCCATTTAATGAACGATTTTAAAATTGATTGATGCTGTCTAGAGTCCGATGTCTCATATTTGTACGCCGTTCTGGCAAAACATGACTGAAGTCACAGAATTATATTTGTCACCGTGCATGCTATGTGTGTGTATACTCATGTTTTGAACAAATAAAAATTATCTTATCTTATCTTCTTAATCCTGGAGATTACATTCCAGCCGGATATGCAATCGAAGATTTTGAGCATGACGTTCATCGTGTGAAGAATTTTATTTCATTTGCTACTAGAAAGGAATGCAAATTGATAAGTGAAGGCACAGAGAAATAACGTTTATAATATGACAATCCTGAAGGATTATGGTATATATAAAGACACCGTGATAGCTCAGTGTTGCGTGGGCTTCGCGTCGCGACAGCGAGATCGGACTGAAGGTCGGTCAAGGTGGACGACCGCGCGCTGAGTCGCGCGCCCTACTCATGCGCATCGACTACGTCACCGCGTGACGTAGACACGGTGCGCTTCCACTGTACTTAGTGATCGTGTAATGTAAGACTGTGATAAATATATAAATATAATATTATGATACAATATTAAGATAATGTAAGTGTAAGGTTGTATAATGTGTATGTTACGTTATTTTGTATGTGTATAGTGTAAGATAAATACTAAGGAACGCCACAAACTCAATTGGGAAGAAAGTGTGAATTATGGAATAAATCGAGTACCGTGCCATAATAAAGTTCCTTACCAAGCAAGGAAAGTCAGTTCAAAATATACTGGAAGAGATGGAATCCGTTTACGGGGACTCTTGCCCGGGTAAAACCATGGTTTACAAGTGGCACAGTCTCTTTAAACAAGGCAGGACCTCACTTGAAGACGACCTACGGCCCGGACGGTCGATCGAGGTGACTACTCCGGAAATCATTAAAAAAGTCGAAAAAATAATATTGGAAGATGCCAGACTAAAGAAGAAACAGCTTGCAAAAATGGTTGGAGTATCGGATATGACAATTTTCAAAATTCTACACGTTCATCTTGGCATGACAAAGGTCAGTGCAAAATGGGTGCCAAGAATGCTCACGCCGCCTCAAAAACAACACCGCGTGGAGTGTTCTCGCACGTTTTTGGACCTCTGTAACGAAGATAAGGATGGACTATTAAGTCGAATTGTTACTGGAGATGAAACTTGGGTTCATCATTATGAACCTGAGTCGAAACAAGACTCTATGCAGTGGCACAAAAAAGCTTGTTACCCGTATTTGATGGGATCATGCCACCGGATGGGAGAAAATTTGTGGAATATACAGGGTGTTTGGTGCATCGTTTGCCAAATTGAATTGGCCGAAAGAAGAGGTCATTTGCTATCGCTTCAGGCTCAAGTACTCATTTTTGGCCACACCGGTTTTTTTATTACAACTTTCTAATTTTTATTTTGAAAAAATCCAAAACTCAGCATTAAAGCTTAAATTAAAAAAAAGTTTTAAGTGTAGTCTTCAAATTTCATTTTTATTTACATATGTACTGTTGTATGGCTCTATCAAATTTAAAATTACTTGCAAGTAACATCTAGTTTTTTTTTAATAAATCACAAAGTTTTTGGAAAAATAAAAAATGAACTTAAAACTCAACTTTAAATAGCTATAAAAAAAAAATAAAAGCGATCAGGATCTTCGAATTATTTTAAAAAGTTCTCTAGTCTGTCCCCTTTCCAACGGTATGTAATGTGTTAAAAAACTCTTTTAATATCTTTAATAATTAGCTAAATGTGTAGTCGAGACACATCAGGCTGATATTGGATATTACGTTTAAAACACTAGTTTTCGCATAAATTACATGCTATTAGTAGATAGATACTGTTATCTCACGTCTTACGTAGTCTCTTATCTCGTTCTTACATAGGGAACTTTCCTCGAAATTGAAAAAAAAATACATTATTACAAAAATAATCATTTATTAATAAGTAATTTAATTACATACTAATCTTACAAGTCTTGTTCAAACTGTCTACCACTATTGCGTATGCACGCGCGACATCTTCGTCTTATCTCAACTGTAGTGGTGCGTAAACGCATTTCTGCTTTGATCGTCATGAAAGCCGCCTCAATGCGTTGGACTAAATCATCTCTTGTCTCAACTTCCGTGGCGTAGACGAGTTCTTTGGCCCGTCCCCAGACGTAAAAATCCAACGGAGTTAAGTCTGGAGAACGTGGAGGCCAAGGAATAGGGCCATCCCTCCCAATCCATGAGTCCGGGAATGCATCATTCAAGTACTCCCTGACGGTTATTCTCCAATGAGCGGGACAACCGTCATGTTGGAAAACAAAAGACCTGTCTTCACTGAAAATTGGCAAATCAGCTAATAATAAGGGCAACTCTGTTTGCAGAAATTCTAAGTAATTATCCCCGTTCAGGTTGTCAGGTAAGTAGTGTGGTCCAATTACATGATTTGCAATGACTCCTGCCCAAACGTTCACACTAAATCGTCTCTGGAATGACCTTTGTCGTTTTACGCGTGGGTTTTGATCTTTTGCTGTCCAGTGGTGTAAGTTATGTAAATTGAGGATTCCCTCTTTAGTAAATTTGGACTCATCCGTCCACAGAATTCTTTTTAAAAAGACCGGATTATCCACGTCTGAATGCAGTAAAAAACGACAAAACTGGACACGGTTATCAAAGTCTTGATTCTCGAGACCTACAACAAATAAAATACGCGTAAGAATGCATTACTTTCTCGCAAGATTTTTTTTTATTGTTTGTAAAAAGTACGGGCAGTACAATGTAAAAGACAATGGCCTGACCGCTGAAGGTTTATGACATCTGGCAGAGTGACGTCAAAGCCGCTACCTGCTGCTGCGTCGGGTACGCGGTAAAGCTAGAAAGGGTTCGCAATCTACGTTAGCGCCTACGGTTGTGAGTCTATTAATTTAAAAATTACGTACCTTGCACCGGAGTGTAATGGAAAGCATGTTTGTTATTTTGGCGAAGTACTCGCCATACTTTCCAGATCGAAATTCCCAGTAATGCAGCTACATTTCTTATGCTTCTAGTGGGATCTTCTTCAAACAGTGCCAGAATCTGTTCATCTACGTCAACATTATGACGCACTACAATCCCTCTTGGTTCACTAGCAGTCAAATTACCAGTCTCACGTAAGCGTCGATAAGTGTTCTGGAAAGTATGGCGGGAAGGCAATCGTCTATTGGGAAAGCGTTCCTGATAAATTCTTTGTGCTTCGCGAGCAACAGCATCGGCTCTTCCATAAGCCATCAAAATATCAGCGTATTCTTCATTAGAGAATGTAGCCATATTGTAACACAAAAAAAATCACGAAAGTTAACACAAACACCCACAAAACTCAATGAAAAGATAACAGTAACAGAAATTAACAGTAACAGAAAATAACAGTAACAGAAAATAACACAACAACAACAAGGGGTTAGTTTTCAGAGACAGTCAAATAACGACTAACAAACTTAACCAATTTGCGGCCAACCCAATAACAAAAAGAGACAGATAATGAATTCTACTGTGTAGGAGGGAGATAGCAGGCTTTACCTGCTTCGTATGTATTGTTTACGCGAAAACACTTATTTATCCCGAATATGCAATAGTTTGATGGTGCGTCCCGATACACAAACTTAGCGTATTAGTGAACTTACTGAAACATTTTTTAAACACATTGCATACCGTTGGAAAGGGGATAGACTAGAGAACTTTTTAAAATAATTCGAAGATCCCGATCGCTTTTAGTTTTTTTTTTATAGCTATTTAAAGTTGAGTTTTAAGTTCATTTTTTATTTTTCCAAAAACTTTGTGATTTATTAAAAAAAAACTAGATGTAACTGGCAAGTAATTTTAAATTTGATAGAGCCATACAACAGTACATATGTAAATAAAAATGAAATTTGACGACTACACTTAAAACTTTTTTTTAATTTAAGCTTTAATGCTGAGTTTTGGATTTTTTCAAAATAAAAATTAGAAAGTTGTAATAAAAAAACCGGTGTGGCCAAAAATGAGTACTTGAGCCTGAAGCGATAGCAAATGACCTCTTCTTTCGGCCAATTCAATTTGGCAAACGATGCACCAAACACCCTGTATATTAAAAACAAAAGCTGGAATATTCACAACCTGCTCGAATCTCGATGCGGATTCGAAGGTGCAGGGGGACAAATGTCCACACGATCAGTTCCACCATTATTGTCCGCAACATGTTAATGCGTGGTTTGAATATTATTTAGCCGCAACGATTATGTTCCGAGAAGGGGATTACGTCGAGCTGGTGAAACTTTAAAGACGAGAAAACGCTGATTACCTGACGACCGGAGACCGCCCTACCTCTAAATATTGGCTACAGTCAGCTTAAACGGTGTGGTTTCTCTCGAAAACTTCTCAAGGACTACTGGGGCAACTATAAACAACACAGAAATTTCAAGCCACTTTTCTTCATGGGAAAGAAATAGATGTAGAATATACCTACGACCGGGAGAGACTTCGTAGAGATCGTGATAAAATTACAAGGCTTGTTACCAGTATTTGATGGGATCATGCCACCGGATGGGAGAAAATTTTGTGAAAGATTTATTGAAAACAAACCGGCGTTACGTAAGTGTGAAGCTGGAATATTCACAACCTGCTAGAATCTCGATGCGGATTCGAAGATGCAGGAGAAAAAAAGGCCACACGATCACTTCCACCGTTATTGTCCAGAACATGTTAATGCGTGGTTCGAATATTATTTAGCCGCAGCGATTATGTTACGAGAAGCGGATTACGCCATGCTGTTGAAACTTGAAAGACGAGAAAACGCTGATTACCTGACGACCGGAGACCGCCCTACCTCTAAATATTGGCTACAGTCAGCTTAAACGGTGTGGTTTTTCTCGAAAAACTTCTCAAGGACTACTGGAGCAACTATACTAGTCAAAACAAAATAAGGGCCACTTGTGAATTTTAACATCCGGACTGATTTACTTATTTTAAAGCGTTCTTAAACGACATATCTTTTGTGTGGTATTTCCTGAAGTGTTAACAAACATAATGTGAGGATACCACTTGCATAATTTTTGAAGTGGGTGCTTTGATACTTTTTTTTGTAACCACTTGAATTTACCCTATTCTAAGACGAATTCTTAAGTCATTTAAATTGTGGATTCTTTTGTGAACAGTCTTACATTTGCTAAGTTAGAGCGTGAATAAACATGTAAGGTGCTGACGCACACATTTGTAATAGTTCGACGCGGGGCTTGTCGACGCGAGCAGTTAGCCTCTCGCCTCGGACTAAGTAGGTCAATGTATCGAATTGATTAATAAACGTCATAACGTGTCTTTGCAAAGTAACACTGTGTATCATTTATATCCACCACCTGTAGGGGGCGTAGGACTAACTCACACTGATGACCCCTGTGTTAAGAATTAAAGGTGGTGGAAATATTAAATAGTGACGGACAGTACAGGGAACAGAATAAAATGGCGAAAAACGGGAAACAAGATGACACGGAGGTTGCGGCGGTCTCTCTGACGTCGAAGATCCCTACGTTCTGGAGCGATCAACCCAGGTTGTGGTTCGTACAGTTTGAGGCTGTGGTTGCAAATCAAAAGATGTCAGACGGGGATAAGTACAACATGCTCGTAACGAAACTCGTCAAGGACAACGTGGAGCAGGCAAGTGACGTGTTACTAGCACCACCGGAAACAAAAAGGTACGAGTTATTGAAGAATCGGCTTATGACAGTGTATGAAGAATCAGAGACCAAGCAATTCCAGAGACTACTATCCGAAATGGAGTTAGGTGATCAAAAACCGTCAAAACTACTCAGGAAAATGAAGGATTTGGCACGGAAGAAATTGCCAGACGAGATACTCCAAATGATGTGGACGGGGCATTTACCGTCGTCCGTCAGAGCGGTACTAGCAGTCAGTGAAATTCAGGAACTACATAAACTGGCGGAGTTAGCGGACAAAATCATGGAGACGACACGACCTATAGAAGTTGCGGAAGTGGCATCTCAAAAACCAAAGCCACATGAGCGAGATTTGGCAGCAGAACTGGAGGAACTGCGACTGGAAGTGATACAGCTACGAGGAAGACAGCCATGGCGTGGAACAGGGCGAGGCCGATTCCGCCCACGATCAGGCTCAGGGCGCAGACAGGGGGCGGTCCCGAAGCGACGCTCCAGTAACGATCCTGATTTTAGTTAGTTTTATAATTTTAATGAATGTTTTTTTTAATTTTTATTTTATGATTTCAAACACAATGTGAATTGTTCCTGAATAAAATTGAATTGAATTGATTGGTTGTGTGATTATCATTTTAGGTACGGGCAACGAGCAAATAGATGTCTGGAGCCGTGCGCGTGGAAGAAGACGCAGGGAACGTCGGGAAACTAGCAACAGTGCGAGGACACCTGCACTGTCACACCCTCTCACCGCCTGTGTATAGCAGATGACGCCAGTGGATTCAGGTACCTAATAGATACGGGAGCAAATGTTTAAGTGATTCCAAATAATAGTAGGTTACGGAGGTATTCGAAATCTAGTGATTACAAGCTGTATGCAGCTAATGGTACGGCTATAGAAACGTATGGCACTAAGACTTTGACTTTAGGAAGAAGACTTTGACTTTTGAAGTTTAGGATTAAGGCGGGCATTTATGTGGACTTTTGTGGTTGCGAATGTAAGGCAACCAATATTAGGGGCAGATTTTTTAAGTCAACATGGCCTTTTGGTTGATGTAAAATAAATAATAAATAAAATAAAATAAATAAATATGTTTGGACATATCACACAACGCCATCTAGCCCCAAGCTAAGCAACCTAATGCTTGTGTTATGGTAACGAGATGGCTGATAAACTACTTTTACTATTTTTTTTTTTTTTTTGTAAATACATACATATTATAGATAGAAAAACACCCAGACTCGGAACAAATACTTGTAGGTCGTACAAATATTTGTTCCGTGCGGGAATCGAACCCGCGACATGCTGCGCAGCAGTCAATCGCTCAACCACTGCGCCAACCGTGTCGTCAAAAGCTAGGAGACTAATAGACAAAGAAACTAACTTGGATGTAATAGCCTCTGTTGTTTGTTGTAAGGATCAGTCAGTTAAAACCGTCGAGGGCGGTCATGCTTTTGCAGAATTGCTAACTAAATATCCGGAGATAACGAAACCATTGTCTTTTAGAGAAACGCCCCGCCACCCTGTGTTACATCACATAGAAACAACAGGCCCACCTGTGCATGCCAAGGCGCGCCCGTTGCCGCCCGATAAATATAGAAAGTTTAAAGAAGAATTCCGAATAATGCAGGAAATGGGGATCTGTAGGCCCTCCAGAAGTCCGTAGGCTAGCCCACTCCATGTTGTTCCGAAGAAAAATGGCGAGTTGCGACCGTGCGGGGATTACAGGAAGTTAAACACGGTTACTAAACCGGATCGGTACCCAATTCCCAGACTTCATGATTTTACATATTTGCTAGCCAACAAAAAGATATTTACAAAAATAGACGTAAATAGGGCGTATCATTGCATAGCAATTAATCCGGAGGACATCGAAAAAACCGCGATAATTACGCCATTCGGGCTATTTGAATTTCCCCGCATGACGTTTGGTCTATGTAACGCAGCGCAGTCATTTCAAAGGTTTATGGATCAGACGGTTTTAAAGGATTTAGGCAATGTTTTTGTTTACATATATGACGTATTAATAGCCAGCGCCACGAGGGCGGAACATGAAGCAGACTTAGAAAAAGTTTTCAAGCGTTTCAATGACTATGGGGTGACTATTAACCTAGCTAAAAGTAGTTTCGGACAAGAGAGCGTCGAATTTCTGGGTTTCGAGGTATCCACGCAGGGCATCAGGCCACTAAAAGAGAAAGTAGAAGCAATTTCGAAATATCCCAAGCCAAAAACGGTAGAACAATTAAGACGTTTTCTAGGGATGGTAAATTTTTATAGGACGCACATTCCAGGGGCAGTTAAATCGCAGAGAATATTAAATCAATATTTAAAAGGCGCAAAGAAACGGGACAAATCACTCATACAATGGTCAACGGAAGCTGACGAGGCATTCTTGCAATGTAAAACATGCTTACAGAATGCGGTCACATTATCGCATCCATTGCCAAATACGAGTACAACGCTAGCACTTATGACTGACGCGTCGGATACATGTGTGGGTGCAGTTTTGCAACAACGTAGCAACGACGAATGGTTACCTATAAGGTAAAAGCTCCTAATACGGCGGTAGTCAAAATCGCTTCCTATTACAGTGGTATTTCTATTTTCGAGTTTTATTCCTGTTTTATTCAGTTTAAGTACACCAAAACGTAAACTAATTATTCCAAATTTATTACTTTATGACTTAACTGACGTTTGCAAGTATAGCACATAGACAACACAACAAGATCAACCAGTCTGTGTAACGGCATCGACGTGAGAGGCGTTTCCATACAAACGCGGAACAACAAAAGTAAGTACACTAATATTTATAAATTAAGGTTTTCGTATTAATAAGCCGTTTAAGTTTGTTTATGTATTATTCATAGCATTGTATTATTTATTTATTTCATATTTGTAACTCATTTTTTAGCCAAAAAATAAGAAATAAAATACCGCCGTCATACGATACGAATTTTATAGATTCATCCTAATACGGTGGTATAACTCCGAAATAGGAAAAATACTGGGCATGTTTAATTGTTTATAACTTTTAATTTATTAACTTATTGATTTAGTTCCAAGTTTAGTGGAAATAATTATTAATCTCATAAATTAGAAACCATATTCTGCGGTTTGTGCTCTTAATTAGAAATCTAGTTAAATATGAAAACTGTTGAGTACAAAATGTTGGTTTCTTAGAAGGGGTAAAAGTAGGAAGGTGTATTTTAATTTACCACAAATCATTTATTTTGTATAACTGTTGACTTGAGTTTTACACATCTGAGCCAAAAAACTGTTATCGTTTGATTAAGCATTTATACTCTTTTGTTTATCGCAATTTTGATGGGTCAGAATTAGGATTATTAAAAACACGAGTAGTTTTCCTATTACGGTGGTAGTTATTTCCAGGTAACTCTGTATTAGGTTATATGATTTCCTATTACGGCCCTATTCATAGAACATAAAATTACAAGATTTAGGTTTGCGTAAATCAATTAAAAGTTTTGTGTCTTTTTTTGTGGGTTCTTATTTGATATGCATGTTTTTTTGATAAAACCAAAAGCGATAAAAACTTTTAAATTTATGTAAGTAAATATTTTTATTTAAATTTATGCAATCTACGTCATTTTTATTTTGTTTTTATAGACAATATCGTACCCTCAGTGGAAAATAGGCATAAGTGAATTTACATTGAATCATCGATTTTATCATATTTGAAAAGTACGTTTAAAGATACATACGCAATTTTTTTTTCATATTTTTCTTGTTTAATTTGACGAATTAATTCAAGAAAATAGTTTTGAGAATTTATATTCCATCACTTTTTTTCTTAAGGATTAGTAGATTATGTGATATAACGCAAATAATAAATTAAAAAATATGACATATTAATTAATAATATGTTTATACCTAAAATTTAATGTAGAAAATAAATAGTAACAAATATTATGATTTAAATGCGTTTGCTTTTTTTACATCGCTAGTCTTGTATACACGATTATCTTTTTATTCGTTATATTAACTAGGTAAGGAAATTATCTTAAATGCGCTTACTTAACCAAAAAGATAAACTTAAAAAATAAAAACAGCAGTATGACTGTTTACTTCTTATGAACTTAAAATAAATTACAATAATAACAATTACTGCTTTTTTCCACTAAAAACTTTCCTTTACGTCGAAACATAAGACTACAAACTGCAGCACGGCTGTAACATAAGAATTATTACTTCTTTCTTCCACTAGAATATTTTCATTGCACCGGGACGTAAGATTTGATACAGCGGCGCGGGAGTAGACAGCGGGAACATAAGCGTGAATACGTCGATGCAGGGGGGAGGGGGCGGTGCGTATCCACGCGCTTGACAGTCAGTGCCCGTTTCTAGGTCAAGGTAATAGCTGCGTTTACGCATTTGCGAAAACAAAACAACAACAATTGAGTGGTTTTTCTTCTTATTTTAAAGTAAAGTGACCTGAAAATGTATAACCGGACACAGCACAGTAGGGCGAGAAGAATTTTGAAGTTAATAGGTAAGTACAAATTTAGATTTAATTCTTATAAAAGCTAAAAATAAATTATTCCACAATGACGTGTTTACTGTATAATCAATAACATTGAGCGACTGTCGTCCGACCTTTGTAACCGGAACCAAAACAATATCGTGGTTACACATTCTGAATGAATGAAGGTGCAGTTTCCTCACGATGTTTTATCTTACCGCCAGCTAGTGGTTCAAGTAGTATGTAAGTGCGCTAGACAATTACAGCAATCGTCTGGTCTCAAACTAGGGGAACCTATATGAATGATTCGCTGTCTATTATTATAAAATTAATTTCTGTTACTAACGTGTAATTTTATTTTTAATTTGTAAAGACATACCATAGATGTTATAACAAAATGTGTATTTGTAAATATTTATATTAGGTACATGATACTTTCAAAATCGTTAACTAGGTATTATTGTTTAATCTATACTAATATTATAGAGAGGTAATATTTTTTTGTTTGTTTGTTTGTAATAAATAGGCTCCGAAACTACAGGACCGATTTTAAAAGTTCTTTCACCATTCGAAAGCTACGTTATCCACGAGTAACATAAGCTACTTTTTATCCCCGTAAGTAGGTACCACGCGGGCGGAAGCTAGTATATTTATATAAAAGTAATCGATCTGTGTCCGAAAAAACCGACACAAAGTTTGTTCAACCCGGGAATTGAACCCAGGACTTATACCACTAAACTAACGAGGCGTTATATTTATATACTTACATCTAAAAATCTCAGCCATATCACTTTAATTACCTGGTCTTAAACTAAGGATTCTGTAAAGGATTTGGCAAGGGGTACGTACACTCAGACCCAAGTCAGTTTAGTAAAGTTTGTTTGCTTGTCCGACCGGGAATCGAACCCGGAGCCTTTCGTCCTATAGACACTAATAATTGTGGCATCGAGGATGTCAGACAAAGAATAATGTCTTACCTTAACTTACCTTATTTTGTGAGCAAGACGTCTTTAGTAACAACTTAATATGATATTATTTATATTACATTTTATAATAAAATAATTTATTTACAGACGACGACACAGAAGCAGAACAAACATCTGGAAATTATGAAGTCAGTCGTGGTGATATTATGTACACCGCGCCGTCAACAAGTCGAAGTAGCAGACGACAATCTACAGTAAATTACAGAATTAGTGAGTCTTCGAATGAAGAGCCATTTTCACCACCGGTATCTGAATATTTACCAAGTTCGAGTCCTAGTCCGATAGCAGACTTAGGCAATACTTTACCATCTTCAATATTGAATGACTTCGATTTTAGTTTGAGAGATTGCTTAGGTAATTCTACACTTTTCTCTTCTCCAATTTCCACCACTCATAATAATTTAATTTTTATAGCGTCACCTACTGTCGTTTTTATATCTAATCCTCAAAAAACAATTTCTATGGGTAACAAAGACAGTTATGAAAATTTAGCGGTATCATCAGGAAATTACATAGAAGGAGTTAATCCTTTGCCGAATGATGCCGATCTTGAACCCGTATCCACGTTCTGGTATAATGCACCACTTCCTGAAAAGAGCATAACTGCCGCAGAACCTGAAACAGAACCTACATTTACTAGCCCTACAAGAACTCTGCTGACTCTTGAAAGTACTACGGTCATGCTTCGTGAAGCAGAGCCTGCATCCATAGCATGTCGCGACGAATTTCCGTTAGTTGAACATAATACTGCCGCAGAACCTGAAAAAGAACTTACATCTACAAGTCTTGCAAAAACTCCACAGACTCTTGAAAATACCCCGGCTATACTACCTGAAGCAGAACCTACATCCATAACATGTTATAACGACGAAACTCTTCCAGTTGGACATAATACTCTCACAGAACCTGAAACAGAACCTATATCTACAAGCCCTGATAGAACTCCACCGGTCTCTTCAATTGCCACAGCTATAGTTCCTCACTCAGACCCTCCAATCATAGCCTGCCACGTTGAAACTCTACCAGCTGGATATAATTCCACCACAGAACCTGAAGCAACGAATTCTCGTCCAGTGTTAGTAACTGAAGCTAATACAAATCCTAGAAAAAGAAAGCGTAATCCCGAAAAATGGTCTCAAACACAAAAAAAAATCAAATTAAATACAGGTCAACAGCCTCAAAAACAGATGCAAGAGCCTTGCAAGTGTAAGCTTAAATGCTTTGAAAAAATACCCAGCGACAGGAGGTTGGTAATATTTAAGCAATTTTGGGCTTGTGGTAACCATGAAACTCAATGGCAATTCATTTTGAAAAACACTGAGATTATAGAACCTAAAGTTATGAAAATTCAGCGTAAGCGTGAACGAAATCGTACACTGGTTTATTATTTGCCGTCAAAAAACGATGTATGCCTTGTGACTAATTTGAAAGTGTGCAAAACTATGTTTCTTAATACGCTAGGTATTAAAGAAAGAACAGTTTACACTGCCATTGATAAATATGCTAATGGGGACCAAATAACAGACCTTCGAGGAAAACATACCAATAGACCTCATAGAACAGCCAGCGAAACAGAACAGAGTGCAATTCAACATATTCAGTCCTTTCCTTGTATCGAATCTCACTATCTTAGACAAAATTCCAGCCGTCAATATTTGTCACAAGACTTAAATATCTCAAAAATGCATCGTTTGTATAAATTGGATATCAGAAAATGAAAACTTTCGTAATACTAAAGTGGCAAGCGAATATCAATATAATCAAATATTTAATACACATTTTAACCTTTCTTTTTTCCGGCCGAAGAAGGATTTGTGCAATTTATGTAGCAAATACGACAATTCAACTGAAGAAGGTAAATTACAACTGAAAGAGGATTATGACAGTCATATAAAAAATAAAAACATCATACGAAATATGAAGGATAGTGAAAAAGAATCAGCAGATCCTAATGTGAAAACTGTAGCTGTTTTTGACTTGGAAAAGGTTCTTAGTTTACCGCAATCTAATGTGAATATTTTCCATTATAAAAGGAAATACCCCGCATACAATTTCACTGTGTACAATTTAATATCCCGTCAAGGGTTTTGTTATCTATGGCATGCACAAATTGCAAAAAGGGGTGCGAATGAAATCGCTAGTTGCTTATTACACTTCATTAAATCTGAAGTTAACAGGGGTATAAAGTCAATTTCACTGTATTCAGATAATTGTTCGGGCCAGAACAGAAATCGGTTCATATTCGCGATGTATATTTATGTATCACGTGTATTGAACGTAGAAGTTACACACAGGTTTTTACAAACTGGCCACACTCAGAACGAAGGCGACTCAATGCATGCCTGCATCGAGAAAAATATGAAAAATAAGACATTGTACTCGCCTGACCAACTGTACGAAGTAATCATGAATTCAAAAGTACAAAATAAGTTTGTAATTAAAGAAATGAATCAAAATGACTTTTACAACCTAAAAAGTCAAGTCACGACAAGCAAGAATTGGTCACAAGACACAAACGGGCATAAAGTATTTTTCTCAAAAATTAAAGAAATCAAAACAAGTCCCGATGCACCAAATAAATTATTATTTAAATATGATTTCGAAAGTGAATATTTGGTACTAGACACTACAAATCGTACGACGACGACGCGCACACGCAAATCAAATAATGCCAATGCTGTAGATGTTAATGAACTTCCACTTGCATATGCTCAATTGTTACCTATTTCTGACGCGTTGTTCAAAGACTTAATTAGCCTGTGTAATACAAATGCTATACCTCTACATTACCAAACATTCTATAGAAATTTGTTACCAGCGACTGAATCTCCAAATTTGGAGGTATTTGATTCATCTGAAGAAGAATAACTTTACTAGTTCCCGTATTTTTGATCTCATTATTATTTTAATTTGAATTTTGTTGAATTTTTATATTCATACGTATAAACATATTGATTATTAATAATTTTAAAACAAAAGGTACTGTGAAAGTATCAAAGGTCTTATTTTGTTAACAAATTATGCATGTCATGTTACCATAGATTTGTATTGAGAAAATAATAATATTTTGTTACATATATATTATAAAGAAGGTTTTTTTTTGTATTTTTATTTGTTGATTATTTTAAAACAAAAGGTACTGGCAATGTGTAAAGTACCTTGATTTGTTAATAATTTTTGCTTGTTATCTTAGATTTTTATTGAGAGAACATAATATTTTGTTGTACGGAGCCAAGAAAGAAGTTATTTCGTTAATTGTTACAAATCTTAACAAATGATCTACTGATTAGTTAATCATTTAAAAAAAAGTCATTAGTGGTAGTAATCTTCACCGAAACTCCACATTGCTGAATTATTACTGTCAAATTTTATTGTTGATAGTACGAACTTTAATTGTAGCCAAAACTATAATTATAATTTGCCTGAAATAAAAAAATAATGAACACAAAAAATGCATTTCCTTTTTTTCCCTTTAGTCATAAATATTAACTCTAAGTAATATGTGTTAATATGCAGCTAACTTTTCTTTAACATAATAATGGAATAAGTAATTATATTGTTTATTTAAGTTACCTTAGCAAGCCCCTAAATTGAAAAATGGGGTAAGTATTGCTAATACATTTCAAACATAATTGTAATAAAGGAAATAATGTAGTAATCTTACTTATACTAGCATAAATGTTTGTATTTACAAGTTCATTACTGCTTTAATACAACATACTTTTTGAAATATTTTTTCTTTTCTGGCAAAGTCTGGCATACATTTTGATACTCAGAATCCTGTATTTCATTACATTTTGAAAAATAGCATAATATTTTTTTTTTTACAATTCCTAATAAACTATAAACATTAGTACTAACTTAAATACAACACGCAGTGCAACTTTTTTTTCTCCTTTTTTTGATACAAGAATAATTCTTCTTCGTTTGAAAATAAAGTAAATATGCCCATAAATTCAATTTTTTCGCCATACTGAAAAATCACCATTTTCGTCTTATGCCTTTTTTCCACTGGGGGTACGATATGGACAGAAAGAAACGCAAGTGTTATACTAATGCGCAAGTGGCTGAAGCACTTTCATCAATTCGACAAGGTATGAGTATTTACAAAGCCTCGAGACAATATAATGTACCAGAGACTACGTTACGGAGTAAACGAGATGAACTTTACGAGAATGAACATTGTGGTAAGCAACCAGTACTTAACCTAAACGAAGAGAGAGAAATCGTTGATTGGATCCATTACCTTGGTAAATGTGGCTTTCCAGTGACAAAAGATCAATTATTACACACTGTCTCTAAGTTAGTTGAAAACCTGCAGCGCCCTAATCCGTTTAAAGATGGAGTTCCAGGAAAAAAATGGTTTTTAGGTTTTATGCAACGACATCCAGCAGTGTCAAAACGTGTGTCACAAAATCTTCCAACAAGTAGAAACCAAGTCACGGAAGTTGCATTGCGAGCGTGGTTTGAGCGAGTAGGATCATATTTTAAAGAAAACGATTTGCTACAAGTTTTTCAAGACCCAAAACGTATATTCAACTGTGATGAAACTGGGTTTTTTCTTTGTCCAAAAAACAAGCAAGTTTTGGTAAAAAAGGGTAGTAAACGAGTATATAATCGCGTTGCAAATGACGAAAAAGAATGCTTGACCGTATTAGTCAATGTGTCAGCAGATGGTAATGTAGCTCCGCCAATGGTACTATTCCCTTACAAGAGGCTACCTAACAATATCAAGTCAACAGTTCCTTCGTGGTGGGGACTTGGTAACACAGAATCGGGCTGGATGAATATGGAGTCATTCTACGAATATGTTGCAAATGTGTTTTACCCATGGCTTCGACAACAAGAAATAACACTGCCCGTTGTTTTATTTTTAGATGGCTATAGTTTACATATATCTCTGCCTTTAACAACTTTTTGCAAGGAAAAAGGGATCGTGCTAGTTGCTTTGCTCCCAAATTCAACGCACGTCTTGCAGCTTCTTATGTCGCCGTTTTCAGGCCCGTTAAGGGGACTTGGAGGGATATTGTGAGGGAATTCAGGGTTAAACATAATTACGCGAAGCTTAAGCGCACAGACTTTTCTAGAGAAGTGCAACAATGTTTTGACAGAAGCCTCAAGCCTGAAACAATAATGAGCGGATTCAAATGCTGCGGTCTTTACCCGTTTGATGAACAAAATATTGATTATGATAAACTTTTGTCAAAAGTCAAGAAACACCAAGAGAATCTGAAGCCAATCAAAATACCCTATTAGATACTCAACAAATAAGCAATATAGATAGCAATGAGCAGTTCAAAAAACAATGTGAAAGCCGATTATCACAAGATACATTAAAATCTTTTAAAGAGGAAGGCAACCAGTGGACAAGTGACCCCACTTATGAAAAACTATTTTTATTCTGGAAAAGTCTTACATCATCGGAAAGCAAATTTGAAGATCAAGCAGATTCTGTTCTAGAGATTGGGGAGACAACCTTTACCAATAATGTCGACGTAGAAAATGTTTATGATTCCGTTTTAAACTTTGATATTAGATCGGATGGTATTCTAACCCCACTTAATGATAAAGAAGCTAACAATATAGGAAATACCATACTAGAGTCAACGCAAGTGTCACTGACATCAATTAATGCGATCTCAACAATCGAAGAAAACACGTTTAAAGCAAATTTTCTTCTACCTACACCATTGGTTGATTCACCTATATTGATACAGATGATTGATCCGAAGTTAGTATCAGAAGTTACCCCACCACAGAAAATGAGATTATTAACAGAAGAAAATGCTCCACAAATATTACGTTCATCGACTCCTGAATTAAGCAAGTGTTCTAGTACCGCTCCATCACTATCTGAAATAGAAAATGCAGATCATGAAGTTAATTGCTCTTCTTCCTTAACTCTACGTCCTAACAGAATGCAAAAAGAACCGCTGACAGACTACAAGTATTCGGAAGAAATAGATACCCTTCAAAAATCTTTAATAATGCCTAGTACAAGCAAAACTCCAACGCCAAAAATTATTGAAAAAGTCACGCCGACCCCATTCAAAGGAATACCTACGCCTTTCAAGAAAGCATTTTTTTTTCCGAAAATCGAGAATACTCCCAAAACCAAAAAGGTCACTAAAAAGGTTACTCTACAGTAGCTACTGCAGCAGAATTTATTGAACACCAAAGAAGGTTAGACAAAGAGAAAGAAGAAAAAGAAAAACTTAAACAACTGAGAAAATGTGAGGCATTAGAAAAAAAAATGTAAATATGGAGATAGAGATGCATCACGTCAACACCGTAGATAATAATATTTCAATCCAAAACTCTTCTGACAGTGACGATGATTTTATTTTTAATATTCCTACAAGGATGAAGCAAATAAAACGCCGTTGCTTTTTTGATTCAGACGATTCTGTTTAAATATTTATTCACAGAGTGCTCAATAAATAATTATATTTTAAGTTGATGTTAAATATCATGTATAGCTCAATTCAGGCAGCGGTGGCGGCGTCGCGAAGCACTTTCAGCGTTGAAAGAGTTTTAAACTTTATCTGCATTATTTTATAGACCAGTATCGCTTGAAAAGATAAAACTGTCGGTGACAGATGCGGCCGCCGCTGACGACAACTGGCAGTTTTGATCAGTATAAGCGATACTAGTCTTTAAAATAATGTTGATAACGTTTAAAATTCTTCCAAAGCTGAAAGTGCTCTTCGAGCTGCTGCCGCCCGCCGCCACCGCTGCCTGAATTGAGCCTAAAACTTCACTTACCTACCTTAAGTTTCCTTACCATTAGTTAAGTAATTATTTTCAGTTCCTTTTTATTATGTTATTTAGATGTTTTTTAGATCTTTTTTAAGTTAAGTACATAATGGTGCCGATTCTGTTGTACACCGAACTAAACTAACTAAACTATCACTAAAATTCCTTACTTTTTGCTATGAAATCTTAGAGATATTCTGCATAAAAAAACCTCTAAATTTAATAACAATTTTGACACAACTAAAATCGAGTTTGACAATCGTGACTCCGCGTGGTATAGTGCCTGTAGTATATTTGACCCGGTGGCTTTAATTAGAACTAACGAAATCACTATGAAGTGACAGGCTTGTCATATATTGTTCACCGACATCGCTGTCGTTACAGGGTCAAATATTTTTAGAGCTGGAGCGGCGCAGGGAGGGGGCAGCTTCAACGTGTTTTATATGGAATGTAGGTACCTTTTTGTTTTTGTCCCTTTTTTTTGGTACCTTTTTTTTTTGGTACCAATTTTTTTTTGGTACCTGCATGTTGAGTCATAGGGGTTTATGGGATTTTTAAAGGGGGGCCAAAAGACAATGGGCGGATTTGGTCCAAATGTCCACCACGAACGAGACCTATGTAACTAAATAGTCCGCTAAATATAGAGTAACTTTCATTATGAAAGCAAAAAAAAATATGCTGGCAGTAAAAAGTTATAGCAAAAAAAAAAAATTTTTTTTAAATTGATTTTTTCGTTCAATTACTTTTCTATTGGTCATTATCACCACCACGCGACCAGGGTTTTGAGCGATAGCACGATTTTTTGTCCCTTTTGCACCTACAGAACAATGCGCTTGAACCCAACGCAACCGGTTTTTATGTGATACAGGTGGCTGGTGGTGGTGGGGACCCCACTGAGCAAGTAAAAGATTTGTACCTTGTAGTCGTTCGTTTGCTCTCGGTGCGTACTGTTCGTTTGTTAATTTGTTTTGGATATACCTGTATTTTTCTGTGACCTTGGCTATCTCTTATCGGACTTTCAGTGATTCTCAATTTATGTGACCTTGGCTATCTCATTTCGGACTTTTCTGTGACTTCTGTCAAAATGCAAGTTGAAAGAAGAAACTGCATATGTTGTAATTATTCAGTGTTACGAAGAAGACGTCATCAGTTACTCCAATCATTCTTGGATAACCACCTGGGAACCGCTGAGCATATTCAAGGACTTCTGGCTCCTCGGCAGGTTAGCATACATACACATTATTTATACATTTTTTTATACAACGTGAATCGCTGAGGGTGTTACAAGTGTTTCCGAGTATGGACTGTGAAGTGCAATTACAAGTCACAATCAACAATCGTACACCCTCGTTTTATCGACGGATTATTACGTTCCATCGTGATGTGTGGTGAGCCCTATCACCGTACTTCGGTCACATATATGGACTCACAGCTGTTAAGCACGCAGTCTTATCACAAACGTTGCTCACCGTACGCAGATCTAATACAACGGGATTTAATGCCGCGACCTCCAGATTATTAGTCGAGACATTCGAACTAGGGGTGTGCGTAACGATTCGTCAGAGTTCCCACAAAAAAGTTAAGGTAATGGCGTAGAGTTCTCTGACGACGACAGTGGTGCGGTGCAGATAGAGTAAACACGTGGAGCACTCGGCGATGGCGGCGTACCTCACACACAGAGGTACTCTTTTGATACCGTCGCCACCGCCGTCGGCAACCATCTCGCTTTATTGTTTATTTAAAACTATTTTGAAAACAGCTTTACTGTATTACTAGTAAGTATTCCTAAAGAAATGCACATTTTGTTATTCGGTGTAGTTATCTTCGCTTATACAATGGAGCAAACCATTTGCAAGTTAAAGACAATAGATTTTACTGCGACGCTCGGCGTTAAGGAAATTCAATAGGTACACTGACTCATAAAACATCTGCTACTTCTCTGCATCTCAAAAGTGGAGTAGGTATGGATAATTTGTTGTTAACTTAGCAACAACCTGAACACCTACATGTTCAGGTTGTTGCTAAGTAAACATGTAGGTACACTATCTAGGTACGTACACGGAGGCTTGGCTCCAAGCCGCTGCGGGCAGTGGCGCCTCCGTTGACGAAGTGCGGTTGCGTGTCGTGTGGGTGATCTGCCCTACGTCGGTACGGTAGTACCGTCATGTAACATGAGGCAGAACAACGGGGTCAAGCGACTAACAGCTGATAGCGCGCGCACGGTCCGTACGGTTATTAAATGAATGAAAAAAGGCTAGTGCATGGTAAAAGTGGATAGTTTTGTAAAAAGGGATGTGTAGGTAACTAAATTAAATAACAGCTGATGGTGTATTATTCTTGTTAGGTACGTACTCAATATACTATTGGTATCATATTGGCGTGATTGGGGTCATGCGCTTAGTAAATTAAAAAATAGAATCTCTGGGAAAGTCGTTAGTTATCATGAGTACGATCATGGGTTTTAAAATTAATCAGCTTCTTCTACATTTTGACGAGATATGCGAACATAAATGTAGTAGATTTTTTTTATCATGAGTACAATCATGTGTTTAAGTATCGGTCACTAATTACCAGTCACCCAATATTTATGACTTCCTTTCTAAGTATTTTGTTAACACTTAATGATTTTTGTAATGCCAAACAAAACAGTAACAGTTTTTTTTGGAACTAGTAAGTACTTTTATAACAGAGAAACAAGCATTGGGTTTAATAGAGCAAGTCATTATTTGAACGTCACTCTAAATCTTATCCGCTTGGTATTGTTTGTTCCCGTGGCCAGTCAAGCAGTAATACATTAATTTCATATAACTCTATTGGTTTACGCGCCACACGCCAGTAAAGCTCCCAGTCGGCATGAATTTTTCCGACATCTTCAACAATCATCGTCATATTTCTCCGCCAATTTACCTAAAACCATAATAAATATACACTTAAACTTCCTCATGAAACACTTCATTATTTGAAAACCATAAGACGGACGGATTTTCATATAGTTTTAAATAAAATAGTTTTCAACCAATGGATGGTTTAAAACCATAATTATGAAAATCCGTTCGGTAGTTTTTGTGTATATCGCGTTCAGACAGACAGATGCGGTGGGGGGCTTTGTTTTATAATAATATGTCACAGGCCAATTTACCATAGCAATCACAGCAATTAGTAAGAAAGAAACGGTTTCTATTGGTCCAATGAAACATGCGCTGCCTGTCTGCGCGCTCTGCACGTGCGTGGATCGAAAAACCACGTGGCCGCCGGGCAAGAAATGTCATCACACGTCACGACCTGCACACATTCGCATTCGCAAAATAGTTGCACCACTCGATGCAAATGTGAATGTTTAAAATGATACGAATCTTTCGCATCCCTAGTTCGAACCACTACACCACAGAGGTCACCACATTTTTATTATAAGATTAATCTAAGCCATAAGCGAGGTGCCAGTTAATATGTCTTGATTGTGGGTATTCGTGGTGTGGTTAGGTTTGTTCTGGTTTTTATTCATTTCAGCATTTTTATTTGTTACAGTTAAACCTAAACGGCGAAGAGTATATCTGCCGCAATTGTTGGTTGAGGGTGCTGTATGCAGTCAATCACGATGGGGATCAAGGGGGTCAAAATCCGCGAGTCGGAAGGCCTGCTGATGGTGTTTTCGAAACACCAGAATTTGCGAGGGCACCAAACACATCCAACGCGTGCATTTTTTTTGAATGTGTCAATGAAAGTAGATGTCGCATACCGGAGTCAATCAAGCTTGATCTTTTGGTGCATTCAAACTTTTACATACCACCAAACGCAAGAGTTTGTCGAGAACACTTGGACCTGAATGACTGGTATCGTTTAATTGATGCTCCAAACTCGTCCCATGAGTTTACGGTTGCATTATTTGTAGATATGATGAAATTATTGCAAACTCACATTCTCAATAATCCAAATACAATGGATTTTGAAAATGTGAGGTCGATGGATTCGAAAATACTGCACTATCGTGTGGGCTTGACGTATGATGAATTTGAGCAGATAATAAGAGAAACCCCATCGCTGGCACAAGAGCATCAGCCCAATACTACACTTGCCATTTATTTAATGAAGCTTCGTACGGGAGAAAGCAATGAAAGACTGAGCGTTCTTTTTAAAATGAGTCGACGTACGCTTGAGCGTAAAATGACTGTCGCACGAACGTGTCTGTTACGTGATTTCGTACCACAGCATCTGGGGCTTAACCATATTTCAAGAAACGAAATTGTGGAAAGAAATCGAATCCTACCAAACGGCATTTACGGAAACCCAGATGGAGGGTTGGAAGAAAGAAAAGCTATTGTTGTAATAGACGGTACATATATATATATACAAAAGTCAAGCAACTTCCTATTTCAACGTGAAACATATAGCTTGCACAAATATAGCAACCTATTGAAGCCGTTTCTTTTAGTGTGTGGTGATGGCTACATCATAGATGTCACTGGCCCTCACGCAGCCACAACATCTGATGCTGTAATAATGCGAGGCTTAATAGAAGAGAATGAAGACAATGCTTTTCATTATTTATTTACTCAAGGCGACATATTTATCTGTGACCGTGGCTTTAGGGACGTAATTGCGGAAATTGAGTCGCGTGGATATGAGGCGCATATGCCTATAAGTGTTCGACGAGGTGAAGCTCAATTATCAACAATAGAGGCGAACAAGAATCGGCAAGTCACACTTTGCCGCTGGGTCGTCGAAGTCGTGAACGGCCGCTTCAAACGCGACTTTAAGCTGTTTCGGCAAGATTTTTTTAATCGGGCCTTGCACCACATGATGGACGACTTCCGAGTAGCTGCATCTCTCATCAATGCTTTCCATCTGATAATTCAGGACAGCAGGCATGTTCAAGAATTCTTGCGAATTATGAGGGAAAGGCTGCATGAACCCAATCGCCTGGGTGCGTATATCATAGCAAGAAACTTAAACAGACGGCAGGCAATATTTCGCAATGTTGAAGCCGATGTTATCGGAGCAGAAGAGTTCCCAATTCTTACAAACGATGATTTGGAGTTGTTTGCACTAGGAACATACCAAGTAAAGCTTGCGCGTAGTTATTATAGCGAGCATATACGCAATGGCGTATATCGTATTCAAGCAGCAAGAGAAGACGATTTAAATAACATTACGGACTTTGGCATCGAACGCAACAATGCAATGATGGTTCGTGCAAAGATTCAGTCCAGACACGCACGCGCAAGAACATATTACACTTATGTAGTGGTACACAGCAACCTAAATGGACGAGAAGCAGTTTCAAATTATTATTGTTCCTGTCTTTCTGGGATGCGAACTTTAGGTTGCTGTGCGCACGTAATGCTAATTGTGTGGTATTTTGGATGGGCAAGACACCAACCTACAATTAGGCTCCCAGCTGCAGATCTTGATAATATCATTATAGACGAAAATTAATAAGACTTATAATATTATAACGTACTTGTTATATTCTTCACACTTGATGTACATTTATTTTGTTCCCTTGTACAGTCAGCCACAGCATTAGCTGACCCACCCTTGCATATATAGTTGAGATTTTTTAGAATACGAATCGATAGACTTTTATAATTCTTTTACATTTTATTTAAATACCTATAATAAATAAAATATAAAAGAATTATAAAATTCTATCGACTCGTATTCTAAAAAATCTCAACCATTTATGTAAGGGTGGGTCAGCTAATGCTGTGGCTGACTGTACAAGGGAACAAAATAAATGCGGCTGCGTAATAAAGATGTGAAGTATCAATAAAAATGAGTCCTAAAGCAGTTTTTTTTAAATATTGTTTTTCTTCTATTGCACAGTGCAAAAATGTAGGAGTTCGTGGCATGTAGGAGCTCGTGGCTAAGTAATAACAGCCGCACGGGTTGATCAACCAGGTTAAGCTACGCTTGCAGCGGTTGGTCCGTGGATGGGTGACCATCTTTACATACCGAGACTCCTCCGTACCTCGGAAAGTACGTTAAGCCATTTGGTCTCGGCTGTCATTCATGGATCTTTGACAGTCGTTACGGGTCGTCAGAAGTCCGAAAGTCTGACAAGTAGTCTTACCTAGGGGTATCGTATTACCCAGTGACTGGGTTGTGGAGGTCAGATTGTGGAGTCGCTCTATGTAAAATACTGGTGTTCAGCTGAATCCGGTTGGACTGGAAGCCGACCCCAACATAGTTGGGAAAAGGCTGGGCAGATTGATTGCACAGTGCAAAAATGTAGCTATTTGCATACATCAATGTCAAACAAAATCAATATAAAAGCAAATGAACGAAAAAAAAAAAATTTTTTTTTTAGCTATAACTTTTTTCTCCCATCATTTTTTTTTTTGGTCTCTTAGTAAAAGTTGATCTATATTTAGAGGGCTATTCAGCTACATAGGTCTCGTTAGTGGTGGAAATTTGGACCGCGCCCCATACATTTTTGCCCATTCTCTTTTTCATTATTTGTGCGATAGGACTCACCGTTTTCGAGATATATGCAAAAGAAAAGAAAACAATACACTACTGTTTTTGCATCCGAAGTCAAGGTCTCGCTGTGAATTTAAGTTCATGTCAACTAATTTTATTCCACACCTTTTTAATCGCGATTAAACATAGTCTGATTTAGTTTGACAATTAAAATTTTAGGTGAAAACAGTCAAATTCAGAATAGCAAAATTGCCATTTTCACTAAACTAATAACTCCGTACAATCTTAGTCCTGTCAAACTAAAATATAGTTAAGTTGTGTCACTTTAGTCAATTTCAGAATGGGAAATCGTCGTTTGACAGGAATAAACTAAATTTTAGTGATTTTTAGTCTAGTTTAGAGGCATTTGTGACAAGAGAATCGGCACCAATGTGTAACACTTCAGTTACCTTTAGTTAGTTTTTACTATCCTCTACGGATTGTTAATTTTTGAAAGATTGAGATTTAAAATGATGTTATAAATACGTCATTAATTTTTTAATTTTTTGTACCTCTACGAACTGTTGATTTTTGAACGATTTTAGATGATTGTTATTGTTCGTCATTATTTTTTAAATAATATAACTACTTTTAAATAATATAACTTGATTCCTAAATAAACTTGTATTTTTAATTCTTTAAAATCAGTGAACGCGTGTAAAAATACACTAAGTACTACTTATTTATTCTTAAATTCCTTCGGAATCCGTTGGAATTCAAGGATAAAAAGTATTCCAAAGTATTTCAAATTTAAAGTATCCCAGGGGATTCTCATGTTAAAATACAATAGTAAAAAAACATGAGCGAACCGAAGTCGGTCTGTACGGAAAGATCTTTCTATACAAACCGATTTTGCTTCGCTCATTTTTTTCATTTTACTGATCGTAAAAAGAAAAATCAACCTTATTTTAATAACCCAAAACTCTTTTTAAAACGTGTGTGTAAATGCACGGCTATGCTATATTTGTAATAATTATAATATATTGTGTAATTTAATTAAAAGTGAATCAAATCAATGGTCGATGAATGAAAAACTTACAATTTAACTTACAATTTAATAACACATTTATATTATTTAATAAATATTAGTTGTACGGAACTTCAAAGAATATAATTTCTGACCCTCCGTATTAGGAGCAGTCTACCGCAGTAATAGGCTCTGACCAAAATCATACCTCCGTATTAGGGAAAATCGACCCAACTATTTAAATATTTTTTAAAAAAATAAGAAATATCATGAAAAGAAACATAGACTCAACAGCAATACAATATGTAAGTTCCACTTTTGACGATAAAGTTGTTTGAGTCCTTTAAAAATACTTACAAATGCTTATTTTTGTTTCTTACTTTCAAACGTTGCGAAATACCTCCGTAATAGGTGCTTTTACCTTAGGCTATTTTTCTAAGGCAATGAGTCAGACAGAACTAAAATACTCAGCGTACGATAGGGAATTACTAGCGATATACGAGGGGGGATCAAAAAGTAGTGAGAAGACTATTGATAACTTAGTAATTTATTTTTCTACATTGTCTCCGAGTCTCTCTACACACCGAGTCCAGCACTTTTCCAAGACGTCAATCCCTTTCAAAAAAAAAGTTTTGTCTTGGTCCTGCAAAAAGCTCTCCACGGCATCCATCACCTCGTTATCGTCTTCGTACCTGTTTCCCCTTAAGTATTCTTTCAATTTGGGGAACAGATAAAAATCGCTAGGCGCCAGATCTGGTGAATAAGGGGGGTGGTCAACCAATTCGAAGCCAGCTTGCTGAATGGCAGCCATCGCAACTGCCGACCTGTGCGCGGGTGCGTTGTCGTGATGAAACAGCACGCCCCTTCGAAGTTTCCCTCTCCTTTTCTCTTTGATGGCATTCCTTAACTTAGGAATTAAAGCTGCATAATATTGGACTGTAATAGTGGTTCCACGCTCCAGGTAATCAATCAACAATATCCCTTCTGAGTCCCAAAATATTGAGGCCAGAACCTTGCCAGCCGATACCACGGCACGAAACTTCTTCGGGGTCGGTGATGATGGCCGTTTCCTTTGCGAAGATTGCTGTTTTGTCTCGGGAATAAAATGATGGACCCATGTTTCGTCCATTGTTACGAAACGAGACAAAAAGTTTTCAGAATCTTCTTGAAACTTGTCCAACAATATCTTCGAAATGTCAAGTCGATTTTGTTTCTAACTGTCGGTTAACATTCTCGGCACCCATCTTGCGGAGACTTTTCTCATATTCAAAGATTGTTTCAATATGGATTTAATACTTCCATATGAAATGCCCGTTTCTTGAATTAAGTATCGGATGGTAACTCTTCGATCGCTCAATACAATTTTCTCGACTTTCGCAATATTTTCTTGGGTGACTGACGTCGATGGACGGCCGCAACGATGTTCGTCTTCCGTGCTCGTTCTCCCTACTCGAAATTGAGAAGCCCACCTTGCGACAGTGGAATAAGGCATAGAGAATAATAAAGGTGGTTATACGTCCGATTACGAATGCGTCAACAGGATACGTCAGGCGATTAATGAATTAAAACCGGTACCGATAGGATATAAGAACACAAAAAGCTTGTTTGTGCACCCAGATCTACCAAAAGCGGAGTTTGTATTCATTAGAAATGATACAGTAAGGAAACCATTACAGCCTAACTATGATGGTCTGTTTCGAGTTTTACAAAGAAAAGAGAAAGTATATACGATACAGTTGCCAAATAGACAGACTAACATTTCGATAGATAGACTTAAACCGGCGTATTTAGTAAACCAAGAAATAAACGAAAGTACTAGTAGTAATAATGATGAAATCGCCCGTAGCGTGTCACCGATACCACGCGTTACACGTTCCGGCCGGGTCAGCAAAAAACCTGTGCGATTCATGTAGGTACACAGGTCATTCACAGTAAGGTGAAGCGCGCACAGTAAAGAATAGGAGCAAAAATGGGTAACACTCAGAGTCCTAATAACCCCCAAGAACAAATTGTCATGACCCAGGCGAAGATAATTACGAACCAAACAGAAGTGACTGACAAGTTAGACAAATTTGGGCTTATAGTACTGGGAATTTTGGGAATTATAATAATAATCATAGTGATCATGGCATGTACCAGGTGCCAAACAAGCATTAAGGAATGGTTATATAAGCAAGTTGCGCGTAATGTGGATCGTAACATGAAGGGCAAAGGCGAATGGGTACGTCTCAAGTGGACATCAAATAATACAACAACAAGCAGAAGTGACAATAATAACGCAGTTTCAATAGTAATGACGGTTTCCGAAGCATGTTACAACAACCCTAATACCATTATGACGTTTAAGACAAAAGTGCAATTGTGAGTACCAGATGTGTTTATGATATAATAGTATGTACCATTAGGCAGTATAATGAATGAATGTTGTTGGCGTTGTCATAATGGGTACTGCAGGCCCTAAGCGGTGATAATTTGAGTATAGCAGAGTATACCATTATGGCAACTACCCTTAAGTAAAAACAAACACATTTAATGTCTAAATGTAATAGACAACATACGGTCAAATGAATGACCTTTTAGGTTTAGAGTTATGAATAGTAAGATCATGGGTATTTTGCTAATTAAGCAATAGATACTCGTATATCTTATAAGATACAAAATATTAGTATGTCCGTTGTTATGTTAAATATGTGACCATTATTGGTATCAGTTAACTAGAGAACAGTAAAACAGCTTAGAGTATCTACAGAAAATAAAAGGAATGTTTATCTATGAAAATACTTTAATGACAAGCCAGTACAAAGTAACTATGTAACAATGAAGCATGTAATCATAAACAGAGAATTATATCATACAACTAAGAACAGAAACATAAAATGAATTGTAAGTAAAAATCAAAACCGCGGAAAATAGTAAATAAGTTTAATATATAATATATTTAATTCTAAAATTTAAAAAAAAAAAAACGGGTGGAACGATGTAAGGTGCTGACGCACACATTTGTAATAGTTCGACGCGGGGCTTGGCAACGCGGGCAGTTAGCCTCTCGCCTCGGACTAAGTAGGTCAATGTATCGAATTGATTAATAAACGTCATAACGTGTCATTGCAAAGAAACACTGTGTATCATATATATCCACCACCTGTAGGGGGCGTAGGACTAACTCACAAACATTTTGAAAGCACTATGCCGAGGATTCGAAGACATATGGACCTGCAAACCGCAACTAGAGCCATCACATTGATCCAAGAGGGACATTCTCGCAGCGTTCTGTAGCTTTACAGCTTGGCTTTTCAAGGCGAGCGATCCAGAATGCTTGGAATCGATTTCAAGAGACGGGGAGTGTAACCAGAAGACGGGGATCTGGCAGGAATCGAGCAACCACCTCACAGGAAGACCGCTACATACGATTGACTGCGCGAAGAGAGCGCGTCGTTACCGCCCGCGCCTTACGAAATCCCGGTACCCGCGTGAGTGACCAAACGGTTAGAAACCGGTTACATGAAGATCAGCAGTTTTCTAGGAGACGCGTAGTGCGGATTCCATTGACTAGTGTACACCGTGCAAACGGATTGTCATTCGCAAGGCTGCATCTGGACTGGGACATAAGTGAATGGAGCACAGTATTGTTCACTGATGAGTGTAAAGTGAAATTTTTTAGTGATGATCGTCGCATTAGGGTATGGAGACGAAATTTTTTAGTGATGATCGTCGCATTAGAGTATGGAGACGAGAAGGTGAGCGATTTTCGGATGCTTGTATCCATGAAAGTGACAGATTTGGGGGTCCCAATGTCATGGTATGGGGAGGAATCTCCCTATCGGGTCGAATTGAACTCGCAATACTCAGCGGAGGCACGGTAACGGCTGTGCGTTACATTAAGGAGATCATAAGACCTCATGTGGAGCCATTTGCGCAAAGAATTGGTGCAAGATTCACACTAATGCACGACAATGCCCGCGCTCATACAGCTAGAACCACTAGGGAAGCCCTAGACGACGCTGGTATACGTGTCTTGCCGTGGCCTGCCAACAGTCCGGACCTTAACCCCATCGAACACATGTGGGATTTGTTAAAAAGAAGTGTCCGGGACACAAATCAACCAGTACATAATGAACGACAGCTCATTAACGTGCTCAAATCAAGCTGGGAACACATTTCAGAAGTGACAGTGCGACATCTGGTGAAGAGTGTGCCATCCAGGTTTCAAGAATGTGTTCGAAAAAGAGGAGGACACACACGGTACTAAAGAAGTGCAGAAAAGATAAAAATCTTTCAACATTTTTGTTTTAACCACTGTTGTCATATAGTGTTTTTTTTTTGCTGAAATTGCATGTCTTACAAAAAACCAAATCAGATGTTCATTTATCCATCAATATATTTAATTTAAAGTTTTTTGCATTAAAAATTAGCTAGCTAATTCAATTTAATTATTTATCTACCCTCAAACCCAATACATTTATTACAATACAGAAAATACATGGTGGCCCTTATTTTGTTTTGACTACGAGTATTATAGAAACAACACAGATATTACAAGCCACTTTTCTTCATGGGAAAGAAATAGAAGTGGAATATACCTACGACCGGGAGAGACTTCGTAGAGATCGTATTCAAATTACAAGGCTTGTTACCAGTATTTGATGGGATCATGCCACCGGATGGGAGAAAATTTTGTGAAAGATTTATTGAAAACAAACCGGCTTTACGTAAGTGTGAAGCTGGAATATTCACAACCTGCTAGAATCTCGATGTGGATTCGAAGGTGCAGGAGAAAAAGGCCACACGATCACTTCCACCATTATTGTCCAGAACATGTTAATGCGTGGTTCAAATATTTTTTAGCCGCAGCGATTACGTTACGAGAAGCGGATTACGCTAAGCTGTTGAAACTCTAAAGACGAGAAAACGCTGATTACCTGACGACCGGAGACCGCCCTACCTCGAAATATTGCCTACGGTCAGCTTAAACGATGTGGTTTCTCTCGACAAACTTCTCAAGGACTACTGGGGCAACTATCTACATACTTTCAAGCCACTTTTCTTCGTGGGAAAGAAATAGATGTGGAATATACCTACGACCGGGAGAGACTTCGTAGAGATCGTATTCAAATTAATTTACAAGGCTTGTTACCAGTATTTGATGGGATCATGCCACCGGATGGGAAAAAAATTGTGGAAGATTTATTAAAAACAAATCGAGTTTTCGAAAGTGTAAAGCTGGAATATTCACAACCTGCTCGAATCTCGATGCGGATTCGAAGGTGCAGGGGGACAAATGTCCACACGATCAGTTCCACCATTATTGTCCGCAACATGTTAATGCGTGGTTTGAATATTATTTAGCCGCAGCGATTATGTTACGAGAAGGGGATTACGTCGAGCTGGTGAAACTTTAAAGACGAGAAAACGCTGGTTACCTGACGACCGGAGACCGCCCTACCTCTAAATATTGGCTACAGTCAGCTTAAACGATGTGGTTTCTCTCGAAAAACTTCTCAAGGACTACTGGGGTAACTATAAACAACACAGATATTACAAGCCACTTTTCTTCATGGGAAAGAAATAGAAGTGGAATATACCTACGACCGGGAGAGACTTCGTAGAGATCGTGATAAAATTAATTTACAAGGCTTGTTACCAGTATTTGGTGGGATCATGCCACCGGATGGGAGAAAATTTGTGGAAGATTTATTAAAAACAAATCGTGATTCGAAAGTGTGAAGCTGGAATATTCACAACCTGCTCGAATCTCGATGCTGATACGAAGGTGTAGGGGAAAAAGGTCCACGCGATCACTTCCACCATTATTGTCCGAAACATGTTAATGCGTGGTTCGAATATTATTTAGCCGCAGCGATTATGTTACGAGAAGGGGATTACGTCGAGCTGGTGAAACTTTAAAGACGAGAAAACGCTGATAACCTGGCGACCGCAGACCGCCCTACCTCTAAATATTGGCTACAGTCAGCTTAAACGGTGTGGTTCTTCCGAACGGTGTAGATCTTGAAGAAAAATATTCAAATAGTTCAACAAAGATTTCTGTAAGTAGTGCCAACACTACTATGTTTCTATCTAGCCTAGGAACGTGGGGGGGCGCGGTCACTATAAAACTACCGCAGGCGGCGGTTTATAGACACGGATTAGCCCGTGGCCGAACAGTACTGGTCGTAGTACACGCCCAGTACCATCTCGCGCGGACCGCAAGTTTTTCAACGTTTCTCTCTGTGTTTGCGCAGGTAACGTAACCGGCGCTTGTGTGGACACAGAGGGAAGCCACCGTGCTGCCCGGTGAGCTAGCTCACCGCCGCGGTCGCGGGGGCCACGCCCAAATTCAACATGCCGAAACCCGGCAAGCGCGACTCGCTGGGTCGCGTTGCCGGGTCACCTAAAGCCCGTCCGGCGTTGGACCGGGCGACGTCGATGCCGAACATCGGCGACGCGTCGTCCGGTCCGCCGACGGCCGGACCATCTCTGCACGTCGGGACGAGGAAGAGGGAGGAAGAGGGGAGAAAGGGGAGTGGTGTTGGCTCCGCTGCAGCTGCCGGCCCGCCGACGTCATCGGCGCCTGCGCGCGTTGCGCCGACGCCGTCGTCAAGCCGTCAACAGGCGGTACCAATCCGCCCCGCCGCGTTCCGCCCGGTGCCTATCGCACCCTCGGGACCCGCGGCGAACTCAAGTCGCGCGCCACCTGCGCGCGCCACCGTGCCGACAGTGCGCGGGGCTGCGCCCGCGCGCGCCCCGGCGCCCGCGTCGCACTCAGGCGAAAAATCAATAAAAGTCGGACAAAACCTAAAAATGTAGAAGTACTCCAAACAAAAAAAAAATGGGTTTACCGACAAGTCTGCTAAACAATACACGCTACCTGCGCACGCGGCGCGAACCTTTTGTCGTCCATGCGCCTGGGTCTCAGTCCAAAGTTCGACTTGATCAACAACGGATGTGTTTAAGTGAAAGTGTTGCTTTTAATTATTACGATTTCTATAATTTGCTTCGTGAACGTCTTTGTTTTTTCGATGGATTCACTTCCAGGAGGTAATAAACTACTTTTTAATATATACTTTTGATAGTAATGCTTGATATTTTATATCAAAAATAATAATGACTCTGACATTGTATTGTTTTGCATATTTTTAAACTTCACAAAAGGGTAAAGTGTAACTTCCCGCGAGATCCGGCTTTGATATTATTATTTTTAGAGAGCATGGACTTTGTTATTCAATATGCAATCACAGTTTTATGCGACCGTAAGCGACGCTTTAACAAAATTGTCTTTTTAGTCGACCACTTCTGTATTGGACGCAGTCTACGTAAAACAAAATAATGTCTTGCCTGGAATCGGTTACTTAATTGGCACTATATATTGGTTTGATATTGTTTTAGGATCAACTGACGAGGAAGTGAGCTTTAGCAGAAAGACTCTAATTGCCTACTATAGGGAGGAAACTTCCAAAAAGGAGCAAGATAAAATATCTTATCTGGAAAAAAAAGTATAACGTGCTCTGAAAGTGAATGAACTTAAAGATGAAATAAAGGGGTCCCTAAGAAGATTGGTGAGTGATTATAAGACAAAACTTCTTCAAGCACACAGAAATTTTTCTCGGTGTGTTAACGCCAACAAAGACTGGTTCGATACCTTCATTACATTTCCTGTTACGACTCATACTCGAAAGATAAGTGGCAGCCTTGGTGGCCGACCTTATAAGAGCTTTGAAGAATGTACCGAACGCACAAAACGTAGAAAGACAGAAGATGTTCGGAAACAATTAGAACCAGAAGAACTGGCTTTTGCAGCCCAGGTAGAATATCGTGCACGTGGTGATTTCCAAACATCAAAGATCATCAAGCAGGTTACTCTGACTGGTGCCAGTAGCAGTTTTAGCGTTCCCAAAACACATGCGAGCCTTTCGTCAGACAAAGCGTTATCGTTGGTGATTGAAGGACAATTGTCTAAATTTCAGTACAATACTTTGCGAACTTCAGCAATGGAGATGAACTGCAGTCTGTATCCTAATTATGAGACTATAACTGAAGCAAAAAAAAGGTGTTACCCTGAAGGTATTTTTTGCACCGAAACGAATGCTAAAGTTCCTCTTCAGAATTTAATGGACCACACTACACAAAGGTTATTTTTGTCTCTTAATGAAGTCATACAATCGCTTACAAAGGATCAGTTACAAAATCTTCGCCTGATATCAAAATGGGGGTGTGATGGATCGGGCTGCCATTCCGAGTACAAACAGAAATTTGAAAATGTCGAACTGTCTGATGCAAATATGCTAATTACTTCTATTGTGCCAGTTCAACTCGTGTGCGATCATGGCAAAACTGTGCTCATCTGGCAAAATCCTCGTCCCTCCTCACCAAGGTATTGTCGTCTGTTGAAGTTAGAGATGGCACATGAAACTGCAGAACTATCAAGATTAGTAGCTCAAAGTGTTGAATCCGAGATTGAAGATTTATCACCAACAATAGTTTTAATGGAGGAAGAATGTGTAGTTAAACACAAGTTAATAATGACCATGGTCGATGGGAAGATGATAAACGCCTTAACTGACACGAAATCTGCCATGCGTTGCTATATTTGTAAAGCCACCTCGAAAGACTTCAACAGGATAAAATTCTGCATGTCAAAGCCGATCCTTGAAGAAAACTTTAAGTATGGTGTTTCATCACTACATGCCTGGATAAGGTTTGCGGAGTTCATACTACATCTAGGCTACAAATTAAAAGTTGCGAAATGGCAAGCAAGAGACGCACACAGTCAATCCTTGGTAGCAGCTGAAAAGCGCCGCATACAAACAGAATTTTGGCAAAAACTTGGGTTGCATGTTGACAAACCAAGACAAGGTGGAGGTACATCGACTGATGGTAATACTGCACGTGCCATTTTTCAGCATGCAGAAGAAGTTGCTGAAATAACAGGTGTTAATCATCGGCTCATAAATCGACTGCATACCATTTTAAAAGTAATGTCTAGTGGTTACAAAATCAATGCGGTCAAATTCAAGGCGTTTTGCACCAAAACAGCTTCTTTTTTTGTGATGAATTACCCATGGTATTGTTTGTCAACAACACTTCACAAGGTACTAATCCATGGATCAAATATATTAGAGAATTCTGAAATAGCCATGGGGTTAATGAGCGAAGATGCACAAGAAAGTCGAAATAAAGATGTGCGTAACTACAGAGCGGTTTTCAAGAAAATTTTCGAGAAAATTAGCCATGGAAGACACTTTTAAAAGACTTATGGTTTCTTCCGATCCCTTTATAACAGGACTAAGGAAACTAATCACAAAAAAATCTGTTTCTATGTGCCCAGACGTTTTAAATCTATTGGATGAACCAAATATTACTGATGACGTATAATAAAAATGTCAAAAAATCATATATATATGTTTTTCATCACATACCAACCCTTATGTGCCTATTTTGTAGAAAAATAATTAATATTTAGGTTTTGTCCGGTTTTTATTGATTTTTCGCCTGTGTGCGTCGTCCGCTACGCGTGCCACCGCGCCTCGCGCACCATCACCCGGGTCGTCCGTGCGCGCGCGCGCACCCCCCGCGCGCTCCGCCGCGCCGCCGCCGCGCTTCGCGTCGCCGCCCGCTCCAGTCACTGTGCGCACCGGCGCACCCGATCCCCGCCTCTCGTTGGCGGGTTCGGCGCTGGCTGAGCGAGAGCGGCTAGTGCAAAGTGCGAAAATGAAATCGGTGAAAGTGAAAGTGCCAGTGATACCTGTGTCTACAGGGGCGCCCGACTCGCCGGCGCCCCCCCGCACCTCGGCCTACGACTCACCCGCCGTGCTATCGGCATGCTCATCACGCGCGGGATCGAGTATGTCGCTGGCATCGGTGGGCTCGGCCGGGTCCGGTCGCGGCGACGTGTCCGCGGATACGACGCCGCGATCCGGGCCGCGGCCCATCGTGGGAGAGGGAGAAGCGCCGCTGGGGTTCGGCTATGAGTTCGAACTCGCCGAGCCGAGATCCCAGCGGAAGCGACGTGGGCGGGATTCCACCGGAGCGACGACGCAGGAGGCGAAGCGGCTGGACCTGGGTGAACCGGAGTCGCCTACCTTCGCCGACATGGCGCGTACGCCGCCGGCAACAGCGACGGCAACAGCAGCTGCAGGGGTGAGTACTCCTATTTTACCCCCTGCTCTCTCTGGAAGTGTTGCTCCCCCCCCTTCTACGGCCACCCCCGGCACTGCGACGACAGCGGCGGCAGCGACGGCAGCGAAGCAGCCGGGGAAGAAGGCGAGATATCCGCCGCTGGTAGTGGAGAGGCTGCCCAACTGGGCCTCCCATTTCAGGGCCATTAGCAGGAAGTTGGGCCGGCCCCCGAGCGCCAGGCCTTTTGGGACGGGGGTGAAGTTCACCCCCGATACCGAGGAGGAATACAGGCTGGTACAGAGGTACCTTACCAGCCTGGAAAAAGAGGAAGGCGTATCATGGTTCGCATACTCCCTGCCAGCGGAGCGGAGCATGAAGGTCGCCATTAAGGGGTTGCCGGCGGACACGCCCCCCCAGGAGATCGAGGAGGAACTCCGGGCGTTGGGTTACCAGCCGGAGTACGTGCGCCACATTAAAGGCGCACAAGGACGTCCCGGCTGTGTATTTCACGCCATCATTAAGAAGACCCCCGACGTCCGGGCGATATTTGACACCACCGTGTTTCTATATATGCGGGGTGTCAAAATCGAGGCTTGGCGAGGAAAACGTGGGCCCGCTCAGTGCCACCGGTGCCAACGTTTCAGGCACAGCTCGCACCAGTGCCACCGCCCGCTCGCTTGTGTGCGATGCGGGGAGGGGCACGCAGCCAAAGACTGCCCGCGCCCGCGGGAGGAGCCAGCCACCTGCGCGAATTGCGGTGGCGCGCACCCCGCGTGCAACATTAAGTGCCCCGTCTTCCAGACGGAGATAAGGAACAAGCGAGCGGGGACTGTCGCCATCACGGCCGCCGCGCGCCGGCCACCGAGAGGCCGACAGGAGCTGAGTCTCAGGAGGCTCAAGGCGCGTCGCTGATGGCGGCAGCCAACGGGCCCACAGCCAGATCAGAAGCCACCTCCTCAAGGCGGAGGAAGAAGAGGCGCGGGGGGAAAGGAAGAGGGAAGAAGCCCGAAACCCCCGCGGCGACACAGGGAGCACTTCCCGAGGCCGCCGTCCCTGCCTCAGCGCGGGCTGTGAAACAACAGCCGCAGTCCGAAGACGAACCTACCACTAGCGCCACCGAGGCGCAGCGGAAGAAAAGGAAGGCCGCCACACACAAAGATGGCGGCGCAATCGACGCCAGCGCCACCTCGGTGCAGCGGCAACAGGGGGAACTAGAAAAGTTCCCCAAACCGACGGGTGGCGCTACTGGTAGGCAACCACAGAAAAAGGACTTCACAGCCTGCGCCATTCAACTGTTGATGGACCTTATTAAGGCCATCAGGCAGGGACAGGATGTGGAAACGGTCATCCTTGATGGCCTGGCCACGTTACTAACCTTGTACCATGGCTAGTTCATTGAGGGTGATCCACTGGAACGCCCACGGCCTTCGGGGAAAGGTCGCACTCCTCCGCCATCTCCTGAGGGAACAAAACATCGACGTGGCGCTCATAAGCGAGACGTTCCTGGGACCTGAGGACAGGATCAGGTTCCCGGGATATCTCGCTTATCGTAAAGATGAGCAGTCGGCAACGCATAGGAGGTACCGTGGTCTGGCGGTACTTGTGAAGCGAAGAGTCGTACACCAGGAGCTTCCCCCGCCGTCACTCACCACCTTTAGCGCGCTGGGTGTCCAGCTGCATATAGCCGGCGAGGATATAAACTTGTACGCCTGCTACAAGCCGCCCGTGACTCCTCTGGACCTGTCAGAGTTGCGGGCCTTGTTAAATAACACTCCACGTGCCACCATCCTCGCCGGGGACCTTAATTGTAAACACCCAGCGTGGAACAGTAGCGTCATGAATACCGGGGGTAGGCGGCTCTTCGCGGACGCGGAGGCCTTCGGGTACACGGTGTCCAGCCCGGACACGCCCACCCACTACTCTGAGAACATTGCCTTGATGCCAGACGTGCTGGACGTCGTAGTCTACCGAGGGCTACACCGCCAGATCACGCAGCAAGTTATGGACGACGAGTTGCAGTCGGATCACCATCCTGTACTCGTCGTCATATCGGGGTTGCCGACCCGATTGAAGCCTCTGGCGCCACGTCGATCAACGGACTGGAAAGCCTACACAGACAAAGTAGAGACCACTACGCCGACTCGGCCTATAGCCACCGCCGCGGACGTAGATCTATTGACGGACGAAGTCACTGCTTGTATACAGGGCGCCTTAGAAGCGGCGACGACTACTACGCCATCGCAGGGGAGAGGGCTATTGCCGCCCCTGCCGTCACACCTGAGAGCGATGATCGCCGCGAAGAGGCGCATACGCAAGCAGTGGCAACAGCTGAGATGCCCGCAAATCAAGACGCAGCTCAACCGTCTCGCGGAGAAGGTGAAGGCCGAGTTAAAGGCGTACACCGCCGCGGGTTGGGAGGAACGCATCGACGCCACTACGGACAGTTGGCCGTCGGTACATAAACTCTGCAGCCAGCTTACGAATACCCCAACCCCGGTGCGCCCGCTACGGAACAGCGACGGGGCGCTTAAATACGTATCGGAGGACCGGGCGGAGGTCTTCGCCGAACACCTGGAGCGTCAGTTCCGACCGAATCCGACCAACGACCACGAGCATGTCGCGGCAGTTGAGAAATACCTTGGAGACTACTTCGCTACGCCGATAGCTCCCGAAGAAGATCCCGTCTTTTTCTCGCCGGGCGCAGTGAGACGCGCCATCCTAAGGACGAAGCCTAGGAAGGCCCCCGGGGCGGACGGTATCTCCAACACAGCGCTGCGCCACCTGCCGTTCCGTATGGTAGCGGCGCTGGCGCGCCTGTTTACGGGGATACTGCGCACAGGGGCCTTTCCCGCCTCGTGGAAGGAGGGGCGCGTCGTTATGCTGCCCAAGGCGGGGAAGAACATTTTGAAGCCGGAGAGCTATCGGCCGATCACGTTGCTGTCGACCGTCTCCAAGGTGTTCGAGGCGCTCCTGCTGCGACACCTCCTACCACATGTTGCGCCACGACCCGAACAGTTCGGTTTTCGGTCGGAGCATAGCACGACGCTTCAGCTGTCGAGGGTACTGCACCACCTCGCAGCCGCGCTAAACAAGAAGGAATACTCGGTGGCAGTATTCCTCGACATGGAGAAGGCCTTCGACCGTGTGTGGCACGAGGGCCTAACTTACAAACTGGCCACGTCAGGCGCGCCCCGTCGCGTCGTAAAAGTGGTCTCTGCTTTTCTGTCCCACAGGACTTTCAGGGTGGTGGTCGACGGAGCGCTCTCCGGCGCTCGGCCGGTGCGCGCCGGTGTGCCGCAGGGAAGCTGCGTTTCGCCGGCGTGTTACTCACGCTACACCGACGACATCCCCACAACCGCTGAAGCCATGCTCGCGCTGTACGCCGACGACGCCGCGTACATTACCACCTCGCTTAATGCGAAGTACGCGGCGGTGAAGATGCAGCGCGCGCTGAACCTCCTCCCCGACTGGCTGTCTAAGTGGCGGCTGTCCGTCAACGTGGGTAAGACGCAGGCGATGGTCACCGGCGCCGCGCCTCTCCCACCACCCTTGAAGCTGCAGGGAGCCGACATCGCGTGGTCGCCCCGGGTCAAGTACCTGGGGGTCACCATAGATCGTCGGCTCTCAATGGAGGCACATGTCGGCGCGGTCGCCGCGCGTGGTAGGGTCGCCCGCAACCTCCTGCGACCAGTGCTCTCATCCAGCATCCCGGCGCGCGTCAAGCTGGGCGTGTACAAACTGTACGTGCGCCCGCTCTTGACGTACGCCGCCCCTGCATGGTTCGCCCTTACGAGCGAGACCAACAGAAAGCTCCTGCGCACGCAGCAAAGTGCCGCGCTGCGCACTATCGTCGCTGCCCCTCGCTTCGTGAGGAACGACGTCATTCAGCGGGACCTCGGGATTGAGGGCCTGGATGAGTTTGTGCGGCGCCTCGCGAAGGGGATGTTCGCGCGTGCCGGCGCGTCTGCTTTGCCACACATCAAGCAGATTGCGCCCTGGCATACGCGCCCCCCTGACGCGAGGAGACCCTTGCCCCGCGACCTGCTCGCGGACGTGTGACTCCACCCCGGACTGGACTTCCGAGTGAGTCGCTCTCAGTTTACACGCGGCTCACTTGTGACAATAGACTCTACATATAACATACATCTGTTGCGTGATGCGTGCTAGGATAATTTAGGCGTGTCGCGCAGCAAACAGTAGACATTCACCTCTATACAGGCGCATAAATACACACGTGAAGACGCAGCGCGGGCGCGCGATTCACGTAGACACCGGGTGACGTAACACAACACAATGTCACCCACACACCCATTACACGGTCTCCCTAACCCGTGCCAGGCTCGGCTAGCTCTGAAAGTGGGGCGGGCGGGAGCCACTCACCCCTTCTGTAGGAACGTCGAGTCCGTATCTCTGTCGCAGGTCGCCTTCTGCTGGGCTTCCCCCATGTAGGTGGGGGTTCCACCTGGTAGGGGTTGACCGCCGGGATACGGTGAAGAAAGCGGCGCTGACTAGCAGCGTCGTGGCGTGCCTACAGACACAGTAATAGCAACCACTCACAGGGACGCGCATATCCGCGTCCCATCATCTTTTAGGCCGCAGTAGGCCCACAAAACGAGGGGCCCGTAGTGACGGGCCAACGAGCGCTACCGCGGAGAGGGGGCCACGCCCCGGCACCGCCAGTCGCACCCCCTGACGGGGTGGAGCGATGTCCAACTAGTTTATAGACACCAGCCCCGGTGCGCCCTCTGCTCAACAGCGACGGGGCGCTTAGATATGTAGCGGAGGACCGGGCGGAGGTCTTCGCCGAGCATCTGGAGCGTCAGTTCCAACCGAACCCGACCAGCGAACACGAACATGTCGCAGCGGTCGAGCAACATCTTGGAGCCTACTTCGCGACGCCGATAGCTCCCGAAGAAGATCCCGTTTTCTTCTCGCCTGGTGCGGTCAGACGCGCCATCCTCAACACGAAGCCCCGTAAGGCCCCTGGTGTGGACGGTATCACCAACGCAGTGCTGCGCCACCTGCCGTACCGTATGGTAGCGGCGCTGGCGCGCCTGTTCACGGGGATACTGCGCACGGGGGTTTTTCCCGCTTCGTGGAAGGAGGGGCGCGTTATTATGCTGCCCAAGGCTGGAAAGAACAACCTGAAGCCGGAGAGCTATCGGCCGATCACTCTCCTGCCGTCGATCTCCAAGGTGTTCGAAGCACTCCTGCTGCGACATCTCCAACCCCACATCGCGCCGCGTCCGGAGCAGTTCGGGTTTCGGGCGGAACATAGCACGACGCTCCAGCTGTCGAGGGTACTGCACCTTCTGGCAGCAACCGCAAACAAGAAGGAGTACGCAGTGTCAGTATTCCTCGACATGGAGAAGGCCTTCGACCGTGTATGGCACGACGGCCTTATTTACAAACTGTCCACATCGGACGCGCCCCGTCGCATTGTTAGGGTGGTCTCTAATTTTTTCCACAGGACTTTCTGTGTGGTGGTAGACGGCGCGCTATCTAGCGCCCGCCCGGTGCTGGCGGGCGTACCGCAGGGTAGCTGCGTATCGCCTGCGTGTTACGATACACAGACGACATCCCCACTACGGGAGAAGCGACGCTCGCGCTGTATGCTGACGACGCCGCGTACATCACCACTTCGCTGAATGCGAAGCACGCGGCGCGCAAAATGAAGCGCGCCCTCGATCTCCTCCCCGACTGGCTGGCTAAGTGGCGGCTGTCGGTGAACGTGGGTAAGACGCAGGCGATGGTCTCCGGGGCCGCGCGTCTGCCACCACCCCTGAGGCTACAGGGGGCCGACGTCGAGTGGTCGTCCCGGGTCAAGTACCTGGGGGTCACCATCGACCACCTCCACCATCGTAATTATAGATGACTTCGACATACTAATTTTGTCTGAGTTAATATTAAAAGCTAATAGCCTTGCTATTTGACGTCTAAAACTACTGGGCAGATACACCGTACAGTCGTGCTTAGCTTATCCACAAAAATGTTGGTGTCAAAAAATATAAACTTGTCACTATGGTGACTAACTAAAAATTGCATGTGATTATTTAACATATGAATGTAGTTGTTTTGTTTGTTTGACAAGTATTCAAAATATGGAAAAGCACACATAATTATTTTTTTACAATTTAACTTCAATAACTCGGTGACACTATCAGTAATATCATCTTTTTTAACATTAAGGCCCACCAACCATAAGCACCAAGCAGGCATTAAGGACCTATAAGTATAGTAATAATGGCATTAGGATCATATTTATTCCTAGTTATTGAAGCCATTATTTGTTTGTGGGAAGCCTGAGGCATACAATAGTTTTGAGAAGAATGACTCAGGTTATTGCTAAGTAATTTTCCTAACCCTTTTCCAAAACTATCAGAAAACATAATTGAACTGCAACATACTTTACTACTATAAGGGACAGAACTAGCATCTATCTGAACTACTTGCAATGGACCTAGTTCAATATCTGGTGTATCTTGAAAGCGAATAGATACCTGAGCACTTTCTGACTGGGACGGGTCCTCCGTTACCTCAGGTTGGAAAGTGCCAAGATTGGATTTTCTATGCAATGAACATTGAGGGCTGCTAAGAATCAGCGGGTCCACTTTGTCTACACTAATGTAGACAAAGTACATGTGCAACTCTAAAGTTGCACATGTCCACTAACTCCCTTGTAGCAAGTAAGTGCTCCTGATTTTGTTTTTCAGACGTCACATACTTAGTATAGAGTGAATGTATTGACTCTTCTAGTACCTGAATCAGACTGACCTGTTCAGACTGTAATCGTTGAGTGTCAACCTCATAAATGTTCTTACTGTCTTCTAGTTTAATTTGATAGTTTTTTAATTTATTTATAAAAAAACACGTTCTTTCCTTAGTTTAATATTGCTGGAACAGTGTTTTTGTTGCTTTCAAAATTTATTGCATTTATTTATGATTTTATTAAGTTTTGCATATTTTTTAATTTTATTTTGACTTACTTTTTATCTACTAATATTATGTTTCAATATTGACTCTTCAGTAAGGTCTATTGTTACTAATGAATGATGGTTGCAATTGATGTTTAATAACTCATCATGCAAGCTGATATTACTCTGATTAGCCTGAGTACAATCTTTTTGTTTTTGTAATTTAGCAATATGTACATTTGCAAGAATTAATTCTTCCTCTAGGTCCCTAACCTTACACAAAGCCTCTTCATAAATGCTTCTGCAGTTGTTGAAACAATCTGTGACCACCCGCAGTTTGTCCCGTTCATCAACAACACCTAGGTATTGTTGATTTAGATCTATTAGCTCCTTTTTCAAGCATGTGTTCTTGAAAACTACCTTCTCTACTTCCTTCTCACTTTCATCTATCTCCTGTAACAGCTGTTGACATTTACTGTTTGAAGCGTCAAGATCCTGAATGGCCGTTCTTAATTTAAGCTCCAACTCCTGAGCAGCAGTCTTACGGGTCATCACAGGCATGGTTTCAGGAACAAGAACTGAAAGTAGAAGCAAAGGAAAAGTGAGAACCAATTAGACAGACAAACAAAAACAGAAAGCTTGAAATGAAAGGAAAAAGAAAAATAATAATAATGGGAGAAGTTAGTGTAGCTTTAGGCTGCCTGTCCACCGGAGCGGAGCTAGGCTGTGGAGTGGAGAAACTGAGAAATATTAACCAATAGGATTGCACAAAATCTCCGCTCCTCTTCAGTGGACAGGGAGTTACAAACTAGTTTAAAAATTCATACAAAACCGGGAAGCGGAGCGGGGAAGCGGAGCGGGGCAGCGGAGCGGAGAAACGGAGCGGGGCAGCGGAGCGGGGAAACGGAGCGGGGAAGTGTAGCGGAGAAACGAGTGCGGGCGCGGACGCGGGTTGCCGCCGCAGTGTGCCGCCGTAGACCGACCAGTGCATACGTGACCGACGCAGTGAAGACAATGTATGAAATAGATGAAAAACTTATCGAAAGTGTGAAAAAGTTTCCGTGCATTTGGGACACATCTTCAGAATTTTACAAATGCAACGAAACAAAAGATGCGGCGTGGGACCAAATAATCATTGAAATAAACATATCGGATGGTAAATATATAATTATGTATCTTTATTCTATAATACCCTCGATTACATATTGATATCTTTGTATATTTTTATTTGGATTTAGCAAAAGAATACCTAAATAATGTCCGCGGCTGGCCAATCTATCTAAATCTGTCAAAGTACCTCATTCTAAAATATTGACTTAACATCAATGTTCTAAAATGAACCACACATCACTGACGATAGATTCTTTCCAAAATCCGAGCATCTTGCCAAGGAACCTTCCCCTGATTATTGAAGTATGCACAATACATTTCGCGAACTTGATAACCATCATTACTATGTGTTTCTGTAATATTACCAACTGATAATAATGTTTGCTCCATGTTATTTTCATTATTGTTAATATAATCAGGTTGTCTTTGAATTAAATAATTGTGCAATACACATGTTCCTTATTCGTGTAGGAGGTAGGCTAAATAACTCTCCTTATGATTATAACGTAAAACATCCCATACTCATGTGCAGTAAGCATCATTTAACTAAAAGATTATTTCAAACTGTTCACAGAAAACTGTTACATGCGGGACCTCAGTTGCTCTTGGCAAATATTCGCCAAAACTATTGGCCCTTAGGGGGCAGAAACATATCTAGAGTCACAGTTCAAAAATGTGTAGTGTGTTTTAGGCATAAGGCACAAAATGTACAACCAATAATGGGACAGCTTCCAAAATCACGAAGCAATCTAGAATTCCCATTCTTAAATTCAAGTGTTGACTATGCTGGCCCAATACTGATCGCTGACCGGAAGGGAAGAGGTTGCAGACTTATAAAGTCATATATATGTATCTTTGTCTGCCTCGCTGTCAAAGCCGTTCACCTGGAGCTTGTCACGGATCTTACAAAGGAAGCATACATGGCTGCTTTGAATAGATTCGTTGCGCGCCGTGGCAAGCCTCGTAGTATATTGTCCGACAACGGCACAACCTTTGTCGGTTCTTGTAATCAATTACGTCTTTTTTTGCAGAATTCAAATATTGCATATGATGTTGCTCAGGAAGGAATTGAATTCAACTTTGTGCCTGCCTACACCCCTCATTTCAATGGCGTTGCTGAGGCCGCTGTGCGCTCAACAAAACATCACTTAAAGAGACTGCTTAAACTAACGCACTTCACGTACGAAGAGATGGCTACGTGCTTAACTCAAATAGAGGCTATTCTCAATTCTCGCCCTCTCACTCCTTGTTCTCCTGATCCACTTGATTTCTGTGCCCTAACTCCTTCTCACTTTTTAATTGGAAGGTCACTCACGTCCGTTCCGCATCCACAGATGGCTGACAGCGGAAACATCAGTCGACTCGAGCGATTCCAAAGGGTGGAATACATTAAGCAGCATTTTTGGAAAAGGTTTAATACAGAATACATATCTCTGCTACAGCAGAAGACCAAGTGGTCTACAACATCAGGAGACATCAACGTGGGGAGCCTCGTCCTGGTAAAGGATAAGGCGCTTCCACCTCTGTGCTGGCTGCTGGGTCGCGTCGTGCAGGTGTACCCGGGCTCCGACGGCGTCGTGAGGGTCGCCGAGTTGAAGACCAAGAAAGGGACTATTCGACGCGCCTTCAACAACATCTGCCCACTACCACTTTTTTGAAGCTACCACTTCAACCCGGGGAGCATGTCCACGCGCGGACTCAGGTCCCGCCTGAGACGAAGGCGGGGTGCGCGAGGCGCGCGGGCTGACGACGCGGCGCGAGCCAATCAGCGAGGGCCACGCGAGTCTGCGGCGGCTGCGCGGCCGCGCCGTCCGGCGCGCGCCCCTGACCTTCTCTGCACTTCAAAATTCCATCTAACAGCGACCGGTCGCTGTCCGTCATTCGTCTGCCGATTATTACATAGTTCTGTTTTTCTTTACATTTACCATTATACACTTGTTGAACAGTCCACTAGTTTTATTGAAGAGTCAAGAACACACACCAACATTGGTAACGGCTTTTAACGTTCTGCATCGTTCTCACATATGAAATTTCAACATGAATGATGTAACCATTATTTTGTAACCATATCTTGATTTAAAAGAGTGTCCGTGGAGTTTCTTGCCCGTTCTTCTCCATAGGTACCTACTATGCTTTGGAATGGGCGCCTAGCTTCATCTTTCTGACTGACCGACCCCTTGACAATTCAAAAGTGCCTGTAATTGGTTTAATTGAAATAAATGCTTTGAGTTTGAGTTTGAATTACCTTGTCAACTGTTTCTATTTTGCATTCGAAATCTTTGTGATACACGTACCACTTTCTCGTCAATACACCGAAAGTTGCCTCAACAATGCGACGTGCTCGTGACAATCGGTAATTAAATATTTTTCTTTCTGCATTTAGTCCATCACCTGGGTATGGTCTCATAAAATTTTCCATTAGTGGAAAAGCTTCATCTCCTATAAATACGAACGGCATTTTTGCTCCACCTTGATACAGTGGTACCGGCTCAGGTAAATTCAATCTCTTCTCTTTTAGACTCTTTCCGAAAATGCTGTTATCAAAAATTCCTGCATCAGAAAATCTTCCCATAGATCCGACATCAACCATTATGATTTTCCTTCTGGCATTAGCTAAACACATCAATACTACAGAAAATCTCTTTTTGTAGTTGAAAAACGAGGACCCAGTTTTCGAGGGAGCCTTGATATATATATGCGTGCTTCCCATCAAGAGCACCTGTACAATTTTTAAATTGCCATAGTACAACAAAATCTTTTGCGATTTCTTTCCAGTCGTTTTCTGTTGGTTGCGGCATAACAAGAGGTTGCAATACATTCCATAAAGCATCACAAACTTCATCAACAATTCTTGATACACTTTTCAATCCAATTCTAAAATTCTCTCCCATCGTTGTAAATGACTGGCCGGTTGCTAAATACCTAAAAAATTAAAAAGCTATTTAATGTGGTTGCAAGGTAGCCCGCGAAATTCAAATGTTCGCAATTTTTTTCAATTTGCAGCTCAGTATTGGATAGTATGATACTGAAAGTTTTATTCGCGGTAATGGCATGTCTACTACTGGAATGGTACTATCCAATACTGAGTTGCAAAATGCAAAAAAACGTGCGAAAATTTGAATTTCGCGGGCTACCTTGAAGCAACCAACTTAATTGTATTATTTACCTTCGCGTAAGTACATGCAATATTTTTTTCATAAATAGACCGTCCTGTATAATTGTATGGAACACATTTTCGTGTTTGTTTATTTGTTTCAGTTAAAAAAGCAAAGTCGCGATGAAAACAACTGAGAGACAACCATCGAGATGCATTAAAAAGACAAAATGCAACAAGGAGTGGACAGGCTAGAAAACAACGAAAAGAATGGAAATATCAGAAAGCCATGTCATTTTTATTGCCTTACATGTGTAACAGAGAACGTTCATCAAATTTTGCGCCCTTGGACGACTCAACAAGCGAAACTTCAAATCCACCAAATATCATTGATGAGAGTGAGATGAGTTCAAGGGAATCATGCAATTTGTTGCCATCAAATTCAAATAATCTTCCTTCTCTCAATGTTTCTAATGATTCAACAGCATTTGGGCCTCTCCCATCGACATCCAAAAAAAAAAAGAACGATGAAATTCTCGATTTTTAAAAAAAAAAATCAATAACGCCGCGAACTTTTGGAACGAGAAAGGATAGAAGTTAAAAACATGATGTCAGCCAGTAATAAGTACGATGATATAGATTTATTTTTTTTTAAATTTGGCTGCATCTACGAAAAAGCTGCCGTATTATTTACAACTTCTAATTAAAAAAGCCTGCTTTAATGCGGTATTGTCAGCTGAAGAAAGTAATCTTCAACAGTGTTGGTATTATCCGAATAATTATGGTTATTCTACAGGCTCAACACCTACACCAGATAATATCAACACTAGTATCAATTCTCCTAGTGCTTCAGATGATAACAACACTAGCATCAATACTCGTAGTGCTCCAGATAATATCAACATTAGTATTAATACTCCTAGCGCTTCACAGATTCAAGCAACCCAGGATATTGAAACATCTGCAGCAGAGCAAACAGGACCGAATGAAAATGTGAACAACTTTGAGACAGATTATAATTTTTAAATTAAACTAACATGGCGTCGACTATATGCAAAAATAAAAGTTACTTTGATTTCAAAATGTGTACTTACTTTAAACACACTGCTAATCTTTCACAGCTACTGATAGAATTTCTGTAATTTGTGTCTTGTTTGTGAATATATGGTTGAATCGGAGAGTGAAGTTCATAAAAAGTATATCTTGAAACTCTACAATACAATACAAAATCACACATATCATATTATCATATTTATTTATATAAATCACGTATCGTACGTTCCGTCCGTCATAATAATTAGGTATAGTACACTGGACACGCGCGTCACCTGCTGAGACCCTTGGTCCAAGACGCGTGAAGATATACGTCGTGTGACGTACCTATGCGCACACGCATTCCATTCTCACCGCGCATTCGGATATCGGTCGCGTCCCCAGTCACGACCTACCTCAGACATCGGACGCACGCTCGATTGTGCTATTTTGTGCGACCTCCTACCCGCGCTAAATCATATTGTGCTTTTGCTTTACTTACTATTGCGCTCGCTATTTCCTGTGCCTTCTCAATTCTCAAACATTGTTGTGTAGTGTGTGGAACAGTAAAGTTTACGATCATCAAGAGGACTATCATTTCATCCAACCAGTAAGTGCACCCTCACACATATCACCGACATAACCAAAATGTTAATGTGTGGTTCGAATATTATTTAGCAGCAGCGATTATGTTACGAGAAGGGGATTACGTCGAGCTCGTGAAACTTTAAAGACGAGAAAACGCTGATTACCTGACGACCGGAGACCGCCCTACCTCTAAATATTGACTACAGTCAGCTTAAACGGTGTGGTTTCTCTCGAAAAACTTCTCAAGGACTACTGGGGCAACTATAAACAACACAGATATTTCAAGCCACTTTTCTTCATAAGAAAGAAATAGAAGTGAAATATACCTACGACTGGGAGAGACTTCGTAGAGATCGTGATAAAATTAATTTACAAGGCTTGTTACCAGTATTTGGTGGGATCATGCCAACGGATGGGAGAAAATTTTGTGAAAGATTTATTGAAAACAAACCGGCTTTACGTAAGTGTGAAGCTGGAATATTCACAACCTGCTAGAATCTCGATGCGGAATCGAAGGTGCAGGAGAAAAAAGACCACACGATCACTTCCACCATTACTGTCCAGAACATGCTAATGCGTGATTCGAATATTATTTAGCCGCAGCGATTATGTTACGAGAAGGGGATTAGGTCGAGCTGGTGAAACTTTAAAGACGAGAAAACGCTGATTACCTGACGACCGGAGACCGCCCCACCTCTAAATATTGGCTACAGTCAGCTTAAACGGTGTGGTTTCTCTCGAAAAACTTCTCAAGGACTACTGGGGTAACTATAAACAACACAGATATTACAAGCCACTTTTCTTCATGGGAAAGAAATAGAAGTGGAATATACCTACGACCGGGAGAGACTTCGTAGAGATCGTGATAAAATTAATTTACAAGGCTTGTTACCAGTATTTGGTGGGATCATGCCACCGGATGGGAGAAAATTTGTGGAAGATTTATTAAAAACAAATCGTGATTCGAAAGTGTGAAGCTGGAATATTCACAACCTGCTCGAATCTCGATGCTGATTCGAAGGTGTAGGGGAAAAAGGTCCACGCGATCACTTCCACCATTATTGTCCAAAACATGTTAATGCGTGGTTCGAATATTATTTAGCCGCAGCGATTATGTTACGAGAAGGGGATTACGTCGAGCTCGTGAAACTTTAAAGACGAGAAAATGCTGATTACCTGACGACCGGAGATCGCCCTACCTCGAAATATTGGCTACGGTCAGCTTAAACGATGTGGTTTCTCTCGACAAACTTCTCAAGGACTACTGTGGCAACTATCTACATACTTTCAAGCCACTTTTCTTCATGGGAAAGAAATAGAAGTGGAATATACCTACGACCGGGAGAGACTTCGTAGAGATCGTATTCAAATTACAAGGCTTGTTACCAGTATTTGATGGGATCATGCCACCGGATGGGAGAAAATTTTGTGAAAGATTTATTGAAAACAAACCGGCTTTACGTAAGTGTGAAGCTGGAATATTCACAACCTGCTAGAATCTCGATGTGGATTCGAAGGTGCAGGAGAAAAAGGCCACACGATCACTTCCACCATTATTGTCCAGAACATGTTAATGCGTGGTTCGAATATTATTTAGCCGCAGCGATTATGTTACGAGAAGCGGATTACGAGAAGCGGGTTACGCCAAGCTGTTGAAACATTAAAGACGAGAAAACGCTGATTACCTGACGACCGGAGACCGGCCCTACCTCGAAATATTGGCTACGGTAAGCTTAAACGATGTGGTTTCTCTCGACAAACTTCTCAAGGACTACTGGGGCAACTATCTACATACTTCCAAGCTACTTTTCTTCATGGGAAAGAAATAGATGTGGAATATACCTACGACCGGGAGAGACTTCGTAGAGATCGTATTCAAATTAATTTACAAGGCTTGTTACCAGTATTTGATGGGATCATGCCACCGGATGGGAGAAAATTTGTGGAAGATTTATTAACAACAAATCGAGTTTTCGAAAGTGTAAAGCTGGAATATTCACAACCTGCTCGAATCTCGATGCGGATTCGAAGGTGCAATGGGACAAATAATGTCCATACGATCAGTTCCACCATTATTGTCCGCAACATATTAATGCGTGGTTTGAATATTATTTAGCCGCAGCGATTATGTTCTGAGAAGGGAATTACGTCGAGCTGGTGAAACTTTAAAGACGAGAAAACGCTGATTACCTGACGACCGGAGACCGCCCTACCTCTAAATATTGGCTACAGTCAGCTTAAACGGTGTGGTTTCTCTCGAAAAACTTCTCAAGGACTACTGGGGTAACTATAAACAACACAGATATTACAAGCCACTTTTCTTCATGGGAAAGAAATAGAAGTGGAATATACCTGCGACCGGGAGAGACTTCGTAGAGATCGTGATAAAATTAATTTACAAGGCTTGTTACCAGTATTTGGTGGGATCATCCCACCGGATGGGAGAAAATTTGTGGAAGATTTATTAAAAACAAATCGAGTTTTCGAAAGTGTAAAGCTGGAATATTCACAACCTGCTCGAATCTCGATGCTGATTCGAAGGTGTAGGGGAAAAAGGTCCACGCGATCACTTCCACCATTATTGTCCGAAACATGTTAATGCGTGGTTCGAATATTATTTAGCCGCAGCGATTATGTTACGAGAAGCGGATAACGCCAAGCTGTTGAAACTTTAAAGACCAGAAAACGCTGATTACCTGACGACCGGAGACCGACCTACCTCGAAATATTGGCTACGGTCAGCTTAAACGATGTGGTTTCTCTCGACAAACTTCTCCAGGACTACTGGGGCAACTATCTACATGCTTTCAAGCCACTTTTCTTCATGGGAAAGAATTAGAAGTGGAATATACCTACGACCGGGAGAGACTTCGTAGAGATCGTGTTAAAATTAATTTACAAGGCTTGTTACCAGTATTTGATGGGATCATGCCACCGGATGGGAGAAAATTTGTGGAAGATTTATTAGAAACAAATCGAGTTTTCGAAATTGTAAAGCTGGAATATTCACAACCTGCTCGAATCTCGATGCGGATTCGAAGGTGCAAGGGGACAAATGTCCATACGATCAGTTCCACCATTATTGTCCGCAACATATTAATGCGTGGTTTGAATATTATTTAGCCGCAGCGATTATGTTCTGAGAAGGGGATTACGTCGAGCTGGTGAAACTTTAAAGACGAGAAAATGCTGATTACCTGACGACCGGAGTACCGCCCTACCTCTAAATATTGGCTACAGTCAGCTTAAACGGTGTGGTTTCTCTCGAAAAACTTCTCAAGGACTACTGGGGTAACTATAAACAACACAGATATTACAAGCCACTTTTCTTCATGGGAAAGAAATAGAAGGGGAATATACCTACGACCGGGAGAGACTTCGTAAAGATCGTGTTAAAATTAATTTACAAGGCTTGTTACCAGTATTTGATGGGATCATGCCACCGGATGGGAAAAATTGTGGAAGATTTATTAAAAACAAATCGAGTTTTCGAAAGTGTGAAGCTGGAATATTCACAACCTGCTTGAATCTCGATGCTGATTCGAAGGTGTAGGGGGAAAAGGTCCACGCGATCACTTCCACCATTATTGTCCAAAACATGTTAATGCGTGGTTCGAATATTATTTAGCCGCAGCGATTATGTTACGAGAAGGGGATTACGTCGAGCTCGTGAAACTTTAAAGACGAGAAAATGCTGATTACCTGACGATCGGAGATCGCCCTACCTCGAAATATTGGCTACGGTCAGCTTAAACGATGTGGTTTCTCTCGACAAACTTCTCCAGGACTACTGGGGCAACTATCTACTCGTACATACTTACAAGCCACTTTTCTTCATGGGAAAGAAATAGAAGTGGAATATACCTGCGACCGATAGAGACTTCGTAGAGATCGTGATAAAATTAATTTACAAGGCTTGTTACCAGTATTTGATGGGATCATGCCACCGGATGGGAGAAAATTTGTGGAAGATTTATTAAAAACAAATCGTGATTCGAAAGAGTGAAGCTGGAATATTCACAACCTGCTCGAATCTCGATGCTGATTCGAAGGTGTAGGGGTAAAAGGTCCACGCGATCACTTCCACCATTATTGTCCAAAACATGTTAATGCGTGGTTCGAATATTATTTAGCCGCAGCGATTATGTTACGAGAAGGGGATTACGTCGAGCTCGTGAAACTTTAAAGACGAGAAAATGCTGATTACCTGACGACCGGAGATCGCCCTACCTCGAAATATTGGCTACGGTCAGCTTAAACGATGTGGTTTCTCTCGACAAACTTCTCAAGGACTACTGTGGCAACTATCTACATACTTTCAAGCCACTTTTCTTCATGGGAAAGAAATAGAAGTGGAATATACCTACGACCGGGAGAGACTTCGTAGAGATCGTATTCAAATTACAAGGCTTGTTACCAGTATTTGATGGGATCATGCCACCGGATGGGAGAAAATTTTGTGAAAGATTTATTGAAAACAAACCGGCTTTACGTAAGTGTGAAGCTGGAATATTCACAACCTGCTAGAATCTCGATGTGGATTCGAAGGTGTAGGGGAAAAAGGCCACACGATCACTTCCACCATTATTGTCCGAAACATGTTAATGCGTGGTTCGAATATTATTTAGCCGCAGCGATTATGTTACGAGAAGCGGATAACGCCAAGCTGTTGAAACTTTAAAGACCAGAAAACGCTGATTACCTGACGACCGGAGACCGCCCTACCTCGAAATATTGGCTACGGTCAGCTTAAACGATGTGGTTTCTCTCGACAAACTTCTCAAGGACTACTGGGGCAACTATCTACATACTTACAAGCCACTTTTCTTCATGGGAAAGAAATAGAAGTGGAATATACCTGCGACCGATAGAGACTTCGTAGAGATCGTGTTAAAATTAATTTACAAGTTGTGATGATATGCAGTTTTATTAACTTTTCCGTTGTGTTTCGAAAGTAGGATCTTTCAAGCCGGGGAAAATGGTTGCGCTTCATAATTTATAATTTTTACATTTTATTAAATCACCTTAAGGCGATTGGGAGGCGTTGGTTTAATAGTTCTATTTATTAAATAAGTGTCGCATATCGTTGGTTTGGTGATGTTCTGTGCGGAGGCGCGACTGTCAACGCGTCAGAGCTGGCGACACCTGCCGGTTTCCTAAGTCTCGTTTAGACCACGGGGTTGTGCGCACGCGTCCATAGCGACCTAAACCCTGAACTGAACTTACACCAAGTGTTATCTGTATTATCTAGTTTGTGTTGTGTATCGCTGGCCAGCATAGTGTACCTAAACTGTGAGCTGTTCCTCCTGAACGCGGCATCCGTCGTCTTCTGCGTGGGGGTCCCTGGTAAAAGGTATGTGGCATGGCTAATAGATTGGACTTTATCCATCGCCTTTCGTCCCATTGGTGTTATTTTTTGTCCTTTAAGTTAGCACCGCTGAATCAGCAATTATGGCTTAGATTGCCCTAATAATCTAGGTTCACGCGCGTGTGACTTTATTAGTAATTTTCGAATTCCTATTTAAAATTCTAGTGGTTATACGCACCAATGCGCTAGTATAATGACGCCCAAATTGTTTATATTCTCTTTGTTACAAACTGCACACAGTAGGTATTTTAGAATAATAATTATCTTCTACGGTGTTCAGACATAGACTTATAAAAAAAGGAGGACTCCGCGCCATTCTTCATGGGAAAAAAATAGAAGTGGAATATACCTACGACCGGGAGAGACTTCGTAGAGATCGTGATAAAATTAATTTACAAGGCCTGTTACCAGTATTTGGTGGGATCATGCCACCGGATGGGAGAAAATTTGTGAAAGATTTATTGAAAACAAACCGGCTTTACGTAAGTGTGAAGCTGGAATATTCACAACCTGCTAGAATCTCGATGCGGATTCGAAGGTGCAGGAGAAAAAAGGCCACACGATCATATCCACCATTATTGTCCAGAACATGTTAATGCGTGGTTCGAATATTATTTAGCCGCAGCGATTATGTTACGAGAAGCGGATTACGCCAAGCTGTTGAAACTTTAAAGACGAGAAAACGCTGATTACCTGACGACCGGAGACCGCCCTACCTCGAAATATTGGCTACGGTCAGCTTAAACGATGTGGTTTCTCTCGACAAACTTCTCAAGGACTACTGGGGCAACTATCTACATGCTTTCAAGCCACTTTTCTTCATGGGAAAGAAATAGAAGTGGAATATACGAGGGCGGGTCAATAAGTCCGTGACTTTTTGATTTTTCCGTCTCTTAATTGAAATGGCAACACTGCTCCCGTCAACAGTCATCTGTCAGATGACTCCTGTCAAAAATTGAACAAGCTGTGACATTTAGTTTGTTTTTGACAGCCGTTAATATCAGACTACCGCGTTGACTGAGAAGAAAATGGAAAAAAGTGAATTTCGTGTGCTCATTAAGCATTATTTTTTGCGGAAAAAATCCATTACGCAAACCAAGGCTAAGCTTGATAAATATTATGGGGACTCTGCACCATCCATTTCCATGGTAAAAAAGTGGTTTACTGAATTCCGATGTGGCCGTACCAGCACGGAAAATGCCGAACGTTCTGGACGCCCAGTTGAGGTCTCCACATCCGAAACAGTTGAAAAAATCCACGATATGGTTTTAGCCGATCGGCGATTAAAAGTGAGAGAGATTGTGGAAGCCATAGGCATCTCGCATGGCTCAGTGGTTTCAATTTTAAACGATCATTTGGGTATGAGAAAGCTTTCCGCAAGATGGGTGCCGCGTTTGCTCACAATCGACCACAAACGCAAACGTGTGACAATTTCGCAGGAATGTTTGGCGTTGTTCAATCGCAATATGAACGAGTTTTTGCGCCGTTTCGTAACCGTGGACGAAACGTGGATCCACCACAACACACCGGAGACCAAACAGCAGTCAAAACAGTGGGTTTCTCGGGGTGAATCGGCGCCAAAGAAGGCAAAGGTGGGTTTGTCAGCCAACAAAGTCATGGCGACTGTTTTTTGGGATGCACGCGGTATTATCCACATTGACTACCTTCAAAAAGGAAAAACAATCAATGGCGAATATTACAGCAACTTATTGGGTCGATTCGATGAGGCATTGAAAGAAAAGCGACCGCACTTGGCCAAGAAAAAAGTCCTTTTCCATCAGGACAATGCACGGGTGCACACATGTGCAGTTTCTATGGCAAAAATCCATGAATTGGGCTACGAATTGCTCCCTCATCCGGCCTATTCTCCCGATCTAGCCCCGTGTGACTACTTCTTGTTCCCAAACTTAAAGAAATGGCTCGGTGGAAAGAGATTTGCCTCCAACGACGAAGTCATCTCACAAACAAATGCCTATTTTAAAGACCTCGACAAATCATATTTTTCGGAAGGGATAAAAAAATTGGAGAAACGTTGGGCTAAGTGTATAGAGCTCAAAGGAGACTACGTTGAAAAATAAAATAACTTTTTATCTAAAAATTTGTGTTTCATTTAAAAAGTCACGGACTTATTGACCCGCCCTCGTACCTGCGACCAGGAGAGACTTCGTAGAGATCGTGATAAAATTAATTTACAAGGCTTGTTACCAGTATTTGGTGGGATCATGCCAACGGATGGGAGAAAATTTTGTGAAAGATTTATTGAAAACAAACCGGCTTTACGTAAGTGTGAAGCTGGAATATTCACAACCTGCTAGAATCTCGATGCGGAATCGAAGGTGCAGGAGAAAAAAGACCACACGATCACTTCCACCATTACTGTCCAGAACATGCTAATGCGTGATTCGAATATTATTTAGCCGCAGCGATTATGTTACGAGAAGGGGATTAGGTCGAGCTGGTGAAACTTTAAAGACGAGAAAACGCTGATTACCTGACGACCGGAGACCGCCCCACCTCTAAATATTGGCTACAGTCAGCTTAAACGGTGTGGTTTCTCTCGAAAAACTTCTCAAGGACTACTGGGGTAACTATAAACAACACAGATATTACAAGCCACTTTTCTTCATGGGAAAGAAATAGAAGGGGAATATACCTACGACCGGGAGAGACTTCGTAAAGATCGTGTTAAAATTAATTTACAAGGCTTGTTACCAGTATTTGATGGGATCATGCCACCGGATGGGAAAAATTGTGGAAGATTTATTAAAAACAAATCGAGTTTTCGAAAGTGTGAAGCTGGAATATTCACAACCTGCTCGAATCTCGATGCTGATTCGAAGGTGTAGGGGGAAAAGGTCCACGCGATCACTTCCACCATTATTGTCCAAAACATGTTAATGCGTGGTTCGAATATTATTTAGCCGCAGCGATTATGTTACGAGAAGGGGATTACGTGGAGCTCGTGAAACTTTAAAGACGAGAAAATGCTGATTACCTGACGATCGGAGATCGCCCTACCTCGAAATATTGGCTACGGTCAGCTTAAACGATGTGGTTTCTCTCGACAAACTTCTCCAGGACTACTGGGGCAACTATCTACTCGTACATACTTACAAGCCACTTTTCTTCATGGGAAAGAAATAGAAGTGGAATATACCTGCGACCGATAGAGACTTCGTAGAGATCGTGATAAAATTAATTTACAAGGCTTGTTACCAGTATTTGATGGGATCATGCCACCGGATGGGAGAAAATTTGTGGAAGATTTATTAAAAACAAATCGTGATTCGAAAGAGTGAAGCTGGAATATTCACAACCTGCTCGAATCTCGATGCTGATTCGAAGGTGTAGGGGTAAAAGGTCCACGCGATCACTTCCACCATTATTGTCCAAAACATGTTAATGCGTGGTTCGAATATTATTTAGCCGCAGCGATTATGTTACGAGAAGGGGATTACGTCGAGCTCGTGAAACTTTAAAGACGAGAAAATGCTGATTACCTGACGACCGGAGATCGCCCTACCTCGAAATATTGGCTACGGTCAGCTTAAACGATGTGGTTTCTCTCGACAAACTTCTCAAGGACTACTGTGGCAACTATCTACATACTTTCAAGCCACTTTTCTTCATGGGAAAGAAATAGAAGTGGAATATACCTACGACCGGGAGAGACTTCGTAGAGATCGTATTCAAATTACAAGGCTTGTTACCAGTATTTGATGGGATCATGCCACCGGATGGGAGAAAATTTTGTGAAAGATTTATTGAAAACAAACCGGCTTTACGTAAGTGTGAAGCTGGAATATTCACAACCTGCTAGAATCTCGATGTGGATTCGAAGGTGTAGGGGAAAAAGGCCACACGATCACTTCCACCATTATTGTCCGAAACATGTTAATGCGTGGTTCGAATATTATTTAGCCGCAGCGATTATGTTACGAGAAGCGGATAACGCCAAGCTGTTGAAACTTTAAAGACCAGAAAACGCTGATTACCTGACGACCGGAGACCGCCCTACCTCGAAATATTGGCTACGGTCAGCTTAAACGATGTGGTTTCTCTCGACAAACTTCTCAAGGACTACTGGGGCAACTATCTACATACTTACAAGCCACTTTTCTTCATGGGAAAGAAATAGAAGTGGAATATACCTGCGACCGATAGAGACTTCGTAGAGATCGTGTTAAAATTAATTTACAAGTTGTGATGATATGCAGTTTTATTAACTTTTCCGTTGTGTTTCGAAAGTAGGATCTTTCAAGCCGGGGAAAATGGTTGCGCTTCATAATTTATAATTTTTACATTTTATTAAATCACCTTAAGGCGATTGGGAGGCGTTGGTTTAATAGTTCTATTTATTAAATAAGTGTCGCATATCGTTGGTTTGGTGATGTTCTGTGCGGAGGCGCGACTGTCAACGCGTCAGAGCTGGCGACACCTGCCGGTTTCCTAAGTCTCGTTTAGACCACGGGGTTGTGCGCACGCGTCCATAGCGACCTAAACCCTGAACTGAACTTACACCAAGTGTTATCTGTATTATCTAGTTTGTGTTGTGTATCGCTGGCCAGCATAGTGTACCTAAACTGTGAGCTGTTCCTCCTGAACGCGGCATCCGTCGTCTTCTGCGTGGGGGTCCCTGGTAAAAGGTATGTGGCATGGCTAATAGATTGGACTTTATCCATCGCCTTTCGTCCCATTGGTGTTATTTTTTGTCCTTTAAGTTAGCACCGCTGAATCAGCAATTATGGCTTAGATTGCCCTAATAATCTAGGTTCACGCGCGTGTGACTTTATTAGTAATTTTCGAATTCCTATTTAAAATTCTAGTGGTTATACGCACCAATGCGCTAGTATAATGACGCCCAAATTGTTTATATTCTCTTTGTTACAAACTGCACACAGTAGGTATTTTAGAATAATAATTATCTTCTACGGTGTTCAGACATAGACTTATAAAAAAAGGAGGACTCCGCGCCATTCTTCATGGGAAAAAAATAGAAGTGGAATATACCTACGACCGGGAGAGACTTCGTAGAGATCGTGATAAAATTAATTTACAAGGCCTGTTACCAGTATTTGGTGGGATCATGCCACCGGATGGGAGAAAATTTGTGAAAGATTTATTGAAAACAAACCGGCTTTACGTAAGTGTGAAGCTGGAATATTCACAACCTGCTAGAATCTCGATGCGGATTCGAAGGTGCAGGAGAAAAAAGGCCACACGATCATATCCACCATTATTGTCCAGAACATGTTAATGCGTGGTTCGAATATTATTTAGCCGCAGCGATTATGTTACGAGAAGCGGATTACGCCAAGCTGTTGAAACTTTAAAGACGAGAAAACGCTGATTACCTGACGACCGGAGACCGCCCTACCTCGAAATATTGGCTACGGTCAGCTTAAACGATGTGGTTTCTCTCGACAAACTTCTCAAGGACTACTGGGGCAACTATCTACATGCTTTCAAGCCACTTTTCTTCATGGGAAAGAAATAGAAGTGGAATATACCTGCGACCAGGAGAGACTTCGTAGAGATCGTGTTGAAATTAATTTACAAGGCTTGTTACCAGTATTTGATGGGATCATGCCACCGGATGGGAGACAATTTGTGGAAGATTTATTAGAAACAAATCGAGTTTTCGAAATTGTAAAGCTGGAATATTCACAACCTGCTCGAATCTCGATGCGGATTCGAAGGTGCAAGGGGACAAATGTCCATACGATCAGTTCCACCATTATTGTCCGCAACATATTAATGCGTGGTTTGAATATTATTTAGCCGCAGCGATTATGTTCTGAGAAGGGGATTACGTCGAGCTGGTGAAACTTTAAAGACGAGAAAATGCTGATTACCTGACGACCGGAGTACCGCCCTACCTCTAAATATTGGCTACAGTCAGCTTAAACGGTGTGGTTTCTCTCGAAAAACTTCTCAAGGACTACTGGGGTAACTATAAACAACACAGATATTACAAGCCACTTTTCTTCATGGGAAAGAAATAGAAGGGGAATATACCTACGACCGGGAGAGACTTCGTAAAGATCGTGTTAAAATTAATTTACAAGGCTTGTTACCAGTATTTGATGGGATCATGCCACCGGATGGGAAAAATTGTGGAAGATTTATTAAAAACAAATCGTGATTCGAAAGTGTGAAGCTGGAATATTCACAACCTGCTCGAATGTCGATGCTGATTCGAAGGTGTAGGGGGAAAAGGTCCACGCGATCACTTCCACCATTATTGTCCAAAACATGTTAATGCGTGGTTCGAATATTATTTAGCCGCAGCGATTATGTTACGAGAAGGGGATTACGTCGAGCTCGTGAAACTTTAAAGACGAGAAAATGCTGATTACCTGACGATCGGAGATCGCCCTACCTCGAAATATTGGCTACGGTCAGCTTAAACGATGTGGTTTCTCTCGACAAACTTCTCAAGGACTACCTGTGGCAACTATCTACATACTTTCAAGCCACTTTTCTTCATGGGAAAGAAATAGAAGTGGAATATACCTGCGACCGATAGAGACTTCGTAGAGATCGTGATAAAATTAATTTACAAGGCTTGTTACCAGTATTTGATGGGATCATGCCACCGGATGGGAGAAAATTTGTGGAAGATTTATTAAAAACAAATCGTGATTCGAAAGAGTGAAGCTGGAATATTCACAACCTGCTCGAATCTCGATGCTGATTCGAAGGTGTAGGGGTAAAAGGTCCACGCGATCACTTCCACCATTATTGTCCAAAACATGTTAATGCGTGGTTCGAATATTATTTAGCCGCAGCGATTATGTTACGAGAAGGGGATTACGTCGAGCTCGTGAAACTTTAAAGACGAGAAAATGCTGATTACCTGACGACCGGAGATCGCCCTACCTCGAAATATTGGCTACGGTCAGCTTAAACGATGTGGTTTCTCTCGACAAACTTCTCAAGGACTACTGTGGCAACTATCTACATACTTTCAAGCCACTTTTCTTCATGGGAAAGAAATAGAAGTGGAATATACCTACGACCGGGAGAGACTTCGTAGAGATCGTATTCAAATTACAAGGCTTGTTACCAGTATTTGATGGGATCATGCCACCGGATGGGAGAAAATTTTGTGAAAGATTTATTGAAAACAAACCGGCTTTACGTAAGTGTGAAGCTGGAATATTCACAACCTGCTAGAATCTCGATGTGGATTCGAAGGTGCAATGGGACAAATAATGTTCATACGATCAGTTCCACCATTATTGTCCGCAACATATTAATGCGTGGTTTGAATATTATTTAGCCGCAGCGATTATGTTCTGAGAAGGGAATTACGTCGAGCTGGTGAAACTTTAAAGACGAGAAAACGCTGATTACCTGACGACCGGAGACCGCCCTACCTCTAAATATTGGCTACAGTCAGCTTAAACGGTGTGGTTTCTCTCGAAAAACTTCTCAAGGACTACTGGGGTAACTATAAACAACACAGATATTACAAGCCACTTTTCTTCATGGGAAAGAAATAGAAGTGGAATATACCTGCGACCGGGAGAGACTTCGTAGAGATCGTGATAAAATTAATTTACAAGGCTTGTTACCAGTATTTGGTGGGATCATCCCACCGGATGGGAGAAAATTTGTGGAAGATTTATTAAAAACAAATCGAGTTTTCGAAACTGTAAAGCTGGAATATTCACAACCTGCTCGAATCTCGATGCTGATTCGAAGGTGTAGGGGAAAAAGGTCCACGCGATCACTTCCACCATTATTGTCCGAAACATGTTAATGCGTGGTTCGAATATTATTTAGCCGCAGCGATTATGTTACGAGAAGCGGATAACGCCAAGCTGTTGAAACTTTAAAGACCAGAAAACGCTGATTACCTGACGACCGGAGACCGACCTACCTCGAAATATTGGCTACGGTCAGCTTAAACGATGTGGTTTCTCTCGACAAACTTCTCCAGGACTACTGGGGCAACTATCTACATGCTTTCAAGCCACTTTTCTTCATGGGAAAGAATTAGAAGTGGAATATACCTACGACCGGGAGAGACTTCGTAGAGATCGTGTTAAAATTAATTTACAAGGCTTGTTACCAGTATTTGATGGGATCATGCCACCGGATGGGAGAAAATTTGTGGAAGATTTATTAAAAACAAATCGAGTTTTCGAAAGTGTAAAGCTGGAATATTCACAACCTGCTCGAATCTCGATGCTGATTCGAAGGTGTAGGGGTAAAAGGTCCACGCGATCACTTCCACCATTATTGTCCAAAACATGTTAATGCGTGGTTCGAATATTATTTAGCCGCAGCGATTATGTTACGAGAAGGGGATTACGTCGAGCTCGTGAAACTTTAAAGACGAGAAAATGCTGATTACCTGACGACCGGAGATCGCCCTACCTCGAAATATTGGCTACGGTCAGCTTAAACGATGTGGTTTCTCTCGACAAACTTCTCAAGGACTACTGTGGCAACTATCTACATACTTTCAAGCCACTTTTCTTCATGGGAAAGAAATAGAAGTGGAATATACCTACGACCGGGAGAGACTTCGTAGAGATCGTATTCAAATTACAAGGCTTGTTACCAGTATTTGATGGGATCATGCCACCGGATGGGAGAAAATTTTGTGAAAGATTTATTGAAAACAAACCGGCTTTACGTAAGTGTGAAGCTGGAATATTCACAACCTGCTAGAATCTCGATGTGGATTCGAAGGTGTAGGGGAAAAAGGCCACACGATCACTTCCACCATTATTGTCCGAAACATGTTAATGCGTGGTTCGAATATTATTTAGCCGCAGCGATTATGTTACGAGAAGCGGATAACGCCAAGCTGTTGAAACTTTAAAGACCAGAAAACGCTGATTACCTGACGACCGGAGACCGCCCTACCTCGAAATATTGGCTACGGTCAGCTTAAACGATGTGGTTTCTCTCGACAAACTTCTCAAGGACTACTGGGGCAACTATCTACATACTTACAAGCCACTTTTCTTCATGGGAAAGAAATAGAAGTGGAATATACCTGCGACCGATAGAGACTTCGTAGAGATCGTGTTAAAATTAATTTACAAGTTGTGATGATATGCAGTTTTACTAACTTTTCCGTTGTGTTTCGAAAGTAGGATCTTTCAAGCCGGGGAAAATGGTTGCGCTTCATAATTTATAATTTTTACATTTTATTAAATCACCTTAAGGCGATTGGGAGGCGTTGGTTTAATAGTTCTATTTATTAAATAAGTGTCGCATATCGTTGGTTTGGTGATGTTCTGTGCGGAGGCGCGACTGTCAACGCGTCAGAGCTGGCGACACCTGCCGGTTTCCTAAGTCTCGTTTAGACCACGGGGTTGTGCGCACGCGTCCATAGCGACCTAAACCCTGAACTGAACTTACACCAAGTGTTATCTGTATTATCTAGTTTGTGTTGTGTATCGCTGGCCAGCATAGTGTACCTAAACTGTGAGCTGTTCCTCCTGAACGCGGCATCCGTCGTCTTCTGCGTGGGGGTCCCTGGTAAAAGGTATGTGGCATGGCTAATAGATTGGACTTTATCCATCGCCTTTCGTCCCATTGGTGTTATTTTTTGTCCTTTAAGTTAGCACCGCTGAATCAGCAATTATGGCTTAGATTGCCCTAATAATCTAGGTTCACGCGCGTGTGACTTTATTAGTAATTTTCGAATTCCTATTTAAAATTCTAGTGGTTATACGCACCAATGCGCTAGTATAATGACGCCCAAATTGTTTATATTCTCTTTGTTACAAACTGCACACAGTAGGTATTTTAGAATAATAATTATCTTCTACGGTGTTCAGACATAGACTTATAAAAAAAGGAGGACTCCGCGCCATTCTTCATGGGAAAAAAATAGAAGTGGAATATACCTACGACCGGGAGAGACTTCGTAGAGATCGTGATAAAATTAATTTACAAGGCCTGTTACCAGTATTTGGTGGGATCATGCCACCGGATGGGAGAAAATTTGTGAAAGATTTATTGAAAACAAACCGGCTTTACGTAAGTGTGAAGCTGGAATATTCACAACCTGCTAGAATCTCGATGCGGATTCGAAGGTGCAGGAGAAAAAAGGCCACACGATCATATCCACCATTATTGTCCAGAACATGTTAATGCGTGGTTCGAATATTATTTAGCCGCAGCGATTATGTTACGAGAAGCGGATTACGCCAAGCTGTTGAAACTTTAAAGACGAGAAAACGCTGATTACCTGACGACCGGAGACCGCCCTACCTCGAAATATTGGCTACGGTCAGCTTAAACGATGTGGTTTCTCTCGACAAACTTCTCAAGGACTACTGGGGCAACTATCTACATGCTTTCAAGCCACTTTTCTTCATGGGAAAGAAATAGAAGTGGAATATACCTGCGACCGGGAGAGACTTCGTAGAGATCGTGTTGAAATTAATTTACAAGGCTTGTTACCAGTATTTGATGGGATCATGCCACCGGATGGGAGACAATTTGTGGAAGATTTATTAGAAACAAATCGAGTTTTCGAAATTGTAAAGCTGGAATATTCACAACCTGCTCGAATCTCGATGCGGATTCGAAGGTGCAAGGGGACAAATGTCCATACGATCAGTTCCACCATTATTGTCCGCAACATATTAATGCGTGGTTTGAATATTATTTAGCCGCAGCGATTATGTTCTGAGAAGGGGATTACGTCGAGCTGGTGAAACTTTAAAGACGAGAAAATGCTGATTACCTGACGACCGGAGTACCGCCCTACCTCTAAATATTGGCTACAGTCAGCTTAAACGGTGTGGTTTCTCTCGAAAAACTTCTCAAGGACTACTGGGGTAACTATAAACAACACAGATATTACAAGCCACTTTTCTTCATGGGAAAGAAATAGAAGGGGAATATACCTACGACCGGGAGAGACTTCGTAAAGATCGTGTTAAAATTAATTTACAAGGCTTGTTACCAGTATTTGATGGGATCATGCCACCGGATGGGAAAAATTGTGGAAGATTTATTAAAAACAAATCGAGTTTTCGAAAGTGTGAAGCTGGAATATTCACAACCTGCTCGAATCTCGATGCTGATTCGAAGGTGTAGGGGGAAAAGGTCCACGCGATCACTTCCACCATTATTGTCCAAAACATGTTAATGCGTGGTTCGAATATTATTTAGCCGCAGCGATTATGTTACGAGAAGGGGATTACGTGGAGCTCGTGAAACTTTAAAGACGAGAAAATGCTGATTACCTGACGATCGGAGATCGCCCTACCTCGAAATATTGGCTACGGTCAGCTTAAACGATGTGGTTTCTCTCGACAAACTTCTCCAGGACTACTGGGGCAACTATCTACTCGTACATACTTACAAGCCACTTTTCTTCATGGGAAAGAAATAGAAGTGGAATATACCTGCGACCGATAGAGACTTCGTAGAGATCGTGATAAAATTAATTTACAAGGCTTGTTACCAGTATTTGATGGGATCATGCCACCGGATGGGAGAAAATTTGTGGAAGATTTATTAAAAACAAATCGTGATTCGAAAGAGTGAAGCTGGAATATTCACAACCTGCTCGAATCTCGATGCTGATTCGAAGGTGTAGGGGTAAAAGGTCCACGCGATCACTTCCACCATTATTGTCCAAAACATGTTAATGCGTGGTTCGAATATTATTTAGCCGCAGCGATTATGTTACGAGAAGGGGATTACGTCGAGCTCGTGAAACTTTAAAGACGAGAAAATGCTGATTACCTGACGACCGGAGATCGCCCTACCTCGAAATATTGGCTACGGTCAGCTTAAACGATGTGGTTTCTCTCGACAAACTTCTCAAGGACTACTGTGGCAACTATCTACATACTTTCAAGCCACTTTTCTTCATGGGAAAGAAATAGAAGTGGAATATACCTACGACCGGGAGAGACTTCGTAGAGATCGTATTCAAATTACAAGGCTTGTTACCAGTATTTGATGGGATCATGCCACCGGATGGGAGAAAATTTTGTGAAAGATTTATTGAAAACAAACCGGCTTTACGTAAGTGTGAAGCTGGAATATTCACAACCTGCTAGAATCTCGATGTGGATTCGAAGGTGTAGGGGAAAAAGGCCACACGATCACTTCCACCATTATTGTCCGAAACATGTTAATGCGTGGTTCGAATATTATTTAGCCGCAGCGATTATGTTACGAGAAGCGGATAACGCCAAGCTGTTGAAACTTTAAAGACCAGAAAACGCTGATTACCTGACGACCGGAGACCGCCCTACCTCGAAATATTGGCTACGGTCAGCTTAAACGATGTGGTTTCTCTCGACAAACTTCTCAAGGACTACTGGGGCAACTATCTACATACTTACAAGCCACTTTTCTTCATGGGAAAGAAATAGAAGTGGAATATACCTGCGACCGATAGAGACTTCGTAGAGATCGTGTTAAAATTAATTTACAAGTTGTGATGATATGCAGTTTTATTAACTTTTCCGTTGTGTTTCGAAAGTAGGATCTTTCAAGCCGGGGAAAATGGTTGCGCTTCATAATTTATAATTTTTACATTTTATTAAATCACCTTAAGGCGATTGGGAGGCGTTGGTTTAATAGTTCTATTTATTAAATAAGTGTCGCATATCGTTGGTTTGGTGATGTTCTGTGCGGAGGCGCGACTGTCAACGCGTCAGAGCTGGCGACACCTGCCGGTTTCCTAAGTCTCGTTTAGACCACGGGGTTGTGCGCACGCGTCCATAGCGACCTAAACCCTGAACTGAACTTACACCAAGTGTTATCTGTATTATCTAGTTTGTGTTGTGTATCGCTGGCCAGCATAGTGTACCTAAACTGTGAGCTGTTCCTCCTGAACGCGGCATCCGTCGTCTTCTGCGTGGGGGTCCCTGGTAAAAGGTATGTGGCATGGCTAATAGATTGGACTTTATCCATCGCCTTTCGTCCCATTGGTGTTATTTTTTGTCCTTTAAGTTAGCACCGCTGAATCAGCAATTATGGCTTAGATTGCCCTAATAATCTAGGTTCACGCGCGTGTGACTTTATTAGTAATTTTCGAATTCCTATTTAAAATTCTAGTGGTTATACGCACCAATGCGCTAGTATAATGACGCCCAAATTGTTTATATTCTCTTTGTTACAAACTGCACACAGTAGGTATTTTAGAATAATAATTATCTTCTACGGTGTTCAGACATAGACTTATAAAAAAAGGAGGACTCCGCGCCATTCTTCATGGGAAAAAAATAGAAGTGGAATATACCTACGACCGGGAGAGACTTCGTAGAGATCGTGATAAAATTAATTTACAAGGCCTGTTACCAGTATTTGGTGGGATCATGCCACCGGATGGGAGAAAATTTGTGAAAGATTTATTGAAAACAAACCGGCTTTACGTAAGTGTGAAGCTGGAATATTCACAACCTGCTAGAATCTCGATGCGGATTCGAAGGTGCAGGAGAAAAAAGGCCACACGATCATATCCACCATTATTGTCCAGAACATGTTAATGCGTGGTTCGAATATTATTTAGCCGCAGCGATTATGTTACGAGAAGCGGATTACGCCAAGCTGTTGAAACTTTAAAGACGAGAAAACGCTGATTACCTGACGACCGGAGACCGCCCTACCTCGAAATATTGGCTACGGTCAGCTTAAACGATGTGGTTTCTCTCGACAAACTTCTCAAGGACTACTGGGGCAACTATCTACATGCTTTCAAGCCACTTTTCTTCATGGGAAAGAAATAGAAGTGGAATATACCTGCGACCAGGAGAGACTTCGTAGAGATCGTGTTGAAATTAATTTACAAGGCTTGTTACCAGTATTTGATGGGATCATGCCACCGGATGGGAGACAATTTGTGGAAGATTTATTAGAAACAAATCGAGTTTTCGAAATTGTAAAGCTGGAATATTCACAACCTGCTCGAATCTCGATGCGGATTCGAAGGTGCAAGGGGACAAATGTCCATACGATCAGTTCCACCATTATTGTCCGCAACATATTAATGCGTGGTTTGAATATTATTTAGCCGCAGCGATTATGTTCTGAGAAGGGGATTACGTCGAGCTGGTGAAACTTTAAAGACGAGAAAATGCTGATTACCTGACGACCGGAGTACCGCCCTACCTCTAAATATTGGCTACAGTCAGCTTAAACGGTGTGGTTTCTCTCGAAAAACTTCTCAAGGACTACTGGGGTAACTATAAACAACACAGATATTACAAGCCACTTTTCTTCATGGGAAAGAAATAGAAGGGGAATATACCTACGACCGGGAGAGACTTCGTAAAGATCGTGTTAAAATTAATTTACAAGGCTTGTTACCAGTATTTGATGGGATCATGCCACCGGATGGGAAAAATTGTGGAAGATTTATTAAAAACAAATCGAGTTTTCGAAAGTGTGAAGCTGGAATATTCACAACCTGCTCGAATCTCGATGCGGATTCGAAGGTGCAAGGGGACAAATGTCCATACGATCAGTTCCACCATTATTGTCCGCAACATATTAATGCGTGGTTTGAATATTATTTAGCCGCAGCGATTATGTTCTGAGAAGGGGACTACGTCGAGCTGGTGAAACTTTAAAGACGAGAAAACGCTGATTACCTGACGACCGGAGACCGCCCTACCTCTAAATATTGGCTACAGTCAGCTTAAACGGTGTGGTTTCTCTCGAAAAACTTCTCAAGGACTACTGGGGTAACTATAAACAACACAGATATTACAAGCCACTTTTCTTCATGGGAAAGAAATAGAAGTGGAATATACCTACGACCGGGAGAGACTTCGTAGAGATCGTGATAAAATTAATTTACAAGGCTTGTTACCAGTATTTGGTGGGATCATGCCACCGGATGGGAGAAAATTTGTGGAAGATTTATTAAAAACAAATCGTGATTCGAAAGTGTGAAGCTGGAATATTCACAACCTGCTCGAATGTCGATGCTGATTCGAAGGTGTAGGGGGAAAAGGTCCACGCGATCACTTCCACCATTATTTTCCAAAACATGTTAATGCGTGGTTCGAATATTATTTAGCCGCAGCGATTATGTTACGAGAAGGGGATTACGTCGAGCTCGTGAAACTTTAAAGACGAGAAAATGCTGATTACCTGTCGATCGGAGATCGCCCTACCTCGAAATATTGGCTACGGTCAGCTTAAACGATGTGGTTTCTCTCGACAAACTTCTCCAGGACTACTGGGGCAACTATCTACTCGTACATACTTACAAGCCACTTTTCTTCATGGGAAAGAAATAGAAGTGGAATATACCTGCGACCGATAGAGACTTCGTAGAGATCGTGATAAAATTAATTTACAAGGCTTGTTACCAGTATTTGATGGGATCATGCCACCGGATGGGAGAAAATTTGTGGAAGATTTATTAAAAACAAATCGTGATTCGAAAGTGTGAAGCTGGAATATTCACAACCTGCTCGAATCTCGATGCTGATTCGAAGGTGTAGGGGAAAAAGGTCCACGCGATCACTTCCACCATTATTGTCCAAAACATGTTAATGCGTAGTTCGAATATTATTTAGCCGCAGCGATTATGTTACGAGAAGGGGATTACGTCGAACTCGTGAAACTTTAAAGACGAGAAAATGCTGCTTACCTGACGACCGGAGATCGCCCTACCTCGAAATATTGGCTACGGTCAGCTTAAACGATGTGGTTTCTCTCGACAAACTTCTCAAGGACTACTGTGGCAACTATCTACATACTTTCAAGCCACTTTTCTTCATGGGAAAGAAATAGAAGTGGAATATACCTACGACCGGGAGAGACTTCGTAGAGATCGTATTCAAATTACAAGGCTTGTTACCAGTATTTGATGGGATCATGCCACCGGATGGGAGAAAATTTTGTGAAAGATTTATTGAAAACAAACCGGCTTTACGTAAGTGTGAAGCTGGAATATTCACAACCTGCTAGAATCTCGATGTGGATTCGAAGGTGCAGGAGAAAAAGGCCACACGATCACTTCCACCATTATTGTCCAGAACATGTTAATCCGTGGTTCGAATATTATTTAGCCGCAGCGATTATGTTACGAGAAGCGGATTACGAGAAGCGGGTTACGCCAAGCTGTTGAAACATTAAAGACGAGAAAACGCTGATTACCTGACGACCGGAGACCGGCCCTACCTCGAAATATTGGCTACGGTAAGCTTAAACGATGTGGTTTCTCTCGACAAACTTCTCAAGGACTACTGGGGCAACTATCTACATACTTTCAAGCTACTTTTCTTCATGGGAAAGAAATAGATGTGGAATATACCTACGACGGGAGAGACTTCGTAGAGATCGTATTCAAATTAATTTACAAGGCTTGTTACCAGTATTTGATGGGATCATGCCACCGGATGGGAAAAAAATTGTGGAAGATTTATTAAAAACAAATCGAGTTTTCGAAAGTGTAAAGCTGGAATATTCACAACCTGCTCGAATCTCGATGCGGATTCGAAGGTGCAAGCCACTTTTCTTCATGGGAAAGAAATAGATGTGGAATATACCTACGACCGGGAGAGACTTCGTAGAGATCGTATTCAAATTAATTTACAAGGCTTGTTACCAGTATTTGGTGGGATCATCCCACCGGATGGGAGAAAATTTGTGGAAGATTTATTAAAAACAAATCGAGTTTTCGAAAGTGTAAAGCTGGAATATTCACAACCTGCTCGAATCTCGATGCTGATTCGAAGGTGTAGGGGAAAAAGGTCCACGCGATCACTTCCACCATTATTGTCCGAAACATGTTAATGCGTGGTTCGAATATTATTTAGCCGCAGCGATTATGTTACGAGAAGCGGATAACGCCAAGCTGTTGAAACTTTAAAGACCAGAAAACGCTGATTACCTGACGACCGGAGACCGACCTACCTCGAAATATTGGCTACGGTCAGCTTAAACGATGTGGTTTCTCTCGACAAACTTCTCAAGGACTACTGGGGCAACTATCTACATGCTTTCAAGCCACTTTTCTTCATGGGAAAGAAATAGAAGTGGAATATACCTGCGACCGGGAGAGACTTCGTAGAGATCGTGTTGAAATTAATTTACAAGGCTTGTTACCAGTATTTGATGGGATCATGCCACCGGATGGGAGACAATTTGTGGAAGATTTATTAAAAACAAATCGTGATTCGAAAGTGTGAAGCTGAAATATTCACAACCTGCTCGAATCTCGATGCTGATTCGAAGGTGTAGGGGAAAAAGGTCCACGCGATCACTTCCACCATTATTGTCCGAAACATGTTAATGCGTGGTTCAAATAATAGGTTGGGGAAAAAGTTTCTTCGCATTCTTCGCTAATTTATCCAGTAGACAACGACCAGCAGTCCGGTACACCGGTCCGGGCCCCGGACCCGCTCGCGCCGTTGATAGCCGAGGGCGCATCTCCAAAACCCACCGACGATACGGACATGGCGTTAACAGCAACCCCGCTAAGAATGTCTAGCGAGCCCAATGTGCAGGAAATAGACAATCATGGCTCGATCAATAAAGTACCTACAGAATCGCCTAAGGGACGGCGTGTACGTAAACCAGTGAGACGATATGGTATCGAGGACTGTTAAGAAGAGAAAGAGAGAAGATTTCCTCTCAACACTTTGTACGCAAATCTCTCCATCACATGGGCCCGGGTTATTGGTTAGGTTGCCCAGTCGCATGAACCCAGACAGGAGGTCATGGTTGGGGATGTTTTGGTTGAGTTCGATGCTGATTTGTGTTTGGTTTACGTCTCCTCCTCTCGTTGTTTTCTAATCCCTTATTCCTTGATCCTTTGCTTCTCGGACATGTGCGCTGCATGGTTCTCTGTTGACATCTACGCTAATCTCCATAATGATAAGTATCCTGGTTTCTCCCTAGCACAAGAAGTAGAAGAATGTCTTTCTCGCATGATAGGTCTCCTACAAACCCACAGACAAGAGACCTACATCTTGTTGAAGATGTGGCCTTCCCTCGTCATAGGATCCATCCTCCGTGACTTGGAGGGATCACCTGAGTTCCTGCAGACAATAACTGAAGATCTAAAACCAAGCCTGAAGAACACAGCCTTTTATAGGGCAGCAGTTTCCACAATCACTGACCCCACCCATGCCATGCTGCAGTTAGAGCTGGCGGGTCTTTGGAAGACAATGGGTCACCCCGTGATTGACATGAATAGAAGCACACAGAGTTGGTTCGCTAAGGGCACGGTCCTAAAACTGGGTTTGGAGCCAGCCGCTGCCCAAATTGATTGTATGTTTAAGAAAGAGTTCTGCAGGCAATTCTTCAAGGTCCATAAGAGGTGGCCCAACATCACAACATCAACAGCTACCAGCCCCCATGTGGTGGCATGTCTACATGCAGGAGAGTGGGGAGAAACATCCACCCACCGGTGGGCACCTGAAGACTTCTCTGGTGTCACGTTGCTGAAAAACTTCGAGTTCAATTACCACATTGATACTATAGACATCATATCTGACAAGGCGATAATCCCTAGACTAGCGCTGTTCTATAAAACTTCAATCTAATTCAACTTCCTTTGAAGTTCTAATGTGCTGTCTAGTATTGAAAACTATAACTGATAATTTGCCCAAGCATCATTTCGATATTAGTTCACTAAACCTAACGACTTTGATCTTGCAGACCCCAGCTTCAACGAACCATCACCTATTGACATGCTTATCGGCTCAGACCTGTTTTGGGACTTGATAGGTTCCAATCAGCAGTCCCTAGGTTCCAATAAACCTAACCTTCGAAGCTCTAAGCTCGGATGGCTCATAGCAGGTCCTGCGCCTATTCAAAGTCGCACTCCGCCGACTAAGTCCCTAATGTGTAATTTTCGGATGGGAGAAAATTTTGTGAAAGATTTATTGAAAACAAACCGGCTTTACGTAAGTGTGAAGCTGGAATATTCACAACCTGCTAGAATCTCGATGCGGATTCGAAGGTGCAGGAGAAAAAAGACCACACGATCACTTCCACCATTACTGTCCGAAACATGTTAATGCGTGGTTCGAATATTATTTAGCCGCAGCGATTATGTTACGAGAAGGGGATTACGTCGAGCTCGTGAAACTTTAAAGACGAGAAAATGCTGATTACCTGACGATCGGAGATCGCCCTACCTCGAAATATTGGCTACGGTCAGCTTAAACGATGTGGTTTCTCTCGACAAACTTCTCCAGGACTACTGGGGCAACTATCTACTCGTACATACTTACAAGCCACTTTTCTTCATGGGAAAGAAATAGAAGTGGAATATACCTGCGACCGATAGAGACTTCGTAGAGATCGTGATAAAATTAATTTACAAGGCTTGTTACCAGTATTTGATGGGATCATGCCACCGGATGGGAAAAATTGTGGAAGATTTATTAAAAACAAATCGAGTTTTCGAAAGTGTGAAGCTGGAATATTCACAACCTGCTCGAATCTCGATGCTGATTCGAAGGTGTAGGGGGAAAAGGTCCACGCGATCACTTCCACCATTATTGTCCAAAACATGTTAATGCGTGGTTCGAATATTATTTAGCCGCAGCGATTATGTTACGAGAAGGGGATTACGTCGAGCTCGTGAAACTTTAAAGACGAGAAAATGCTGATTACCTGACGACCGGAGATCGCCCTACCTCGAAATATTGGCTACGGTCAGCTTAAACGATGTGGTTTCTCTCGACAAACTTCTCAAGGACTACTGTGGCAACTATCTACATACTTTCAAGCCACTTTTCTTCATGGGAAAGAAATAGAAGTGGAATATACCTACGACCGGGAGAGACTTCGTAGAGATCGTATTCAAATTACAAGGCTTGTTACCAGTATTTGATGGGATCATGCCACCGGATGGGAGAAAATTTTGTGAAAGATTTATTGAAAACAAACCGGCTTTACGTAAGTGTGAAGCTGGAATATTCACAACCTGCTAGAATCTCGATGTGGATTCGAAGGTGCAGGAGAAAAAGGCCACACGATCACTTCCACCATTATTGTCCAGAACATGTTAATGCGTGGTTCGAATATTATTTAGCCGCAGCGATTATGTTACGAGAAGCGGATTACGAGAAGCGGGTTACGCCAAGCTGTTGAAACATTAAAGACGAGAAAACGCTGATTACCTGACGACCGGAGACCGGCCCTACCTCGAAATATTGGCTACGGTAAGCTTAAACGATGTGGTTTCTCTCGACAAACTTCTCAAGGACTACTGGGGCAACTATCTACATACATCCAAGCTACTTTTCTTCATGGGAAAGAAATAGATGTGGAATATACCTACGACCGGGAGAGACTTCGTAGAGATCGTATTCAAATTAATTTACAAGGCTTGTTACCAGTATTTGATGGGATCATGCCACCGGATGGGAGAAAATTTGTGGAAGATTTATTAAAAACAAATCGAGTTTTCGAAAGTGTAAAGCTGGAATATTCACAACCTGCTCGAATCTCGATGCTGATTCGAAGGTGTAGGGGAAAAAGGTCCACGCGATCACTTCCACCATTATTGTCCGAAACATGTTAATGCGTGGTTCGAATATTATTTAGCCGCAGCGATTATGTTACGAGAAGCGGATAACGCCAAGCTGTTGAAACTTTAAGGACGGGAAAATGCTGATTACCTGACGACCGGAGATCGCCCTACCTCGAAATATTGGCTACGGTCAGCTTAAACGATGTGGTTTCTCTCGACAAACTTCTCAAGGACTACTATCTTCATACTTTCAAGCCACTTTTCTTCATGGGAAAGAAATAGAAGTGGAATATACCTGCGACCGGGAGAGACTTCGTAGAGATCGTGTTGAAATTAATTTACAAGGCTTGTTACCAGTATTTGATGGGATCATGCCACCGCATGGGAGACAATTTGTGGAAGATTTATTAAAAACAAATCGAGTTTTCGAAAGTGTGAAGCTGGAATATTCACAACCTGCTCGAATCTCGATGCTGATTCGAAGGTGTAGGGGAAAAAGGTCCACGCGATCACTTCCACCATTATTGTCCGAAAGTAATTCCTCAAGATTTCATCGTCAGGCTCGTGAGGTCGATGAATACGAGGATGCTGGCAGTTATCCGAGCAAGGGGAGGGAATACTGAATACTAACCAAAACATTCTTTTTAATTTTTTCTTTGTTTCTGGCTTTTTTTTTTTTTTTTAGTTTATAATTACTAACGATTAACATGACTGGAAAACGACTCTTTTTTGTAAAATCCTTAATAAACGCTTAAAAAATTGATTAATCCCAATGAGTTTCCTTTCATTTGAATAATCATGGAACGCACTTTTTGTAGGTATAACTTTGATAGTTGTAAGTTATATACTTTTTGAGAAAATCGAATCAGAGTTCCAAGGTAGCGGGTGGCCCGGTTTATTTGCTGTCCAGTGTAGATATAAAACAAACTTGAAGTCACCAGCGTACGCACTAATTACGGTAGAAAGACCATATTATTTGAAGGAGCACAGCTGTACAATGGATTGCCGGACAATATTAAAGAGTGCGATAACATGAATTCATTTAAGAATAAGCTTAAGAAGCATGTACGTACACTATAACTTCTAATAGGTACTCTGGAGACATTGTATTGTAATGTATCATCACACTTACTACTTTGTATCTCATTATAAGTGAACTGTAAGTTCTTATGAGAAATAAATTTCTTTAAACCGAAACTAGATATGAAATTACGAATTTATTGAGAAATATACAAAGAAACGAAAGAAACCGCAGTATTACTAGCAACTTGTCTGAGTTTCTTTACCATAGGAACCAGGAGCCATCAGGGAGCTCTGGGTCTAGAGCATATCACGAGGACACATTAACTCCAATGACTAGTGTCGCATCGCCACAAAACGATACTGCTTCGGACACATCAACGGAAAATGATGATTATTTTAATGTTCTGCATTACTTACCCCAATAAAAAAGATTACATAATAAAATAATGTTATTTTATTTACTTGAGAGTTACAGCCAAACGTTCCGCAGGTGTGATGGATCTTCGCATATTTGTATCCTGTTTCTTAATACGTTGGCTTATAATTGATAGATGTTCATATGTTCATCAAATGAGTTCACAGACATTCTATAGTAAGAGAAAAACTTATCGAGGGTTATCACGGTGTGCACTAAACATTGAATGAAATATTCCCGAAGTTAAATGGTTACTTAACACTGGTTCCACCCAAAAATTGCGGTTTACTTTATTTTTTAATAATTCTAATAATATAAGAGCTGCAAGCGCAGTTATCATTGGCGGATCCATGTTGAAATGAACACAAAACACAGCGGTAAACCGCGTCCCGTGTAGTTTGCTGGTTTGCGGGAGCTTTGTCGAGCGGATTCCCGCGGCGGGAGAACCGCGCGTGTAGTATAAAGCCCTAAACGTGAGAGAACATTTAAATAATTGTTTCCCAGAGAGCTGGATTGGCAGAGACGGGCCCATCCCTTGGCCATCTCGATCACCCAATTTAACTCTGTTATACAGGGTGTTTGGAAGGGAGCTGTACATACGCCTAGGGTAGAAACTAGGGATAGTCTGCTACCTACCCCCGCCCATTATATTGACCTTGGCCTCAAGGTTTTTTTTTAATTTATTTTTATTTTTTATTTGACTTTTTTGTGATTTTTTGACTAAAACTACCTGTAGCTCAAAATCTATCCATGGGACCGGTCGGCTAATGGTCTTGTTTTAATCGTTAGAGTCTTAGGGTCCTGCAAAAAATTATTTTACACCAGAAAATTGTGGAGAAGAAAAGTTATGGGGCCTGAAGTACCATAGTAAGGTAAAGAAATAATTTTAAGGGCAACTTTCTATGGGGTTTAAAAAAAACTAACAGGGTTGGAGTTCTTCTGATTTTTTTAAAACATCCTCAGTCCATGCCCTTTCTAACGATATGCTAAAAGTGTATTTATCACTTTTAGTTTTAAAGTTATTAATTAATTTCCGCAACTAGGGCACTTTTACCACCACGAGTCGACATTTGTAAGACAAATGTAATTTCCAGAATTTAAACCAGTTTGGCCTACAGTTGGCAAATTTGTTGTCTCACTCTTACACGAGAGCAACATGTAAGAGACAAAACATGTCATGTCATGTCTCTTTCGCTCTTGGGTCGACGGGGCCGGGCAGGTAACTCGTTGGGGTCTTTGTTAGTCAGTCGAGATTTACCCATCTTAGCTAACTTACGTACTTGCCGTTACGACGCTCCACTGTTTTCGTTAATTTTGTTGAGTTTGTTATTACTTCGTTTTTGTTAAGTTTTGTTATTTGTTACCTTGTTGTTGGCAAAATGGCTGGATTTACCAGTGAAGAGTACACCGACATGCTGGTGGTGTATGGAATGGCTGATTGCAATGGGCGCGTGGCACGGAGGATTTATCAAGAACGGTATCCTAACCGGCGAGTGCCTAACCACCAAACGTTTGGCTCAACTTATCGGCGTCTGCGAGAAACCGGAAATTTAAATTTCCGGGAACCAGCCGTGAACAGATTTCAACCAAATTTGGCTGCGGAAGAACGCATATTGGCTGAATTTGAGGAAGATCCGACCAGAAGCGTAAGAACCGTAGCCCGGACGCTTGGTTTAAGCGTGTGGAAAGTCTGGTCGGTTCTTCGCGAAAATGGACGTCATCCTTTCCACTACACCCCTGTTCAAGGTAATTTTTTACATCAAGTTTTTGTTTTTAGCTCTTATGTAATGAACTAGCATGTGAATTTCATAGGCAATTTTTAAATTAACATGAGCATGTGTGTGAGAGAGAGAGAAATGGAAAGACAGAGATAGCAATCAATGTTACATAGCTACTAATTCATAAGGAAACCGCTAACGTTGATATTTTTATTGTTTTAGGCTTAGAGGATAACGACTATGCAAGAAGGGTGGAGTTTTGCCGCCACTTGCTCCATACGGACGTGGAAGATATTAATTTTTTACGGAGTATTCTCTGGACTGACGAGTCCAAGTTTGACAAGGAAGGAATTGTAAATTACCACAATCTCCATCACTGGGCACCCAGAGATCAAAACCCGAGAGTCAAGAGGCACAGAGGTTTTCAACGAAGGTTCTCCGTGAACGTATGGGCAGGCGTCATCGGTAATCGGTTGATAGGGCCGCACTTTTTGCCAGACAACCTAAACGGGCAAAACTACTTAGATTTCCTCGAAAACGATTTGCCTGATTTAGCGGAAGAAGTGTTTGACGAAGATCGGCCCATAGTCTTCCAGCACGACGGCTGTCCTGCTCATTGGAGCCTAGCAGTGAGGGAGCTTCTGGACAACTGCTTTCCTAATTCTTGGATTGGTCGGGGTGGGCCAATTCCCTGGCCCCCAAGGTCGCCTGACCTTACCCCACTCGACTTCTACGTCTGGGGAAGGGCGAAAGAGTTGGTGTACGCAGAAGAAGTACCAACAAGGGAGGTTCTAATTAACAGGATCCACGCCGCATTCGATACAATGCGCGAGGAACTGCTGCTTAGAACGGTGACCGTGGAGATGAGGAAGAGGTGCCGAGCATGTTTACAGGTCAATGGTCATCAATTTGAACAAAATTTGTAATTAATTAAAATTAGTAATTAATTAAAATTTGTAATTTAATGACATTAGTCATTACCAAATTTTTTGTTTCATTTGCCATCCTTTTACGATCGAACACATTTAATTTTCATTAGTTGAAATTTTTGCTTGAAGTGCCCTAGTTGCGGAAATTAATTAATAACTTTAAAACTAAAAGTGATAATTACACTTTTAGCATATCGTTAGAAAGGGCATGGACTGAGGATGTTTTAAAAAAATCAGAAGAACTCCAACCCTGTTAGTTTTTTTTTAAACCCCATAGAAAGTTGCCCTTAAAATTATTTCTTTACCTTACTACGGTACTTCAGGCCCCATAACTTTTCTTCTCCACAATTTTCTGGTGTAAAATAATTTTTTGCAGGACCCTAAGACTCTAACGATTAAAACAAGACCATTAGCCGACCGGTCCCATGGATAGATTTTGAGCTACAGGTAGTTTTAGTCAAAAAATCATAAAAAAGTCAAATAAAAAATAATAATAAATTAAAAAAAAACCTTGAGGCCAAGGTCAATATAATGGGCGGGGGTAGGTAGCAGACTATCCCTAGTTTCTACCCTAGGCGTATGTACAGCTCCCTTCCAAACACCCTGTATATTGTACCTACGGGCGTGCGCGTACGACACGCGTGTGTGTGTGTGTCGGCGCGCGAGCGACATAGATAGTATTAAAACTAGTATGACACTGACCTGTGGTTTGATTGCACGCGCGCTACCCCCGCTTCCGATAAATACTTAACTAACTCCTATGGATGTTTTCGTTTGGGGACGGGCCAAGGAGCTCGTCTACATGCACGCTGAAATGTCAACTAGAGAAGAATTAATAGAAAGAATCCAAACGGCTTTTCAAGTCATGAAGCAGGAGATGAAATTAAAAATTACGACCACAGAAGTGAGAAGACGGGCACGCGCTTGTATACGAAACCGCGGTCAACATTTTGAACATGAGCAATATTTTTTTTTAATAAGAATGTTGTTTTATTCATGTGTTCAAAAATAACAATTTTCATACTCAATTTGCTTTGTACACATCCTAATTCCAAGAGCTAATGAGATATCTGCGTTAAAAGTACCTCAAAAGAAAGGATAATAACCAAGCATGTTTTTAAAAAGGTTTGAACAACTGAGCCTATCTTTTTATTTTTTTTATTATGCCGTAAACAAAAGATTTTCTTGATTTTTAAAAGTTTCATAAACTTGAAAATGGCGTAGAATGTTTCTCTGATGATACAGATGCTTGGGAAGTAATTTGTTTGAGTAATCACACATTACATAAATAAAAAATAATAACATAACAGCTTTTACTGGACTCTATTAACAACTATTTGAAAAAAATTGGTATTAATATGATTGACTTGATGGATTTGGATGATTTGGATATGCTGGAGACGTCTCGGCGATCTTACAGACAACGTTATCGCGTGAATCCTTTTGAATTGAGTGACGAAGATTTTAAATACAAGTATAGGTTCACAAAACGTTTTGGAGCAAAAATAGTGGGTGTTTTACGTGAGGATTTATCCCACGACCCTCGAGGATGCCCATTGAGTCCTGAAATGCAAGTAGTTTGCGCATTACGCATTTGGGCTCGCCATGAGGTAGGTAACTTTGGTCAACGCTAATTGCTAACATAACATTAAACAAAATCCAAATAATATGTTAATATTATTGTTTTATTCGTAGATTCAAGACGATACAGCTGATTTGCATGGTGCGTCTCAACCAGTTGTCAGCAAAACATGTAAAAAGGTAGCGGACATTTTGTCACGGATGTCCCGAAGATTTATAAAAATGCCAACTACTATAAATGAACAGGAAGAAACTATTAGGAAATTCCGCAGTGTTGCTAATTTTCCTACAATAATTGGGGCAATAGACTGTACTCATATAAGAGCAAAGAAAGTAAATGCAGATGGGGTCAGTTATATATTAATTGAAAAGTATTTTCTTCAATCAATGTACAGGTAATTTTTTAAACAAATATTTTAAGTTGCGATTGTTGACAAATGACTTTTTAGTTTGATCCCAAAATGCTTGACATAATAGAGAATAATTTATTAAAAACTTTCGTTACTGGAGTCCGGAGAATACCAGAGAAATGCATGAACAACCATTGCACAGCGAAAAAGTGACTGTCTGGTGCGCTATTTCGGGTAGAGAAATTATAGGCCCGTATTTTTTCGAAAATTATCGTGGTCAGGCAGTGACTGTAAATTCCGACAGATATTGTGAGATGATCAACAGTTTTTTTAGAGAAAAAATTCGCAACAGTTCTTTTTCTAACAGAAACACATGGTTTCAACAAGATGGCGCTACTACGCATACTGCACAAGCGTCTATGATTGCTGTAAGGGAATTATTCCCGCGAAAAATTATCTCTCGGTTCGGTGACATACCCTGGCCAGCAAGATCACCGGATCTGAGTCCATGTGACTTTTTTTTATGGGGCTACCTAAAGGGCGTCGTTTATCGAAACCAACCTACCACCACTGCGCAACTGAAAGAAAATATTCGGACTGAATAGCGGGAATTTCAAGTGATCTCTGCGGACGTGTGTTTGAGAATATGCGTCAAAGATGGGAAGAGTGTTTGCGTCAAGAAGGTCGGCACTTAGAAAACGTTATCTTTAAAAAGTAAAACTCTCATTAATGTACTTGTTATAAAAATAAAGATTTTAAAGGAAACTTTATTATTTATTTTATTGTGATTTTTTATAATGTGAAAATTACCACCGGACACCCTGTACTAGCTTTCACCTGCGATATCGGCCGCTAAAAGCACGTTAAAATTATCCCACAGAATGTACTGCTAGGATAAAGTCCTAACACCATCCAAATTCGTGCAGCCGTTATGGCGTGATAATATTAGCAGGATTTACAATAACTATTATTTACCTTGCGCTTCTACAACATGATGTTCTGGATTTTCCTCGTGTATTGCTTCATATTGTTCAGTTTCTTTAAAACTAGGACCAGGCTTAGGGTCAGTCAACATTTCTTATGCAGTTGTAGACACGGGATCTGGAATCTAAAAGAAATAAATTTACTTGACATGCTTTTACACTGACTGCTGTATTTTGTGTTTAAGTAATTTAATTGGGTATTTTATACTTAAATCATGGAAAATAATAAAATTACTTTGTAGAAGTAATGTAGTCTAGTGTTTGAATAACTATATTCCTAATTATAATTAAGTTATTACCTATCCTTTTTAAACTTAGGACATCATGTTGAATTGTAAATTGCATGCTCTAAAAGCAGATTACAGAGCACTTCCTACATATATATTGTAAAATGTCTATAATCAATCATTTTTATTAAATGCTATGTGGTATGGCATGAAATTTTATTTACCAAAGCATCACTATCGTAGTCATTAACTTCAAACACAAAGTTGTGAGGAGCAATCGCCGTAATTTCTAAATCCTCAGGAGGTGATGGTGGTTTTTCGTCACCGCCTGTCTTTGATTGTTCCCTCCTATGGGTAGATAAATTGAAAAAAATAAAACGGTAATTTTGTAAGTTGTTTTTTTAATGTACCCACTGTGTACATTTTGATATTGATGCTTCCTTACTAATTTGCTTGTTTTTAATTTTATAAAGTTTTACTGTGATGAGAAAACATAAGATTGACCAAAACTTTATCAAATTGAAAACAAGTAAATAATTAAGGCAGCCAAAGTATAGGCAATATTGCATTGGTACCAGCAAGGTACACACACACACATATACATACTAAGTTTGCAGATGGCGATAATAGATGGTGCTATTTATCCAATCAATTGACATTTAGCGGTCTTCAATAAACTCTGCGAGGGGGCTCTCTATAGCCGATATATATTACTTTACTCTATGGTTCACTGCTTTTATGTATTCTGCCGAAGTATTTGTCTTAATTAAAATCCCTTTCAACTATACTCAATCTCGTATTATTTCCATAAAATCTATCAGGTTATGGGCCCAGCTTGCCTCCCTACGATTAAATCAGTTATTATTTTTGAGTTCAGACAGATTGTCACAGTTGTCCCCAGTATAAAATTCATAACTTCCAAGCCTCATGGCCGACCCAAAGGCGACCATTCAAAAACTACGTGGTGTCGATAATTACGGCACTTGGAAGTTTGTAAGAAAGATGTTACTAATAAAGGGTGTTTCAAATAGGGCGGGTCGATGTTGACAGTTTGTGGCGGCCATGTTGTTTTGGCGTCATCTGTCAAATGCGTTGTTATTTCTTCAGTTACTGATGTCAAATCACCATGGCAAGTTACACGATTGAACAGCACGTCCAAATGGTAAAACTTTATTATCAAAATGAGTGTTCATTAATGCAAACGTTGCGTGCATTACGTCCATTTTACGGCAGACGCGGTGGCCCTTCAAAGTCGACTCTCCAACGTTTGGTGACCAAATTCGAGAAGACTGGTTCGGTAAACAACCAACCAACACCTTTACGTCAAAGGAACGCCAGATCGGCCGAGAACATCGCTGCTGTCCGTGAGTGTGCAGGAGACTTCGAGGCAGTCGATTTCTCGCCATGCACAAAAACTCGGCCTTTCGCAGACTTCATCTTAGCGAATTTTGCGTCGGGACTTGGGCCTACACCGTACAAGATCCAACTAACCCAGGAGCTCAAAGTGAATGACCATAGACAACGCCGTTTGTTCGCTGACTAGGCTACAGAACGTTTGGAAGAGGACCCCGATTTTGGGCGAAAAATCATCTTTAGCGACGAGGCGCATTTTTGGATGAATGGTTTTGTTAATCCTTAATAAAGCCGTGGGAGTATAGCTCCCACATAACTTTAACTTTTCCTAAACAAACCGTGGCTGCTATTTCTCCACAATTTGAATTTGAATTTCTCAATACTCTTAGATACATTTTTAAAAAAAGTATAGTGTCAAAAGTCTTATGTCAAACTGACACATAAACAATAATTTTTCGGAAACGGTCTTTCACGGTCTTTGTCGCGAGTTTTTGAAGTGCTGTGCAATAAAAAGTTGTTTATTTAGAAAATAAGAACAGGTGAGTCGTGGTATTTTTTAATATATTATTAATTAGGAATGTGACTTTATAATGCATACAAATTATAATGAATAATGTTACAATCAAGAGTGTATTTGGCTCTTGGAAGTATGTGGGAGACATACGGCCATGGTCCGGTCATTGATTCCGTTTTTGTTAGTGGTATTCATAATAAATGTTGTTTTTGTCACTTTTCTAGGCTTTAGAATGTCAAGAAAAAGTATTTCTGAAAAGGATATAGCCAAGGAGTTACATAGATTGTGTGACTCTTCGGAAGATGACGAGGAACCTGATAATTATATGTTCAATGAGACTGATCTACCCCAAGACATGAATTCAGTTTTAGACAGCATTCAAGGTATGACATATTCTGAGCAGTTGGAATCCTCCAATAATGATGATTCACCAGAGGAACCCATGTCAGTTACTGTTATGAACCAGGCAGACACAAGTGAACCTCCAGTAGATCCTTCCCCAGAATCGACAGTGTTGAACCAATCAGATAAAAATAATGAGCCTCCAGTAGATCTGCCTATGCCTATTGAAAACATGGATAATGATCAAGAATATTACAGTGAGCTGTTACATGTCTACAGTATATTACATTTACAAAACAAACCGCATCAATGCTCCACAAATGTGTCTAATTTTACAGATCATACATTTGAAAAGGATCTAAAATGCAGCTTTGAATCAAATAGCAGGTGCACACCTGTTCACTATTTCTTGAAGTTGTTTCCAGAGGAATTGCTTGAATTACGTGTAATGAATACCAACAAATATGCGCAACATAAACAATCAAAATTTTGGACTACCACTAATAAAGAAGAAATAAGTGCTTTTTTGGGGATATTTTTATTGATCGGCTGATCGATCGCTTGCCTAAGCGGACGTGCCTTTTGTTTTGCTTACAATGTGTTAGAATTAAATAATTAATTCTTAATTGTTTTTGGAATTATACAGGGTGTTTGGTGCATCGTGTGCCAAATTGAAATGGTCGACTGAAGGGGTCATCCGCTAGCCTTTCAGACCCCTTAACACCCCTCATGCTCTGTGGATTTTTTATTATCGACTTTTTATTGTTTTCCAAAAAAAAGACCCAAATTTTACATTCAAATACAGATTTTAAAAAAAATATAATGCGTAGACTCTGAATTTTAATTTTATTTCGATGTGTATTGTTTAAGAATACTTTTAAATACAAAATTAGTGATATTAGTCACCTAGTTTTTTTTTTAATTCACTCGCAAAGGTAAAACTTAAATTAAAGCTGTACATGTTACAGCTGTTTATAAGGCTACAAAAAAAAAACCAAAAGCGACCGGGATCTTCCAACTCCCTCATTAATTCTCCAGTCTATCCTCTTTCTAATGATGTGCCACATGCTATAAAAGTATTTTAACAACTTTGTGAATTCGCTAGAATTGTGAATCAAGTCACATAAAACTACATTCCAAATTCTAATGAAAAAATATTTATTGCGGAACTGTTACTTGAGAAAGAGGTAAAATTTGTTTTCTCAATCTTTCACAGTAAAATCTATCTTCTATCTCTTTCTTGCATACCTTAAATCGGTTTGAACAAATCGCGCCGCCCGACCCGCCATTTTTTTAGTCGAGACATCACTGCCTCTGCTACCTAACGTGTGTGCTAGTTCACCATACTCCGCTATTCTTTTATTACTTTGTTATCGTTGAGTTTTGTTGGTTCTTGTTACATTTGTTTAGTTTTTGTTGTTATTGTTAAACTTTGAGTTTTTTGTTATTGCAATGGCGACATTCTCTAACGAAGAATATGCGGACATCATGATGGCTTACGGAGCCGCTAATGGCGTCGCTCGTGCAGCGCAACGACTTTACCAGGAACGCTTTCCTGGTAGACGATCACCTGGCCGCAGAGTCTTCCAAGACACATACCGACGCATACGCGAGACTGGCAGTGTTACTTTTAATGAACCAAGGGGCCATATTGTGCGACATAATGTTGAAGTAGACGAGAGAATACTGGCACTTTTTGAGGAAGACCCTACAAGAAGCATTAGAAATGTGGCATCACATCTTGATATTTCAATATGGAAAGTGTGGAAAGTACTTCGTCAAAACAAAAAGCATCCATTCCACTACACTCCGGTGCAAGGTACGTAATTTTAAACTAACTTTAAACCCGTGCAAGCTTTGTTTGACCTTGCCTTTGTTTAGCAGGTAATGGGTATGGTATGGCGTCACTTCCAGGTAGTGAATCTATTAGCACGAACAGCGGGTCCTTTCTTGTGCAATTACTTATTGCCCAAGAGAAATTTAAAAGAGTTTTTTGTTTGTTGCAGGTCTTGAGGGTGGCGACTTTGAGAGACGAGTGGCTTTTTGTCGGTTTCTTTTACACACGGATGTGGATGATCCTGATTTTTTAAAAAGAATACTGTGGACGGATGAATCCAAATTTACCAAGGATGGGATCCTCAATTTACACAATTTGCACCACTGGACAACGAAAACGCAAAACCCACGTGTTAAAAGACAGAAATCTTCTCAAAGAAGGTTTAGTGTAAACGTTTGGGCAGGAGTGATTGGGAATCAGGTAATTGGACCGCATTACCTGCCCGATAATCTCAATGGCGAAGACTACCTGGAATTCCTACAAAATGACCTGCCCGAATTAGTGACCGATGTGCCCGTATTTAATGAACGTGTGCCCATTGTATTTCAAAATGACGGCTGTCCGGCGCATTGGCGATTGACTGTGAGGGAATATCTCGACAATGTGTTCCCCAATGCATGGATTGGACGCGATGGCCCTATTCCATGGCCGCCACGTTCCCCAGATCTAACTCCGTTAGACTTTTATGTCTGGGGACGTGCGAAAGAGTTGGTATATGCCACGGAGGTTCCAACTAGGGAGGTATTAGTCCAACGCATAGAAGCGGCATTCAATACTATTAAGGAGGAAATACGACTTCGTACAACAACTGTTGAAATACGAAACAGGTGTCGGGCCTGCATTCGCAACAGAGGCCAACAATTTGAGCAAGATTTGTAACAATGATTAAATAAATGTTAAAAATGCAATTTTGTTTTTTTATTTCAAGTAAATCCCACGAAAGATACAGATATGAGACACGAATTTACCTAACCATAAGAATGAGATAGCAGATTTATAGGTTTAACAGGTATCATTTAAGAGATTTTTTTTTAAATCATAATTTTGAATATTAGCCTTAGGTGACTCGATTCACAATTCTAGCGAATTCACAAAGTTGTTAAAATACTTTTATGGCATGTGGCACATCATTAGAAAGAGGATAGACTGGAGAATTAATGAGGGAGTTGGAAGATCCCGGTCGCTTTTGGTTTTTTTTTTGTAGCCTTATAAACAGCTGTAACATGTACAGCTTTAATTTAAGTTTTACCTTTGCGAGTGAATTAAAAAAGAACTAGGTGACTAATATCACTAATTTTGTATTTAAAAGTATTCTTAAACAATACACATCGAAATAAAATTAAAATTCAGAGTCTACGCCTTATATTTTTTTAAAAATCTGTATTTGAATGTAAAATTTGGGTCTTTTTTTTGGAAAACAATAAAAAGTCGATAAAAAAAAATCCACAGAGCATGAGGGGTGTCAAAGGGTCTGAAAGGCTAGCGGATGACTCCTTCAGTCGACCATTTCAATTTGGCACACGATGCACCAAACACCCTGTATATGCAGTGTAAGCATTCAAACTAAAGTGTGTCGCGAGTTGATCGAAATACTGACTTACGCCTTCATTGCAATAAGCAATGACCTAAATCCTACAGACTAGTGTTACTGTGGTGGATATGGCTACCTCAGGATCTAGCCCGTTTGACCGTAGCCAATTGCTGCGGCGAAGTCCTCCGCCGACGCCAACTGCACGAGACAAACCCATAGCCCCAACTCCACCAGCTCCCACGCAATTTGAGTTACCTTCTGAAGTTATACCCACGTCGGAAATTCAGAAATGGATGACCACAATAGACTCGCATCTTGGGCGAAGTGTGTAGTATAGTAGCGGAGGGAAAAATGAACTCCGAACAGAAGATCCGTGTGACCAATTTATGCCGTAAGGTGACTAGTGGGACCTCTCAGATGGCTGTCCTGTATCAGTCTTTGACACATAAGACTACACAGGCCTACACCACGATTGAACACCTAAAAGAGAAGCAGGGCGTTGCGAGATCACTCCAACAATTCAAAGAGGTCGTAGAAAGTAAAATGAAGCCCGCAGAAACTACTTCCTTCGCGAATATGGTCAAGAAGTGCTCCGACAACTACATCCGTCCTGCAAATTTAAGCTCTGTTGCTATTTACCATAGCGATAAATCCAAAACCAGCGACGACACGAAGTCCCTTGTCCAGAAAATCATCTCTCCCGAGGAACTCAAACTTCATGTTCGTGGCGTCCGAAAAGTGAGAAACGGAGGGGTCATCATCAGTACGGATAAGCGAGAAGACATAGAAAAATTACGGAAGTCGGAGAAACTAGTTGCATCAGGCCTTACCATTGAAGAACCAACAAAGCGCCGTCCTAGGGTTGCAGTTATTGGCGTCCCTGTAGCCCTAACTGAACAGGAGGTATTTGATTGTATTTTCGAGCAAAACCTCTCTGAGAAGCTGCCGAACACAACCCGTGAGTCCTTTTTAGCTACGATGAAACTAAGCCATAAATCTGGTAAGAAAAATTTGAGTACCTGTAATTATATTCTAGAATTACCAGCTAATATCAGGAGAATTCTCATTGAACAAGGGCGAATTTTCATTGATTGGTCGTCTTGCCCCGTGAGAGATTTCACGATAGTCACTAGGTGTTTCAATTGTCAGCAATTCGGACATGCAGCTAAGTATTGCCGAGAAACGAGCACAACCTGTAACCACTGCGGAGAGGCTGGTCATTCCTTTAAGGACTGCAGCAATAAAAATGCTCCCCCCAAATGTGCGACGTGCAATCGCTTCAAGCGGAAAAGTGACCATAACACTGGTGATTCTAGTTGCCCGGCACGCAAGTTCGCAGAGGAAAACTATATAAATTATATTGATTATGAAGGCGCCTAAGAGCGCCACATATTTCATATATTTTTAAGCACGCTAGTAGGAGTTTAATTTTATTTTTATATTTTAATAGTAGATAACTATAATTATAATTGATAATTTGCTTTGTGACCTAGATAGTTTTTCTGTGTCTGAAACTACTATCTGTAATGTTGAAGACTGTAAACATTTCATTCCCGCTGTGGATAAAATATTAACTTTGCTTACCCAAAATATTCGTAGTATAAACAAAAACATGAACAGTTTTGAAGTGTTGTTACAGAATCTTGGTATAAGCTGTGATATAATTGTTCTGACAGAATGTTGGTTGTCCAATCAGACACTCAGTTTACCACCCCTGGATGGGTATTCTTCCCACAAAACCAATCAACACCTCAATCAAAATGATGGCTTAGTAGTTTATATCAAGAAAAATCTGAAAGCAACAGTTGAGGAACCGATAGTTCAGGATAGTAATTGTCTGATCATTGAAATTAGCCCCGATGTAGTGATAATGGCTGTTTACAGACCTCCTTCTCAAGATATTGACCGATTTTTAGACTTTCTTGACACACTTCTAAAAAAGTTTTGTAAGTTCAAAAACATTATACTAATAGGTGACATAAATATTAACATTGTTTCTGGGAAAATCGATAATCATGCACATAATTACCTAAACATTTGCTCATATCACGGACTATTGCCAGCTTATCATTACCCCACGCATCAAAGTGGGTCATGCTTAGACCATATTATTTTGAAAACAAAGAAACCAACCAAAACATTCATTACTAATTCTTCGCTAACTGATCATAATGCAATTTTATTAACATTACAAATATCGTTACCTAGAAAAATTTGCATGCGCAGCTACACCAAAATCAATATGGCAAAACTTGAAACTGACATACGCAGCATTAATTTTGACCCAGTTTTCAACTCATGCGACGCGAATACTTCCCTAAACTACTTTATAGGCTCACTGCAACATGCAATAATCAAAAATACTTTCACTACAAAAATGCCTAGAAAATATAGTAATGTCAAACCCTGGATTACACCGGGTCTCGTCCGTTGCATAAGGCATAGAGACAAATTGCACTTAAAATCTAAACTAGCACCTGACAACGAGGTACTTAGCATAACGTACAAAAGGTATAGGAACTTTTGTAATAACCTTCTGAAGAAAATAAAAATCCAACGTGATAAATATGAGCTGCAATCAGCAGGAAATAATAGTAAACTAGTCTGGAAATACATAAGAACAAATACTTTTAGTGCAAAAAAATCTGAACCTCCAATTGATTTGCTATCAACAGATACTTGCCCATCTATAGCAGCTGATAAAGTTAATAATTTTTTTGTCAACGTTGGTAAAAACTTGGCTGACAAAACACCTGGAACTAGAATTCTCCCTTGCCAAAACCAGACTATTGTAACTGTAAATCCAGTTAATTCTTTTGTTATAATAGGTTGGGGAAAAAGTTTCTTCGCATTTTTTAAGAAAATTCAAAACATTTTTTAATATACACTATTTACATTTATCTAAAGTATGTAGGTACCATTTTGTTCGATAACTTTTTGCCATCTTGTAGGTAGGGACATGATCCCATTGCTATAGAAATTTTGGGACTTCTGATCAAAATACCGCGACAAGTGGTTTTGGCAGTCCTCTCGTGATGCTAACCTGACACTGCCTAAAGAATTCTGAAGAGACCGAAACAGGTGGAAATCTGAAGATGCAAGGTCAGGACTATACGGCGGATGCATTAACACCTCCCAGCCAAACTCTCTTAATTTTTGCTGAGTGGCTAAACATGTGTGAGGTCTAGCGTTATCATGATGAAAAACCACACCCCTTCTGTTGATTAATTCCGGCCACTTTCTCTCAACTTCTTGCTTTAATCTCATCAGTTGTTCGCAGTAGAGTTCAGAATCGATGGTCCTGCCTGGTGGTAATAGCTCATAATGAATAATGCCCTTCCAATCCCACCACACACACAGCATCACCTTGTTGCGAGTTAACCCGGGTTTCGCCATAGTCTGTGAAGCCTGACCGGCCTTTGACCACGACCTTTTTCGCACGTTCTTGTCGTACGTGATCCACTTTTCATCACCAGTTATCAGCTTCTTTAAAAATGGTTCGGTTTCATTACTTCGTAATAAAGAATCACAAATGAGTACACGGTTCATTAGGTTTCTTTCAGTGAGATCGTGAGGTACCCAAATATCGAGCTTTTTTGTGTACCCAGTTTTTTTCAAATGCGCCAAAACTGTTTTGCGGTCAATTCCCAGTTCTTCAGCTACGTCGTAACTACTGATATGCCGATCTTGCTCCACTTTTTCAAAAATGGCATCCATTTTATCCGTAATAGGGCGAACAGAGCGACGTGCATCTTTGACATCAAAATTTCCGGATTGAAAACGCTTAAACCAAATTTGTGCTACTCTCACAGACACTGCACTGGGTCCATAAACATCGCAAATTTATTTCGCGGCTTGCGTTACATTTTTACCTTTTTTGTAGTAAAATTTTAAAATGTATCGAATTTCTTCATTAGATTCACTCATCTTGACACTACGAAAAACAAATGAAAATCACACATTTTCCTAATTTGAATTTGGAATTATGTTCTTTAAAATTTAAACTTTTAATGATACCAAAACCAGCCAGATACAAATAGTATAGCCAAAGAGATTTTATTTTAAGTTCATACATACTATAATGCGAAAAGACTTTTTCCCCAACCTAATATTAGATACCGATGTCGATGAAGTTTTAGGAATAATTTCTGGGTTAAAAGATGACTGTGCTGTTGGGTGGGATGATATACCAAATAGGATCCTTAAGAAATTTAAATACCTACTAGTTCAACCTCTAACACATATCTTTCAGCTATGTCTGTCTAATGGAGTTTTTCCTAGCCTACTTAAAAAAGCATTGGTTACTCCTGTTTTCAAATCTGGAGACAAGAATTGCGTTAATAACTACAGACCCATTTCAGTCTTAACAGGACTCTCGAAAATTTTGGAAAGAATTATAAATAATAGGTTAATTAAATATCTTGAGGACAACAAATTACTTTCAGATAGTCAATTTGGTTTTAGACCAAAAAAAATCAACCTGCCAAGCAGTACACAAATTGACAAATTATATTACTAAAAATCTGGATAATGGCTTACATTGCATGGGAATTTTCCTGGATCTTGCCAAGGCTTTCGACACTATTTCTTGCTCTAAACTATTGCACAAGCTTGAATCACTTGGGATAAGGGGAACACAGCTCCTACTTTTCTCTGATTATCTTAGCAATCGTTGTCAGTGTGTAAAACTCGGTCAATTTAAAAGTTCAGAACTTAAAAACAGCTGCTACGGCATTCCACAAGGAAGTATTTTGGGGCCTACGTTGTTTTTAATTTACATAAATGAACTGTGCAACCTGAAATTACCAAATGGTATCATAATGTCATATGCAGATGACACAGCCCTATTGTTCTCGGCTAAATCAAGAGAGGAGGTCTATAAATATGCTCAGAGTGGCTTTGATTATGTATCGCATGAATCTACTAACATTAAATGCAGATAAAACGAAATATATTCTATTTAGAATGAAAAACACTAATATACCACTTACTAACCATACCATTTATGCTCATAACTGTACGACAGACGCTGATGCTGCTTGTTCATGTCCTACTCTAGATAAAGCCGACCATATGAAATATTTAGGTGTTACAATTGACACAAATCTAAATTTCCGTAAACACATTGATTTGCAATGTACTCGAGTTCGTAAATTAATATATATTTTTAAAAACTTACGTCACATTGCTGACTTTAAATTAATTAAACAGGTATATTTAGCTTTGTGCCAATCTATACTTACATACTGCATAACTTCATGGGGCGGTGCTGCAAAGTCAATTTTACTCCCTCTAGAACGCTCTCAAAGAGCAATTCTAAAGGTAGCCACTTTTAGGCCTTTCAAATTTCCTACGCACCAGCTGTACATTGCATGTGAGGTGCTAACAGTACGCCAATTATGTATACTGCACATCATGTTACACCAGCACGTTGAACTAGCTTATAAGCCAGTACCTTCTGACAAGAGAAGGAAGGATCTGGTCTGCGTAAAGCCACAAACTAGGCATGCTTTTGTAAACCGGTTCTATATCTATTTAGGACCCCATTTATATAATAAGCTAAATAGGATACTTAATATTTATAGTGCTACTTATAAACATTGTAGTCTGAAGATATGCGAATATTTGGGTGGACTTGATTACACAGCCACAGAAAAACTTCTAGAAGTGCTTCAATAATTATGTAGATATTATATTAAATTGGTATTTTTTATTTGTATTTAGTAATATAAGTAGGATAGTATTATTTCAACTAATTAACTATGGAGAAATAATCAGCTGATCGCTTAGTTTGGGGATGGCCTGAAACACAGGTTTTTATTAACCTAGCTCAGGCAGGTCGCCACAAGTTATAATTAAGTACCAACGCACCTTTCATAGATAACAAACATGTGTAAATTAAATTATACTAGTTTCTATAAAAGTATTTAGGTAAGCTAATCTGTTAAGAACTTGGTACTACTAAGAATTTGTAAGTTTTGTAAATGTATTACTTTGTAAAAAGGACGTAAATAAAATTATTTTATTTTATTTATACTGATGGGATTGCATCCATTATCAGACTTTGAACTATATTGGTCTTCAGATAGATTTTATAACAATCAGGAAATTAGCGTTATCATGCCATTGAAAAGCTTTAAGAAAATTTTGGAGAATTTTCATGTCAGTGATATATCCCAAGAGCTTCCAAAAACACCCACAATATGATAAACTATGTAGAAAAAATAAGACCTGTTGTATCTATTCTGAACTGAACCTTTCAACAATGTGCTGACAACTCTCATCATCAATCAGTTGATGAAAGTATGGTCAAGTTCAAGGGTAGAGATAGCAAAAAACAATACATGCCATTGAAGCCCATAAAACGTGGATATAAAGTTTGGTGTCGTTGTGACTCTAAATCTAGATATCTCTATCAGTTTGATATCTATACAGGTAAATAGAATATTTTTGCCTAAAAAAAGTTCTGATTTGTTCAATAATAAACTGTTTTCATTAGTTCATGATATTCTGTCTGATATTTATTTACAGGAAAGGACAGATCAGGGGCTCCAAGTGAAGAAGGTCTGGGATACAAAGTTTGAAACTAACTAAAAATGTACCTGCTGGGTCCGTTAGTTGTGTTTGACAATTTCTTCTCCAGCATTCCCCTAATGGAGATTTTATATGAAAGAAAAATTTACAGTATTGGCACAGTGCGATTAATAAGAAAAGGAATGCCAGAAGAATTCACTACAAAAAAACCTGGGGACAGTGAAGAGATGAAAATGAAGAAAAAAGAACTGATGAAGCTTGCTCCTGGTGAGTTTACTTTTCGGTATGATTCTCCAGTTGGATGTATAAAATGGCACGATACAAAAGATGTACATGTTTTGTCAACTGCAGTAAATCCATCTGAAGTTTCTGTCATCAAGAGAAGGCAGAAAAATGGCACACTGAAAGACACGTGCTGTCCTACTGCAATAAGAACATACGAGTATACTCAACATATGGGTGGAGTTGACAAATTTTGACGACACGGTTGGCGCAGTGGTTGAGCGATTGACTGCTGCGCAGCATGTCGCGGGTTCGATTCCCGCACGGAACAAATATTTGTACGACCTACAAGTATTTGTTCCGAGTCTGGGTGTTTTTCTATCTATAATATGTATGTATTTACAAAAAAAAAAATGTATATAAGTAGTTTATCAGCCATCTCGTTACCATAACACAAGCATTAGGTTGCTTAGCTTGGGGCTAGATGGCGTTGTGTGATATGTCCAAACATATTTATTATTATTATTATTATTTATTTAAAAAAAAAAAAAAAAAAAAATTTGATCACTTTCGCAGCTCTTATCCTATTGGAAGAAAATCAAGAAAAACATGGTTACGTCTATTTTGGTTTATGTATGAAAGTGCTATCATAAATGCATACATTCTATACTGCCAAACTAGAAGAGAGAAAACATCCATAGTGATTTTCGACTACGTCTGGCAAGAGCACTAATAAATGGGTATGTAGAATTTTCAACCTGAAATAATGTTTACATTTACTTCCTATTACATATTGCAACATTTTACATATTGAAATATTTTACCTTTTCAGATATTCACAAAGAAAACATAAGCCAGGCAATTTCATAAAGAAAAAGGGTGGAGTTTTTGGAATACCTGACGAGATTCGGCTCTCAAGGCCTGGTCAGCATCACGGTAAAAAGGGCTCATATAGAAGATGCCGTTTTTGCAGTACGAGACAAAAAGAAGTTAGAACATACTTCGAATGCAAGATATGTCAAGTACCACTCTGCTTTGTGCCATGTTGGGAGTTGTTCCATACAATAAATAATTAAATACCTATATTTGTCAATAAAATAATTTATTTATTTCTATAATAATTTATTATTTATTTACCACCAATTATAACATCTTTACAGACTTTATAGAAGAAAATAAGACACTTGGTAAATATTTGAAAATTTCAATCCCATTAAATAACTTTGCTCTATTTCGACAATGGTAGAATAGCTCCCACATAAATTTCCAAAAAAAACCCAAAAGCAAAAAAAAAAAAAATATATAAGTTAACGACTTCTGGAACTACTAAAAACAATATGCGAAAGTCTGCTCATTCTTAGAACTATCCCATTTGCGATGCCTGATTAAGTTAATAAGCAAAATTGTCGTATATGGGGCGACCACAATCCACATGAGGTTCACGAGGTGGTAATGCATCCACAAAAAGTTACTGTTTGTTCCAGATTTGGATTTTGGTCCGGCGGCGTCGTCGGTCCGTACTTCTTCGAAAACTGTGATGACGAGGCCATTACTGTCAACGGCGAGCGCTACAGATCAATGATTAACAATTTATTTTGGCATGAATTGAACGATATGGACGTGTACAACATGTGGTTCCAACAAGACGGCGCTACGTGCCACACAGCGAGCGACACAATGGACATTCTGCATGAACGGTTCGAAGGTAGGGTTATCTCTCGCAGAGGTGACGTGAATTGGCCACCAAGATCGTGCGATTTGACCCCGCTAGACTTTTTCTCGTGGGGTTTTCTCAAGTCGCAGGTCTATGTCTTACAGTGCCCTCCGAGTCCAATTTAATAATGCGTTCAGGGTGCTGATGGGGCTGCGGCGATTCTGTAGTGCATCAGGGATGTTTGCTGAAAATCGTGTAGACTGCTTTTACGCTACGATGCGTAAAAGATGCGCATCCCTGGTGCGTAGAGTACGTGGCAGCGCCAACAGCATCCTTAGCATGATCGCTAGTCGGCTTGATTGTACCTACATCAATCATTGCTGCGCCATTTCTCATGGAATGGCGCAGTAGTGTTTGTTGTATACTTTATTTTTATATGTTTTGTTGTGGGTAGTTTTAAATGTTACTAACACTAGTCTTTAAGAACATTGTTACTAACAAAATGGACACCATGGTCTGAAAATAAAGGTTTTACTAATTTTATGACAAAATTTGGCAGATCGAAAGGAGTGGGAAGGAGGCCTTTGCCCAGTAGTGGGACACTATACCTAACCAAAAATATTTGGCAGGCCTGCTAGTTCAAGCACTTTATTACACAAAATGAAAATAAATGTCCCTATACTTAGTTTTTTTGTCTACAGGATGGCCAAAACAACGAAACAAAAAAAGCCGAAGACGTGTACGTGCACGACCGTACAAAAACTACACAAAAGAGATGTTGGTATTGGCGGTACAATATACACTTCTGGACACATCTTTTGGCCCACCTTGTATTTTCAGTTTCGTTTGGTCCTAGCTAAAATTTTATATTAGGTCGAGCAAAAAGTTTTTATGCAGTTTTGAACCTGGCACATTCACAATTTCATTCAATAGTCTTTTTTTGAATTTCGAACACAGAATTTAAAGAAACAAAAGACAATTTGGAGCCTGTTTGTTGATATCAAACAATCGAATACTAAGAAAACTTGGTTTTATTGGTTTACTTGGATTTAATTCTTGAAAAAGTGATTGATATCTTTGGTTTTGCAACAAACATTACTTATTCTTAACATTAAGGTGAGGTTCTATCAATAATCTATGGATACTTCACCTGAAGTCGCCGCCCAAGCTGTGGCAATAATTCAGGCCGGACACAGCCAAAGAAACGTGTGTGCTCAACTTAATTTAAGTCGATCTGCGGTCCGAAATGTTTATCGGAGGTACCTAGAGACTGGCGGCTTTGTTCGTCGCCAAGGAAGGCCACGATCTCGGGTCACAACTGAAAGGCAGGATCGATTCATCGTGACGACCAGCTTGAGAAATCGTCACCTTACCTCCATTGAGATACAAAACCAACTTCGCGACTTCCACGGAGTATCTGTGAGCGCTCGAACTGTTCGGAGAAGGTTAAAAGAACGCGATATGGTACCACACCAGCCAGCTAATGGCCCCAAACTAACGCGAGCCCACCGAACAGCGCGCCTTCATTTCGCACGCAGTCATTTAAATTGGACACAGCAAGATTGGAGCCGTGTACACTTTTCTGATGAGTCTAAAATTGTGTTACATGGCAATGATGGAAGGAAGAAGGTCTACCGACGTAAGGGAGAGCGTTTCGCACAATGCTGCTTTGAAGAGAGGGTTGCTTATGGCGGTGGCTCATGGACTGTCTGGGGTGGTATATCCGCGAGCGGCAAAACTCAACTTGAGGTTGTTACAGGACCACAGCTGCCAACATTAAATGCTGAAAGGTACATTCGTGAGTGCTTAGAACCTCACGTGATACCATACGCGGACTATGTGGGCCCAAATTTCCTTTTTATGCATGATAATGCAAGAGCCCATGCGGCCGGCATCGTCAGGGAATATCTTCGGGATGTGAACATCACAGTTATGGACTGGCCAGCCAGAAGCCCAGACATGAACCCCATTGAGCAAATGTGAGACGAGCTAAAAAGACGTGTTAGGGCTCGTCAGCCAGTTGCCCAGACGATGCAGGAGTTGAAAACTGCAATAGAAGAGGAATGGGAGATGATCCCTCAAAATTTCATAGAGCGGTTGATAAACTCTATGCCTAATCGTATGAGAGCTGTGGTAGATGCCCATGGAGGCAACACGCGTTATTAAATTAAACCTTTTGTTGATAAAACATGGTTTTTATTCAAAAATCAATTGCCTTTAACAAGGCGCATATCCGACTTGTTAGGCGTAGCTCCATGTCGTATGGTATTCTGAATTCAAATTTAAAACAATACGATCGAAAAAGATGGTAAAATGTATCAGGTTCAAAACTGCATCAACAGTTTTTGTTCAATCTAGCAATCATATTTCGGTAGGGGCCATCGAAACCTAAACTCTAAGGTGGGCCAATAGATGTGTCCAGAAGTGTATAAAAGAAAAAAAAATGTCTTCAAGAGATGCCGAACGCCAGTTCGGCATACCACGGCGCACGTTATTAAACAAACAAAAAGAGAATCACCCAAAAAATGTAGGGAAACCTACATTGTTATCCGAGGAAGAAGAGGAAAAAATTGTTAAAGTTATAGTTGCAGCAGCGGACTTTGGTTGTCCTCTAACGAAGCTGGATTTAAGGCTGGTAGTCCATGGTTATTTAAAAAAAAATGGTCGTGATGAAATCTTTAACAGCCAACCTCCCGGAAAGCAATGGGTAGAATGTTTCATGGAAAGGCATGAATCAAAACTGACAACGAGAAGCTGTCAAAATATAAAATTGGCTAGAGCAGTGAAAACAGTGGACGAATTCCTTGAATATTTTAACAATTTGGAAGAAACACTCAAAGTAAAATTGGCTAGAGCAGTGAAAACAGTGGACGAATTCCTTGAATATTTTAACAATTTGGAAGAAACACTCAAAGATATTCCTTCAACACATATTAGGTCTTTACCTATGAAATTGCCGTTCTGCAGTACTGGCCATTTCAAATCAAAATAATTTTTGTTTGGCTAAGAATTCTAACTTCAAATTAATTTTATTTTAAAAACATGGATTTTTTTTTCCAAAAGTAGTCATTTGTTTATTGATTAGTGTTACATTTTCATCGCATTTCAATCTTTTTCGTCATCATGGATACGTTAAAAATTCGAGTAATTATGGAATATGAGCACCGTCGTGGCAGCAACGCGGCACAAGCGGCACGCAACATCAACGACGTTTACGGAGCTAACACTACAAACCAACGCACCACTTGTTATTGGTTTGCTCGCTTCCGTTCTGGAAATTTCGACCTGAAAAATGAACCTCGCGGTCGTCTGAAGACTTTGGTCGACAATGACGAATTAAAGGCGATTGTGGAAGCTGATGATACACAATCTACGGCTGAATTAGCAGCAGCTTTCGACGTTAGCGTCAAAACAATATTGGTCCATTTGCGTCAAATTGGCAAGGTAAAAAAGCTTGACAAATGGGTGCCCCACGAACTCAATGATCGCCAGCGTGAAGTACGCGTCGAGACGTGCCTTGCACTGCTCAACAGACACACAAATGAAGGAATTTTGAACCGCATTGTTACCTGCGATGAAAAATGGATTCTGTTTGATAACCGCAAGCGCTCAGCAAGTTGGTTGGATCCTGGTTCAGCACCTAAACAATGCACTTAACGAAAACTTACCCCTAGAAAAGTGATGGTCACTGTTTGGTGGTCTAGCGCCGGTGTGATTCATCACAGCTTCTTACCAAACGGGGTGAGCATTACTTCAGATGTGTACTGTGAAGAACTGAACACAATGATGGAGAAGCTGGCACATCTCCAACCAGCATTGGTCAATCGCTCGTCTCCGCTGCTCCTGCACGACAACGCGCGACCTCATACTGCACAGCAGACGGTCTGCAAGTTGCAAGAACTGGGGTTGGAAGCTCTCCGTCATCCGCCCTACTCACCAGACCTTGCGCCTACAGACTACTACTTTTTCCAGAATTTGGATAACTTCTTGGCGGGAAAAAAAATCAATACCCGAGAGGCAGTACAAAATGCCTTTGAAGAATTTGTTGCCTCCCGTCCAGCTGATTTCTTTAAGAAGGGCATCAATAAACTGCCACTGCGTTGGCAAAGATGCATTGATTGCATGGGTGATTACTTCGATTAATACAAATAAAAAATGCATGAAAAAAATTCGTTTAAATTTTTTCATACAAAACGGCAATTTCATAGGTAAAGACCTATTATATTAAATTTGGATGAAACTAATTTGAGCGATGATCCGGGAGCATCCAAATGTATTTTTAGGAGAGGAGTGAATTATCCAGAGCAGGTTTTGAACTCCACAAAAGGTGCTATTTCATTGACGTTTACAGCAACAGTTACTGGCCAGGTTTTACCTGCTTATGTGGTGTACAAAGCTGAATGTCTTTATTCTGAATGGATTTCTGGAGGCCCCCGAGATACGCGCTATAATCGAACAACGTCAGGATGGTTCGATTCCGCCACTTTTGAAGAATATTTTAAGAAAGTTGTCGTACCATGGGCAGACAGTTTACCAGGCAAGAAGGTAGTTATCTGTGATAATCTTTCCAGTCATCTCAGCGTCACCGTTATTCAACTTTGCGAGGTACACAATATATCTTTCGTATTTATACCCACGAACTCCACACATCTTACACAGCCTCTTGATGCATACAATTGCAAATCATTTGGCTGCAAAATTTGCAAATACAGGGTGTCTGGTGGCAGATTTATGTTTTTAAATACGATTACTTCAAAAAGTAATAAACGGTGCGGGGAGGGAGTGGTGTCATTGGAATCAGTGATCGTGCGGATTTCTCAGTCACGATGTCGCACTGGTCGAGTGAGCATCGCGCGTTCGCCATCGAGGCATTTTTCAAGAGTAACGATTCGTACGTAATTGCGCGTCGACAGTTTTGTTCACACTTCGGTATACGACGAATAAGTGATGGGCCGAGTGTGAATTTAATTCGTTCCTGGGTGCAAAGGTTCCGCGCAACTGCTTCGGCTATGAACACTCCACGGCCAGGGCCCAGTCGATCTTCAAGGACTCCCGAAAACATTGATGTGGTTGAAGAGAGTTTACGTGAAAATCCACAACTTTCGATACGGAAAAGGGCAGCCTCACTAGGACTTCCAAGAGCGATTATTCATGAAATTTTAAAAAAGGATTTAAAGTTCCATCCATTCAAAATTCAAATCGTTCAAGAACTCAAAGAAAGTGATTTTGTTTCACGCAAAAATTTTTGTGAGACGATGTTGGAGCGTTTTCGTACTGTGAATCCCATTTTTTGGAGTGACGAGGCTCATTTTCATTTAAACGGGCACGTTAATAAACAAAACTGCCGTTACTGGGCTCCAAGAACTCAAAACCCTCGACTGAAACACCAAAAGCCATTGCATTGCCCCAGGGTAACTGTTTGGTGCGCCTTATCCACGCATGGAATAATTGGACCATTTTTTTTCGAAGATGCTCGGGGCCAGGCGACAAATGTCAATAGTGACAATTACCGACGCATGATAACGGACTTCTTTTTACCAAACCTGCGAGCTCATCCATCGTTTTCATCGCACACGTGGTTCCAACAGGATGGTGCGACTGCACACACGGCTAGAGATTCGATGAATTTGCTTCGGGAAGCTTTCCCTCAAAAACTTATCAGTCGCTTTGGGGACATCCCGTGGCCACCCAGGTCCCCTGACTTAACCCCAATGGATTTTTTTTATGGGGCTACCTCAAAGAGAGAGTGTACAGCAACAATCCCCGAACTGTAGTGAACTTAAAAGAAAACATCCGTCGAGAAATCAGCGCAATTGAATCAAGTTTACTGCAGCGTGTGGCGCGTAACACGAGGCTCCGCTTTGAACAATGCGTGCAACTTGACGGAAGACATTTGGATGACATAGTGTTCAAAAAATAAAATCCGCATTATTAGTCTGTCGATTAATTTTTCAAATAAAACAATATATCAAATAGTTTTTTTTTTATTTAATTTTGAAAATATAAATCTGCCGCCAGACACCCTGTATAAACATAACGTATTGCTTCATAGAAATAAACCTCCATCTACGGATATTAATGTTAGTTCCCGTAATGAAAACTCGACTGGTACGTCACCCCAGACTTCGGTCGGAGTTGTACGTCAAGAAGGCGGGTTCGAACCGGCATCCTCGCAACACCCGACCGCCGCGAGCGCCGCTGCACATGCGCGCTCTGCTCCTGCGTCGGAACCGGTTTCCTTATCTACGATCGCCACTTAATACGTACTGTTGTCAACAGCGCTCATTAACGGAGTTAACGAATCAAATAATGAACATTATTTAGCACGCGCTTTATTAGATTCTGGTAGTCAGATGTCAATAGTAACTGAAAGTTTTTGTAATAAATTAGGATTGTCCTGCAAACGTGCTAAGGACAATGTATATGTATATGGTATAGGAAATACTAAGTTACAATTCGTAGGAAGTTGTAGTTTTGTAATAAATTGAACTCGTAATGATTTTTCTGTAGAAATCGACCTCAGTAACCGATACTACATCGCACGCAAAACATTAGCTCCGCGCAAAAAAATCACTAAAAATCGACGCGTTGAGCTAGAAGCGCGAATTAGTTATCAGTAGAATTGTGAAGTGTCGGTGCACCAGGATTCGTGTGGGCAAGTGTATATCACTTCAGGTTTCCGAGCAGGACCCCTAGAACTTCAGCGGTTAATAACTTCGCAAAGGTCAGTCGAGTCGTTTCACAAAAATTCATCCAGAGAGTCGCGGCAGAGATCTATCCAGCAACACCAGGATCAGAAAAATCGGATCAGCAGGTTGGGAGATATTAAGGTGCGAAAATCGTCAAAATTCGTGAAAACACGTGGTGTTTGGTTAGCAAACAACCTCACTTTTCCTCCACGTGTTTCTAATACACGAGGCGTGACGCACTGGCAGCCATCCCAGCCACTACTGGAGACTCCGAAGCCGTCTCGAAGAATCTGCCTTCACACCAGCGACCGACGTGACGACTCCACGACTCATCATCAGGTTAGCCCGAGGGAACTCCTCAACCCTTAGTCCCAGCCCCCCCGAGTTTGGACTCATCTGACTTGGGACCCCAGGACCTCACCAGTGCCACCAAGGGTCATATTTTTCCCCTCCCCCGCTATTCCCCGCTATTTCCTCCTGTACATATCGTATCCCAAGTGCCCCATGCCTTAAATCATCCATCTCAGAAACGGCTGGGAATATCAAAATTTTGACGAAATTTCCCCCCCCCCCCCCCTTATTGCTCACCCTCCCAGCTCGGACTCAGATCCCGATAGGACCCCTAGACCCTCTTTTTGACCCCATCAAATTCGGACCCCCAAGTAGCTTTTCAATAGAAAAAGACACTAGTCACCAAGGCACTTGTACCCTCCCCCCCCCCTTGTGTCCCCACCTTCAACCAGTTCCCCCACCACCACTCACCCCCCCCTATAACCCCCCACTCCCATTATAACATACCCCCTCCACTTGGAGACCCAAGCAAGGGTTTTTCCCCCACCACCTTACCCTCTACACCCCTCCCCGTCACCACACAAGACCCCCACCGTCACTATATAAGACCCCCCTCTCTTCACCCCCCCTCAAGTGTCCCCACGAAACCTCCTCCTCCCCCCCCGACCCTCCTCTCTCGAATACCTCACCCCCCCGCGGGCTAACTTTGCACCCGTTGGAGCTAGGAAGCCGAGATTGGGCTCATTTGAAAGGGCACGAAACGCTCCACATTTGGACCCCTACAGAAATCCGGAATTCCACCTCAACTCACACTGATACCCAGCGGCGCCGCATTTTTTTTCTACTGACGACCACCATCATCGCGCGTACAGGGCTCACAACATCGAGCCCAGACATTATCGGACTCCTCATCGGACAGCGGACGCAGACCACCAGCGGAGCATCCGTGAGTTCATCCTAATTAGCTTAAATAACAGGCATAGTTTATAGCAACATCACATTTAGTTATAATATAACTAGTATAGAACCTTTTCCATCTCTTCCTAAACACTAACAAAAAAAAAACCCCACCAACATGTCGTCCAAATCTTCCAGCACCAGCAAACAATCCAGCACCACCCACAAAACCACCACCACGGAGGCCGCAAAAACTCTGCCAAGTCGGTGGTCTCGGAGCAGTCGGCACGCTCATCGCAGAGGCCACAGGTGACGAAGGCAGTGTCGGAGCCCGACGTGATGAGTATGACGCCGCCAGTGCCATCGGCGATAGTCACACGGACTCTAGGGTCAGAAAACGCTGGGACACAGGCTGTAATTGACTGGGAGCAATGCGGTATCTCACCAGATCATCTCGGACGAAGAATGCTCGGTGGCTTCTACAGTGAGCCAAGCCGACCGTCCTCAGAGTGGACGGCCGAGCCTTCTGTACAGAACGCCGAGAAGAGGCACAGGGGTGGAGAAGGACCTGGCCACCAGGGAGGCAAACGAACTATTACAGAAAGGCAAAGACGCCCTGGAATCAGCTGGCAACATGAAAAGAGAATGTAAGGCCACAGCCCATGAGTGTCTACAGGGCCTGTACGAAGTGGCCCTGTCACTGGCGGACTGGAGAGCGCGCCACAAGTACAACCGCACAAGAGCTCGTGCGTGCCGAGAGAGCTCACACTCGGGAGTTGATGGCGTTTAAAGTGGAGTTCTCCCTCATGCGGACTGACGTCTCGGACACGAAAAAGGAGGCGAAAGGGATTCGGGAGTGGCTCGGTCACGAGACCCTTGAAGCCCTCACGGGAATCAAGGAAGTTAAGAGCGAGATCGCAGCCGCGAATTCAAGGAACCTTGTGGAGCACGAGAGGACGAGGCAGGAAGCCGTGAAAGCCCCGGTAGTTCCCGGTGGGGAAACTATGGGGGCCGGCCTCTCACGCCTCGAAAGAACAGTGACCAACATCTTCAACCAGTTGGACGTGCTCCACAAGACTCTAAACCGGCTCAAGGACGATCTTGATCGACCGAGCACCTCCGGAATGGATCCAAGTAGCCGGGAGACCGAGGGCCTACTCACTATTGCCACATTCCAAGAACAAATGGTCAACCTGCACGAACAAATACAGGCCATCGCCAACCGGCCTGTGGCGTCCCCCCCACCAGTACAACCACCGATCAACTTTACACACCATCTCGAACCCATCAAAGAAAGACTGGAGATTGTTTCGGCGGACCTCCGCGTACTGCGAGACAAAGAGCCGTCCAGGCGCCCCCGGCGCTTAATCTGGAGGCGGAACTGGCAGTCGGGGAGGTCAAAAAGACCCTTCAGACTATCCAGAAGGGAGTGGCAGAATTAGGCAAAGCTGACAAACCGGCTCCACAACAGCTGGGCCCCCAAACCTTTGCCCAGGTCGCCAGCAAGCCGAAGCCTCCCAAAGCCCCTACACAACCCAACCACACCCTGATCATCTCGTCGATGAATCCCCAGCACACTGGGGACAACGTAATCGAGAGGATCAGGACAGCCCTGGACCTCAAAACCACTGGAGCCCGAGTCGACACCGTCCGGAAAGCGCGGAACCAGAAAGTGGTTCTGAGATGCGCGAGTAAGGTGGACTTGCATAAGATCAAAGAGCAAGTCCAGTCGAACTCAGGGTTAAAGGTCCAGGAGCCGAAACCTCAGAACCCCCTGGTCTGCATCAAAGGGGTGCTGTCCAGCTACAGCGACGGGGAGATCGTCGACCTCCTAAAGGCGCAGAACAAACACCTTCTGCAGAACGTCGCTGTAGATGGACAGACCATAAAGGTGCGATTCAGTAAACGGGCAAGAAACCCCCATGAGTGCCACCCTGTTCTGGAGCTCTCCCCGGATCTTTGGAAGAGTTTCACGACAGCGCAGAAGGCCCATGTGGGCATCAAGCGATGCTCGATCGAGGATCAGTCCCCACTAGTACAGTGCACAAAGTGCCTTGGATATGGCCATAACAAGGCTATATGCAAGGCCGGAAAAGAAGTCTGTAGTTTCTGCAGCGGTGCACATAACGGGAGAGACTGTCTCGCTCGGGCAGAAGGTAGGATGCTCACATGCATCAACTGCAAGGCGGCACACAGGACGGGCAGCGACCTGGCACACTCAGCTTTCAGCGAAGACTGCCAGGAACGCCGAAAATGGGACGGCATAGCGAGATCTCGTGTCTCCTACTGCTAAAGGCGACCCGGAACAAACAAGTCAATCAGTCACCCCTCAAAACGCAACAAAACCGACAGCAAGATTACATTTCATCCAAGTAAATCTTCAACGCTCCAAGCTGGCCACAGAAGAGCTCCACATGGCGGCTCAGGCAAAGGGAGTTTCGGTAGCACTTGTTCAAGAGCCCTATGTAGGAAGAACAGGTGTGATGAAGCAAAATCCTGGCACGAGAGTCATCCAGTGCAGCCTCAGCCGCCAAAAACCAGTAAAAGCGGCAATCGTTGTTTTCGGGAACCACCTGGAGGTCATCCACGACCCCCAGCTTGTGACCAAGAACATCGTTGCCGTTTTGCTGAAGGTGGGCCAGCTCAGTTTCGGGACACTGTCGGTCTATTTTGAGGGTGACCAAGACATCGAACCCTATCTGTCCACAACACAAATACAGTCAAAAAATTACACACACAAAACATCCTGGTGGGAGGAGACGTGAACGCCTGGAGCCCATGGTGGGGAAGTGTTTCCGAGAACCATCGCGGGGCAGCGTACAGTTCTTTTCTCGATGAGCGGGATCTCCACATCCTAAACACGGGCCAAACACCGACGTTCGAGACCTACAGAGGAGACAGGTGGTGCACGAGTATCGTCGATGTTACGGCATGCAGCATGTCGCTGATAGGAAAGGTCGAGGAGTGGCGTGTAGAAAGAAGTCTTACAACTTCAGACCACAATGCAATTGCCTTCTTGATGCGCTTGGAAAAGGCCTTGGAAACCTTAAGGCCAGTTTCGACGCGCATCTATAACACCAAGAAGGCAAAGTGGTCCGACTTCAGCACCCATTTCAAGACCAGCCTGGCGGAGTCAGACATAACACCTGTCAGAGTCTCGGACGTCTCGAACCCAGAGGATCTGGAGACCATAATCACTGAATACACACTAAACATCCACCGCTCATGCGAGACTGCAATCCCAAAACTGGGGTCGCCTAAACACGACGCAAAGCCCCCATGGTGGAGTCCTTCTCTAGACCGTCTCAAAAAAGACGCACTGACTAAGAAGAGAAGGATCCGTAATGCAGCCGCAAGTCGGAGACACTTCACCATCCAGGAATACGTGCAGGCCAAAAACACATACACGTCAGCAGCGACGGAAGCAGCCACAGCCAACTGGAAGAAGTTCTGCTCGAAGCAGGACCGAGAGAGCATGTGGGACGGCATCTACAGGGTACTAAGGATATAGGTCTATAAGGATATAGGTATATAGGTCTTACCAAAAATCACGAATATGTTGCCAAATGTAAATATTAACGTAAATGAATTGAAGATTCCCGGTGACGTATTTGTTGATTTAGCAGATAGTAGATTTTACGAGCCCGCTAACGTTGATATATTAATTGGAGCGGACTTGTTTTGGGAACTGGTAACAGGTCAACAGATAAGACTAGGTAAAGGTCTACCCACATTGCAGAGTAGTAAATTAGGTTGGCTTGTTACGGGCCCGTAAATATTTGTATACCCACTCGTGAAAAAACGTGTAACTTCACTAGAAGTATTAGTGAACAATTAGAGAAGTTTTGGAAGGTTGAAGAGATATTAAGTATAGATTATCTACCGTTTAGTAATGAAGAGGAATTTAGTGAAAAACATTTTGTAAAAAATACGTATAGAACTGAAAATGGTAGGTTTTGTGTTAAGATGCCTTTTCACACTTCACCTTCTGTACTTGGAGATTCTTTTGTTAAAGTTACATCTTGCCCATCATATTGCTCTGGGTTATTGCTGCTTTCTGATGAAGCCTCATGGTACTCATCTACTCGTATGTTATCGCTCGGAACGGCCGGTGCTGATTGTTTTGCCATCGTTGGGCTGTCTACGTTCTGTGTTGTTTTTGGTATTTGTTCAGCTTCGGTTACCCTTTCACCTTCCCCCATCACCGATAGATCGGGTCGCTTTGATTGTGGTGATGCACTGCTATCCTGTTGTGTAATTCCTGCTTTTGGCTTTCGCAATCCCAGTTGGTTTCATCATTTACTGTTGTTCCCTTGTATGATACTATTTGGTTTTTATGTTTCACAGTGATAGTGACATAAACGATATAATATCAATTGAAAGTGACGACGAAGATACAATTCAGACAAAAATGGCTAAAAAGGAAGCCGAAATATTTGCAGAAATAGCGTTCTTTGATAAAAAAAAAGATGCTAGTGCCTATGACGTAGGAGACATTATATTGGCTAGGTATTACACAAAAAAGAATTGGAAATATTATGTCGGAACTGTGATGAATATTAAATCTAACGAACCCCATAATAAATACGTTATATTAGGTATTTACCTATGAAATTGCCGTTCTGCAGCACTGGCCATTTCAAATCAAAATAATTTTTGTTTGGCTAAGAATTCTAATTTCAAATTAATTTTATTTTAAAAACATGGATTTTTTTTTCCAAAAGTAGTCATTTGTTTATTGATTTGTGTTACATTTTCATCGCATTTCAATCTTTTTCATCATCATGGATACGTTAAAAATTCGAGTAATTATGGAATATGAGTACCGTCGTGGCAGCAACGCGGCACAAGCGGCACGCAACATCAACGACGTTTACGGAGCTAACACTACAAACCAACGCACCACTTGTTATTGGTTTGCTCGCTTCCGTTCTGGAAATTTCGACCTGAAAAATGAACCTCGCGGTCGTCCGAAGACTTTGGTCGACAATGACGAATTAAAGGCGATTGTGGAAGCTGATGATACACAATCTACGGCTGAATTAGCAGCAGCTTTCGACGTTAGCGTCAAAACAATATTGGTCCATTTGCGTCAAATTGGCAAGGTAATAAAGCTTGACAAATGGGTGCCCCACGAACTCAATGATCGCCAGCGCGAAGTACGCGTCGAGACGTGCCTTGCACTGCTCAACAGACACACAAATGAAGGAATTTTGAACCGCATTGTTACCTGCGATGAAAAATGGATTCTGTTTGATAACCGCAAGCGCTCAGCAAGTTGGTTGGATCCTGGTTCAGCACCTAAACAATGCCCTAAACGAAAACTTACCCCTAGAAAAGTGATGGTCACTGTTTGGTGGTCTAGCGCCGGTGTGATTCATCACAGCTTCTTACCAAACGGGGTGAGCATTACTTCAGATATGTATTGTGAAGAACTGAACACAATGATGGAGAAGCTGGCACATCTCCAACCAGCATTGGTCAATCGCTCGTCTCCGCTGCTCCTGCACGACAACGTGCGACCTCATACTGCACAGCAGACGGTCTCCAAGTTGCAAGAACTGGGGTTGGAAGCTCTCCGTCATCCGCCCTACTCACCAGACCTTGCGCCTACAGACTACTACTTTTTCCAGAATTTGGATAACTTCTTGGCGGGAAAAAAATTCAATACCCGAGAGGCAGTAAAAAATGCCTTTGAAGAATTTGTTGCCTCCCGTCCAGCTGATTTCTTTAAGAAGGGCATCAATAAACTGCCACTGCGTTGGCAAAGATGCATTGATTGCATGGGTGATTACTTCGATTAAACCAAATAAAAAATGCATGAAAAAAAATCGTTTAAATTTTTTCATACAAATCGGCAATTTCATAGGTAAAGACCTATTATCATATTACATAACTATACGCAGAAATAATAATCTGAAATTCGTAAAACCAAAAAGATGTGATGAAGATTATATATCCCTTGATTTGATTGTCAAACAAATACACTCACAGGCACAATTAACCGCCCACCCATATCTTTCGTCACTCTGTTTATTTAAAGAAGTTTTGACAGAGTTATCCTGTGATGTAAACTCAAAGGCCTGTATGTATGGAGATTGTCGTGAGTGCTATCAAAAAACGAACGTAATAGACACTAACAAAGATATTAATATTGAGACTAGAGTAGCATATTGGCAATGGGTCTTAAAAAAAAATTCAGTATCAAAAAAAGAAACAAGATGGTACTCTACAAAACTTAGAAACAAAAAAGTACAAAAAAGAAGTTATAGAAACCAGCATTAAGGAATTAATTTTAAAATATCAAGAAGAGGCGAAAAAATTTAAAAAACATTATTTTAACATCATTCATCAGCAGAAAAAAATTAAGGAAAGCAAAACTAAAATCAAAAGCAATGAGGCTGTTATAATTTGCGACTTTTCAGAAAATTACAATTGCAGATACAGCAATGAAATACAAGGAATGCATTTTGGATCATCAAATTACCCTCCATACTGGAGTAGTATATGTAAAAGATCAAGAACCTATTTCATTTTGCACATTGTCACCCTGTAATGAACACAATCCATAAAGTATTTGGGCTCATCTTACTCCAGTGATCAATGCATTGAAATTGCATTTTCCAACAATCAACAAAATTCATTTTTTTCAGATGGGCCTACAACACAGTACAGACAAAAACTTAATTTTGTTCTGTTTTCCAAACTTACAAAAGAATTTGGTTTCAGTCACTGTACATGGAATTATTTTGAGGCTGCTCATGGCAAGAATGCTGCGGATGGTATAGGGGGTACAATAAAACGGATTTTAGACTCCCATGTAGCATACGGAACGGATATTCCAGATGCTGAAACAGCCTATGAAATATTAAAAAAGTCTTCCAAAATATGCCTTTATTATGTAACAGAATCCGACGTTTTAACAATTCAAGAATTTAATTAAATATTTTATTTATTTCTTTGTTTGTTTACACAAACAAAGAAATAAATAAAATATTTTGAGATATTTTTCTCACCCTATCATTATCAGTTTCGTAACAATCTATCAGTTTAGTTACATTCTCAGATTAGTTACGATTTCGTTACGGTACATCTATTTTGCATTTCACCCTTATGTTAACTGTGGCTTATCTACTGTTTTGTTTTTTATTAAGTGGGTTTTTTAGCAATACACTAAACACTCATACCCTTATTTTGATCCATAAACTTGTATCACCGAAGCGTTTTTGGAAAATTTAGTCGTTGTTTGACACTGTTGCAGTTGCGTTACTGTGCTTACATTTCCTGATTTTTTCTGTCATTGTGTGTAAATATTGTTCGATTTAACACTCTCCCTGCCATGGGAACCGCCGGCGACCCCCAAAAAATTTAGTTCAGCAGGCCAAAGCACATTTTTTAATACTTTTATTCGTGGGCCATAGGGTCCGCCGGCAGCCCCCACTTTTTTTTGTTCGGTACGCCGCATCTATGTACCTATGGTTTTATTCTGCACGCCAATCATAATAATAAGCAGTTAGACGCCGGCGGCCCCCACGGCCAGACGATTGTCGTTTTTCCCGCGCTTTGTCATCGATAACAAATCTAAATCGCGTTTTTCAATATGTCGGACGACTCTGACTTAGATCCTAACTTCATACCCGAGTCAGACGGTAGCCACCTGAGTACTGATAGCAATGAATCGTCGGCTGGTAGTGATTCAAGCTCTGACACCGATGTTTTACCGCCACCGCGCTCGCGTCAGCGACCAAACTGTCCTGCGCAGTCAAGAGACGCGAAAAATTGGTACCTACCAACCGGCACCCATCAGAAGCGATTCCCGTTTACTGCCACTGCTGGATTGAAAAATATTCCGGAATCGTGCCACAGTGAGTTGGATTATTATTTATTATTTATTGACGAAGAAATTATGAACCTAATGGTAAATATGACCAACTGTTATGCAAATAAAACTACACTAATGACAACTATGCGACGTTCCTGTAGACTGAAAGAATGGAAAGATTGTGATGAACCGGATATGAAAAAGTTTATTGGCTTATTTATGTGGATGGGCCTAAAAAAACTGCCAAAAATCTCCGATTACTGGTCACGAAAGCCACTTTATGAAAGTAAATTGGCTGGATCGACTATGAGCCGAAACCGCTTCGAGTTATTACTTCGTTGTTGGCACTTTGAAGATACACTTTTTCCAGGTACATCACGGACAGATAAATTGGTCAAGATAAGACGTTTGGTTCAATTGATCACTACCAAATTTCAAAACTATATGTCTCCTGGCGAATACCTGACAGTCGATGAAACCATGGTTGCCTTCCACGGTCGTATAGCTTTTATGCAATATATCCCAGGCAAAAGGCATAAATATGGGATCAAGCTCTTCAAAATATGTGGTGATAATGGCTATACGTATGATTTGATAGTTTACGAGGGTGAGAAAAATGAAACACGTGATCAAAATTTGTCAAAAAATGTGGTATTAGAACTGAGCAAGGAATACTTAGACGTAGGAAGAACCATAGTCACCGACAACTATTATACTAGCGTTGACTTAGCCGAGACTCTATTACAACGTTCTACGCACTTGATTGGCACAGTCCGAAAAAACCGGAAAGGTTTGCCCATGAATGTCATAGGAGAAAAATTGAAGAAGGGGGAGATGGTTGCTATGGAAAATGACAACGGGGTTTTGGTCTTCAAATGGAAATATAAACGAGACGTCCTTGGATTGTCTACCAGACATAAAGTGGGATTCGTCACTGTAACAAGCAAACGAAACAAAAATAAATCAGCTTTGAAACCTACAGCAATTGCGGACTATAATAGGCACAAATGTTCAATTGATCTTTCCGACCAACTGGGTGGTTACTCTAACCCATCACGCCGTAACATTCGTTGGTTTCAAAAACTTGCAATAGAATTGTTACTGAACACCACTGTCATAAATGCTTACCTTGTCTATAAGACACATAAAAGAATTAATTCTAAACGCTATACCATTACAAAATTCAGGGAACAGTTATGCACCCAGTTACTAGGTTTTTGTCAGGAAGGCTCCAGTGGTGCAGAGATATGCAAACCCAGTGAGCATAAGTTCGGGAAAAATCCTTTAGCTGACCATCGTAATCGGATTGTGCGTCGTAAAGGGCGCGTACACATAGAACATCCGTTTTACAGGTCCGTTTAAACGTATATGTTATTAGCGTATGTAGTTGTATGAGCGAGTTCATACAGAATACAGTATTCCGGATCCAGTAAAAAATACTGATCCGACAAAATAAGCAGCAATCCGTTTTACAGGTCCGTTTAAACGTATATGTATTAGCGTATGTAGTTGTATGAGCCAGTTCACACAGTATTCCGGATCCAGTAATACTATACTAATCCGTTTTATCGGATTGAAACCGCACGAGGCTTTGCACGGGGGTGCGCGGGGTGCGATGTGCTACACACAGCCGCCATTTGCCGGTTTCATTCCTAGAGTAGTGCACGTGTCCAGTGCTATCATAATCATGGCAAGCAAGGCGTTTGAAAAATATGTTGAGCAAGAAGTTTTGATAAATTGTGTTGAAAGTAGACCAGTTCTTTGGGACAAAACACTGGAGATTTATAAAGATAAAATTGCAAAAACCGCAGCTTGGCGCGAAATATGCGGTAATCTAAAGGAGGATTTTGAAGCTATGGAACAAAAAGAAAGACAAGAATTTGGTAAGTATTTATTTTCTATTGTAATGGAGACATTGTTTTTTATTTTAAATAGCTTCATTCTGCCAAGAAACTGACCCAGATTCGGACACGAAATAGTTTTCGAATTCCGTTCGAACTGAATTTGCAGTTCGACCACCTCGTAGCGTTTCATCATCAGGTAGGCTATTGAAATGAAATGCTTCAGATTCGGATGTGTTGCCATCCTTTAAGCCCTCTTTTTCCCTTACAAAGTTGTGTAGAACGGTACATGCCTTAACTATCCATATAGCTGTTGTTTTGTTGACGTCTAGAGGCCGGTGGAATACTCTCCACTTATTAGCAAGAATACCAAATGCACATTCAACGTATCGTCTAGCTCTGGTCAAACGATAGTTATATATTCGCTTATTTACGTCTAAATGCGTCCCGCTAAATGGCCTCATTAAATTTTCGTGTAAACCGAAACCTTCATCGCCGATTATGACGTAGGGAACTCTCGTTTCTGAGCCTGTTATTAATGGGCAAGGTTCTGGTATTTGTAAACTGCCATCTAGCATCATTTTCCAAAATGTCGACTCCTTGAATATTGATGAATCGCATTCTTTTCCATACGACCCAATACTAACATATAGAAAACGATAGTCAGAGTCTACGATCGCTAATAATATGATGGAAAAAAAGTCTTTGTAATTTAGGTACATTGAGCCACTTTTTGCTGGTTTTCGAAGTCTGATGTGTTTACCGTCCACTGCTCCTAAACAGTGGGGAAAATTTGCTTTTGTGTCGAATCCATTTGATATATGCTCCCATTCACTCACTGTTGTAGGAAGTCGCATAAACTCGTCATTCAAGTTGTTCCATATGCATCGTGTAACTTCCTTAATAATGTTGCTTATAGTTGACACACCGACACGAAAGACGTAATAAAGTTCTTGAAATGTACACCCAGACGCTGCATACCTAAAAAAAATAAATTAATCAATTACTATATTATTACACATATATTGACTTCCCATACAAAGTAACGTTAGTGACTGTAAGGGTTTAGTTTTAGTTAATTTTGTCTATGTTTCGTAGAGGTACTTCTCTATGGTCAGACTATTAAAGATGGCTTGATGAATAAGTCTTGTTTTATTATAAAACTATAAAATATTATAGTGACCAACAAATTTTGTATGGAAAGTCGAAATTTTTATGAGAGTTTTTAGCAAAGTCGTAAATCAAAACTCATACTTATATATAATATAGTACATAAATAAAATAAAATTAAACTGAACTGAACTAAATTATAAAATTACCTAATTAAAATAAATTGATTTAAACATTAGTAATACTTTTTTGCTTCCCATTATTTACTGACCGATTAGTTCTTGCACTGTCAATTTGACTTATCCACTGACCAATATGGTAATTAATTACTGACAAGTCTATTCTACCTTCTTATTCGCCTTTCACTTACTAAGCTATTGACAACCATCTTATATTATTATTTACTTGCTTCAGGAAAATATGTTATAAAAAAATGGAATTCGACTAGAGATGCCTGGATACGAACATTGAATGAGAAAAAGAAATTGAAGAAATCTGGAGCTGCTGCCTCAAATACCAAGCCTTACAAATATCACAATCAAATGTTATTTTTGAAAAAAGTTGTCACCCCAGGTGATACACACGAGAACGTCCCTGCTAATGACAACATCACGGAAACAGTAGCAAGTAATAAAGACAACGAAGATGAACCTGATCAGATTACGGAACAAAGTGGTAGTGACAGACAAAAGGAAAGACAAAATTTAGCCCCGCCGCAACGCAAGGCAATCAAAAGAAATGTGAATGAAGTAGGCGCCAAAATGATTGAATACATGAATGATCAGTTAAAAAAAACTAAAAATGAGTTTGAAGATCCCAATTTATCGTTCTTCAAAGGTATTTTGCCGCAACTGGCTTCACTTAATGGCGATCAAATTTTAGAATTTCAGTCTGGAGTGATAAACCTTTTACAAAATATTAAAAGTAGAAGATATGGTCAGTCAAACTACGAGTGGCCTCCATATTCACAAAGTTCTAGCACTCCTCACTACCACACCCAAGGTTATTTTAGTAGGCCACATCATCTTGACTCTACACCATCAGTAGAAGGTTCGCCATCAGTAGAATCTACATTCAGCCAGGAGTCAGACTTGCCAGATCTGTCTATGTTTTGAAATAAATCTTCATTTTTGTAAACCTTTTTGTCATTTTAAATTTTAATTGATAATAACAAAAATTAAAGTTCTTACCTTAAAAATATCGCTAGTTTTACTTCAGGGCACAAGCTTTTCCTCCAGTTTGTGTCTTTCTTTTTTAAATCCTTTTCTAATCGTTTAAGAAGGTCATCAAAAGTAGACGTCGTCATTCGGAAATAAGTAAAAAATTTAGATTCGTCTTCTTTCAGCTGACGCACAACAGCACCACGACAAAATCTTTGCCTTAATAGTGGATGTATCCAATAACGCCGGGGCTTCCTCCGCCGCAGACGACGATAGTACCAATACAACACGACAACGTCCATTCTCGTAGAAAGTAGGCGATACACTGAAGAACGAAAGTCCAGTAGCGTCGGATCTGTTAAAATCGGTCCTGTAAATGCTGTGTGAATATTACCTCCAGTAGCGTCGGATCTGTTAAAATCGGTCCTGTAAATGCTGTGTGAATATTACCTCCAGTAGCGACGGATCAGTTAAAAAGGATCCTGTAAAACGGATGTTCTATGTGTACGCGCCGTAAGTGCATACACTGTTACGAACAACTAAGATTGCAAGGTAAAACAAGTGTTGACGCCAAGGTTTCTTGGCGTCAACACTTGTTCACACAACACGAGGCACAAACGCTGGGATTCGATGGGCAAGTAAGGCAGACGGTGTTAGTTTTTTTAGTTAATTTAACTAACTTCTTAACGTGCTGTGACTTGTTAAATTCAAAGTCAAAACAGGAATAACATGAGTTTAAATGCACCCTCACTTTACTCGTAAAAATCGTTTGAGTATCTGAACGTTACAATATACCTACTCAAAAAGTAGCGGACAATTTTTATTAAATATAACTTAAGAAACTCGAGTGGCCACTTGATCTTGCCAATCTAAAGCACCACTTGCTGAAAAATAATCCTTAACCTTTTAACCGCCTACGTCGGATTAATCCGACAAATATTTTCGGGCCCATTTCGCCAGAGTCGTATATTTACGACCAAAATATCACTGCTCGTTTAATCAGCTTTTTTATTTAATTAAGCTGTATTCTATCAAAAATATGTTTATATTAGGTAAATAGTTAATAAGTAATCATTTACAGTTTAATACACTTTAGACTCTTAATTAGAAGTCCTAAAAATAATGTCCAAAGTTAGATTAATTACTAACATTATTTTTTGAAAATTGTATTGATGTGCAACGCCCATGACGACAAAATCCGACATGAGGGACGAGACATATGCCAAGATTTACCGATACAAAAATAAACATAAATCAAAATATTTCTCGTTATACTGACTATTTAACTTTAAAACAAATACAGCAATTGTTAATAAAACATTTTTTTACAAATATTTGTGAGTATTTCATTTAATTCCTTTAAAATTAAGTAAATTTACTTATGAAATGTCAGCGATTGAATTGATGGTTCCCATCCCTAGCCTACATGTTCTGAAACTTACTTTGTTAGTACGCCCTGCGCTACGGTCGGATAAAGACGACCGCTTCTTACGTCATAAACGAGTGCCGACTTCTGGAATTTTCCATCAATGTTGTGCTAGTGCATGAAGTTTTACGTTCGTATGTCGATAAATGTACATGATAGAAATTTATCATGACGACTACTGAAGAGTTAATACGAATTCTAGAAGGCGATGAAAATGAAGAATTTTTATCAGACGCAGAGTTTGACATTGATGTAGAGGTAATTTTTATTTTTATTACATATCTAGTTATATGTATTTTAATTTATTGTGTAGTATGGTGGTGATGTCTGAATGGAAATTTTAAACTTAATTAGAGAGAGTGAGATGGCGAGAGCAATGCAAATGTCGTTATTAAAACGAAATATCGACATCGCAAAGTTAAGTATTGCACATCCCTCTTTCTTGTAGGTATTTAATTTTCGATTCACTGTGCCGGGCGCTGCGGACACGCCAACTGTTTTGAAGTCGGGCGGTTAAAAGGTTAAATTTATTCCTTATGGTTATACCTGCGTCGATACAACTATTTTCATAATTATTGTCTGTCATCGCTGTTAATAAATTCATAGTGCTGTGAAGAACATTCTCTTGTCCTGGTGATGGCGTCCGATTGTCTATTAAAAAGTTATGTAAACATGTAGTTGCTAATATAATTAAGTCACAGTACTTCGGTTGAATTTTCATTCTTTTTTGATAAATCTCAAATCTTTGAGTTAGCATTCCAAATGCACATTCTACGACTTTTCTTGCCCTGCTTAAACGCAGATTAAATACTTTTTTTGATAATTCTGTTCTTGTTTGTTCTCTCGGATACGGCCGCAATATGTTATTGTTCAAAGGAAATGCTTCATCTCCTATGAAAACATGTGGTAAGCTTTCAGTGGTATTCGGTAGAGGTTTATTTGGGGGCAGCTTTAACTTATTAGTGTTCAATTTTTTTCCAAATGTTGAATTCTGTAAAATTCCACCGTCGCTATTTTTACCATACGATCCGACATCAACAATTAAAAAACTGTATTTCGCGTCTACCACAGCTAGTAACACTGTACTGAAAAAGTTTTTATAATTATAGTATAAGCTTCCACTATTATCTGGTGCCTGTATACTGACGTGCTTTCCGTCTATAGCGCCCAAACAGTTAGGAAAATTCCAAATATTAAAGAAATCACGAGAGACCTTTTCCCACATTTCTTCATCTGGTATCTGCATAACTAAGGGCATCAAAACATCACAAATTGCTCTGATTGTCTCATGAATTATTGAATGAACTGTAGAAATTCCCATTCGGAAATTAAATGACAAGTTTTTGAAACTGCAACCAGTAATGAGGAATCTGTAAAAACAAACAAAAAATCTAAATATAAGTTTGCCGTACAAAAACGAAGTATAAATTAAAGAAAACAGTCCACTGACTGCATGCTCATTTACCCAATGAACCAAAGCAGGGTGATGTGTTTAATTTATTTATTTCTATACTTTCCAGTTAGGCAGTGCATGGATCGTTGGAAGAAACTGCGAGATAACTTCAGAAAAGCCTATCATAACCGAAAAGGCAAGAGTGGCGATGGAGCGACAACGTCCAAATTAATAAAATTTGAAAAAGAACTTTCTTTTATAATACCGTTTTTTCGCAATCGGAACCAAATATCTAATGTTACATTATCATCGGATGAATCGGAACCTGGCACACCACTACCACCAGCATCGACATCATCTAAACGTTCTGACCATTCCGAAGTTGAATCGCTTGCAAGTACTTCCGACTCGAAAAAGAGACCACGCATAAACAAAGATGTTGCTACGGTTTTCGAAGAATATCTTGAAGAAAAAAAAAATACTAAACCCTATGACAAGGCATTACGCAATTTTTTTTTGTCTATGTCAGATACAGTGGAAACATTTCCAAAAGAAGTCCAAGCACGAATTAAAAAGCGTGTGTTTGACATTGTTAATGAAGCTGAATTAAGTCTGTATCAAAATAGTGCAGATTTGAATTATTCTTTGCCAATAAATTCTCCGTCATCCTCTAATCAATCTACTTACCAACAGTTGTCAAACGAAACCTATATTTCTCAAAACTATCAGACTACTTACGGGTACAATACTAACACACAAAATACAAAATAATTAATAAACACAAACAATAAAAATAATGAAACACAAATCTGCACTATTTAATTACATTCAGTCATTCAATTAGGTGTAATCTTTAACTTTAACCATTTAATTTTAAGCAATGTTTAGTTTAATAACTGTTTCTTTTATTGTCTAATATTTGACATTTCAATCAATCACGACAATAACGGCAACATACAAAACTTAATAAATGGACGGCTGTGATATTGTGATCTGAATAAGATGATTATTATAAAATGATTGTTTTTATTTACCTTAAAGTTACCGTTAATCTTTCTTCGACTGGAATGGCGCAACGATAATTTGTAGTCTTTTTTGTTATATGTACTCTTAACAAATCTGTCAATTTCAAAAATTGCCAATATTCCATACGATAATACTCATAAAATTTAAGGCTATCATTCTTCAATTCCTCGAAAATGGTGTGAAACTCCCCATGGATTAATCGATTCTTCCAAATATTTTTTGCCCATATTTGTCTCCGCTTGCGCTTTCGTTTGTCTTGTTCTGCTTCAAACAATCTTGCTAACAAATATATTTCTTCATCGGAGCTATCTAAATCCATGTTCCGAAAAGCACACGTTCAACACCGAAAACAAAACTTGGACTGCGTGGAAGACTGGTACTGCCTTTGTAGTGTATCCATCCGGCTCCGAGCGCATCCGAACGGCTCCGAGCGCATCCGACCGGCTTCAAGTGCATCCGACCGGCTGCGAGCGCATCCGACGGGCTGCGAGCGTATCCGACCGGCTGCGAGCGATTCCGACCGGCTGCGAGCGCATCCGACCGGCTCCGAGCGCATCCGCTTTCAGGTCGCTTCCAGCCGGTCTATGTGAAATAGTTGGCGGCTCCGCTCCGACCAACTCCAAGCGCATACGATCCGGTCTGTGTGAAAAGAAAAATGCGCGCCGATGCTCTCCGAGCCGGTCTGTGTGAACGGACCCTAATAATTTTAACTTTTGACTCACGGCGTTCACAATCAGCGAATTTGAGACCCGCCGGCGACCTCCATGGCCTCCTGAACTTCAAAAGCTTTATATATTGTCGGCAGGGAGAGTGTTAAGTTTGTAGTGTTGTATTCTTTGTAATTCTAAAAAATGCCACTCGATGCAACTGGTGCTGCTAGGGCAGTGGCTTTAGCTGACGCTGGGTACAGCCAACGTCGCATCGCTCGGACACTCGCGTGTACCTCGAACTACGGTACGGGATGCTATCAGACGCTTTCGGGAGACTGGTTCATACACGAGGAGGCCAGGTCAAGGGCGGCATCGATGCACTTCAGCTCGGGATGACCGCTTTGTTGTCAGTAATGTGCTCAGAAATCGCTTTTGCACCGCTACTGAAGCTCGTACGCGTCTTTTTGAGGTAAGAAATGTTAGTGTGAGTAAACGCACTATAAGAAGAAGACTGGTAGAAAGAAATCTAAGGGCTTTTCGCCCAGCTCGCGCTCCACAACTGCTCCCACAGCATCGTAGAGCTAGACTTGCCTTTGCGCGAGAATATGCTGACTGGACTGTCGAAGAATGGAAGGACGTATTGTTCTCCGATGAGAGCAGAATAGCTTTAAGGGGTCCAGATAGACGTCAGCGTGTCTACAGGCGACAAAATGAACGGTTTGCTCCATGCGCGATAATCGAAACGGTAGGTTATCAGGGAGGGTCCATAATGGTTTGGGGAGGCATCTCTTACGAGGCTCGTACCGATCTTGTGGTGTTCGATACAGGGAGTGTGAATGCTCACAGATACGTGGAAGAGGTTTCACAAGACCATGTCATACCATTCGCACCATTCATTGGTAATAACTTTCGTCTTATGCATGACAATGCGCGTTGCCATACCGCAAGATCCGTCGCTGAATACCTCAATGAGGTCGGGATTCAAGTTTTACCTTGGCCAGCACGTAGCCCCGATCTTAACCCAATTGAGCACATTTGGGACAACCTAAAAAGACGTGTTCGAGCAAGAGTACCAGCCCCTACGACCCTAGAAGAGCTCAAAACGGCTGCGGTAGAGGAGTGGCACAATATCCCCCAGTCAGATATCCAAGACATAATGGATGGATTGCCAAACCGGCTCCAAGAAGTCATTAGAGCCCGAGGGGGTAATACCCATTATTAAAATTAAAATTTAAAATAATTTGACAACTTTTTTCAAAATTAAACTCATTTCAATTTCATTGATAATTTTCTAAAAATCGTTTTTTTTATTATTATTTTTAATAAACGCATTTTTTCAATACTGTTATGTTTTTTTTTATCCCTAATGATTCCTTTTGACATAACTTTCATCAAATGTGGTCTAAAGGACAATGAACATTTTGGTACCACCCCTCAATAACGATAGTATACAGGGTGTCCAAGAACCTGGCGTCCAACTGGATTCCCACGATGCCCCAAGTTCTAACAGTACTCAGAAAAATATTTTAAAAAATCCACCCCATGTACTTACAGAATTATACTGATTTCAAAAAAAAAAGGGGAAATGAGCACCCTGTGACATACTTTTGAATGCTGTGACTGCTAATGCTGATAATTTCGATATTTCTTGGAGGTTTTGTAATCTAGGGTATTGCTGTGTCTAAATAGAATGTAAAAATAATGTACTTATTGTACCATTTTAAAATAAAATATTATTTTAACTAAAGGTGATATGGAAAACTATTGAATTTCGCAACTTTGACCGACTGTAGTGTAAAAAAAATGTACCAAAATAGTATGGCAAGTGACGTCAAATTTTGACGCGTTTATTCCTCTTTTTAAAAAGGTATAATACTTACACATTAATTTGAAAAAAAAAATTTTTGATAATATTTTTACTCAACAACCCAATTTTTACGATGTCTAACAGAATTCTTAGAAAGAAAAATTTACGACGAATTGAATCTAACCTCTAAAGAATTACTATTGTATGCTCATAAAAATAACAACAGGCCTCTCAAAAAACAGGTTAGACCGTAAGGGACGGTATGTGCATGCATCTCACCATAGTGATTCGTTATTACAACAGGAGGGAGCAAGACAGAAACTATCTTTGCGATTTGCTGGGTCTTCTTTATGGTACCCCATTATTCAGGTAAGAGTGAGGGAGAAAAAGGTTAGAGGTGCGAGTGAGATAGATAGTGACGCTATCTGGGATCGTGCTATTTAGGATAACAGTACGGTCAGTACGCGTCACTGCCTCCTGCCGTTACTACGCACCTCTCTCTTATTGTTACCATTGATCACGTACTACGATTTAAAGCTTTGTTTATTGGACTCGATTACTCTTTGTGCTCTGGACTTTGAAACGAACTCTTTACGACGACCTTTGCCTGTGTTTGGACAGTTTGTGTTTTGTGTGTGCTACCATGGCGACCTACACTCCGCAAGAATACGCAAATATGCACTACATTTATGGAGAATGTAGAGGTAATGGACGAGCTGCAGCGAGACTTTACAGAGAAAGGTATCCGAGGGCTACGCGATATCCCGACCATCGAGTTTTCATTAATGTGCACAGATCACTATGTGACGGGCGGTTCCCCAATCAAGTAGCTGGTGAAGGACGACCCGTAAATGACTTCATACGCGATGAAGTTTTAGAGGCGGTGTCGGCAAATCCAAGCATCTCTGTGCGAGGAATAGAAGCTGATACGGGGATACCGAAGAGCACAGCACACAGTATTCTCCAAAAAGAAGAATATCATCCGTACCACGTACAGCGAGTGCAAAGTCTTTTACCTCGAGACTATCCGAGCCGAGTCGCGTTTTGTGAAACAATCCTGCAAAAACATCGAGAAGACGAAAACTTTATCGACAAAATTTTGTGGTCAGATGAATCAACATTTAAGAAGGATGGCTACATGAACCTACACAACTTGCACGAGTGGCATGTGGAAAATCCGCACTTGATGCGAGAAGATAGATCCCAGTACCGGTTCAAAGTGAACATGTGGACCGGTATTCTCTGTGGGAATATTATTGGTCCATTTGAGATGCCCGAGAATTTGACTGGCGAATCATATTTAAATTTTCTTCAAAATGATTTGCCAAACTTACTAGAAGAGACCCCACCAGATATGTGGTTCCAACACGACGGCTGTCCAGCACATTTTCGCGTATCCGTTAGAGAGTTTTTGGACGAGCAATACCCGAACAGGTGGATTGGGCGATCAGGAACAATCCCGTGGCCAGCCCGCTCACCTGACTTAAATCCGCTGGATTTTTTTTTCTGAGGAACTATGAAGGAGCTCGTTTATGCGAAGCCCATTAATGACATCGCTGACCTTCGTGAGAAGATAACACAAGCAGTGCAGGTGATACGTCAAAAAAGTTACTCGCGAAACATAAAGCGGTCCTTTTTAAGGAGAGTGAGAGCTTGTATTGCCGCGGGTGGTCAACATTTTGAACATTTATTGTAATAAAATATCTTTAAACTAACATTCTTTGCTTTTATTCTACTGGGAACCCATCTACCTGTGTGTATTTCCTTCTTGCTCACTCTTGGAACCGAAGTAAATAATAGTAGTAACATAACAGTTTCTAAGATAAGAAAGGGTCCGACAGTTACCGTTAGTAGGTAGGCACTTCGTAAAAATTGGGTTGTTGAGTAAAAATATTATCAAATTTTTTTTTTTCAAATTAATGTGTAAGTATTATACCTTTTTAAAAAGAGGAATAAACGCGTCAAAATTTGACGTCACTTGCCATACTATTTTGGTACATTTTTTTTACACTACAGTCGGTCAAAGTTGCGAAATTCAATAGTTTTCCATATCACCTTTAGTTAAAATAATATTTTATTTTAAAATGGTACAATAAGTACATTATTTTTACATTCTATTTAGACACAGCAATACCCTAGATTACAAAACCTCCAAGAAATATCGAAATTATCAGCATTAGCAGTCACAGCATTCAAAAGTATGTCACAGGGTGCTCATTTCCCCTTTTTTTTTGAAATCAGTATAATTCTGTAAGTACATGGGGTGGATTTTTTAAAATATTTTTCTGAGTACTGTTAGAACTTGGGGCATCGTGGGAATCCAGTTGGACGCCAGGTTCTTGGACACCCTGTATATATCATTGGATAGGTAACTTTTAATAGAACAATATTTACTATGACGGCATTTTTGAATTCGTTGTCCGTTCGGAGTCACAGCCGTAGATAGTTATTTAATGTTATTTTACACATTCATGTTATTTTAGTTATAATAACATCAAGGAAGCATTGCACTAGACCCGTAAAAATACTCCACCACGGATGAGTCACCGATGGTCTCAACCCTCCCCGCCCCATGAGAGTCCCCTCTAGTAGGGCGGGGTGAAAAATAGACTCATGCGGCGCGGCGTGATTCAGGCGCGCGCGCAGGTAGTCATTCACTGGCTTTGTGCGCGCGATCAAGTTACGTTTTACTAACTACACTGCTTTTTATCAACTTTTTGACCTGGCTATCTTCTCGGACTTTTGTTTTCTTCGTGGATTTGGCGATTATTGTGCTCTATTTGAACGTTTACCGGCTATCTCAAGGGAACTGAACTGCTTAACGATTGGATTGTTGAAAATGGAACGACCGCGCAATTGTGTGATGTGTCGACGAGGGCTTTACCGCGGTAGATACCAAGAACACATTTTAACTGAGAACCTTCCAAGAGCGCGGCCAGAGTTTGCAGCTTACATACAACAACATGCAGTATTAGAGGTTAGTACTCAGATAGTTTATCACTTTTTTTAAGTACCTATTAATTCCTTTTCGCAATAACAAAGTCTGACTTCGCCGAAAGTGACTTCTAAAAATGACGTGTAGCACTAAGTAGCAACATTTACATTCATAGTTTTATTTTTATTTTACACTAGCTGTTCCCCGAGGTTTATTTTTTCGTTGCGTTTTTTCCATCCCCATGGGATCATCCTCCCAGGTAGCTTTCTATTGGCGAAAGAATTTTTAAAATCAATCTAGTAATGAAATAAAAGTAAGATTTGTTTGTTTGTTATTGATAAACTGAAACGACTGAATTGTATACTACTTTTTTTTGTTTGCAAGATGATTACACATTGAAATATAACTATTTTGGACGGATTAATCGCGTTTTTAGATGTTTCAGTTTATATTTATCGAGGTCACTACCCGCGATTAATCCTTTAAAATAGATTTATTTCAATCGGATAAACAAAAGAAAGTACTCTATAAATCCAGTAGTTTCAGAGTTTATCACTATGACACCAAAAAATCTTTCCGCTTACTTATACAGGGTATTCAGTTAAACGAGGGACATACTTTAACGGAGTGCAGTACTCATGAAAATGAACAACTCTTATTATGGAACTAACCCTGAAATATGAAAAAGAAAATCAGCTGTTCTCTACAAAGTGCAAAACCTACGCGATCAAAATGTACGAGACAACAGATTTTTTTTTTTTCATATTTCAAGGTTAGTTCCAAGGTAAAAGTTATTCATTTTCATGAGTACTACACACCGGTAAAGTATGTCCCTCGTTTAACCTAACACCCTGTATAACTATAGAATCATAGATTAATTACCTTATGATGACGTGTACTTGACACAATAAAGTAGATAGTACCTATTATATTCAACTATTAAGGCTTATTTATTAGACAACAAGAATATGA